>JAJEKV010000050.1:1931841-2538744 GCA_021234155.1 Isoetes taiwanensis | reverse complement strand
AAATGAAGCATGAGGAAGAAAGAAGGAGGAAGAATGAATGAGGCATGGAAGAATGGGAAAAAAAAAAAAATCAAGAACAAAGAAGAAGAGGAAGGAAAGGAAACCAAAAAAAGAGGAAGGTTGGGCATGCACCATTCAATCCAAAAACCTATTCAATCTAAAAAACATGATATACTAACCTTAGAATAGTTGCTTGCGGTGTAGATAAAGTTTGGTACTAGCCGGATCGCCAAGAACCTCCGAAGAAGTAGGGCAAAAAGAAGTTCGGAAAAACCGAAGGCCCGAGGGGTTCAAAATATTACAGAGGCCAGATGCGGCGAACGCCACGCCGCGATGCGACGTTATTTCAAACCGTGATAAATACGATAAACACGATAAATCGGTCTTATCGCCGCATGCGACGCCCTTGCGACAACGATTTTGTTATAGCGACGTTATTTTTTGCATCTTTTTAATGTGATGCTCATTAAAGTTTGTCCCTAGGCTTATTTGAACAAATTCCGAGGCATGCATGCAATCAATCACATTCGATTCTATTACTACCAAATAAAATTGTATGAGCTTTAAGTCGAATCGCCGCTCCTCGGGGGATGGCCGCCGTCAGACGCCTTGGGTAAAAAATTTTTGTGTTCTCCGGACCGATCTTAGATTTTTTGGTCCCGTTTCGAGTGGATCCTTGAACGGAGGATTCAATCGGCTTGGGATATATAGGGGAACTGAGCTTGGGGAGGGTGTTCATTAGCAAACAAAGCCCTCTGTGGGCGGCGCCATGACAGTGCCTCGAACGTTTTTGGGGTCCGCCCGGGGGCCGGGACTCTCCCCCCACCGAGGTGGCCATTCAAAGTCCTCGCCTTTGTTTGACTTTGGGAAGGGTGCTACCATGCTTGCCCAACAAAATTGGGGCCCGACCGATTCTAACCCCAACGCTTTGGTCGGACCTTATCCATTAAAAAATTTTGGAAATTTTCCTCAGATGCCGGTGATGATCATGGAAGCCACTGACCAAAACCATAATTTAATTCCATGCCATGCATTAACTACGAATTTATGAACCATAAATGCAATAAAATGCATAACTAAAAGAGTGTGCATCGAAAAAAGGCGAGTCTTTGACCAGGGGGCAACAAGGCGGTGCGGACACATTAAAAAAATTTCCACTTGGAAAGCAATCTTTCAACAAGGTACAATTGTTTCTGAGAAACAAAACCAGTCCATTACAAGTTAGTTATGCCATCCATGTCAAATAGCTTTAGGGAGCGTAAAACCAAAACAAAACCCTTCTAGAATCCGGGCAAGTCACATGGTTTACGCTTCGGAGGCCCTCTCCTTGTCGATTTGGTCGAGGACCTTGCACCGCGGTTCTTGACATGGGGTGTTGACGCCAGAGCCGGGACCCTAAACTCCCCGGAAGTTGCTTTGCCCCGAATTCCGCCTTCATTACAAGTTAATTATGCCATCCATGTCAAATAGCTTTAAGGAGTGTTGAACAAGGGCATTTCTCTATCCATCATCATAGGGCCTTTGATAATCGAAACACAACCATCATCACAAGCAACCAAATCTACCCTCCCAACCCACACTAGTCTTTTTGCTTTTCTCAGAATCATTTATCTTCATTCTAGTAGTTATGATGCTTTTCTCAGTAATCATTTATCTTCATTCTAATAGTTATGATGCTTATATTCTCAATGCAATCTTAGACCAAGTATAACGCCCAAATGAGCCAAGGTCAACCCCAAGTACAACGATCCCACAAACTCCATTCCTTTGACCTTAGCTAACCCTTTGACCTAGACCTTCTCCAAAAATTTCGAAAAATTGGGCCGTAGGCCGAGATGGATTAGGAATCCAAATATTCGGCAAAAATCAGAATTTATTTTCGCACAATGCATTAATTGCGTAATTTATGAATGTCTTGCCATCGCAAAGCCCCCGACTTCTACTTGCCACATCGGAGGAGGACAGGCCCAAACTCCGCCCGCGGTTCCCCTTGTTCGTATTCTGGCCGCAGCTTCTGGCCAGTCCCAAGTGCAATGATCAAGTCTCGCCTCAAAAAACAAAACCCTTCTAGAAACCCGCAACCCACTGTGGTTTACGTTTTGGAGGCCCCTCCTCGTCGATTCGGGGAGCTTGCGCCGCGGACTTGACGGAGTGGGGTGTTGATGCCGTGACCCACGGACCCTAAAATCCCCTGGCCGCGAGGGAATTTCCCTCTCCCCAAGGCCCGTGGGACGGACGGGCGACCTCTCCCTCTCCGGAACCGCTGATTTGGCTCGCTTAATGGACTTTAACATCCGACATTGCCCACGGGGACCAAGTTAAAGGGGCGTAAGACCACCGACCTCCAAGAAGCTTTTCAAAGTAGCTCACTTCCATCACACTCAGAATCAATTGGCCTAAGATGTGGATGGGGATACCGGTCGTGGAGGCGCGGAGTGTTCTTTCTTTGCAAACCCACCTTGTAACTTGCTCCCTAGGGTAATTTCGCCCATTCGACGATTTGGCGGTCTATTTGCCATTCCTCGAGCCTCCCCGATTGCCCGAACGACAAGACAACCGCTTGGTTTCTTACAAGGCCGACCTCTTCCCTTCGGGTTTGACAAGTTCTCCGGACCGACTGGAATCTTTTGGGCCTTCCCGAAGAGGGGCCCATGAACGGAGGATCCAACGGTCGGATAGGGGAACTGGCCCCGGAGGGTGGTCATTAGCGCGCACCCCTGGGAGCCGCCGAAGAAGGCTGCCTCGGGAACTTTTTGGATCCCGCCTCTTGGGGTCCTGGACTCTCCCCCCTCTTGTGAGGGATCCCCCGCAAGGTCCCGGGCCTCGCTTTGACTTGGGAAGGGTGCCAGCTGCGGTTCCTGCCGCGGGCTGCCCCGACCGCTCTAATGCTAACCCTTTGACCTAGACCTTCTCTGAAAATTTCGAAAATTGGGCCTGTGTGCCGAGATGGATTAGGAATCCACCGGCAAAAATCAGAATTTATTTTCGTGACAATGCATTAATTACGAATTTATGAATGTCTTGCCATCGCAAAAGCGCCCCGACTTCTACTTGCCACATCTGGGAGGAGGACAGGCCCAAACTCCTGCTCCGGCCGGTTCCCTTGCTCCATATTCTCTGCCGCAGTTTCTGGGCCAGTCCCAAGTGTAACAGACCAAGTCTACGGCCCCCCAAAACGCAAACCCTTCTAGAACCCGCAACCCATTGTGGTTTACGCTTTTGAGGTCCTCTCCTTGTCGATTCGGGCGGACCTTGCGCTCGCGGACTTGACTGACGGAGTGGGGGTGTTGACGCTTGAGCGGGACTAAAAATCCCCCCTAAGCCGCTTTGCCCTCGAATTTCCTCTCCCCAAGGCCCCGGGACGGACGGGGACCTCCCTCTCCCATCGCGATTTGGCTCGCCAATGGACTCAGAACGCCGACATTGCCCCGGGGACCAAGTTCCGCGGGTTGTTAAGACCACCCGACCTCCAAGAAGCCAAAAGTAGCTCACTTCCATCACACTCGTAGTCAATTGGCCTAAGATGTGGATTTGGGATACCGTCGGAGGGCGTGAGTGTTTTTTCTTTGCAAAACCGACCTTGTAACTTGCTCCCTAGGGTAATTTCGCCTATTCCTGGCCGATTTGGCTATTCCATTCGAGCCTCCTGCGTGCCCTAACGACAAGACAATGCGATTTCTACAAGGCCGACCTCAGACGCTCCGCGGTTTGACAAGTTCTCCTGACCGACTGAATCTTTTGGGCCTTCCCCAAGAGGGGCCCCTGAACGGAGGATCCAACGGTCGGATAGGGGAACCGGGCTCCGGGAGGGTGGTCATTAGCGTGCAGCCGGGAGCGCTGCCAGGAAGGGCTGCCTCGGGAACTTTTTTGGATCCCGCCTCTTGGGGTCCTGGACTCTCCCTCTTGTGAGGGATCCCCGCAAGGTCCCCTGGCCTCGCTTGACTTGGGGAAGGGTGCCACCTCTGTTCCCCCGCAACCCGCTGCCCCGACCGTTCTAATGCTAACCCTTTGACCTAGACCTTCTCCAAAAATTTCAAAAATTGGGCCGTGTGCTGGAGATGAATTAGGAATCCAGCTGGCAAAAAATCAGAATTTATTTTCAGACAATGCATTAATTAATTAATTTATGAATGTCTTGCCAGCGCTAAACTTCTACTTGCCACATCGGGAGGAGGACAGGCCCAAACTCCGCCTCCATCAGTTCCCCTTGCTCCGTATTCTCGGCTGCAGCCTTCTCGCCAGGTCCCAAGTGTATCAGGACCAAGTCTCCGCCCCCAAAACGCAAACCCTTCTAGAACCGGCGGGCAACCCACGGGTTTACGCTTTGGAGGTCCTCTCCTTGTCGATCGGGGAGGGACCTTGCGCCGCGGACTTGACGTGGGAGTGGGGGTGTTGGACGGCAGAGCACTTGACCCCTAAAATCCCCCCTAAGCCGCTTGCCCCGATTTCTCTCCCCCAAGGCTCCCCGGGGACGGGCGGGCAACCTCCCTCTCCTGGAATCGCGATTTGGCTCTCGCCAATGGACTCCTAACGCCGACATTGCCTAGGGGACCAAGTTCCGCGGGCTTAAGACCACCCGACCTCCAAGAAGCCAAAGTAGCTCACTTCCATCACACTCGTAGTCAATTGGCCTAAGATGTGGATGCGGGATACCGGCCGCGGGAGGGCGTGAGTGTTTCTTTCTTTGCAAACCCACCTTGTAACTTGCTCCCTAGGGTAATTTCGCCATTCGGATGATTTGGCAGGGTCGATTTGCCATTCCCGAGCCTCTAGGTGTCGAACGACAAGACATTGCGGTTTCTACAAGGCCGAACCTCGGACGCCCCATGGTTTGACAAGTTCTCCTGACCGATCTGGAATCTTTTGGGCCTTCCCAAGAGGGGCCCCCGAGCGGAGGATCCAATTTGGCCGGATAGGGGAACCGCCCGGAGGGTGGTCATTAGCGCAGCCCCTGGGAGCGCGGCCAGAAGGGCTGCCTCGAGAACTTTTTGATCCCGCCTGGGGTCCTGGACTCTCCCTCTTGTGAGGGATCCCCGCAAGGTCCCCGGCCTCGTTTGACTTGGGAAGGGTGCCACGCTGCCCCGCAACGGGCCCCGGCCTTTGACCGCTCTAATGCTAACCCTTTGACCTAGACCTTCTCAAAATTTCTAAAATTGGTGCATGGTGCTGGAAATGGATTAGAATCCAGCCGGCAAAAATCAGAATTTATTTTCGTACAATGCATTAATTGCTTAATTTATGAATGTCTTGCCATCAGCAAAGCCCTCGACTTCTACTTGCCACATCGGGAGGAGGACAGGCCCAAACTCCGGCCCGCCGGTTGTTTGTTCGTATTCTGGCAGCTTTCCGCCAGGTCCCGAAGTGCAACCAAGTCTCGCCCCCAAAACGCAAACCCTTCTAGAACTCGCAACCCACGTGGTTTACGTTTTTGGAGGCCCTCTCCTTGTCGATTCCGGGGGACCTTGCGCCCGGATTGATGGAGTGGGGGGGGTGTTGACGCCAGAGCACGGACCCTAAAATCCCCCGAAGTTGCTTGCCCCATTTCCTCTCCCCAAGGCCCCGGGGACGGACGGTGACCTCCCTCTCCTGAATGCGATTTGGCTCGCCAATGGACTCAAAACGCCGACGCTTGCCCTAGGGACCAAGTTCTCGCGGGCCGAAGACCAAAACCGCCCCCAAAACAAAACCCTTCTAGAATCCGGGCAAGTCACTGTGGTTTACGTTTGGAGGCCCTCTCCTTGTCGATTTGGTCGGACCTTGCACCGTCTTGACATGGAGTGGGGGGTGTTGATTTTATTTTGGGACCCTAAACTCCCCCGAAGTTGCTTTGCCCCTTAATTCAGTTCATTACAAGTTAATTATGCCATCCATGTCAAATAGCTTTAGGGAGTCCGTTGAACAAGGGCATTCTCTCTATCCATATGCCTTGATAATTGAAAAACACAACCATCATCACAAGCAAACCAACCCACCCAACCCGCACTAGTCTTTTTTTTGCTTTTTCTCAGAATCATTTATCTTCATTCTAGTAGTTATGATGCTTTTTCTCAGAATCATTTATCTTCATTCTAATAGTTATGATGCTTATATTCTCAATGCAATCTTAGACCAAGTATAACGCCCAAATGAGCCAAGGTCAACCCCAAGTACAACGATCCCACAAACTCCATTCCTTTGACCTTAGCTAACCCTTTGACCTAGACCTTCTCCAAAATTTCTCAAAATTGGGTGTGTGTTGAGATGGATTAGGAATCCAGCTGGCAAAAAATCAGAATTTATTTTCGCACAATGCATTAATTATAATTTATGAATGTCTTGCCACTCCAAAAGCCCTCGACTTCTACTTGCCACATCGGAGAAGGACAGCCCAAACTCCGCCCGTCGGGCCTCTTGTTCGGTGATTCTCTGGCCGCATTTTCTCGGCCAGTCCCAGTGCAATGCGGATCAAGTCTCGCCCCCAAAACGCAAAACCCTTCTAGAACCCGGCAACCCACTGTGGTTTACATTTTGGAGGCCCTCTCCTTGTCGATTCAAGGACCTTTGCGCGGGGACTTGACGGGGTGGGGGGGTGTTGACTGAGAGAAGACCCTAAAATCCCCCTAAGCCGCTTTTGCCCCGATTTCCTCTCCCCAAGGCCCCCCGGGGCCGGACGGGCGATCTCGGGCCCCCCGAACCGCCGATCGCCTCTCCGCAAATGGACTCGGGACGCCGACATTGCCCCAGGGACCAATTTCCTCGCCGAAGACCACTCATGTTCACCCAACTAAGAAATGAGTTTTTAACGTCGTTTTGTATCGCGTGAGATGATGACGCCAATACGCCAGATGACGTGACGTATTTTGTTATAGCCACGCCGCTTAAACTATTTTTATTTTTGTTGTGTACATGTTTGATAATCGGGGCATGTTTGAGCCTAGACAATGCTTGAGCCTAAGAGGCTTGTTTGAACCTAGGTGGCATGTTCGACCCTAAGGGAAATGCAACGCCTACACGCTCAACGCCCAGAGGCTCCTCATGCTTCACTCTATGTATTTGGACTTGTTCACCCTACAAAATACCATTATTATTATCCGCTTGAAAGGTAGAGCAGCTGATCCACAATGTAAAAGCTAGTGGATAGCATCAAATTAAGCAATGATCGTGTTAACTTGGTGGTGGCACCGGGTTTTAGGTTAGAGAAAATGGTAACTAAGATACCATTGAAGACTCTTTGGACGAAGTTGAAATCCAAATCCTTACCAAAGATTTGAGTGCTTGTGCAAACTATTTTTCGGGCCTCCATGTCATTGTGGCAACATGTCATTGTGGACGCCATGTGTTGTATTTTTTTTCTACTTTATGTGGCATATATTTGATCTTCTATTGGAGCCTAGGTGGCATGTTCTAGTCTAGAGGCAATGCTTGAGCCTATGTGGCTTCTTTGAGCCCATGTTCCACCCGCTCTTTATTCCTCCCCGATATAATGTATACCAAAAGGGGGGAGGGAGAAAAAAAAGAATTGAATTGAATGGGTTTTATTGCACACGAAGACCAATAGACATAGTCTATCATAAGGATTGCACCGAGGATGTGCATAATATTTGACATATAGAATTTAATGATCGCCTCCTCTAGGTGCTAACTAGAGTCGCCATTGTTAGCATTGCCAACATTTGTATTAAAATGCCCAAGTACATCTCAGATTTCGCGGGAATTGCTCGTGTAAGATCGATGAGAGCTGGTGGTCCAACCTCTTGATGCTCGCTTTCCCGGTGAGTTTGAATGCCTTGATCCGCCAGAGGGCTCTTCGCGACGCTATTGACTCCTCTAGCACAACACCTTGGAATATTGGGCATCCCCTGTAGTTTGTATGATAAACCACCATGTTGGGTCTTGTCGACGGTAGAAAGAAAAAAATCTGGTCAAAGAAGCCGGACGGAGATTGATATTGATGGTCTAAATTTTGAAGTGGATATGTGTATGTGTGTACTGCTCACGCTTGTCCGAAGGACAAGCCGCCTCACTACCGTGGTACATCTTGCTAGAGTTGACAAATGAAAAAGCCACTTGTTCTATCATACTTTCATCAGAGGGCCCGCCCCCCTTAATTGAAGGTCAAACCAATCGACATCGAATATGAAGGTCTTAAAATTGCCACCAACATCCACCTCCATTATAGTCTTTAACCCTCCACCCAATCACGTGGCTTCCTCGACGATTACGACGGCAACACTTGATTGAAACTCCATCGTGAATGATGCCATGACTCCGCTAGCCACAAGTCTTCCCCGTATGTCAAGAGAACTCACACGATAGTGGGTCCCATGCCACCATATCGAGGAGTAAGATATATACCGCCAAAAGCACCATTAATGTCAATAGATACAATAACATCAAAAGAAAATACTCGATTTCTACATCAACATAATTTGTTGCAACTACTTTTTTTCATGACACCTTGTGCGTATGCCCATTCCAGAAGTTTGTAATATACTCCCCTTGTGATATGCATCGGTCAAAGCCTGTAGTACCCATTCTCTTTCCATCTTGTCCCAAGGGTTCATATCCATCGTGGTACACGGGCTCGCTCTATTATGTCGTCTCCATTCATGCCTCTTCTCTTCCATTTCTTCCTTTGGCGCTCTCATAACGAGCAATCCATTTTGCCATTGGTGCCGAATTGTAAAGAAGAAATTGATTAACCTTAATGATCATATCAGCGGAAATGACTTCTGATACCATTGCCTTCTCGCCACTACCCCCACAATCTTCTTCGCCCCTTCATCACTCCATAAGTGTTTAGGTGCATCCGGATGTACGGCGGAAATATATTCTCGCCATATAGAAAAGTGACTCTTTTCGCAAGCCATCCCCTCGCCATACTACCTTGGGGGATGCTCTTTGACGCACCATATCCTTCAATACCTTCATAAACCTTTCCAAGAAAAACATCCATCCGGGCATGTACAAGCCTCAGGAAGCTCCACTTCCTCAATAAGATGTACCAAAAGATGGGTTTGACTGCCAAGAAAGCTCAGAGGGAAACTCCTTCTCCAACAAGCAACATGCCTCGCCATTTTCACTTTCATCTCTTCAATTTCGCTCTTTCTAAGATAGTTTTTTTTACACATCCACCTATGAGGTCCAAAACAAAAAACTTAGCCACAAATAAAATAGACGGGGACCACTAAATCAACATGGGTAACAACCTTATGACCTTTGATAGGGCACTTATTGCCTCCAATGGTCCTTTTGTCTAAAACTCCCTAAAGGTCGTGGGCATGAAGAACTGCATGATCCAAACACCAAATATAAGTTATGGGTTATATTTTATAGTAGTGCATATATGTGGACTTCAATTGCTTACATGCAAGAACTTATGCCACCATGGGACTTTAAAACGGGCCAAATTTCCCCACTACTTGTGAATGCGGTTCGCAATGATTGCATATAACCGGGGCTGGTGTTCTAAGGGCCCTTAAATCATCATAAATAGCTCGATGGTCAGCCCTAGCAATAACCCATTTTGCCGCGGAGGAAGTGGTTGCCCTTCACCCCGGATCCATGCCTCTTTCTTTGTATTACTTACCTTAAGGTCCATCCCGCATTTGTTGTGTCTTTTTGACCAAATACATGCTTCCATAAAGAGTTTCCCCACGCTCTTGAAGATATGCATCGGGTCTAAAAGGTGTTGAATCAATAGGTCGGTCCAATATGGTAGTCTAAAAAAACGTGACTTCCTTTTCATATTGGTAGTAAAGACTTCCTCCTCCGCTTCCTCGCCACCATCAGATAATTCCTCATCTCTCATCGCCTAGGCCTGGCCACGACCTCCTCAGTACAGGTGCCCCCTACGGATTTCTCATGGATTTTCCCCTCTTCCTTCTTATCCCAACGCCACCCCATTCTCAGATGGTAATTCTCGCTTGGTGGTTCTCAGATAGTCATGGTGCCACCCAATTGTGCACGCCGCTTTCAAGGGGGGTGAGCTGCAAATACTTCCTAAAACCCTCAGATACTACTTTCTTCAGATGCTTAGAGTGACGGTGCTGCAACTTTTCCCCACATATCATGCAAGGGAAGTGCCCCCGATGTCTTAAACCTGTAACACTCTCGAGAAGCCCAGAAAGTCATGCATAGTCCACAATAGTATACCTCTAAGATTAAAACGCCATTTTTATGGGCATCAGACCTGAATACTGTGGTTCCACAAAGGAGTAACTCATCCACAATTATTCTTAGGTACACATCTAAATTACTTGGTTTTTTTTCCCGTGTATCAATAAAGTCATCATAATGTGCCCACTCTTCATCAACAACCATGGGGTATGTTGTAGTTCACTATCATCATCGCCATGTAGACCATGCAAACCGATTGTGTACCATATGGGTTTACGCCATCGGTGGCCGTGCCCAAACGCATCATTACGTGGTTCTTTTCCAAAGTCGCCATGTCGCATCGACATGCTTCCAAGTCGCACTGCCGCCGGAGTTCGATCACATCATCACTAGATGCATGTGTAGCCGCGGAAGTCCATTAGGCTAGCCAATGTCTTGCAACTAACATCAACTTTAACCTATAGAATAAATTATAGGCAACATATAAGTACCAGAAAATAAGTGAATTTACAACTATTTGTAAGAAGTGGTGATGCATATACCTTGGGATTATTGGAAAGTGTCGAATAACCTTCTCGAGGTACCGTTTTTCCCTTTAGGTCATTCCTCGATTCTGCTCATTACATACGAGACAATGAGTGGACTTCTCATGCTCTAAGGGGGATAGAAGATCATACAATCATTTGGACATGCATGTATGACTTTATAACCAAGGCCGGTCGCTTGAATCATTTTCTTAACTTGAGATCCATTTAGGCATATTGTTCTTCTCTCGAAGGATCTTCTCGTCGCAATAACCTCGCGATCTAAGAGTGATAAGATAAAAGATGGAGATGGTGGTAAGATAGAAAGACTTGATAAGTATGTCACCTCAATAGAGCAGAGACACTTGCATTGCTCCACTTGAACTTGGTTTGAGATTGAGAATTAGCAAGAAATAACTTTTAACAAAATAGGGAGAGGTTCGAGACGCAAGAAATAACTTCTACCATATTTCCACCACCATTCGACATCATAACAATAGGGTCATCGCAGAACATATCAAGACGTATGTTAGGTGTCCCTTTAAAAAGTCCAAAAAAGGGTATCCTATACATCTTCTACCATATCCTCTCCACCACCATCCTCTACATCATCTAAATCAATATCGTAATTCTTGAAGAGTTTTAATGAAAAAAAAAACATATCGAAAGCTAGTGTATGTACTTTTCGGTACCCTAACATGCTTTAAAGACTTCGTTTCTGGGTTCGTCAATAGTTTCATCCTCTTCATATTGATTGTATGCAATATCTTCATATTGGTGCGCCTCGCTTGAAATTCACGATGATAGGTTTCCCTTTGCCTCGTAACTTAGAACTAATGGATCGGGATGGAGACCGCTCTGAATGAGTTCATTAAACAGAGCAACGATAACCATCATGTCAAATAATGTAATAAGTATAAAATACATACAACCATTTGTATAGACTCAATGAATGACAAAAACATATTAAAAAAAACTCTTTATTCCTTTTTTTAGTACAACAATACTATTGTTCCATCTCAAATGGGAGAGGTCTATCATAGCGATAGTTGATGAATAACTCATCTCCAATGTTTATGCTTTTAATATCACACACCATGATATATCCGCTTTTTACACATCTTGTAAAAAATCTTCCTCCCCCTCCTTGACACTCTAAAAATTCACAATTGCAGCCACGGTTGTCAATAGAACTGTTGATGAACCCCGCAATATTGCCATGAACCCCGGGCCGACCATCAATAAACTTCAACTCCTCATCACATGCCCCCACGCCTATCGACGCAAAGATTGGAATTCATTCCATAAATCCTCATACGCCAAGCATATTTAGTCAAAGTTTGCCAAGTTTTCCAATCGTTTTCGGACCCTCCGTGATATGGCATTAATGGAATGTGGGTGTCTCGGCCCACTTCTATACGCCAAGTTTCGGAGATAAGGTCAATCCAGCCTCGGACAAATGCGGCTCCGCGATAATGATGTATCTTCTTCCCCAATAAGCAAATTCTTGATCCATAGGGATAGAAGCCCATCCGCCACAAGCCAAATGTCTTCATGATTGCCTAACAAAGGGTCGGACTAATCTTTGCAATTCTTCAGAATTTCACGCCGGGCAAGTGAGGCCAAGCCGTTCTTGGGAAATGTGCGACACATGCAATGTTCTCATGATTGTAGCCCTTCGTGTTCTTTCACTTGTGGGAACACTCGGCCGCTGAGCCGCACCCATCCACATTATTGATGAATCGGGTGCCATCGCCGGTTTCATATGCCTCTATGGACAACATTAAACCAAAATCCACATCTAGTTTGGAGGAGACATCAAAGATCATCTACCTACATATTTAGATATCATAAACATCTTGAATATATACTTGGTGGGGAGAGATACCTTTAAAAAAAAAAAACAAATAATAATTGTATACCAACCCGATATCCATGACGAGCATCAAACCGGGTGGGTTGTTCAAATGTACCAAATCTTATCGATGGTCTTCAACAACCGCTCTAAGTCATCTCTTCAGCCCCATACATCTTTTTACAATCGCGAAACTATTTTGTCCCTCCGCCAATTACAAAAGGTAAGTACTATATACCGAACAATAGTTTGAACTACTGCGGATAGATACAATATATGGTAGCATAAACCCTAAACCCTAAACCCTAAACCCTAAACCCTAAAACCTAAATGGATGACTGGGGGCGGACACCGTAGTCCTCTCCACTCAAGGTGAAGCCGACCATGCCCTTTCCGAAAAGTGCGACCCTTATATAAGTTTCAATTTCAATAAAGATCTTTTGAGACGCGCTAGCCCCGATACATAGAGTCCCCTCCACTCAAGGTGAAGTCGACATATGACCTTGACTACACGACACCTCAATTTTGTAATCTACATTGTACTTAGTAAGGTATGAAGGTGAGTTTGGGCCTGGCACACCTGGTCCTCTCCACTCAATGTGGAGGCTTAACCGCGGTCCTTGACCCAAAACACGCTTTTTTTTACTACTCGCAAGACACGCCCTCTCCTAGTTTTATATATGTCTAGGCTACTAAATACAAGAATCGAACTTACATGTGACGGTTCCGCATATCCAACCTCCCCCGGTGGTAAGACAACATCAATCTGTCTCCTGGCCATCTCCAGGCGTCGATCATGCCGATGACCATGGCGATCCATGTAGGGCAGCAAAGGCGCTAGGCTGGAAGAGGAGCGAAAGAAAATAACAATGAAGGCCGAGAAAGAGTTGTTTATATAGAAATCTTTAACGTCGCAGGCGACGTAGTGTCAACGGTCACATGCCAGGTCACCTACGACTTGGCAAAGACACGCGGAAAGTACGCATGACGCGTGTCACGCGTTCTCGTAGACCACGCCGCATTAATGATAGTCAACGGTCAAAATCCAGATCACATGCGACCGGCAAATACACGTGGCAAATACGCATCGACGTCTCTGGGTTCAGATGCCACGCCGCATGCGGCGTGTCTTATGTTCCAGTAATGTCACGCGTGACGCCGCGATGCGACATCCACTGTCGTGACATTTGTCGCGATTGTGTCCGACATTTGTCGCGCGATGCCGTGAAGATATGCTTTATGAGCATTTCTACTCACTCAAAACCACGTGAGGTTCTCACCGGTTATGAAATTTATGTATGCCTATGCCGCTCGAAAGCAACCTAAAATCGTGAGCAAGTTTTTGTGTAACAACCTAAAATCTGATACCTCAAAACACTTGAACATAGCTTGATTAGCCGCATCACAAAGCAAATTGCGTGATGTGTCCGACATTTGTCGTGACATTTGTCGCGGACGATGCCGTGGGCGATGCGCTTTTTAGGCAAATTTTGATCGACGCTTTGACACACATGGGACATTAATGCCTTGGATTTGCAAGGAGTCGCCGAAGCGCTTCTCCACTATGCTAGACACCAAGTTCCTCATTCAGATTGCATTTTGTTGCTTCTCTAAAGATGTTGGATCGAGGATATGGGAGTCCCACTTTTTGACTACCCAATCTTCGTTGTAGAAATTCTAGGGGTAAATCCATATGTCATTTCTAATTCCTTTTTTTCTCTCTCGATCAACCGAAGCTAAATTATGAGCTCAAAAATTCTCGATCAACCAGAGCTAATCTGAGCTCAAAACTACCATATTAGTTATATCAAAAGATAGAATTTAAGTTGCTTCAATACCAAATATCGACTCCAAACAGCCTGAAAACTTTTTGCAAAGGGTTGTTGCATCCTGCATCAACGATTAGAGCAATCAGAAACCCAAAACCCGATTCTTTACCTTGTTCATACATAAGCTCCTCCATCTCCAACTCCATGTCCATCACTAAATTCATCTGCTTTTTCAAAATATTCATAGCACAAATAGGCCTATATAAATTAAAACAAGCAATATTATTGTCATTGGGTGAAACTATAGTCACTTGCTCCAACTAATGCATGACAACTAAACGTGCAAATAGTGTCCGTTATTACCAATATCAGTATGCGTCGTTGTCAAATTTGCACATATGGATATTGAAGGCCGAGTAAAAACACATGCAAGGACATTAGTCCGGCAACGCCGGGCACACATTTACTAGTTCTTATTAAAGAATGGACATTGACATGTTAAACCAGCCTTAAACTACAAAAAATGCACTATTCCACAAAAGTACTTTTTGTTTCTTTTTATTGATGTGGTTTTAAATGTAGAGACCGGATGTGCTAGAGAGACGCCCATGGTTTAAACATGACCACGTCCCACATTTACAGAGCTGGTATACTTATCTACAGAAATGCTCATCCATTTAGAAGAAATGCGCATCCACATCGAAGTTTGAGAAGCAGAGATGGCCAAGAAAGGGTTAAGGTCACATATGCTGATGATGCTGCCTACCTGCACAAGGTCATATTACGCCTCTCCTTCACCTCTGCACATCCTTGACATCAAAAGGGCTCAAAGTCACAATTCCAAATTCCAGATTCTTGAGCTACTGAAAGACCAGCACTGGATAAAACCCTCACGGGCATCTCTTTGAAACCAAACATGAAATAATGTTGACCCTCAAAGGCACCTCTTTGAAACCAAACAAGAAATCATGCTGATACCAAACAGTAAACAATGCTTGATGAATGCGACCATTATGGCCGGGATTAAAAAACCTCGCTCTTTCGGGTTTTCGAGGAAAAACCCTGACCATAATAGCAACATTTGTCAATGCTAAAGTATACCCTCATGCTGACTAGCCTTGTTGAGTGAACAATACATTAAACAAGAAAGTTAACGAAGAACTCAAGTTTGAAAGTGCCTTCACTATAGATCTTCATTTTTGTGCCTATGAACTGCAACTTTCATCCAAACCATCGGCAACACGCTCTTGAGTTGTTTGCAAAAAACCAAGAAGATAAGTTAAGAACCCTTAGGGCTCAACGGGCACTAAGGCTTCCAACCAGGTATGAGGGCCTCACATCCAGGCACGAGGACCTCACAACCAGGCACGAGGGCCTCACAACAGGCACTAAGCCTCACAATCAGGCACGAGGGCCTTAACGAAATTCCACGCTCTACTGAGCCAACACAACTTCGAATAAAAGAGACCAATTGGAAATAAGAACAAGTGGAGAGGAAGGGCGGGTGGATGGGCTTGACGCTTCAACAATGGAAAGAGAAGAGATGCATGCAGGCTGATGAGAAAAAGATGGAAAGAAAGCAACTAAATAGGACACCTGCCCAATAGGACAACTAACTTAACAACTAACTACCTTAATAGTTCAAGAACTATATTTACCTTCTAATCTTGAGAACCGAAGGTAAATCTCATTTATCAAGAAGTAGTGCAACCAATTATTGCATATTGAAAAAATGTCATAGCAGAACTAAAGGAATCTCCAGTAAGAAATTCTAAGTTACAAGATGGATTTTGGCCTCTTTCATAGTGGATGCTCCATCAACATATAGACGATGCTTCTATAATGATGATTGCGATGAAGACGAAGATCATGAAGTGGTTTATTGTGGCCCTGCAAGTGGTAAACCAAAAGAGGAATTTAAACCTGAATGTTTCTCTCTGTGAGGCTTGATGATATGAAAGAAACTCCACTTTGATTAGGTGCAAACATTGACTAATCGGACTAAACAAAAGGATGGAGTAAAAGAGTGTCTTCGAGTTCACATCCAATGGTGGAAGCCGCTCACTAAAGATAGGAAGAGTTTGAAAGATCAATACAATGGATGTTGCTACAAAAGATAGAAGCCAAATCCAAGTGAACAACGACAATGGGTGGATGTTCAATCAGTAATCTATGGTTGGAAGGCAAAGACCTCTGCAATTTCCATGAAACAACTTGAAAATATTCCCGACGATGTAGTTGCTCTTGTCCAAATTCATTTGGAATTATATACTGATGATTAATTTAATAAATGCAAAAGTACAATTCATTCTCTTCACAATGGTTCCTTCTCTACACTATTTATTGTATGACATGATTATGAAAATTGAGCACTCAATATTTCAAATCATTATCTACACTTATATAATTTATTCACACCAAGATTCGATTCTTTGATGCTCTTGATTCCCGAGTGGGGAAAAAATAGGAAGGGAAAAAAAGTTTCGTAAAAATTCCTGCACCGACACAACTGGCGATGGCGGATTTGCGTTTCGGAGCAATCCTTATCTCCTTCAATACGCGTGGTCGGATCTAAGACTTCAAGCTCTAGGTGGCAATATGACCGTAGCCAGCATCTTTGGGATCTGTTTTTTTCCTGTCTATATAAGCAGGGCTTCTCTTACTTTGTTTGTTCAGAGATCTCAGAGATGAATAAGGTGCGTTTCTATTCCGTTGCTTTTTGTTCAGTATTAGGTTTTTTCATTCTTCAATTTCCCAGAATCAGCGCTCAACCAACCAGTAAAAAGCATCCGTCAAATGTTGCCGCTCAGGCTCTGCTTTCTCCAATTCGTCTGCTCCATTCTGACGGGCTCTATTCTTGCACACTACCGCCACAACCCAGATAGTAAAAAAATTTGTGTGGCAAATTTGGAGTTGTTCTGACTGTTTTTAGTGCTCATGAGCTTTGTCGTAGGCTAAGATGAAAGGATTAGAGGCCTTTGATGCAGAGTACTTTAAAGCTACGAGGCACAATGATTTTATGAAAGCTCAACAGCTTGCTGTTATTGGAAACAAAAAAATGGAGTCGTCTTATAATGGAGACAGATGCAACAATAGTAGCGGGAGCTGATCATGCACCACAGGTTCATTTGCTAGTTTTCGCAATGTGAGTTTTACTTCGATAATTGAGATTTTAGTGATGGATTCACCCCGCGTAGGTATTTGCTTTAAAAGCAGAAGCGTTAATTAATCTCCACAGGTTCGATGAGGTAGATACTATTTTAGCAGCAGCTTGAAGAGTAGCCCTAATAAGGTGCAAATCCACTTCAGTTAGCAAATATTTACTTATTGTATAGGCATAACTTGCCATGGCACGAGGAAGGTATGTCTATTGGTATATTAAGCTATTCTCTAATAAACCTTGGCATGTATTTTAACAGAGGGACACATTCTTCTTGCAGATTTGAAGATGCACTCATAGCTGCAGAGAAAGTAGTAAGATTGGACCCTCAAGATACTGAAGCGAACTCATTGCTTAGAAGTGCTATTCAAGGCGAGCAAATATTTTGAGTTATGCACGATGTATATTGAGGGCTTGGACGTAGATCCAGATAATGCAATTTTTCTCTGCAAGTGGGCTGCAAGTCGATCTAAAATTGGTCAATAGCAGTTGAAGACTGCAATGCTGCCTTGACTTCACAGCCAAACTGTACATAAGCCCTTCTTAGGCGTGGACATTCGTATTCAATAGTTGGTTTGTAGGAAGCCTCCGATGTTCTAATATTAGGTTATATTCTGTGCTCAATGTTAGAGTGTTTTTTTCTCTATAGTAGAGCAGTTCGTTACCATCAGTTAGCCATATAACAGTTCTATCTATGTAATAAAACTATTATGACGTTTTTCCAATGATAGAGCATTCCCTTTCCAAGTGATGAAGTAGATGGTAGCAAAGACTAAATTCATGCAGCATGCTGGATTCCTAAAAATGCTGTGGACATACCGACTTTGATAGTATAATGAATAGCACATGTTAGGCAAGGGACTAGTCTATTACTAGTTAAGCAAAGACAGATTCAGATTGGCAATTGTTCATGTCCTTATTGTCATTTGGCACATAATTCATATTTTCTGCCTCTAAACCTGAAAGTGTTTTGTTCTGCATTATCTAAATTAAAGAGATTGAAAGCTCTATTGTTGACAAGTATAATAACATTCTAAGAAGCCAACTCAACTACTGAGTGCTTGTTGTCACCAAAGTTCGCTTCTATAGTTGGCCTTTATAGCTGAGAATATTTGAGATTGCTTTGAACTGCATTAGCATCAAATTCCTTGCAGCAACCTCCATCTACTTCATGCTCTCTACGAGCTCTTTTTGGCATTCCACAAAGAAAATATCATGTTGCGATGAAAACCTATGGCAATCATACATCGAAATATGCGAGATTGTATTGTTTGATGGGCCATTCCTTCTGTGTCAATCTCTGGTGCAAGCCATTTATTGCAGCAACCAATATAATGTTGTGTAGATTTAGGGTCCTCCGGATATTTATGAAAAGCAGCTGGCCTTCTGTACCCAAGAAATTTCACTATGAACAAATTGCGAAAATAAGAATAGAATAGAATAGAATTGTTTTTATCGTCCACGGAGACCAATCGGCCTATGGGACCCAATACAAAAAGCGCAGCAGTCACATTACTGCCCGGATTAAAAACCCCCCGCCCCGAAGGGTTTTCGAGGGAAAAACCGTGGCAGCAATAAGACTGCTGACATCAATTAAATGGTTGACTGGGGGCATATCTGAGCCCTCAAGTCCAGTACCGAGTGAGCGCACCGAAGTCGTGCCCAGTATCATGTGTAGCGGCTCATCAGGTCTAATCAACTGAGCATAGCGTGTCCGAATCTGATCATATGCTGGGAAGCTCTGGAAAGTGTGACACTCATCCTCAACAGCTCCCGTCTGGCAGCACTGACAAACCCTATCCTGACGTGGCTCCCCAATCCATCGACCTGTCTCAATCCGGAGATGGTGGGCACCTGTGCGAATGGAGGCGATATGCCTGCGCTTTTTCATGGGCAGATGTGAACGTAGGTAGCGTTGTGGGCCTCGTTCTAATGTGGGATTTATGTGCTGCTTGTAATGTGCTGTTTTGACTTGCTCCATAGCCCTGGAATCCCAAGAGTGTTGTTCGCTCAGATTGTAGACATTATTAGCGTGTTAAATTAAAATTGAGAGTCAGAAAGCTACAATCAGGTTATATGTCCATTGGATTTGAATTGGTTGTGCAGGGTTTTGTATCCACATTGGTGATATATGAAATCACAATCCATCTTGCTGGAAACAAAAAATATTGTGTATTTGAGGCCAATCCTTTAGCAAATGTTGCTTTGTCACACCTATTTCGTAGTCAAACTTATTTAATATTTGCTTAAAGAGGAAGTGCACAAATCTTCGCTTATGGATAAAATTATCTAAAACATCTGCAGAAAACTACAGACCAAAAGCAGCATATATCATTATCCGTGCTGCGATTTTGTTAATAGACTAAGAAGTTGGTTCCCCGGAGCTAAGATAATAGAATCATATTACATGTGACAATGAGCTTTAGCGATTGATGTATTACTCCTAAGGGATTACACATTATGCTGTTAAGTCGAATATATTTTTTCAAGATAACCTAAGTTGTTTCTCTTCAAGAGAAAGTCTTCTTAGGTATATTGTAATTCTTTTGTACCCATCTGGGACAACTTTTTGTTGGTTGATCCAGTTATTTCTTCACATTTTGTTGTGTTGTGTTTTGTTAATGAATCATTGTTTATCGCGTTAAAACCGCAAGCGAAGTTGCTTTGTTTCCTGTTCCTCTTTATATGGTGGGGCAGTGTTAAAAGTCTGAGTGGTTGGAGAGACGCACAGATGATCTTGGGTTTTCTATTTTACTGTATGTGGAAGGAAGGTATCCATGTGTTCACGTCTTCCTAGAGGGAGGATATAATCAAAAGTATACTCCACATTAACTTTCCAATGCAATCAAGGAAATTAACAACTCCATATTAACTTTCCAATGCAATCAATGCAACCGAGATGCCTTCAATGCCTTCAATGCAACCGAGACCATGAGAAGCTCACACCTAGTCGGTAAAGAGAAATCCGCCGCGATAAATTTCTTGTAAACATAAACAAGTCTAAAACCTTGAATAAGTCTAAATGTTCCTAAAGACATCTTAGTATATACTTAGCCACAAGCTAATGTATGGTGCATAAATGTGGACGCGGCCTATTCTTCCAAATGTAAATATTCTATAGAGGAAGACATGTAAGAACGTAAACAATGGTTGCCTTAAATTACTGGAAATTATGACTTATTTTCTCAGGCGTAATTACCTCCGCGTTTTATGGAGCGGCACCGGTGTTGGCAAGAACAGATGTTCAAACCCTATTCTCGCGTCCCCATGGCCATACACCATTCTGTTGCATGGCTTCTGTTCTAGCATCGCTCTTCAGTATATTTCGAGCTCGTATTCACGCTTTTTAACAGCTTTGATTTGTCGGACTTGCGGGAGCTTCATCTTCATAAGCCAGCAGAGCTTCATCTGCATCTTCATAAGCACAAAAAGCTTCACCGAAGGTTTGCAGCTGCTTCTTTGTATCTCAGTTATTTGTGTTTGATTGATCTCAGTTCTTATCTTTTCTTTTTAATCTCGAGCATTCTTTTTCAGAGTTTTAAGTAGAGTTTTAAGCTGCTTCTTTCTCGGAGCAAAAGATTATAAGCTCCGGCAAACCATCGGCTATGGCAGCTTTTGAACGTAATTTAAGGCAAACCATTGTTTACGTCTCGTAATGCACGGCCAGAAGAGATTCTGGCCATAATTTTCTTCGCGCACTTGCTAGCCTCGGCGGTGACTCGCGACTCTGCGCCATTTCGTACCGCCTCGGCTAAGCGCTGGCCCGATATATGCGGGGAATCTCTTCCGGTACTGCATTGCATTATGTAGTACTTAATATACTAATGCCATATTAAAGCTATAAAAGGAGAAGTTGCAGAGACCGGATGTGCTAGAGGGACGGCTATGGTTTAAAGATGACCACGTCCCACATTTACAGAGCTGGTATGCTTATCTACAGAAGTGCTGATCCATTAAGAAGAAATGCTGAGCCATATGGAACTTAGAGAAGCAGAGATGGGCAAGAAAGGGGCAAGGTCACATATACTGATGCTGCCTCTACCAGCACAGGGATATATTACGCCTCTGCTTTTTTTTGCCTGTGTATCCCGGCTGTAAATCCCGGCGGTAAAAACAGAGCTGTAAATTCCGCTTCCGCCTGTGTGCCAGCTCCCATCTTAAGAACCCATTCCGAATGATTCAAGCTCAGCTGTGGAGAATTGCACTGACGGGTATTGAAGCTCCAGCATTCCGGAAGCAGGGTGACCCAAAAGAAGAGTTCCAAAGGTATGTACCAAAGTTTAAATTTCAAGCATGGGCGGGAAAAAAAGGCGGGGTATAGAAAAAGACGTTGAAAGAACAAATATTAAATAAATACTAATAGGTATAGAAAAAGAACAATTATTAAATAAATACTAATAGGTATAGAAAAAGAACAATTATTAAATAAATACTAATAGGTATAGAAAAAGACGTTGAAAGAACAATTATTAAATAAATACTAATATATGGCATTATAATTTGACATATCTGTTTATACATTCTAATTTCTCTTTTTATAAGTATGCTATATATTCACGCGTTACACATTACGTTACCATTATACTTATACTGTATAGTAGAAAATGTGCCTAAGGCACATAATTCTACTTTGACGATAAAAGATTCTAAGTTTTAGGTATGGTCAAGTTGAATAAATATGAGTATCTAGACTAGTAGAAAGGTCGTCAAACCAATGATTATACTAAGTAGAAATTTAATCAAAAATATTGCTAGGCGATGTGTGTGCATATAAAGCATAAAAAACTGTATGGATCTAATGAAAAAATATAATGGAACCATGATTTTCTTAATACATTTATGACATTAATGTATTAAAAAAATTATGTTAAAAAAAAAAAATGGTGCATTTAATGAAGGCTATTTTTCTTTATACATATACAATACTTGCATACATCTATTTGGTTTGTATAGGTTTTCATGGTTTAATGCATAGGTTTAATTAGCTTTAATCTTTTCAACGGGCATTTGGGCATTTAATGCATAGGTCTGTTTAGTTTTGAAGCATAGCGCTCAAATTGATGTTTTCACTCTGGCCCTCAGAGGGGCCTTGAAGGCCTTTCTCGACTTCGCGAGTCGAGAAAGGCCCTCATTTTTTTTATTTTTTTTTGGTTTGTTTGCATTGAGGGCCTCAGAAAGGCTCTTAAAGGGGCCTTGAGGGCCTTTCTCGACTCGCGAGTCGAGAAAGGCCCTCAAGGCCCCTTTAAGAGCCTTTCTGGACTCGCGAATCGAGAAAAGCAGTTCAGACTGAAAAACGCAGGTCTGAGGGCTTTTCTCGACTCGCGAGTCGAGAAAGGCCCTCAAAAAAAGATTTTTTTCCCCATTTTTTTCTCCTCGAAGCTTAGACAGATTTTTCGGGCCGAAGTCGCTTTTCTCACTTCGCGAAGTCGAGAAAGGCGATCAGACTTGCTTTTTTCATAAATAGCCCTTAGAACTGGTTGTTTTCTTTTATTTGTATTGTCTGTAGGGTCATTTCTCTAACTTGATTTTATCTCTTCCAGTCCAGATCGCGAACGGAAAGGAGTTATGGAAAGAGCATTCCGTTGAAGAAAGAGGACGAAAAGAGGTTGGTGACATGCATTGGGCAGGCCAGTGCATTCAGATTTCTATTATCTTCAAGTTGATTTCGTGGTTTAGAACACCTCGAACCTTTTTCCCAGTAGGTGGTCTGTGTGCGAAAACAATATAATAGTTGTGATAGCTCGACCATCATGGTTTCTTCAACCACTGTAAAATACAATGTAGTGAAATAATTTATGAATAAAAATTCAGGGCAGAGTACCACTTTGTTTACAACGAGATAGTATTTTCATTGGTTTTAGATCTGCTCTTTACCTTCTCGTCTCGCTAAACATTTTTTTTTTCACACAGGAAAACAGGCATCTTCTAAAGCAATAATGCGGTTTAAAAAGTTTCCCTCATCCTTTTCGTGTAAAATAATAGGGTTCCAAAAAAAAGTGACTTTAATTAAATACGACTTTCATTCTCTTCACAATGGTTCCTTCTCTACACTATTTATTGTATGACATGATTATAAAGATTGAGCACTCAATATTTCAAATCATTATAAATATAAATAAGTCGAAACCCTTATTTCAAATCATTATAAATACAAGAAATTTATCACAGCGGCCAAGGCCGCCGCGAGCATTTCTCTTATTCGTTTTTCTTATGCTTTGGAAGTGCATCTGAAGACAGAATGTTCACGATGTTCAATTGCTACGAAATAACACCCTATCATACACGAAAAATGCAATGAATTAAGACAACATTTTCGAGAGAGGGCAATATAAATGTGTGAAAGAAAAATAGGTAAGGATCAGTAATAGGTAAACAATTTTGGCCTAAGATTTAAATGGCAAAGATCCTTTTATCCATGTTTTATTGTGGGGCACCTCCCTGGCCCAAGCACCAGGAGTATAAGTATAAAAACGTAATTATGTTTTAGTTCGAGAAAGAAAAAGTGAGTGATCTAGGTCCAATAGGCATAGGGACATGATGCGGATATCATTCCAAGTGATCTAGATCTAAGAAGTGGCCTAGATTTAAGAGGTGTAGGTACATGTTGTGGATATCATTGTGGAATCTAGGGAATTTTTTATGCATATCAAAAGTGGTGTTGAAGTGCAAGCTGTGCCCCTCGTTCGAGAGTGGATTGATGCAATTTGGTTCATTTTGTTCATTGTCGCAATTTGGTTCAGTTAGTTCGTTTTGTTCACATCTTATGGCAGCTATGAGGCTATGTCAAATGAAAGTTGTATGGATATACTTAATTATCCGATTCAGTCTTTCTTTGAGCAATTGGTGTCCACACAATATAGTTGTTTGCATGGAAAACATTGGAAGTTAATTTTTAACATGTTGTGGATGTTATAGACCTGGCTTGACATTGAGCAAAGTGTTTAAATTAACACATAACAAATTAGGCCACTTTAACAATATTTTTGAGAGTATCAACAGAATATCTTTGAAAAGAGATTTGATTGTAAAACATCCGTCGCAACCGAAGCTTACAGTTGAACATGAGCATACAGTACACCATATTATATTATTATAGAATGTAATAGGAATATTTGTGGCGTGTTTTTTCTGTTCTACCTTTAAATAAACGAGAGCCCTTACTCTGGAGAACAAACTTACCTCTCCTCAGCTCTTCTACAAATGTGAATCCTATATCCCTCCAGTAGGTTCTAAACAGTCACCAAAAGGCTTACACCTGCAAAAAATCTATAACTCTTATGCTTTGGCCCTAAGAAAATTCGTAGTATCTTGTAGATAAATGCTCCTTTAAGAAAATCATCTATATCATTGATCATCCAATGGGGATGGATAACTAGATCTTTGTAATGTAGCGAGAACTTTTAAATTATTTTTCAAATTTCACAGACCATTCTAAGATTGTCAGTGGGCTGCCCTATTCTCGGGTTTTCTTAAAAGAGAGCATCTTAATGCCATAATCAAATTCATAGTTTGTTGATAAGCAACATTATGCTTATGCTTACACTTATCAACGAACGACAACTACAATGTACCTAACAAATTAATCCTCCGGGTGGAAAGCATGCCATTTTGAAATTACATAAATTGGGCAGCGGCCCATAAAATTCCTTATGGCTAAAATCTAACACCCCTTTAGGGAACATGCCAAAGTCCTCTGTATAGGCCAATATCTGAATAAACGTTGAGATTTGGCCAGTCAGGTGATTATGTTGCAACATGGCGATGACACATCGTATTTGAAATCTCCGCTGCAGAGGGGTGGTTGCCTGTAACTGTAACCATGATGCACCAAACCATGATGCACCAAATCCAAGCTGCCATGGCATATTTTTTATTTGCATGATCTACTAATTGATCAACTATAGCCCCATCTTGATTTTTGTTCAAGGATTGTGGTTTTTGAACGAGGAATATGATATGATACATTCCCTTTATTAAGGGCCTCGCTTGAGCAATTATATGAGTTATAAGCAATTACCATATGAGTTATAAGCGATTATCAGGTTAACAAATAGGGATCAATATTGACTAAGATACTACGGTGGAAACAGAAGGAGCTGGGCTTTAGAGCTCTCCTCGCCAATAATTTCTTAAAGGTTGTCCTGGGAAGCACTGTATATCCAAAAGGATTGCAATTTAACACATGCATGGTCTTTCTTAACCCTGAGAGAATTGTTGACATAGAAAATAAATAGTACTTTATTATGTAAAAGCTTGGCTTCCTTGAGCGTCGACAAATAGTGAAAATATTAACTTCCAAGACTATTACTGAAATCTGATTCGCTTGATTCACAGCTCACAAACTTGTGCTGGACTCTACATTGTATTGAACTTTAAAATCTGTTCTTCAACAATCCAGCTGCCCAAACTATGCAATACTCACTTGATTGATTTGCAAAACTCCAAAGGAAACGACTCTTCTGTGTGTTTGGAAAGCACTGCATGGTAATTACTCTGTCAAAAGAATTGCAATTAAAAGCATGCAGAGCCCAAAATTTTAAAACAGAATAAGTTTCTGAACGTCAAAGCCATTCAGGTATAATTCGAGTAAAACTAATGATATAAAACGCATCTTCCAACTTCCAAACCATGATGGAAGGCCTATCAACTCCATCCTCTGCTAAACTTTGTCAGCTATCTGTACAAACTTGTGCATGGATTCTACATTATATTGGCCCTTCAAATCTGGATCAATTATGTCCTCCAACAGATCACTTTGGGACTGCATAGCCCACTCTGCAGTCTGTCCATGATCTACGAGAAGAGAACTATTCAGAAGTCTTTAAAAATGTTCTATTCAGAAGTCTTTAAAAATGTTCTGGCTCATTCATAACAAATGAAGAATACAGCAGATCCAAAACAAATGAGAAATCCCTACCCATATCATTAAGATAAAAACAAAAGATTAGTGAGGCATAGACGAGTGCACTTGAATTTATAGCATCTGCCCATTTATTGACTACTGAAAAAGTGCGCCCATGATATAAAGTACTAACTCATGGCACTGGCAAGTTTCAACCACTGTCAACATCTTTAACTTGAAGAAGAGCTAGTAAAGAAGAGGATATTCAGAAGTTTCTAAAGGCTTTGGCTCCTTATGACAACCGAAGGATACATCGGGCATAAAGCATATGAAAAATGGCTAGACCTATATCATTGCATGTAAAGCTCTGGAAACTAGTGTGCCATAGATGCGCGCACTTGAATTGATATCACATGTCTATGATTGACAATCGAAAAGTCTGCCCATGGTATTAAGATATTAAGTACCTGGAAGAAAGTAAACAGAGTCTTCAGAATATGCTTAAAGATATAGAAGATGCATACAATACCTTTCAGAGAGGAAGGGAAACCGTGAGAGCCATAACCATTTGACATCCAAAAAGGCAGGAAAACCAGATGTAGAATCAACACCAGAGCCAGAAGAAAGAAGACTAAAATTGCCGGAATAATGCTAGGCTAAGGCATCTTGGCATGACGAAGGCTTCATATTTTCGGAGCTCGATGTGTGCCGACGGCCAGATATTGCTCCATATGAAAAAAATCTACTATCTTGATCTGCTGCATCCAAGACAGATGGCGAGCGCAATGGCGGGTAGAGGATGAAGAAATTGCTGGCGTGCCTGGGCGCTAGAAGGGATCATCCGGAAGCAACCGTGGAAGCAACATTGGAGAATTTTTCACTTTTTTTTTTTAAATCGACCTAATTTTTCCTCAGAAAGCTACGTGCGGTCTTCAAAAAGAAGCATAAAAAACGAATATCCCAAAAGCATATTTGTAGGAGAATTATATATGTTAGATAAATAACTCGAAAACCTTGAATAAGTCTAAATTTTCTTAAAATACGTCTTTTACATATACTAATGTATGGTGCATAAATGTGGACACGGGCTATTCTTCCAAATGTAAATATTCTATAGAGGAAGACGTGTAATATAAGGACTTAGGGTACATTCGCACCCGCGGTTAAGTTAAGTTAAAATATGGTTTTTAACTAAATTTACATTCGCACCACTAGTTAAGTTAGCATATAGTTAAGAAATATAGTTAAGAATTTAGTTAACTTTTTTAACCAAAAACACTAACTAAACTTCTCTTCGCATCTTGTTCAGTTAAGTTAGCAAAATTAACTAAAAGTTAACTAAATTAAAAATTAGCACTAAAAGTTAAATGACCTCATAGAGGTCACTTTAAGTTTAGTTAAATGTGCTTATAATTTTGGGAAATTTACCAAAATAACCCTAATTGTTGACTTAATTCCCAAAAAGCCCTTCATATTTATGAAATTCCTAAAATGCCCTTAATTCTTAAGTATTTTCCCAAATAACCCTTTGTAATTTAAAAATCACCAAAAGCTAGAGATAAGCCTATCATTCTAATACTAGAAATGACTTTAATGCTTTTATAAAAATCATATCGAAGAAGAAGCTTCGTAGGCATTTTGTGGAGAAGTTGCTTTATACCCATCCAGGTTACTTGTGGAGCTCATTTTGTTATTTATATGCTGTCCATATCTATCCTCCAAATATTGAACTTCTTGAAAATAATGAATTGCTACCCCCTGCAACATGTCATCCTCCTAGCAGGCCTAAAAGCAAATGGGATACGACAGAAGACATAAATAGAGAAAAGCGTGTGTACAAGTGCACACGTTGTGGTCATGTCAGGCATAATGAAGGCAATTGCAGAAATTCTATTTGACATTTCTATTGCATATTTTGTCATAATCATTTTTGAAACTTATTTTTCAAATTATTGTCATCTGTAAGAAACACTTCCTCTTAGAAAATGATCCTCTATTGTAAATACGTGCTTTTTGGTGATTTTTAAAATACAAAGGGCTATTTGGGAAAATACTTAAGAATTAAGGGCATTTTGGGAATTTCAAAAATACAAAGGGCTTTTTGGGAATAAAGTCAACAAATAAGGTTATTTTGGTAAATTTCCCTATAATTTTTTATGCCTTTGGCTAACTTAACTAGACATGTTTGAAAGCATTTAGTTAGCTAGTTAAGTTATTTATTAACCAAATTTTTTAACTAAACGAGTGCGAAATGGTTTTCCGTTAAGTTAGCCTAACTAAATTTTTTAACTAGCTTTGGTGCGAAGGCAATCACGTGGTTACTATTAACTTAACTTAACGGTAATAGTTAACTTAACTAAACTTAACCATGTGTGTGAATAGACCCTTAATATACTAATGCCATATTAAAGCTACAAAAGGGATGTGCTAGGGAGACGCCCATGGTTTAAAGATGACCACGTCCCACATTTACAGAGCTGGTATACTTATCTACAGAAGTGCTGATCCAAATGGTGAGCCATATAGAACTTAGAGAAGCAGAGATGGGCAAGAAAGGGGCAAGGTCACATATACTGATGCTGCCTCTACCAGCACAGGGACATATTACGCCTCTGCTGCACCTCTGCACATCATTGGCATCAAAAGGGCTCAAGGTCACAATTCTGAATATAGAAAGCATCCACAAGCAGCTGCTAAAGCAGTGGCAATTTCCAGCGGATTTAGACATCAGCTTGGAGCCGCTCCCCTTCCCTTTCATCACCCCTTATGGATTCGACGCATCCTGCTTTGAAATTGAAAAGGAGTTCTTCGCCTCCCTTTTAGTCTCTCTGCAAGATAAACTCGAGAAACTTGTTGGCCGTTTTGAGGCGGAATGTCCTCTCTGTGCCATTATGGTGGACTACTTTATGCCCCTGCATTGCCTGACCGTGGCCAGAAATAAAGGGCTTCTTGGCGTCTTATATTTTCCTGGATCTGCCTCATGGAGCAGTGTGCATTACCAATGCCCTCTTCTTTATTCCAGCAATGATCTGCCTATTCCAGGTGTTTTTTTTAATCAGCAATTTTTTTCTTTCTGCTTAGATCTGTTTTAAGTTTTAACACAAAATTCTCACTCAACCTTGCAGATTCGGAGCTGTCAGACCATTGCTCCAAGCTCATACCCATCCCCGGCATTCCATCCCTCCGCCCTGCAGATCTTCCTTCCTATTTCTTCCAAAAAAATGTAAAATCCGATGCAGAATCATCCTTCTGGATCGAGCTTTCCAACGCATTCAGCCTCGCGGATTGGGTTTTGGTGAATTCGTTCTATGAATTAGAACCCCAGGCATTTGATGCAATGAGGGCCATATTGGGCGAGAAATTCATCTCGGCAGGACCATTTTTTCCAGT
Source organism: Isoetes taiwanensis (assembly GCA_021234155.1). NCBI lineage: Eukaryota > Viridiplantae > Streptophyta > Lycopodiopsida > Isoetales > Isoetaceae > Isoetes > Isoetes taiwanensis. Next base: position 2,509,106 of record JAJEKV010000050.1, on the reverse strand, counting down.
GATCGATGCTAGAAAAAGAAGCTGGAGCCTAAGATCACACGATTCCAAGTGTCTGGAATGGCTGCAGGCAAAATCCGAAGCCTCTGTTTTATACATTTCCTTCGGCAGCATTGCCACGGTATCAGAGCAACAATTCGTGCAATTGACAAAGGGGATTTTAAAAAGCAAGCAGCCCTTCATGTGGGTTTTAAGGCCTGAGCAATCCGACAAGGTATCAGAAGAAATTCTACAGAGATTTTTGCAAGAATCGTCAGAACAGGGCATATTGGTCTCATGGGCGCCACAACTGGAAATCCTTTGTAATACAGCAGTTGGGGCATTTTTATCACACTGCGGTTGGAATTCGATCCTGGAAAGCATATGCAGCGGGGTGCCGATTATTGGGTTTCCTTGCTTTTCAGACCAGAGCCTCAACTGTAAATTAATTGTGGAAGATTTGAAGGCGGGAGCCAGATTTGGGAAGAACAGAGCAGATATTGTGGAAGAAGAGGAGGTTGAAAGGGTGATAAATATGGTGATGCATGGAGCTGAAGGGCGGGCCATTAAACAGAGAATGGTGAAGCTCAAGGAATCTGCCATAGCTGCGGCTATGGAAGGCGGATCCTCTTCTGATAACTTGAAGGCTCTTCTTTCCGTGTTAGCTTAGCAGAAATATCGTGTAATTCCGGTGGTATATAGGAGTAATTACTGTCATAGTTACTGTAATAATTACTTCACCGTAATGCTCGTATTAAATTTATGCTTCAGACCCTAGGATCTAGATCTTTATTGGTGAAATTTTTTTACTGACTACAAAAATTTATCGCGCGGTTTCGTGAACATTTATATTCGTCCATCTTGTCTATATGTCCCAAAAATATACGTGATTTGAACCTGTGTTTTCTCACCCAGTAATTAAAAAAAAAGGCCTTTGAGTTTGTGTAACTACCAAAATGCCCTTATGAGTTGAGGGCATTTTGGTAATTTTGAAACTCATAAGGGCATTTTGGTAATTACACAAACTCATAAGGGTATTTTGGTAGTTTCCCTTAAAAAAAAAATAATGTGTAATTAAAACGTGACAATGCAAAGTTAATTGCCTTTCTAAACTTGTGAAATTAAACCCATTATTAACGACCATCTATTAATAACATATTGTGAAACACACACACTCGGACTAGAGATATCTTTCCATGAGTATACTAAAACTATAAATGGTTCGTAGATAGCATTCATTATAATGGATTTCTAATAACTTCATGCATGTATTATATTGATCCAATTCTTAGGGCACTAAACTAGCAAGCCTAGTGTTGCAGCAAATTTTGATTTGTTAAATTGACTAATGATCTAAGCATTTCCCTTTGAAACCTGTCGCCCAATTACCCGAGTTTTAAAGACTTCCCAATGCGGATTATGACATTATTTCATTGTCTACATTTTTCTCTAGCTTATTTGAATCAAGTTTGAAAGTGACAATAAATTTTCAACACAGATAAGCTACACAACCATTAACCTTCAACAAAAAAAAAAAAAAGGAATATTTATGATCCATCAAAACTTCTCCATTGCAATGATTTTTTATGATTTTTTCTACATCTTAGGCACATGCAAATTCCTAATGTTGGATTGCCTAAATCACATAGAAACGCTAGACTGTGTGACGTGAATATTCCATCCAATTCGCAAGCAATTGAATCTGCCAAAAAAAAAAAAAAAAAAAAAAAAAAGTCCAGTTTAGAAATGTCTGATGTGAATGCTAAAAGATTCTGCAATTAAAACAATCCAAATTAGAAAAATGTGATGTGAATGCTAAGAAACTCTTCCGAAGAAGAAGAAAGGTTTTTTGCCTGAGAAAATCTAGCCTATTATCTTAACAACAATAACAATGCTGACTTATTATTGCCTAATATGACTTCGCACTCACAAGAAACAAAATTACCATGGTTGATTAACAAAACTGTAATAGAGGTGATCTTTGATAAGGATGAAGCGACAATTCTTCTCTCTCACATGTCGAAAACTGTGGCAATACTTACCTCCTTGAAGCCCAACCCGTAGAATGCAACATGTTCAAAACACCGGTATGCATATTAAACAAAAATAAAATATACTTACTTCATCAGTAATTGCAAGAAAATCGTACTTGTAGCACAACCCAGCTTTTGTTGCAAGATCAACCTTGTTCATAACCTTCCCACTTGGATTATGAAAACAATGCTAGATGGGAACAAAGCTTAGTCAGTTAAGTACAAATCTAAACTAATGAAGTGCACTTCTATTTATACTATCAGTTTATCAATATGTAAACAACTCATAAACTATTTCAAGAACAGATACCTAATTTTGGATTCTCAAGATTTAATTCATCACTTGGAGATGACATAACAATTTGAATTGTCAATACTCTAATGCAAGAAATGATCATAAATAATATGGCACAAAGAGTTAAATGCTAAATTACCACTCATGATGTGTTAAAACTGCACAATCGTCAGCAACCTGGACAACAGAAATAAACTTGCAACCTAAGAGCATTTCCTGCAAAGGACATTACACATCTTTCAGTTTACATTAACATGATCACATAACAAAAAGCTCTGCTTTTTTGGTATACTGGTATAAGTAAAAATTTAAACCCAGAAATCCGAAAGGTTTTCAAGAAAGGGAGAGGGGCCAAGACCGGAATCAATGGAAGCATTCCATAAAAAAAAAACTATGAAGAACTGAAGTCTAAAAATGGCTCTTAGGACTCTGGCAATCTGATCACCCAGCACAATCTAGCAGAAGCCGTGGAAAATAGGTCGAATAGGTCTATCAAATGCAGAGAAAATGAAAAGAAAACTGGTAGAGTATACTTGCAGACCATAAACAGGAGCTTCAAGCTGAGTAAGGGTTAAATGGAATTGCCCATATCTAGAACCACAGATCAACCTCGGCTCGGCTTGGCTATGGCGACAAAGTGCCAGAGCTAACCTCGCTTTTTGTTGCTCAAAAGCTCTATAGGAGCAGAAGCCGGTGCCCAAAGCATAGAATAGAATAGAATAGTTTTTTTAACGTCCACGGAGACCAATAGGTCATGAAACCAATAGGTCATCGGCTTCGACACTCCTCTAGCAGAAGACCATCCATGCTAGAGGAGTGTCGAAGCCGAACTGTCCACTGCTTTAAAGATTTCGTTGAGCAGAGATCTGCAGAGCTGCAGAGCTCCACTCTCCAAGCTCTGGCAACTCCCCTGTAGGAGATAACCTGTAGCGATGTTCCATCTAAAGACACCCCTGTTAGTGGCATTCCAGATGGCGATGCACCCATTGGCGTTCTCATACTGGCACTGCTCTCTATCGGTGGAATCATCCTGCTCTGAGCTCTCTATCAATAGAATTATTCCGCTCTGGGCTGGGAAGACAGAGGCTAAACCATTACATTCAACACTAAAATTAAATCCCCCTTGAAACCCCCTTTCGTTTGGGTGCATATTCACACGGGGGATGACTCCGGGCATCGAGAGCTGTTGGATAGGCATATTCACCCTTTATTCTTTAATCTACACCGTACATAAAGTTCCTCGTTTGTGGGGTATGCATGTACAAAATTCACTATACTGTATAACAAGATTTGCAAAATACTATAAGATTTGAGGTAATATACTACATGGTGTTGATTTTGTACATGCGAAACATAATTTTAGGGGCTCTCGCTGCCCTACGTCACCCCCCGTGTGAATATGCACCCAAACGAAAGGGGGTTTCAAGGGGGATTTAATTTTAGTGTTGAATGTAATGGTTTATGTGTTAACCTAAAATTTTTTTGGCCCCTTCGGGGCCTTACGAATTGATGAACGAAGTAGAAAATATTTGTAATGATATTATAGACACTATTAAAAACATTTTATTGATATCTATTTATTTAGAAATTTAAAATAGCAAAAAGAAATAGAAATCATGATATAAAGTCTAAAGGCTTCAATATTGTAGCGATGTAACATGTAATAATGTTGATTGATGCAATAGTGGGACCTCTAATAAGCATGCTGCCATATTCATCGAACATGGATCCAACTGTGATCCAACTGTGAAGGTAGAGCTAGAGCAAGATAGAGCATCATCCTTGTCATTGGAGCTGTGAGATGCTCTGCCATACAGGTTTCAGTACTTGCATTGACATGAGAAATTGTTTCTTCAAAGATTTTACAGTATAGAATGTCGTATCTATGCACTGAATAGAATTCACTACCAGTGCTCAAATACGTCTCGATACTTAAGCGATACCTGCAAGGGTACTTAGCAGAAACCAGTAGCAAGCATTGTTTGTAATACCTATGCGCCTCATCCGGATTAAGCTCTATAATGGCCTTTGCGCCAAGTGTAAGGCATTGTAAAAATACATCTTCAGGAAGCTTGTCTGCAGCAAACTCCAAATCTGTGAACTCCATAACTGCTTTTTCATGATTCCCAATCTTCATAAAATAACGGATCACTCTGAGCATTCCTTCGAAACCATATCCATACGGACAACCACACTGTGCCCAAGCTTTTATTAGGTCGACACAAGCTTGAAGTTCCTTTTCATTCTGCCAGTGCGATCATAAAGCATCACAGAGAGTGTTAATGGCATGCAGCCGAATCGTGCTTGTTGTTGGAGGAACTAAGCTTTGCCTTAACAAATGAATACCATCTAGAGTGTAATGATTTTTTACAAACGTCACCAAAACATATCCAGCGTAAAATGAAGCCATAGTTGGCATAGAACGGAACAGTTTTAGGAACGGCAAGCCTTAAGGAACGGGCACGGCTACCTCAGCACGGAACAGAACGGTAAAAAAAAGTACTTAAAATGATCAGAAACATTGAAATACTTCAAACATTGAAATACTTCAGAATATGACGTCCAAATATGTTAATTCATAACAACAAAGTCTCAAAATGCATGAAAAGCATGAATGTAGTTGAACAGTGCATAACTTTTATAATAAATAAATGTACTTCAATAAACATTCAAAGTGAAAGATGTTGTCAATAATCTTACAATCAATTTGATCTGAGTGGACCAAGCTAGACCCATGTTTCTGTTACTGTTTATCTTGATTTAGTAAGAAAAACCTACAGAATGCATGTTCTATGCATCAAATTTCTTTCAGGGCTTTTGTTTCTTATTGCATGCACGTTGCACAGATTTATGTGTCTAGATGTAGGAAGATGGGATCCAAGGAAAGGCATTCAAGAATACATTGAAATCAATATTATTTTGCCAGATTTGAATTCTAATATGTAGCATAAACTCATCAGACTGTAACTCACACTATGAACTTGTAGCAAACTGTCAAAGTACCAATCTTTTTGAATGTAGAATAACAGAAGCATGGAAGGGCACAAGAGATTAAGCAGCTCCATGCAGCTAATAGTGGAAGGAGTATGCATAGATCATCAAAGGCCTGGTGGAGGCTGTGGTGGAGGCTGTGGTGGAGTTTCGCCAGGGAAAATAAGCGCATTATAGCCTATATAGAAAGATTTATAATGAACACAGGAATGGGTCTGGGATGTCTTAGTGTGGCATTCGCCAAAAAAAGCTTGTTGATAGCAAAAAATGATCACGTTTGCTTCGTTGCGTGCGTGAGATAATTTTGCTAAGAAGATTCATACAGCAATAACCTAAAGCATACCTCAGGCGCTGAAATTGAGTAGCAGCAGATGCGAGTTGGTGCCACAAAATGCGATATTGCAGGTTCGAATATAGAAGATAGCAGCTGCATTCATCCGGTTGGCAAATACCTCCCCCAGAATCGGAAATAAACGGTAGTCTTCAATCAATTTTGGCTGTAAGTCGACAACCACACTGTGCCCAAGCTGCCGTTCCGCACAACGTTCTTGCCAACACCAAAAAATCCCAAATTTTTGTCATAGGCACGGCACAGGAGCACGGCTGATGTCTCGATACGGCCCATGCTTTTAGGTTATCCTTCATGCCGGCATCATTCAGCATGTTCTGCAGATCAATGGTCATCTGTGTTGGATCCAAACACCCGCTAAGAACTCTGCAGAAGTGATGCTTGAGGAAGAAACCGACTCTCAGATGCAACTGTAGGCTGAGCTAAAAAAGCTGCACTTCAAATTTCTTCATCGTTAGATTGAAAAAAGGGCATCTCCTCCTGCTCATCCAAAGGGCCATAACCGTGAGACCCCAGTAATTTGGCTGAGCTGGATTCAGAAAAGGGCATCTCCTCCTGCTCGTCTAAAGGGCCGTAGAAGAACGGTCTGCCTGGCCTTCCTCCATAGCCACCGGTTGGCTTAGTTTACTCAACGTTTGGTTTTGGCATCTGCTCAGTCGGCAGTTCCGCTGGCTGGTTTTGAGCTCCAGCTCTGCTATCACAGTGACCCATGAAAATTTCGCCTCGCCCTCGCCATCTCTGTTCTGCTCTCAATTTCGCCTGCCCCTTGCCTGGAGAGGCATTAGGGCGGATTTGGGGTCTGAAAATGGCCTCCTATCAGCCATTCCACGTCATATTTCCGCTCCTTTTTTCCCATGCCACCTAGGATACCAAAATCTCATCATTACAGATTTACTTGGAATATTCTCCCGGAATAAGGGGGATTGCGCATTCATGGCGCCATATGTATTTAATTCTGTTGGTTGTCAGACAGGCTGATGCAACATGTGGCGCTTCTAAAAAGCCACTTGCATTATAGCATACCTGCAACTCATGGCGGTGCCTCTTGGTTTGTCGATACCAAGCTGCGCGTGTTACCGATTCTTGCGCTTATTTTCATTTAGAGGCCATGGCCATACAAGCTTCCGCCTTCCACATTTCAAAATTTGAATGTGTAGGTTGAAGCTTTGTATCGACTTTCATTTCGAGTATGCGGGCCGCTTTTATGGGTGGTTCACATGGAGAAGTTTAGGCCCTCCCGGCGAAGTTCTCGGCGAGTCGTGACCGATTAAAAATTCAGGTTGCATCAGCTCATAAGTTGGATCTTGCAAGGGCTGATTTTCCAAAAACGGGCTGAATGTTTTTGCCTTACCCCAACTTGAGGTTTTAAGCCAGCGCCATAGCGGTTTGTCCATGTGAACCCAAAGATTAACAGGGATCTTTACTTCATCCCAATACGGGCTTTCCGCCCCCTACAATTCGAAATTTGAATTTGCTTAATGTATAAAAGCATGGATTGTAGGAGAATGGACTTTTCGATTTCCATATGCACGTTGCAAATTTCAAAAACGAGGTTAGTATGGGACGTTTCGGCTCACACGGCTTTAATTGTCTTTGGGGCATACAAATTGTACACCTTCATTTTGTGGCCGCGGCGATCCACGCAAATATGGAAGCTCCAAATGATGTGTGGATAAGGATCCAACCGACTCAACGAATATGCTCCAGTCTTCAATCGCGCAAAAAGAGGTCTAAAAAATAAGAACTTAGACCTCGGCGGTTGTGTCTTGCGTGCTCAAAAAGTGTTGACATCTGGGCGGATGGCAGTTTATATCCATTGGATCCGTTGAGTGGCAAGAAACCGTCATTTCAGGACGTTTCAAGTTTAGTCCGATTTTGTGGTGACAGTAACTCTGGTCTCCTAGGATATTGTGAGAGATTGAGAGAGGATGAAGGCATTCGGAATCGAATACAGTTCCTTGAGATGAGCTGCTTCCGATAAGGAAGGGGAAATGTCCGTGAAGATGCTAATAAATGACATTATACTTTGCAATGTGAAGGGTTTATACATTCTTGAAGTACAAAGGTTATGGTGTTTGTGTTTAGATATCGCTAATACAAGAAGGCTTTGACTACCTTTAACAATAGATTCCTTTAAAACTCTATTGCTATTTGAATTATAGCAAAAATGAGTCTTGAAACTCTTTAAGTAGTAGAAGAACTCTTTGACTAGTTATCCATTTGATGACCATTTTTTAAGAAAATATGATATGTGGCATTCTTATATGCAAACATTCATAAAATTTATGAACATTGAAGGTCAAAGCCATCCTTGTTTAAAGAGGATCATATGATGCGAAATCTTCATGCTGTGAGAAGTAAGCGCATATAAGAAATTAGCCTGGTGTGATCCTTATGTAAAAAGTAAATAGAAAGACAAATATTCAACTTACAACTTAGCGTAAACAAATAGTATTTTAATAAACCAACACTTTATATACTAACACTTTACACTTTAAATAAGATATTTCTTTCTTTCCTTTTTACTTGAAAGCTTTTTTTTTTTCAAGATGGATCACACCAAGTTTAATAATACATAAAAAAAAAGGGACACACTAAATTCGCATGGTGTGATCCACTTTCTTATTTGTTGTCAAATTAAAATTAAACACAAGTACTCATTCCTATTTGTATCTAAAATGCTTTACCACTCTTAAGTACATAAGTCATTATCCCTTTTCAAAGAGCATATTATTTTTCAGAAGGATCACACCAAGCGAATAGTAAATATGCAACAAAAATGGAACACACTAAATTCGCATCGTGTGATCCACTTTCTTATTTGTTGTCAAATTAAAATTAAACACAAGTACCCCTTCTCATTTAATGCTTTACCACCCCAAGTGCATAAAGTTATTAGTCCTTTTCAAAGAGCATATATCTTTTTTAAGAAGGATCACATCAAGCATCCTATTTGCATCTAAAATACTTTACCAACTCTAGTAGTACATAAAGTTTTCAAAAAGCAAACACTTTATCAATAAATGAGCACGTCCCATATCCACACTTAACTTCAAATAAGACACATATGTATTTCTTTTATTAAAAGATAATCAAAGTAATTTTACTATAGGAAGTCATGTTTTTCCAAAAAGATCACACCAAGCGAATTTTGTATAAGCTAAAAGGTTGGAATATACTAAATTCGCATGGTGTGATCCACTTTCTTGTTTGTTGTCAATAGATAATAACACCAAGTCCCTCATCAATAGTCTCTCATTTACATATAAAATATGTATCATTCCAAGTTATATTATGTTTTTCAAAGAGGGTCCCAAAGCAAAATACAAACACATAATCAATAAGCCAACACTTTACCAACAACCAAAGCTTTATTAAATAAGATTTTTATGTTATTTTATCAAACCTAACAATGTTTCCATATGTGACACTTTGAGTTAACTGATTCAAAGGCTCATGAAAGCGACATTTTATACAATATGTCTTTGGAGCTTTTGTGTCGTGGCATTAGTAAACACCTCTAATGGAGCAAATATTTTGTAACTCATTTTTTCAACAACCACGGATGCACGCCTTATCAAACATTTCTTCATTGCAAGGACACCATTCTCATAAGGCTTGCACAATTCGCTTAAACGAGGTCATGGGGCGACTTTCAAGCTCGGCTCCCACAATTTTACAACGTAAAACTAGATGCCCATTGCCCCGAATGTATATCTTGGAAAGCATGTCTCTTATGTCCATATGTTAGACAACAACGATGCCGGTAATGCTTTTCCCTAGTCCCAAATCCCACATTACATCCGATAAATATAGCCCAAAGAAAAATATTTGATTCGGTGAGTGAATATAAATCAAGAAGAGGGAAAAAAAGAAGCAAGGATCACATGACGCGAAATCTCACTACACATTTACAAAGTGCATATGCATTTTCGCATGGTGTGATCCATGTATTATTGAGGGTGCAAATTTGCAAATATCCTCCTCTTCAAACCCCCTTCCCCTTCCCTTCCCTTTTTTTGCAATATACTATCCATAGCATTTATTTTGAACCCTATAGTTCTACCTATTCATTATGTATGAATGTCGCTCGGCGATGTAACTCCATAGTCATCCTTCGTTAAGGATAGCATTCTCACCCACAAGCCTATGGATAGATATCCTTCCACCGTCATGCCTTTATTGTTTTGTAAGTGATGAACTGCAGAAGCAATGTAGGAGTACTAGGAGCAATGATGGATGCAATTAGAGATACAGATCGGTCGTTGAATTGTAAGAATGAATGGCAGGAAGCAATACGATGAATGGGAAGAGCTGAAAAGTAGGAAAACTTCAGAATGAAAATTTCGGTAGTAAAAACATGGCATGTAACGTACGTTTGCTTGTCCAAGACATCGTCTCGCCGTTGTTGCTTAACTCTATGCTCGCCCATAAAAACACGAACACTATTGGAGACTTGGATTCCAAATGAAGAGCGAAGGCGGAGAGGATGCACGTAGCGGCGCTAATGTGAACAATGGAAATCTTGGTGCCAAAATTTGAAAAAGTGGTTGGTGCATGTGGGCATGTGCATAGTAGGCGGGAAAAGTAGCCATTATTTTGGTCCGCGATACGATTTTCGAAAAATGCGGGCCATTAATGTGGTTGCAATGAATGCACAAACATGTCCTATGAAATTTCGCCATGTGGATGCCAAGTAAGCCTGCTCCTCTTTCTACTTGCCAACTAATACTGACTTTGGAAAAAAATGCGCAAACATCATTGGTCGCGAGAAACATGACGTGGAATTCTGGCATCCAAGATAAGGGCCATTTTGAGACCCCAAATCCGCCCTAATGATCTGCTATCCACGAGGCTTGCATGTTCAGCCCCTAAAATAAAAAGAGGGCTTTTGTTTGAGCCCTTGGATGTTGGGACCATTGAAAAAAAAAGCTAAATCAACGACTAAGAAATGGTGCACTCTAGATGTACGCATTAGTACGTCCATTCGAATACGCCATGAAATCTTAGGAAAACCTTTGTGAAAAGCGTACAAAAACACAAACAAAACCCCCTGTTATTATGCTACATATTGATCCCCTACTGGATATCGCAGAGTTTTCGCTAAGACCCTATATCAAGATGAATCATGGACGTGCTATTTCCATAAGCGGGAAGCTCGGCTATAGTTAATCCAGGAGAGGTGGAGCTGCAGAAAAATTCGACAGGGGTTAATCTGACAAGGAGCTTAAATCCTTCACCCGAGTATTGCTCAGATCCAAGTCCGATTGTAATGGTCGTAATCATGACGTCATGCAATCACTCCTTTTAAATTTTTTTAACTATATTTTTGAAGTACACGTGGTGCTCTCAGGTTTTTTCTTGAGACGGAAATATTCCATCAAATAACAAAGGAAGCTGGCTTATATATGTTTAGAAAGGAAAATTTCTTATGTTTTCTTGGGGAACCTGCTCGCAATTAAATGTTGCCTACAATTTCCTTTAAATTTAAAGTCAACCAACAAGTTTCTTACAAATTAGAATCTTATCTACAATTTCTTACAATTTCCTGCAAGTTATATGCAAGCAAACACATTTCTAGAATTCGCATGCATATAAAATATATAATAAGACAGAGCCATGGCAAGTTGGTATCTTATAAGAATAAGCCATGATAAATTTATCTCAAAAAATAAAACAGTAACAGCTTGTAACATGTCCATGCTCATCACTTTCAATATGCTAGTTACTCTAGTTTTCAGTCACTTCAACCTCACATTGGTCCAACCATTTTGATTAGCTCTTCTACTTTCAAGCTCCAAGGCGTGATCTCTTTCGCGGAGCCATTAAGATTTACCTGAAGAAGTAGAAGCCATTTGCATTAGATTTAGAAGCAATTTGTATTGTTGCATTTTAAGGTAGTTACAAATTTGAGAGCACCAATATCCTATACAAACAACTCTGCTTTCCCTGCTTTGATGCTAAAAAGAAATACAACAAAAACATACACTACTAACCTGGTTCAAGATCTTCAGTTTAGGCTAGAAATCTAGTGTAGTATCGTATTATCAAGGGGAGTATCATACCACAAAAAACCGTTGGTGTTCTTTCACCACCAAATAAGAAAGTAAAAGAAATAAGAGAGTAAAAGAAATAAAACATACAAATCCTAAGCAATAAGATAGATAAAAAAAACCAAGCTTAGCGAGCCTTACCTTAGTATGGGTGCATCATTGGAAAAGTCCTCTCTGCTGGAGTTGCATCAGCTAGAATAGAAAGAAAAATTATGAAGTGGAAGGTACTGAAATATATATTAACATTTATTAAGAGCAACGGTTAGCAATGAAATTTGTGATGGGAGATGCTCTCACCAAATGCTTGCATGTTCTTGCTTACTAATAGAATTCCTTTCCACCAAATCATCTAAAACTTCTTGGCCTGATGCTATTCTGCTCCCTGGTGCTGCAAGTATTAGAGCCTCATGCTATCCTGCTCCCTGTTGCTATTCTACTTCTAGCTGCTACAAATGCTTCTGCTGCTATTCTACTCCCAGCTGCTGCAAATGCTTCGAGAAGATTGGCGACTCCCAACCAGCGGCCAAGTAAATCTGGTCTTCTCTGGCTCTCAAACGTTGCCGCCTAAAAACCCTAAACCTAAGCATAAATGTAAAATTCGAAAAGGGGTATTCATGGAATATCCGGCAATGAAAATGACACGTTGCTAAATTTCCCCCTCTTTTTTTCCCATCCGCACTTTTTCTTGAAAAGTGGCAGTTTTGTTCGGGAGCAGAACCGGCTACTTTTTTCCTAACGTGCATTTTTTCCATTTTGCACAGTAGGTTATAATGGTTCCGGGGAATTTCCCGAACCAAGATCTAGATGCTAAAATTTAGGAAAATTTTAAAAATGCCCCTATATTCTTCTATATTTGTTAAAATGCCTTTGTATTTTGTATTTTGTGTATTTATCAATCTTTTTCTTCTCGTCGCTCCAAGTTTGTGCCCAATCTGCTTTATCCTTCAAAAATCTTCAGAGCTTCAAATCGGAATACATCCTTGCTAAAGCTATTCGCATTTTCAACTCTCCTGTTCAGACATCTGCAACATCACAAAACAAATCCGGCCATCCCTGTACTGTTGCCAAAAACAGCCACCAAAAATAGCCGCTATCTGACTCGAATGCAGAGCATGTGATTTGATGCCCAGATGTTTTTCCACTGATTCTTAATGCTCAAGTTTTTTCCCAGAGAAATTGATGCGCCGAAAACAGGGATTTGAATCAAAATAGAAGATTTGACATGGAGGAGGGGGTTTAATGCCCCCGGTTCTTCACCGATTACTGCCTCAATCAAAGGAGTTCTTGACGAAGCTTTCATTTTCATTGTTTTACAGAAATTAAGGGCATTTTGACAAATAACAAAAATATGGGGGCATTTTGATAAATATGCAAAAATACAAGGGTGTTTTTAAAATTTTCCCTTAAAATTTTGGCAATAAGATAAAATGTTATTAGCTTGATAACAGCTACAGCACTTGAATCAATGGCAAAAATCAAAGTCATTCAGATGGCTGGTCATTTTTACCTACCAATTTAAATGTATGCACTATGGCCTATAGACAAATTATTTGCACTATGACCTATATAATAATAAAGCGAATTAATCACAAAAAGTTTCTCTCTTGCCTCAAATTGCATTGCAGATTCTCTCTTGCCTCAAATTGCATTGCTCTAAGGTGCTCTATTATTGTCATTTTGGGATTGATTGTTATATATTGCCACTTAGACACAATAAAAATGATATTTTGAAAGTAATTATACACTTTGCATTCTTTTGAATATGTAAAATATTGAGTCATCCGCAATATGCAGCAAGACAAAGCCACGGATGTCAAGATTTGGATCCTCAATTAGAAATGCAGATCTAAAGAAAATCTGGTGCTCTAAGATCCAAGAAAAAATTCTGGGTATCAGCTTTAATTAGCTGGCAGGTTCTATCTAGCTGTTACCGTGGCAAATGCTAGCATTCGATTGGATGTAGTATGGTATAAAACAAGATCTATTTTGACTATTGTTGTGAAGTTTAGGAGAAGCGAAGCATTGTATTTCATATACCAAATCCACCTTCCGACCCTCGGATGAACTGAACTTCTATTTCCTTATTCTACTGTATTCTGTCCTGAAAATCTACCTATTTGCTTTTTGTGCATCAAGTGAATAGAGCAGTTTGAATGCCCACCCCCCATGCAAGTATCAAAAGCAGTGACATTAAAATCCATTGAACTATATCACAATTCACAAGACTATTTTCTAAATCCGAAAAGGATGCCCTGTACATAATTTTTCCAATGTCATCAGTCGCATCATCATCATCATCTTGAGATATTGGATCATCCGATAGTTGAATTTCTGCATCGTTAGCCTGTTGCAATGATTGATCTAATGGCCCCATGCAGTTCCTGCAAAGTATGTAATGATATTCGTGGAAACAAACATAACAAATGAAAATACTGGGTCATTCATCATCATATTGTTACTCAAGGTCTTCACACATGTTGCTGCTATCCTGATAACCCAATATCAATTGTGCTCTGAGTAGATAAATTACACCGATAAGAAAATATTTCAAATGCTTCTGCAGATCCTGCTATCTGCACAAAATAGACCAATATCAAACATTAGAAATAGCAGAAACAATCAGAAAAATGTTATTAAAATCACAATGCAGGCTCCCTTGAAGGTGTGATATCTGTAACATGGAAGCTGGCTTCATATTTTTGTTGGCATATAGAATATGACATTGCGCATATCTCATATGTCTTAAACATGAGCAATGATGCACATGATAATGCACCACCTTAGTTAAAACTAAATGCATCAATGCAGTAAAAATGCACTATAAATCTAATGTGACGTGATCATATCTGAAGCATGCAGAGCATGCAAGTCATTTTACTTCCACACAATTTAGTTACATTGGCTGGAGATGTCCCCTTAGGATAGCACCACGTCCATGTACTTATCTGATATATATACACCTTGATAAGAACCAGCCTAATAAAGAGTCTCCATCAGCACCTAGCTATTTTTTATCCACCCCAATCAAAAAAATCATGACAGCCACCTGCATGAGTTGGAACTAAGGCCATCACGGATCAGATTTTTATGCTCACCTTGAGGCACGTTTATGTGCTGCAACATTGAACTCCAAATTACAAAGAGTTGTGCAAGTAAAATTTTGAAATCTAAACCAAAAATAGAATTGCCACATGCGATTGGATGCTCCAAAATCCAACATATCGACATCTGTATGTAAATAAGCAAGGCTTTATTTTGAAAGAACAAAAATATAAAGGAAAAAATCTGAAGGATGATATTGTTGGACCAAGAACTGATCGGGATCTGCAGCCGATGCCTCTCAAGCAAAGAGTATACAGAACAAAATATTATCGGCAAACTTAGAAGGCAGGCTATGCCTAAAATAAGGATTTGCCCAAATCGGTTGTCGCCGCTCTGTCGGCTAAAGAAAACCCGTAGCGGAGGAGTTCATGAGCCTATAGACCTCCCTTTTTTTTTCTCCCATTTTTTTATCTATTGACGAAGCCATTCACGAAGCTGGAAACCAAACGTTAGAATGTTGCTGAAAATGACACGTGCACTAAATATAACGTTGATGTATGATTATATATGTTGTGATAATAACCAATCTAGAGTTGCCACCTGGCCCAAATCGATTGGGCAAGGCATGCCAAATTGGGGCCCCAATTTTTCCCAATTCGAATTGGCGGGGATTGGTGGAGAAGGAGCTGTTGTTCAACCCAGTTCCAGTAAAAAAGATGGAGAATCAGAGAGAGAGAGAGTGGATCTAACTATGATTCCGGTTAGTACGTAGATAACTTCCTAGATAGTCATAGGATTAACCATTGTATGATTAGAAGATAGCTAGGATCAACCATTGTATGAATAGATGTATAGTTAATCTCTATTGACTATAAGAGGATAGGATTTTTGCGTCAAACCCTGCGTCACTACCTTTTAAGATTTGTCAAATTTGTGTCAAAAGCTTGAAAGTGACACAAATTAATTCGACTGCGTCAAAACTTGTGTCAATATAGTTGTGTCAATAGCAAAATCATTTTTGTGAAATATGTGTGTCAAATATTTGGTACTTTTTGTTACCTTTTGTAATGATGATTGCATCATGTACGGTGAAACGATTATGGCATAATTTAAAGTCAAAATTAGCAATAGGTTTATGTCTTCTATAAGATCGTTAGTTCTAAAGTTTTGTGTCATTTTTGTTACGCATTTATGTCACATTTTATAATATCTTCCTGTCGCCTTTTGTAAAAAGTTTATGTCATTTTATAGTGTGAAATGCATTGACAACTTTTACATAAATTCTCTGTTATATGTTGTGGCACTTACGTCACGTGATTGTGTCAAAAAAGTGTTAATTTAGTGACATTGTGAAGTAGAAATACATAAATATCTTGACACAAAAAGGGCTAAGTTTGACACAAAAGTGCCACTAGCTAGTACGAGCGAAACAACCTTGCAAATGGACATTTTATAGTATTCATTTTAGACTGGCATGATTTTTAATGATAATATGCTAAATGTATATAAATAACATTAGATGTATATCGCATTAACATTATATCCACTATTTATGTATGTATTCATGCATGTTCGTATGTCTTATATAGCTACTAGTTATGACGCCCAGCGTTGCTGGGCATACGTTGGAGGAACCTGTAAGTTGGAACCGTGCTCATTGCCTTTATTTAGCATTGCCTTTCTTAGTTCATGGTGGGAGAAGGTGGAAATAGAAGTATTGAATTATAGAAATGCTATTTACAATGTTCAAGTTAGATATTCTAACATTTCATTGTAATATCTAAGTCACATACATGAGACAAAAGAAAGTCACATATATGAGACAAAAGAATTTACATACTACAAACTGGACAAATCTGTTGGCTAAGTTAACTTTAGAAAGGTCTATTATTTAAGACATATCTCATTTGCAAATTATGACGCTGAAACCTCAGAGAAAGGAGAGTTGAACCTAATTTTATTTTATCTTTTCTTGATTTTGTTTATGATACAATGCAGGTTTTTGTTTTACTATCATTTCATAATGGTCGTACTCATTACTAAATGCTGAGATGAAATCAAATTTGTATGCTACATCAATGAACTAACACAAATTACTATATAATATACTAAAAGATTGAAGCAATCATATCGTGCCAGACAAACACAAAAGAAAATTGATGCAGAGACAATGATTTCTCTGCAATAACCAGAAGGGTACACTGACGCGTCACCAAGCACTATTTGGCAAGCACCACCTAGGCCAATTGACTACAAGTGTGTTGGATTTGAGCTCCTTTGGTGTTTCTTTCCAAGGGTGGTCTTCTGCACACGAGACTTGGCCCCTAGGGTGACGTCGATGTTATAAGTTAGTTAGCATAGTCAATTTGCAATTCTAGGGTGGGAAAGTTGCCCGTCCGTCCCAAGGGCTTTCTGTAGAAGAGTTTTGCAGAAGGATGCTTCCGAAGGGTTCTTAAGGATCCATCTTTTGGCATCGAGACCCTCCCCCTACGTGATGACATGATGCCAAATCCTGGTCGAATCTGACATAGGCAAGGGTGCCAGAACACCTACCCCCCTCTAAGCACCATGTTCTTGGGTAGGAGAGGTGACAGTTTTTTTCATGTCGAATGGAGCAAGGACTTGCGTTGCAGGCTCAGAAGAGAGGAGAGGCCACACCCCCAGAGAGTATTCACTTTCTTAACATTCAGTAAGACCCGACAAGTCTTCAGTTTGGCAGAGTGTATGCATATGGGGATATGCCTGAAACACAAAAACAACACCTACTTAAGCATTCAGATAATATAACATTAATATATTAACCAAAATATGTATATATAGGATGTCTGAACAAAGGTAATTATTTCTAGATATAGCTTGATGAATTCGATCTGAGAGCGAGAAATAGAAGGTATTGGCCAAATTGGCCGTAAACACAACTCTTTAGTTTAATTAGCCATGGCCACTAGGCATTCATTTCTAAATCCAAGGAAATTAGAATACCTATAGCAGAGCAATTTGAAACTCTCCAAAGCCCCAGCAAAAAACAAATTCCAATTCTCAGTTGCACAGCGTTGTCTATGTAGTATGTAAGGCAATTTCTAAGATTTTTATGAGAGGTTTTTTTTTACTAAACTATTGTAGTATCTAACTCACTAAAAATAGAAAAAGAAAGAGGGACTAAAGAGAGAATGGCAGTTGTTTCTATGCTCATAACTTGAGCTACAAAGGACAGATTCAGATAATCTTGGGCTCTTTAGAAAGCTTATATAGAGCGCTTTCCATTGCATATGATTTGATAGAGTTCTATTAAGATAGGTACCTTCTTTTTGTACTTTTCAATCCGGATACCTTTTTGTAAAATGCATGCAAATTTGATGGTAACATGTTTTTTCATCATAACTTTTCAATTCGAACTCTATTTTTAGTGCGTTTGATTGTGTTGGAAAGCTGTCTATGGGATCTTTTTGATGATGTATAATATGCTCATATTTGGTCAAGTTTTTTGGGCAAAACAAAAAATTTCCAGGTGAATTTGGTAGGATTTCACACTCCACTACTTGATTCTGTGCCCAGGTGATCATTCTGGTCATGTACTTTCTCCTGCATCATTGTAGTGCAGTAAGCTTTTATGAAGATATTGAAGAGACGATGTTATCGTTGACGCATTTTGTATCGGAAAAAAGAAAATTGAAACTTTTTTTTTTTGAATCAAATTAATTAATTAGTAAGAAATAAAGTACAAGAAGAGCGGCACAGGGTAACACATGCCCGAGCAACAAGCTCGGATGACAGCCCAGATCGCTCATAAATCTATCCTACAACTCACGGAATGAACGCGCCATTACTGTCTACAATAAGGAGGGTCCTTTCCTAGATAGCCGCCTGAAACTATTCTTTCCGAGGGGACGCCAGATAGGAGAGGTATAGTTTGTACCTCAACTGAGAGATCAATGCACCAGGTTGCCACTTTTCATTCCTGAAAACCTTCATACGTCGATGCTTCCATATGACCCACGGTAGCCATGCCTTACACAGATGGAAGGCTAGTCTCTTAACCTGGGACCACCTGCTAGGATGCATCTCTAACAGAACCTCTTCACTACGGAGAGAGGTATGACAGAGGCGTTGGACCCAATGCCATGCGGGTTAAATCTCTGTGCACAAGAACATGCAGTGTTGCAAGGTCTCGGTGCAGCCACCGCACATTGGACACAAATCGCTGATAAATGGTTTTATCCTGTGAACCCATGTGTTCACCATCAAGGATCGGTGCACTATCTGCCACAACAACACGCGAGCCTTCGGGGTGAATTCGCATTGGGTTCCACACCCATCTCCAGATCTTGCCCCAATCATCTCCTGGTACCTATAGACCCCAGCCGTCCGAGGGGGGCAATTCATTCTGAATTGCTAGAAGCTCGTAACAGAACTTCATAAAGTTTGAGAGGTCGACCTTCGGATGACACCGCCACACTTTAAGGAGACGGGTCCCTTACATTGTTTTAGTGTGTTATGGAGATGTTTTTTTGGTTTGATAAAGACTTAAAGGTTTTCTGCTGCCAAGGATGTCCACTCTCTCCCACTATTTGAACTATACATTGATCAACATGAGAAATAGCTTGATTCAATCATCACATCATTAGGAAACTGATGTATGCAGATGGTGTAGATCTTTTAGCTTACACCCTTGCAAGTATGCGGCAACATCTAGACACACAGTACCTTTTGCCAACTTGACCAAGAACAAGGTTCTCCTGTTTACTTGGTAACCTTTGAGATGCAAATTCCTTGGAGATGGTCAGGCATCACATTAGAAAAGTTAGATTAACCCCACACTTTTCTGTGGCCCACAACAATATATGTTAGCACATTTGCCCATGAAGAGGTCAATTGCGTCAATTTGCAATCAATCGCATCAATTTGCAATGGTGCACATCATCTCAGAATTGAAACAACTTGAGGAGCGTGGTGAAGTAGATTTTCATAAGGAGCCTCTGTTCATGTTTTTTGTCCGGAGAACTTAGATATCCCTGGTCAACGTGTCATAGGTGGACGATCCAACTACAACATTGCCTTATAAAATACTGACAATGTCACATGTGGATGGTCAGATTACATTGTCACTTATTACATACCGACAATGTCACATGGCCATATATTATTCCAAATATACTAGTATCATGGAATGCTAGTTCCAAAATGTTACCCGATAAAGAACAATATGACATGGGATGGGCAATGTGCAACATGTCATTTTCAATGCTTTGGTGGCAGATTAGTATAACTAGTATTCAATCCTTTTTAAAATAAAGTAGTTGCAAAGGTAATATTGGGCTAGTTTGGTAAGTAGATGACATCGTGATATGTACAATGCAAAGACCATGAGCACATACAACTTAGTGCCGTTTTTCATAATGAGGGAATTGGTTTTTTGTTAAATTCAACTAGCAGAAAAAAACTATAGCAGTTTGGTAGGTGAACTTCACGTATATAGGAAGTCCATTTACTGGACTTTCCCGAGGTGCAAACCTGCCGAGCGCGGCAGCGCAGAGGCAGGATGACACCTCATGAAAGTCCAGTAAATGGACTTCCCTATAATGTGGACAACAAGTAGGCGTCCATTCTGCGCCACGTGGCACCAATCCAACGGTTGGAGCAAAGAAGTCAAGTAAAAAAACATAATGTTAGTAGACGAGTTTCTTTGAAAAAGAAAGTGTGGAAAAATGCCGTGTGGCGGCATAAGACTGGGCAGAATGGCACCTATCTGTTGTTTATGTCATAATTATATAAAATAAACACGTGTATGAACCTATAAAGTTAATTTGATCAACAAGAAGAATAAATACAAATGTAGAAATGTTTTTTTCCTCCCCTTTTTTTTGAGGACACGAATCATTCTATTTATCATACAACATCTTGTTCAAAACATGTATTACATGAAGCCACAATAGAGTAGCTCCATGTGATGATAGATTACTTATAGCCAATCTTGAAATTGTGACTCTAGAAAATAAATTTTGAAGTCCCCATTACTATAGACTTGTCCAAAACATGTATTACATGAAGCCACATTAGAGTAGCTCCATGGATGATGGATTACATATGGCCAATCTTGAAACAATGACTTAAGAAAGAAAATGATTCTAAGAGAACGACGTTTTGAGTCCCAATTACTGTAGACTGATGTTACGTATGGCCAATCTTGAAACTATGACTTCAGAAAATGAATTTTAAACACCCAATTACCATAGATGTTCAAGTATAAAGTTGGTCATACTTGAACCCATGACCTTGATTGTCGCATGTTTAAGGTCCTACAATTGCACCATACCCTGATACATGCAATTTATCCAATGCATGTATCAAGAATTGTCATTTACATGACATTCCATTTTTAGCAGGCATCCTGGTTTTAAACAAGATTTTGGCTTCGGATATAGGACTGACCTTTACTGCATAGCTTGAACTGACAAAGGGGTGGTATTCTGTAATTTACATAGAACATCTTTCTATTCATAAGGTGGCCAAGGATCCTAAGCTTTTAAGTGCTGAAAGCTCGTTAGGTGGCAATTGAAGGGTAGATTTCATGATTTTAGGTGGTCGGGCTTGTCATGTATGAGTTGGAGCGATTGATTGTCATGGTAATCAAACTGTCATAATTTGACGCATTTGGTTAGAATCCCAAGGAGTGATTTGCGGAGGTCACACCGCGTAGAACAAGATGCTTAGAATGTAGAGAGCAATTCAATATGGATAATTGTTGGTGGTGGAGTTCCTAGTGAAGGTCCTTCCGACATGTTTGCTGTTGGAGTGGACAAGTTATCCACTAGGAGCAATGAAGGAATAAAAATAAAGACATGTGAAAGCTTTATACATGTGGAGATAAACATGTGCAGAATTGTTTTGTATTTTATGGACCAAGAGGCAGAGAAGGAGAAAACGACACGCAGGAGTTTGGATGCCAAATAAATGAGTGGCATGTGGAACAGAGAAGACTATTTTAGGTAAGTTTTTAAGGAGGATTGAGGATTACGATCAAATGGCGGTGCTACTTTTGTTCAATTGTTTGGCGATCTTGGTGGCACTACTTCTGATTGTTCGCGTGGTAGAAAAAAAGTACAGAAAATCCTTGAATCTGAGAAGGCATTATGAAAAACAAGGCATTCCGGGTCCGGCCTTCAGGCCTTTCATCGGCAACCTTCCTGAGATCCAGAGCCTTGCCAAATCGATTCCGTCTGCTCCCCTTCCGTTCCACCAGCCTTCCAAGCTCCGGGCCGCTCCCGAATTCTGGAATTTCTTAACCCGCTATGGTAACCCATTTCTTTTATTCCCTTGCTTTTAATTTCTGACTGATACGCCACATTTTGTGCCTTAGATTTAGTTTTTGTTGTGGTCACCTTGCAAATCTATTTCGTCTGCAGTTTATTTCTCATATACCATAGTTTTTTACTTAAATTTAGCTGTGTTTCAGGAAAGGTATCTGTGCATGAAGTGGGGTGTACAACCCGGCTGGTCATCTCGGATAATGAATTAGCCAAACAGGTGCTCATTTCGAAGGCGCATTGTTATCAGAAGGCAGATTTAAGCCGTGAAACACTGAGTAGTCTGCTGGGAAAAGGGGTAGTGCTTTCTGATGGAGAGCAATGGAAGAAACAGAGACAAATTCCGAATCCAGCATTCAAGCTTGGGTATTTAAAGGTAAGTTGTGCAGGCCAATTGGTCTCAGGTGGCTGTTAAAAATGCTTGTTTTTTCTTCTTGTAAATTTAAAGGACTAAAATGAAGGTGTGAGCAGGGACTGGTGAAGCATATTCTGAAAGGAGGAGAGGAATTGGTGTGCAGATGGAAATGGCAGATGCCAGAAAAGCAAGGATCAAGTATGGAGATTGAAATATACAAGCAGATGTCCATGATGACTATGGACATAATAACAAGGGCTTCCTTTGGTAGCTCATTGGAAGGCAACACCCCTACTAGCAAAGCTTCCCTTGCCTTTGAATATCTGCTTGATATTTTGAACTCAAGGCTGGCTACTGTCTATAGCTATATTCGCTTCATTCCTGGATACAGGTCAAAATTTCATTCCATTCCATTCAATTCATTCAATTCCATCTATTAGTACACTTATCGAATTTCATCATCTTCATCATGTTTTTCTCCAGATGGTTGCCACTTCCCCAAAACCTTAGAATGTGGAAAAGAGAGAAATGTGTCAACAACATATTGAAAGACATCATTCAAAAGCGCCTTACAAGTGGAAACCATGGGCAAGATCTCCTTGGCATGATGCTAAATGCTATGTTGGAAGGAAGTCCCACTATGAACATGAACCAACTCATGGATGAAAGCAAAACCATTTTCTTCGCAGGCTATGCCACTGTTGCCCTTTTATTGACCTGGAGCCTTGTGATGCTATCCAAGCATTAAGATTGGCAAGAAAAGGCGAGGCAAGAGGCACGTGGACTCTTCTTGGGGGATGCAAAGCTAGAGGTGGAGAATTTAGGCAAGCTAGAAATTGTAAGTAATGGTAATTTTTTGCTTTTGAATTCTTCTCATGTGTGATCTACTCATGTGATATTTGAAAGCAGATGAGCATGATTCTAAAGGAGACATTGAGGATGTATCCTCCAGTAGTGTCCATCTCAAGGACATGTTGTAGGGCACATGAGATTGGCAATATTTCAATAATTCCAGGAACCACAGTGGTAATTCCACTCATACTCCTACAACAAAGTGAGGAGATATGGGGAGGAGATGTCAGTGTCTTTAATCCAGCAAGGTTTCAGGAGAAGAAAGATGCGGTAGGGTTCATGCCATTTGGTGGGGGTTCAAGGATATGTCTTGGCATGACTTTTGCAATGATGGAGGCCAAGGTATTGCTAGCTACGTTGCTTCATAATTTCCACTTCAGTTTGTCGCCAAATTACAAGCATGCACCTGGCCACCCCCTTGGAATGAGGCCCTATTGTGGGGCTCCCCTCTTGGTCCGTTCACTTAGCCCACCTTTGTAGAGATATTTTTAGCCCACCATTGTAAATTATAAATAAATTTTTTTCTTGTCTTATCCCAACATAGATGGTGGGCTATTTATCGTTTGTGCATTGTCTTATTCTCCTTGTATATACTATTATAATATGTGCGTTTTAAATTGACATGTAAGAACTTTAGAGTAGGACATTATCTGTACATGACAAAGTACACAATATAGAAGTAGGGCCATCATTTTCTTCTGGTGTGGATTCATGTCATGACACGTAGCACTCTCCAGCAACACGAAATTGAAGTTGGGGTCTCCATTCCATTCAATTAAGGAAGCACGGGTAAACTTAGAGGAGATCAACTGGTGAAGCAATCGACTTTTGAGCTTTTCTCAGTGATTCTAAGAAAGCGAAGGCCTAGATCGGAGTTGTGCAGACGAGTTTTGGAAGGCTTTTGGACCTTCTTAAAGCACTGAAAATAGATTTTGAAAGCTTTTAGACCACCTTCATATGGGTTTTTGAAGGCATGCAAATTCTTGAAGGCATTTGAGCCTTCCTGAAGTCACTGCAGGCAGATTTTACAAGTTTTCAGGCCTTCTTGACGAATTTTGAAGGCCTACGAATTTTTGAAGGTGTTTGAGCATTTTTTGAAGCACTGCAGACACCTTTTGAAGGATTTTAGGCCTTCGTGATACGAGTTTTTGGATGCTTTTAGGATTTCTTGATGCTTTGTAGACAAATTGGAGGCCCTAATCTTGTTTCTAATCTTCTAGAATCCTGCCGAAAACAACTCCCCTACTTCTATATTGTAGGGGGGATGATTTTTGCTTTGCTATTCTGGCACAAGCGAAAGACTCGCTCCTGGCTGCGCCGATTGCCGGGGTCCTTCCGCTGCGCCGGAATGGCATTGTAAAAACCATTCCCCTATGCATCATACTATTGTATTTTTTGTGATATGCCAATATCGACGACCGAGATAGTGCCACCTCGAACCACCCCAAGCAGCCCCCTTGTTGGTAGAGATTGAGGTGTCGTTGCCTTGGTCGTTAAATGTGCGAGATCGACGGTCGTTTGGGGCTTTTAATCTGGACCCTTAATCTACACCGTCGATTAAAAAGTAAAAAAGTTTAAAGCCCCTTATGAGGTGGCAGTATAATTAAATGCCACCTCATAGATGGGCCATAACCCCATCTCATTACCGTTGGATTGAGAAGAGAGACGACAAAATCCTTTTCGTTGCTTGTTTCTGGAAAATAGGTGCGTGCAACTTTTAGGTAATCTTAAGGAATTTTTGTTCTACTAGCTTTAGTAATGTGCCATTATTTCATAGCTTTGGTGTGGTGGGGATTATGTCTTCATCCTCCTTCCTTCTGGCGCCTACACTGCCGGATTGTCATGGAGCTAGCTGTGGCCGCTGCCATAGCTTGATTGTTTTTGGAGATTCTACTCTTCATACCTTGATTTTGTGGCCGGTTTTACAATCCAATCTGGCAAAGCTTGGAGTTCAGCCATGCATTATAGCTATGTAGCGTTGGTATTCAGCGATGCATTCTGGCTCTGCGTTCTGGCCATGGCGATCTGTTGGGCTTTGAAATTTGGCAATGCGGCTTCTCAGCACCTTAAATCCGGAATGCTGCAGATATGTGCAAAAGACATTTGGGGTGCCGACATGGTGCACAAAAAATAGGAACGACTTTGTTTCAATTTAAAGGTACATATGCTGTGTGATCAGAGCGAACTCTCATTTTGTCTCAGGCTGGTTGGTTACGAATGGGTTAATTGTGCCAGAGACTTAGTTAAGTTTAGGAAAGTGTGTTCTTCCTTTTCGATCCTCTGCCACTGCGATTTTGCCACAGCTCGATTCCTTGTTTGGTTTTGTGAAGTAACCCTTATCTTATTCAGGGTTATTGATCGGCTTGAGTATTTCTGTTTAGGCTATGCTTGTTCGCACACATGGAGACTTTGTTTGTGCATCAGTCACTAGTTGACGGGAAGCCAATTTTTTTGAATCCTGAAGAATCAATACACATTCAGGTTTCTCTAATAGCCTTAAATTTGTAAGATGCATCTGTTACTCACAGGCTTCTTGCTTTCAGAATAAGATTGTGGAGGACATAATTCTGGCATGAGTTCCTGCACTACAGCCGCTTGTTCTTGCCAAGGTGGCTTTGTAAAACGGATGGAGGACTGCCCCCTTCATGTATGGAACCCAGGCATTCGAAAATCTTGCCGAAATAACAGTTCAACTGACGCTTTTCACCTTTCTCTACAACTACGTGCATTTCCAACCCAGAGAAGATGCCAATATATCCACGAATTTTCTGGGGACAGTTGCATTGCTATCTCTGGTTGGAGGCTTCAATTCTGATACTTACACGAGCAGATTCAGTAGGAAGTCCGTATATGTCATCCGGGATGTGGTTTATCCGGACAAATCTGCGGTGGTTTTTTCGGACTTCCGGAATCAGCCACCCCCATCCCATCCGATCCCATCCGATCCCCATGGCATGCTGGGGATCCTCAACCCATGCCTCATTCAACGTCGCTGCATGGCATACCCGCATGGATCCATGCCAATCTTTCATTAAAGCCTTCGCCCACCATGGTACATGGTACATCCCTCACACCACTCGAACCGGATCCGGCCACAAAGGTACATCAGGGGGGACCACAAAGGTGCAAATCGTACTAGGTCATGATTAGATTGGCCAACTAACTTTGAAAATTTAGTACAATGTTTTAATTAAGTGCACTCCTTTAAATAAATAAGTGGTATAAAAAACAAGGTTAATCAGGACATGGTTATTGAGGACAAATATCCTCTAAGGTCAATCAGGACATAGGTCCTCTAAGGTTAATCAGGACACATGTCCCTTCAGGTTAATCAGGACATAGGTCCTTTAAGGTTATTCAGGACAAATGTCCTTTAAGGTTAATCAGGACATAGGTCCTATATGGTTATTCAGGACAAATGTCCTCTAAGGTTAATCAGGACATATGTCCTCTAAGGTTAATCAGGACAAATGTCCTTTAAGGTTAATCAGGACATAGGTCCTTTAAGGTTATTCAGGACATAGGTCCTTTAAGGTTATTCAGGACATAGGTCCTTTAAGGTTATTCGGGACAAATGTCCTTTAAGGGCTATCGGGACATAGGTCCTATATGGTTATTCGGGACAAATGTCCTTCAAGGTTAATCGGGACATAGGTCCTATATGGTTATTCGGGACATGTCCTCTAAGGTTAATCGGGGACATAGGTCCTTTAAGGTTATTCGGGACATAGGTCCTTTAAGGTTATTCGGGACATAGGTCCTTTAAGGTTATTCAGGACAAATGTCCTTTAAGGCTAATCGGGACATAGGTCCTATATGGTTATCGGGGACAAATGTCCTTCAAGGTTAATCGGGACATAGGTCCTATATGGTTATCGGGACATGTCCTTTAAGGTTAATCGGGGACATAGGTCCTATATGGTTATTCGGGACAAATGTCCTTTAAGGTTAATCGGGACATAGGTCCTTTAAGGTTATTCGGGACAAATGTCCTTTAAGGCTAATCGGGACATAGGTCCTATATGGTTATTAAGGACAAATGTCCTTTCAAGGTTAATCGGGACATAGGTCCTATATGGTTATTCAGGACATGTCCTTTAAGGTTAATCAGGACATAGGTCCTATATGGTTATTCAGGACAAATGTCCTTTAAGGTTAATCGGGACACATGTCCCTTGAGGTTAATCGGGACATAGGTCCTATATGGTTAGTCAGGACACAAGGTCCTATATGGTTATTCAGGACATAGGTCCTTTAAGGTTATTCAGGACAAATGTCCTTTAAGGCTAATCAGGACATAGGTCCTATATGGTTATTCAGGACAAATATCCTCTAAGGTCAATCAGGACATAGGTCCTTTAAGGTTATTCAGGACAAATGTCCTATAAGGGTAATAAGGACATAGGTAGTATATGGTTATTCAGGACAAATGTCCTTCAAGGTTAATCGGGGACATAGGTCCTATATGGTTATTCGGGGACATGTCCTTTAAGGTTAATCAGGACATAGGTCCTATATGGTTATTCAGGACAAATGTCCTTTAAGGTTAATCAGGACAAATGTCCATTTAGGTTAATCAGGACATAGGTCCTATATGGTTAGTCAGGACACAAGGTCCTATATGGTTATTGAAGACACATGTCCTCTAAGGTTAATCAGGACACATGTCCCTTCAGGTTAATCAGGACATAGGTCCTATATGGTTATTCAGGACAAATGTCCTTTAAGATTAATCAGGACATAGGTCCTTTATGGTTATTCAGGACACATGTCCTCTAAGGTTAGTCAGGACATAGGTCCTTTAAGGTTATTCAGGACATAGGTCCTTTAAGGTTATTCAGGACAAATGTCCTTTAAGGCTAATCAGGACATAGGTCCTATATGGTTATTCAGGACAAATATCCTCTAAGGTTAATCAGGACATAGGTCCTATATGGTTATTCAGGACATGTCCTTTAAGGTTAATCAGGACATAGGTCCTATATGGTTATTCAGGACAAATGTCCTTTAAGGTTAGTCAGGACATAGGTCCTTTAAGGTTATTCAGGACATAGGTCCTTTAAGGTTATTCAGGACAAATGTCCTTTAAGGATAATCAGGACATAGGTCCTATATGGTTATTCAGGACAAATGTCCTTAAAGGTTAATCAGGACATAGGTCCTATATGGTTATTCAGGACATGTCCTTTAAGGTTAATCAGGACATAGGTCCTATATGGTTATTCAGGACAAATGTCCTTTAAGGTTAATCAGGACATAGGTCCTTAAAGGTTATTCAGGACAAATGTCCTTTAAGGCTAATCAGGACATAGGTCCTCTAAGGTTAATCAGGACACATGTCCCTTCAGGTTATTCAGGACAAATGTCCTTTAAGGTCAATCAGGACATAGGTCCTCTAAGGTTAATCAGGACACATGTCCCTTGAGTTAATCGGGGACATAGGTCCTATATGGTTGTCGGGACAAATGTCCTTTAAGATTAATCAGGACATAGGTCCTTTATGGTTATTCAGGACACATGTCCTCTAAGGTTAGTCGGGGACATAGGTCCTTTAAGGTTATTAGGGGACATAGGTCCTTTAAGGTTATTCAGGACAAATGTCCTTTAAGGCTAATCAGGACATAGGTCCTATATGGTTATTCAGGACAAATATCCTCTAAGGTTAATCAGGACATAGGTCCTATATGGTTATTCAGGACATGTCCTTTAATGTTAATCAGGACATAGGTCCTATATGGTTATTCAGGACAAATGTCCTTTAAGGTTAATCAGGACATAGGTCCTTAAAGGTTATTCAGGACAAATGTCCTTTAAGGCTAATCAGGACATAGGTCCTCTAAGGTTAATCAGGACACATGTCCCTTAAAGGTTATTCAGGACAAATGTCCTTTAAGGTCAATCAGGACATAGGTCCTCTAAGGTTAATCAGGACACATGTCCCTTCAGGTTAATCAGGACATAGGTCCTATATGGTTATTCAGGACAAATGTCCTTTAAGATTAATCAGGACATAGGTCCTTTATGGTTATTCAGGACACATGTCCTCTAAGGTTAGTCAGGACATAGGTCCTTTAAGGTTATTCAGGACATAGGTCCTTTAAGGTTATTCGGGACAAATGTCCTTTAAAGGCTAATCGGGACATAGGTCCTATATGGTTATCGGGACAAATATCCTCTAAGGTTAATCGGGACATAGGTCCTATATGGTTATTCAGGACATGTCCTTTAAGGTTAATCAGGACATAGGTCCTATATGGTTATTCAGGACAAATGTCCTTTAAGGTTAATCAGGACATAGGTCCTTTAAGGTTATTCAGGACATAGGTCCTTTAAGGTTATTCAGGACAAATGTCCTTTAAGGCTAATCAGGACATAGGTCCTATATGGTTATTCAGGACAAATGTCCTTCAAGGTTAATCAGGACATAGGTCCTATATGGTTATTCAGGACATGTCCTTTAAGGTTAATCAGGACATAGGTCCTATATGGTTATTCAGGACAAATGTCCTTTAAGGTTAATCAGGACATAGGTCCTTAAAGGTTATTCAGGACAAATGTCCTTTAAGGCTAATCAGGACATAGGTCCTATATGGTTATTCAGGACAAATGTCCTTAAAGGTTAATCAGGACATAGGTCCTATATGGTTATTCATGACATGTCCTCTAAGGTTAATGGGGACATAGGTCCTATATGGTATTCAGGGACAAATGTCCTTTAAGGTTAATCAGGACATAGGTCCTTTAAGGTTATTCAGGACACATGTCCTCTAAGGTTAGTCAGGACATAGGTCCTTTAAGGTTATTCAGGACATAGGTCCTTTAAGGTTATTCAGGACAAATGTCCTTTAAGGCTAATCAGGACATAGGTCCTATATGGTTATTCAGGACAAATATCCTCTAAGGTCAATCAGGACATAGGTCCTCTAAGGTTAATCAGGACACATGGTTAATCAGGACATAGGTCCTATATGGTTATTCAGGACAAATGTCCTTTAAGATTAATCAGGACATAGGTCCTTTAAGGTTATTCAGGACACATGTCCTCTAAGGTTAGTCAGGACATAGGTCCTTTAAGGTTATTCAGGACATAGGTCCTTTAAGGTTATTCAGGACAAATGTCCTTTAAGGCTAATCAGGACATAGGTCCTATATGGTTATTTAGGACAAATGTCCTTCAAGGTTAATCAGGACATAGGTCCTATATGGTTATTCAGGACATGTCCTTTAAGGTTAATCAGGACATAGGTCCTATATGGTTATTCAGGACAAATGTCCTTTAAGGTTAATCAGGACATAGGTCTTTTAAGGTTATTCAGGACAAATGTCCTTTAAGGCTAATCAGGACATAGGTCCTATATGGTTATTCAGGACAAATGTCCTTCAAGGTTAATCAGGACATAGGTCCTATATGGTTATTCAGGACATGTCCTTTAAGGTTAATCAGGACATAGGTCCTATATGGTTATTCAGGACAAATGTCCTTTAAGGTTAATCAGGACACATGTCCCTTGAGGTTAATCAGGACATAGGTCCTATATGGTTAGTCAGGACACAAGGTCCTATATGGTTATTGAAGACACATGTCCTCTAAGGTTAATCAGGACAAATGTCCTTCAAGGTTAATCAGGACATAGGTCCTATATATTTATTCATGACATGTCCTCTAAGGTTAATCAGGACATAGGTCCTATATGGTTATTCAGGACAAATGTCCTCTAAGGTTAATCAGGACACATGTCCCTTTAGGTTATTCAGGACAAATGTAAGGTTATTCAGAACAATGGTTATTCAAGATTAATTTGGGTTTAATTTGGTCATGGTTTAGAGTTAATGAAGACAATGATCTCTTGTGGTTAAGTCTGACATGGTCATGGCAGACCAAAGATTCAAATATCTGAACATTATTGCTTTTCCTGCAGTTCTTACATAGGAGGTGACTCACACCACTCGTGTTTTGCCAAGTGTCATTACTTGGTAGTGGGGTCGAAAGTTGGGCGGGCCTTTCTTTTGCAACGAAGCTCTTGGCTATGGCGAGCGCCCAGACCAGTTCCGGCGAGCAATGTGCAGACCATGGCCCAGAGTCGGATCCTTCTTCAGACTCGCGTACAGAGACAGATGTGGGTTCTGAAAACCCCGGGTCGGATGAGGATTCTGGAGCTGAATCCTCTGGAGAAGAAGAGGAGTCGTATTTGCCATCGACGGAGGAAGCGGCCGCTGCCCTCAGAGACCTCAAGAATTTCCCACCTCCAGAGAAGGGGCCACAGAAAACAATAATGCATCCTGCTTCGCTGAGGATAGTGAAGAGGGCAAGGAGGGCCGGACCAGGAACAGGGGAGCCGCTCCCTCCAGAGGTTGATGCCTTGCATTCTGAGGAGGACTCGGAAATAGATGAGGAGGCTTGGGAGCGGAGGTACTATTACTCCAAGAAGAAAAGCAAGCATTGCTGCTTGTTCCAGGGTTGTGCTTGGTCATCACAGAGGAGAGAGCGACTCCAGAAACATCTTGAACAGGCCCATGACTGGCATGTTTAGGTGCAGGATGCGCCCAAAGGTAGAAGAATGGTGGCGCAGCCCAAACAGAAGAGAAGACCAGGCCGTGACCTGACTAAATACTTGTGGAAATATAGGATTGATGCTCAATACAGGTGAAGGGTCAATCGAAAAAGATTTTTGAAGAGGTCGAAGGTGGATGCGCTTCTCATAGGAGCCCAACTGGTGGAAAACATGGCTGACGGGTCAGAGAAAGAGGCAGCCATTCAGAGATATGCACAGGAGTATGTCGAGAGAAGAGCGCTGGAGTGGGACAGGGATAAGAAAAAAAAATGGCCCTGTACAAGAAAAACATTAAAGATACATACAATATTGATTATCAATCGGACAGGGAATGGAATGAGGAGGAATATGACAGGGAGATAAAGAATTGCATGGAAGAGTTACAGGCCGAGTTGCTGGGCTGCACTCCAGTAGAGCCGACATCTCCTTCGACTCCTGTGACCAAATTGACAGAAGCTACAGACAAAATCACACTGGAAGTATGTTTGGATGCTCCCCGTGAAGCCTAAGGAAAAGTTACGGATTCTCGATATGGGGAGCCCGGCTCCCCAATTCGCAAATCCCGATCAATCTTGTCAATCTCGAAGATATTGAAGCCCCGCTAGTGCAAAAAGAACACCGGGACAAAGATACTAACTCAATTCAGATTTCACGAGCTTTGATTTTGTGCAGAAGGTGGAGGATCTGAACACCATGTTCAAGTCAGCATCGAAGAGGAAGGGCAAATCTACCAAAAAGGTCGGTGGTCCCAATCTCTCTTATAATTGCCAATGGCCCCTCCATATACGAAGCCCTTTGTGGGCACGGGGGGAGAGAGAAGAGAGGGGAATTTGTCATCAACATGGCGAGGCTTCAGTTTTGAGCATCATGGAACGCAGACCACCGGAGAGGATGTTTGCCTCTCGGTCAACGAAAGCAATGTGTTGGGTCTTATATGATGTGAGTGTGCTGACCCTTTTTTGTTTGTTGCTGATTTTTTAGAGTCTAATACAGTTAGCACAGGATTCTGTCGCACACAATTCCACTTGAAGAAAGAAAGAAGCATCTGTTCTTTCATCCCGGGCTTTTGGGTCTGTACGTGAATGGGACACGCCAGCTATGGACCAAACTAATCCCTCCAAAACCAGATAATTACCCTGAATTCTACTGGATGCCTGTGTGCATGAAGTAAGAAACTTCGGATTTGTAGCTTAGCTTACCTCGGAAAAGTCATTCACATCTTGCTTTTCTTGCAGTTCTCACTGGAGCCTCTTCACTTACTGTGCCAACGATTCAGTCTGCCAGGCTCTAGGAATAGATTCTCCCGCTGTGCTACACTTCGACTCCATGAAGAACTAGCATGGGAAAGAAACCGGCCGGCAGTTTATGGAGTGAGTGCATTCTACTCACGATGTTCTTCCAAATTAGCTAAACTTTTGAATTTCTGATTGAATTGTAAATGTTGCAGATTTATTGCAGAGGTACATGCAGAATGGGGCCTACATGTGCCAGAATGGATCATCACGCCAGTGGTGGAGATGCGCTGTCCCGAGCAAGACAATGGTTCGGACTGTGGAATTTACACAATCTTGTATGCAAGGCGATTACTTGAGGATTTTGTCGTGAATGCTGACGCCGACACCCGAGAGGTATGGCATACAGATTTGAGCCTTTGAATATCTGGTTCTTTTTTCAGTGCTGACTGGTTGAATATGCTGTTTATTTTTATCAGGTTAGTCCTGCTTGGTTCAGCAAACTTGATGTTAGTAGTTGCAGGAATACCTTCACTGTCCTCCTAGGGAAACTCCATCAAGCTGTAGTGGTTGCCAAGAATTCGGGGAAGAAGAGCCTGAAGACAAAATAGCAGCAGAAAATGCTTTTCAATGCTTACAGACTGGTTTATGTAATCTGAATAGGGTTTATGTGACCTGATCAGGTTTATGTAATCCCACTATTTCCATGTAATCTTAACCTATTTCTATGTAATCTTTCTATGTGGTAACTATGTCTTGATAAACCACTGAGGACCTATGCCTTGATTAACCCTAAAAGCAAATGTCCTGAATAAACATGTCTAGATTAAACATGTCCTGATTAAACACTGAACACATATGTCCTGATTAACCACTCAGGACCTGTGTCCTGATTAAACAGTTAGGACCTATGTCCTGATTAAACAGTTAGGACCTATGTCCTGATTAAACACTTAGGACCTATGTCCTGATAAACCCTAAAAGCAAATGTCCTGATAAACCAATAAGGACCTATGTCTTCAATAACCATAGAAGCAAATGTCCTGAATAAACATGTCTACATTAAACATGTCCTGATTAAACACTGAATACATATGTCCTGATTAAACATTGGGGATCTATATCCTGATTAAACACTGAGGACCTATGTCCTGATTAAACACTGAGGAGCTATGTCCTGATAAACCCTAATAGCAAATGTCCTGATAAACCACTAAGGACCTATGTCTTCGATGACCATAGAAGCAAATGTCCTGAATAACCACTGAATACGTATGTCCTGATTAACCACTGAATACACATGTCTTGATTAACCACTCAGGACCTATGTCCTGATTAAACACTCAGGACCTATGTCCTGATAAACCCTAAAAGCAAATGTCTTGATAAACCAAAAAGGACCTATGTCTTCAATAACCATAGAAGCAAATGTCCTGAATAAACATGTCTACATTAA
This sequence comes from Isoetes taiwanensis, assembly GCA_021234155.1. NCBI lineage: Eukaryota > Viridiplantae > Streptophyta > Lycopodiopsida > Isoetales > Isoetaceae > Isoetes > Isoetes taiwanensis. The sequence continues at coordinate 2,474,616 of JAJEKV010000050.1, read as the reverse complement.
ACATGTCCTGATTAAACACTGAATACCTATGTCCTGATTAACCACTCAGGACCTATGTCCTGATTAAACACTGGGGACCTATGTCCTGATTAAACACTGAGGACCTATGTCCTGATTAAACACTGAAGTACCTATGTCCTGATTAACCACTTTCGGGACCTATGTCTTGATTAAACGAATACCTATGTCTCGATTAACCACTCGGGACCTATGTCTGATTAAACACCGGGGACCTATGTCCCGATTAAACACCGAGGACCTATGTCCCGATTAAACACCGAAGGACCTATGTCACGATTAACCACTCGGGACCTATGTCCCGATTAAAAACGAGGACCTATGTCACGATTAAACACCGAGGACCTATGTCCTAATTAAACACCGAGGACCTATGTCCCGATTAAAACGAGGACCTATGTCACGATAAACCACTCGGGACCTATGTCCCGATAAACCCCGAGGACCTATGTCCCGATAAACCCACCGGGGACCTATGTCCCGATTAAAACCGAGGACCTATGTCTTGATTAAACACCGAAGGACCTATGTCACGATTAACCACCGGGACCTATGTCCCGATTAAACACCGGGACCTATGTCCCGATTAAACACCGAGGACCTATATCCCGATTAAACACCGAAGGACCTATGTCCTCGATTAACCCTCAGGACCTATGTCCCGATTAAACAACGGGGACCTATGTCCCGATTAAACACTGAGGACCTATGTTCTAATTAAACACTGAGGACCTATGTCCTGATTAAACACTTAGGACCTATGTCCTGATAAACCACTCAGGACCTATGTCCTGATAAACCCTGAGGACCTATGTCCTGATAAACCACTGGGGACCTATGTCCTGATAAACCCTAAAAGCAAATGTCCTGATTAAACATGGCTGGATTAAACATGTCCTGATTAAACATGGCTAGATTAAACATGTCTTGATTAACCCTAAAAGCAAATGTCCTCAATAAACATGTCTTGATTAACCATAGAAGCAAATGTCCTGAATAAACATGTCTACATTAAACATGTCCTGATTAAACACTGAAGGACCTATGTCCTGATTAACCACCCGATGACCTATGTCCCGATTAAACACTGAGGACCTATGTCCTGATTAAACACTTAGGACCTATGTCCTCATAAACCCTAAAAGCAAATGTCCTGATAAACCACAAAGGACCTATGTCTTGATTAACCATAGAAGCAAATGTCTTGAATAAACATGTCTACATAACACTGAATACCTATGTCCTGATTAAACACTGAGGACCTATGTCCTAATTAAACACTGAGGACCTATGTCCTGATTAAACACTTAGGACCTATGTCCTGATAAACCACTCAGGACCTATGTCCTGATAAACCCCCGAGGACCTATGTCCTGATAAACCACTGGGGACCTATGTCCTGATAAACCCTAAAAGCAAATGTCCTGATTAAACATGGCTGGATTAAACATGTCCTGATTAAACATGGCTAGATTAAACATGTCTTGATTAACCCTAAAAGCAAATGTCCTCAATAAACATGTCTTGATTAACCATAGAAGCAAATGTCCTGAATAAACATGTCTACATTAAACATGTCCTGATTAAACACTGAAGGACCTATGTCTTGATTAACCACTGATGACCTATGTCCTGATTAAACACTGAGGACCTATGTCCTGATTAAACACTTAGGACCTATGTCCTCATAAACCCTAAAAGCAAATGTCCTGATAAACCACAAAGGACCTATGTCTTGATTAACCATAGAAGCAAATGTCCTGAATAAACATGTCTACATAACACTGAATACATATGTCCTGATTAACCACTGGGGACCTGTAGGGGCAACTTCATGCCTGGTCCTCACGCATTCAGGATCCTGTGTCCCATGGCAAATTTTCCCATGTACATCAATATGCTCCATCACATGGTACGTGATCTTAGTGCATAGGGGGTTCAGGTATAGTTGCTTCACAGTGAAATGACACCTGCACCCCCGCTTGATACTCATTCCCCTTTGTCTTTTCTTGTAGTCGGGATCATCTTTCTTGGCTTCAGCGACAAGGGCCTTCGTTGTCTTGCTTTTTACTTCCCGAACTTGGTTGCGCAAATCTTTTGGCCCATAACTACACCAATATCTACAACAACAAGCCAATGTTAGTGACAATAATTTCACACAATAACACACACTGAAAGTCCAGACAAACAAGGATTAACCACCTATGTCAACCTAAGGACCTATGTCTGGATTAACCACCTGCACCAACGAAAATCACTCACTTGATAATCTTCAAATGGGCGTGCTCGTCGACCTTCTTCTTTGCATGATCTCTTCCCCCGAGTGGCACGCTTGTAGAAAGTTGTATTACAACCGGAACATTACGCTCCCCCTTGATAAAATCGGGGGAACTCATGCGTGGGGATATGGCAGCATTGAGCGACAATGTAACAGCGGATCTCTGGATTGCTTACCACATTGTGGTGATCTTGATATCGTCCCGTGTCTTTCCTTGAAAAGGAGCGGTGGGAGGTTCTTGGATGCGGATTAGGTGCGACCTCCGAAGTAAACAAAGCCGAATCAGTGGGGATGCTAGTTAATTGCTTTTAATCTTTCAAAACTATACAAAACCGGAGTTATAACCACACCCGCAATACATCGGATCCACGGAGTCCGCCTCCATCGCCGGACTTTGAGGATGAATGGTGTCGCCCCTTGGCCTGTTCAAACAGTATCACCGGTAACACCCATAAGGGAAATTCAATTTCCTCTTCAAAATTGACCCAATCCGGCGTGAAAGGTATATGTAACTTGAATTCTATTTTTGTATTTAATGATCTGATTCGAGTGGTGTGAGGCAAGTACCTGATGTACCTTTGTGGCAGGATTGTACCATTGTGGCAGGAATGGGAGAATGTGGATTTAATGAGAGATTAGCATGGATGGGTGATGATCCATGCGGGTATGCCATGCAGCGACGTTGAATGAGGCATGGGTTGAGGATCCCCAGCATGCCATGGGGATCGGATGGGATCAGATGGGATGGGGGTGGCTGATTCCGGAAGTCCGGAAAAACCACCGCAGATTTGTCCGGATAAACCACATCCCGGATGACATATACGGACTTCCGATTCAGTACGATGATGCTGTCTGGAGGATTGGAGATTGTGAGTTACACTTTGCTAGTAAGCAGCAATTCCAAGTCTGCATCCTCCTGCATCATGTATCTCCTACTTTACACCATGTCAGACGCCAGACAAAATCCAGAAAGCGGTCATTTATGTTGCCCTTTACGTCCTGGTCCTTGGAATGAGTGGAGTGAAGCCCAATTTGCCGTCTTTAGGAGCAAATCAGGTCAATGAACATGACCCAATTGAAAAAAGATCTATATCTGCATATTTCAACTGGTTTACTTCAGCATATGTGTTCATATGTGTTGGAGCAGTTCCTGCTGTGACCGTGTTTGCATATCTTCAACAACATATAAGCAGAGCATGGTCCTTTGGTATATGCACCATTTCCATGGGACTAGCACTTATAGTTCGTATCTGTGGCTATCCTCTCTACAAGAAAAAGAAGCACTTGGGCAGCCCGCTTACAAGGTTTGCTCAATTGTTTGTGGTTTCCTTCAGGAATAGAAATCTGAAGCCGGAATCCTGTGGCAAACAAACCCAATTCAGATTTCTAGACAAGGCACTTATGACACATCCAAACAAAGTAAAAGGGTCTACAAATCCATGGAAACAATGCACCATACAACAAGTGGAAGAAGTGAAGTGCATGCTTAGAGTTCTTCCAATATTTGCAACTACAATAATGCCGAGTTGTGTGCTTGCTTGTGCTTGCTCAGCTGCAGACCTTCTCAATTCAACAAGCACAAACACTACACAAGAAACCAACTCATCATTTCACATTTCCAGTTGCCTCAGTTGGTTTCTTCCCATTGTTAGCAGTCCTCCTTTTGCTTCCAATCTATGACAGGCTTTTTGTGCCATTTGCTCGCAAAATCATAGGGCATGAGAAAGGCATCACAAATTTGCAGATAATCGGACTAGGACTTCTTTTACCATGCTTCACCATGGTAATTGCAGCACTTGTGGAGATTAAAAGGATCAGAGTGGCCACCAGCCATCATCTGCTAAACAATCCCATGTCTTTCTTCCAATGAGCGTGTTTTGGATTGGTTTGCAATACTCCTGCTTTGGACTTGCAGATCTCTTCACATTTGCAGGGCTGCTGGATTTTTATATGGTGAATCTCCTGAGAGCCTGCACAGCATGTCAACTTCTCTTATGTTTGTGTCTAATTCTCTAGGCTACTTCTTAAGCAGTGCCATTGTTTCTGCTGTAAATGGAAGCATGGTTCCAATCCAGGATGGTTGCCTACGTTCAACATTAACCAGAGCAAATTGAGCAACTACTACTGGCTCCTTGCAGTCCTTGGCTTTATCAATTTCATGGTCTATGTTATTCTTGCAAAGTGGTACAAAGGAGGAGATTATATAGTTAATGATATTGAGGATTCTGCCTCCAAGCATCATGGGAAGACAAAGACTTAGACTTTAGAGCTTGCTTCTGTGTAGATACCAATTTCAAATCTTATTAATGTATCTATGTGTTTAGAAAAAAGAAAAAAAAATAAAAAAAAAAAAGAAAAGAAAAAAATAATTATGGCATTGGATAAGATAAGATAAGATAAGATAAGATAAGATGAATTTTTACGTCCACAAGAACCCAACGGGTTATGGGACGGCACATGCAAGGGCAACAACCCATCTAAAACCTGGGGACTAGGCCCCATCACCAAACACAATAACCAAATATTAGAAGACTACCAAAAAGAAGATAATGCTAATGCTAGTGGTAATTTTATGCATCTAAAATTATCTAGACATAGCCAGTCCAAGGATTGGAAGGCCATTGATCTAGAATAATTGCTGCGCCTCCCCTGTACACTGCCCATTTCTTTTGTAGGCGGGCTGCCCTCACCTTGCAGAGCTCCTCCTTACGGTTACACAATTGAAGAGGGGAGAGGTCCTCTTGTACTGAGAAACTAGTCCCTCTGAGATGGTTTCCATGCTGAAGAACATGTAAGCGGCTAAGAGTGTCTTGAAACCGAACCAAAAGATGGCGAGGACGATCAGGTCTTGTTGCTCCCACCCTAGTAGCGGAGACAACTCCACCAACCTTCACATGCATGACATCAGTGAAAAAATGCAAAGCAGCATCCATATCAGAATGGGCATCATCTTCTGCCTCTGCAACCCCTATAACAGGTCCATGAATTGAGGAAGCTATGTGTCGCACTTTACGATGGATAGATTGCTGCATTTCAGGTGACGTTTTTATATTGGCATAGGCCTGATTTTACACATGTTTTTTTACACAAAACTTATACATATGTTCTGAGTTTTCTTGTTTAAGTCTTTCCTCCTTTCATAAGTTTCCATTCAGGCTTTTGGTATTCATGACTATCTAAACAACAAATATAAGGCTCTAATTATTTGTTACAATAGCAGGAGAATAATAGTAGACACTGACATTAATTCTTGGATGGATGGTTCTAAACCGCACATGCCAGACTATCTGAGTAGAGCTTGTTTGGTATTGTGGAAAAGGGTCTGGATTTCCATGTGAAGTAATCTACACAGTGGACAGATGTTATACACATTTTAAATGGCAACATCTTGCAACTAGAGACCATATCATTATATGATCTAAATAATTCTGGCAAAATTTGATACGTTTGACATGTTATTTCAGGTCCATCTTTCTCATACATAGAATCTAGCAGATCTGAGTTCGAAGATGCGGCACGATTGTCCATTTAGTACTCCAAGACATTGGCATATATTTTTAGAATGTAGTTATATGAAAGCAACGAAAATAGCCTAGAAAATATATTAGCCTAGAAAATATATAAGCCGTGCCATGTTTGGGCTCTTTTAGCACAATATAATCCACTGTTTAACGTGATTACGACAGATATGCTGTATGGGCTTAGCATATTCTAGAGGGTATCCATCCAAAATTCACCTTCCCACGGAGGATAGTGTTTTATTCCACAATGTATGGTGTATAAAGGAATCTTAGGAAATGTTCTAACTGACGAACACTTTCTTTTGTAAGGCACCTCTTTGCCCGTCAATAAAATCTTAGCTTTCCCAATCTTGAGTCCTGATAATGTCTCATTTGGCGTGCAAAAATGGACCTTAATCTTTGTTGTTTACAATCATTGTGCAGGATATATACAGAATTGGGACCTTGCTAGAAGTCATGAAGAACTTGCATTTACTTTTGGAGAGGATGGCAAGCGCATGCCATTAGGTTTAACCATTTATCATTGCCCATCATGTTCATTCGTTTGGTTCTTTTTAACATGCTTAGCAGGTACTTACCAAAATGTTTGGTTGGTATGCCATTGCAGCTTGCCGGACCACACCGAATTCTTGAGCTTAATTCATTGGGGCAACTACGGGACCAAAGGGACGTTTATCAATATTGGATCTATAGGTTAGCATCCATACCAAATAGCAATGTTATAGTAATATAAATTTTGTGCTCTCTCATATTGCACCTTTGTATATTAGATTTGGGAAGCTTCTACATGTTGAATTTGAAGGTATTGATCTTCTTCAGTCAAACTCAAATGATGATGGAGGCAGGCAGCACCATGAAGGGCTTCAGTAATTGGGGGTATTATCTCTATTCAACCTAGAAGCATCAGATGAGGTTCAATAAAATGATATGAGAGAATGCTTATTTGTACATTAATGGAATCGTATTCAAAGTCCACTTGAGAATGAGTTGGCCTAAGAGTCTCAATCGGAGGAATGTGGGACAGTTGAACACTTTGTTGTTGGCTCGATCTGCAGTTTGGGAACAACAATTTTGTTCTATGATTTTAGTGCTGGCTGTGTAAGCACATGTACTCTATGCAGTTAGTTGGAGGCAATGTGTAGCTTTTGAAGGTAACCATCCCCTGCATTATTTAGATGGAGTATCAAACCCTCACTTCAAATTGCATCAAATTGCATCAAATTGCAATTGGATGCAACCCCTTTTTAGAATTCTATCTTTTTAGAATTATTTATGGTTCCTTAACAACTTAGCCCTCAAGTTTTATAGTTGAGGTTAGATCTCAACCATTGGTTGCAATGGTTACCCACAGTAAAAATTGAAAAGTAGCATAAACACCTAATTTATTATGCCAAATGGCCATAACACCTAGCATGTCATGGAACCACCATAAAACCACCACAAAAACATGAACCTCTCCGAACCAACTTCTTAAGGCAGATAACACCCTAGAACTCAGATGTTATGCCCCACCATAACAAACTCGGGCTTCCGGCTTTCGTTCGTTATAATAGGGCACTTTGTATTAGTATCATCCACACAATGCTTTTATCTCATCGATGACCACCAACATATTAGACATGCCTGAACATCTCTACATGAGCACCTTCAACATGCTCCTATGCAATTAGCACCTTCACCTTACACATGCTACTAATTACTAGACGATTATATCAACAACATTTTGTTGCACACACTAAGGCTCTGTTACTTTTAACCTATTGCACACGTCCACGGCTATTATTAAAGTTGACATGACACGACAAAATGTTTAATTTTGAATCGCAGGCGGCTTCCCTTTCGTAATGCTATGGGACAATGCAATAGCGAGAATTGTATTTTAAAATACTCAAGTTTCTTTGTTAAATGACACTGCTTGAGTGTGTTTTAACAAGCACACGATACATGTTCGTTTTTGAAGAATACAATATGACTTCCAGTTAGCATTCTGCTTGACGAACTTACATACCCAAATTCAAACCCTAAGCCTTGCGCTGCAGACAACAGTGAATGGCAAGAGAGATGTAGAATGGTAAATGAAAAAATGAAATATGAGGTTCAAGGTAAATGAAGAAATGAAATATGATGTTCAAGCAGCAACTAGACAACCATTATACCGTATTCAAGTAAAAACGAATCTAATCAACTCTAATCCTCAAATATAACTATCATTCTAGAATGGGACTCGCTTGAAACCAACAAACCGCCCGACTTAGACTTGCTTCTCATTCATCTCAGCAGATTTTCTACAACGATGGATAGTGGGTAGCACACATGCGAACTACCCACGAAAAATAAAGGGGAAATCCAATTATATCATTTGGACCCCAAAAATACAATGCTAACATATGTTTGGTTGGTGTACCTGCCGAAAGCTTATCACCGGGATTAAAAAACCCCGCCCTTTCGGGTTTTCGAGGAAAAACCCTAGTGATAAACCTTCGGCAAGGGGCTTAGACAAACGCAAGGCAGAGAAATCGCTCCCAAAAACCCACGAATGGAGAAGTCGAAACAGATGCCGCTCGCCAACCTGTACCTGCACAACACCAACACCAAAAAAACAAAACAAAACAAACCTCCCAGAGTGGAGGGGCTGATTACGCGCGTGCCACGCGACAAATATAATAAACAAAGAAGGGGGGGAGGGTGGGTTCAAAGAGAAAAAGGTACTGCTGAGAGAGAAGAGGAAGCGCCGATGAGACGTTGATGCAGAAACGCGCCTAAAATAGCGAACTCCCAACCAGAACGGGCATGCGCCGCCCGCATGCATGCAAAACATGCATGCTCGTCCCATTCTAGAATGGCGATCCGATGTCTCGGATCGATGGGATTTGTTCTACTGAACATCATAGTCATTAGGAATGATTCGCTCTTTGCAATTACTCGTTAGGAGCTAGTTTCCATATGACAGTCGAATCTCATGCATCGCATAAAATGTGTTTCTTTACAACCTTAAATGAGCTCGTTGCTATTGTGATGCATTTCTTTATAATTTCATTGTCAATAAGTTTTGAATGGATGCATTGCTAAGCAACACTCTAGTCCAATATGTTTAAATAGCTCCATTTTGTACCCATTGCTAAGCAACGCTCTAATAGAGTATAATTTAAGTAATTCCGCTTTGTAGAGGCCAATAGACTTGAATTTCAGGTGGTTTAAATGTTGCCCATTCATCACCATGTGCCCCCTTGATTGTTGGTAACAAAAAGGCTGTAGCCTTTAACTTAAGGTTCTGCATTGCCAGGAACTTGAAACATGGAGCACATATTTTATCATTGTTTCCTCGAGGGATCTTAAGGCAATCAAGGTATATCTTTCACAGTAGGTGTGCTTTGCAGAGGGGTTTTCTTAGGGAATCTTTGTATAATCTTAATGAATACTCGCATTATCTTGGGGATCCTAGAAACCTTAATGGAATGTTGGTAAACTTAGAAATCTTATAAAAACTTGGAAACTCTATACCTCCCAATGTACATACATTCGACTTCGTACACTCCCTGCGTATTTTGTGTATGGGTTCATGTTATTGGTCTTCTTGATACTCATGACTGTAACTGTCTGTGTTACGATGTTTGACACATATTTTCTTTTGAATGTTGAGAATTATCATTGGCAATGGACATCGTTCTTTTCAGCTGCCTCAACTGCGGCATATGTTTATCTTTATTTGACAATTTTAGCATTGACCTCTTAGCATGTATATGAACATATTTTATGCTATTTCTCATTATTATCTCAGAAGATCGCATTTGCACTAGTATCCATATAACCTCTTTGCTAAAGCTTATGGCTAGATACTGTCTTATAAGAATGATAGTGATTCTTAGGCATGCATGTAATTTAGAATCTTTCACATTTTTCTTTATTGTTGTCTCAGCAGAAGTCATTTGCACTGGCATAGTAAAGTAAAATGGAGCAATCTGGACTAGCATCCATATAAACTCTTTCATGTGGCAGTGAAAAACTTATGGCATGATATCTAATGAAGTGAAGAGATCTAGTGTTAGGCATTGATGGTCCAAAATGTTTTTTATCACGGGATCATCACTGTGTATGGATAAATAATTGCGTTGGTCACAGTAACTACAAAGCTTTCTTTCTATTTGTCTTTTACATCGTTGGAGCTTCCATACATGCTCCGGTGTTTACTCCTTTTGCTAGTCCCTCCCCCTCCTTTTTTGAGGCAGCCATGTCTAGTGTGGAATGGAAGCAATTGGGTGTGTCGATTTCGGAGCTGTACACTTTGAGATCTCACATGAGTTTTGTCAAGGCCTTATTAATCCAGGAAGTCCGCCAGGTTGATGCTGTAATGAAGCATGTGCAGATTGGTGTGCCCATGAACTAGTGATTGAGTTTGCCCATGAACTTATGAACACGAGTTTCCTTTTTGTGTTTGTGAATAAGCCCTTTCTATTTTCGTGACTGATGTTGTTGTTGTGTATAGTGCTGGTTGTGCAAAATGAAGCCGATTTAAATAGGGTTTTTGATTTGGTGCAAGTTACTTGAGTTAAATTAAGTGTTGTGGTTTGGCATTTTTGGCACGTCGTGGTTTTTTCTACTGACTTAGTTGAATTTTCAGCAGGCTACGACCCTTTGGTATAACAGTTATTCATGTTCTGCAATTGCTGCTATATCTGGATGAGCATGGGCATCTTGTTGGGGTTCAAATTTCCAGGCCCAATAACTTGTGCTTGTTTTCTTTTGCGGATTGTTACACAAAGTGAATACTGCTTATGGATGGTGGTAATCACGCTGATGTTGCTGAATGTTTGAGCATTCAGCGACGTTACACTGATTAGTCCCATCATTAAGCTTCTGTGGATGTAGTTTTGGTTATTCGATGATTGAGATAAGGCTAAAGCATTGGTATCTTGTCGGGGTTCAACTCCCCAGGCTCAATAAATTGTGCTTGTTTTCTTTTGCAGATTGTTATAAAAAGTCAATACTGCTTATAGATGGTGGATGTTGCTGAGTGCTTGAGCACTCAATGACATTAGACTGGTTATTCCCATCATTAAGCTTATGTGGATGTAGTCTCGGTTATTCGATGATTGAGGTAAGGCTAAAGCATTGGTAGCTTGTTGGGGTTCAATTCCCTAGGATCAATTCAATTTGTGGTTTGAAGAAGTGTATTGCACTGTTATATTGAATGTTTGACAACCATTGAACCTTTTTTTTAATCTCCATTGACCTCATGGCGATATTAGACTGATTACTCCCATCATTAAGCTTCTGTGGATGTAGTCTTAGTTATTCGATCTTTACCACCTTGCCACGTCATAATGTGGCATTAAATGCTATTCCATATACCGATGGCTCGAATTAAATTTCCAAATCTAACGGTCGAAAACAAAAGCCCTAAATAAAAGGGCTTTTGATCTGGGCCGTCGATCTCGCATGTTCGATGGCCCATGCGGCGGCACGTCGGTGTTTACATAAGGGGGCAGCTTGGGGTGGATTGAGGTGGCTCCATCAGGGCCGTCGATCTCGCACGTTCAACGGCCCAGGCGGCGACACCTCGGCGTTTACATAAGGGGCAGCTTATATAATTGTATATAGATAAGAGATAAATATATTTTTTTTTTCCCTTTGAGAACTTTTAAAGAAAATTAACAAAAAGATATATAATAAATAACATCACCATGCCAGCCTAGTGGTCAAGCTATTGGTAATGGGTGACCCCCATCCAAAGCCCAAAACCCGCTGACTGTCATTGGATGTAAAAAATAAGATGAGATAAATGAAAAGAACGTCTATCGCGATGACAGTCTAGTGGTCAAGCTATTGGTAATGGTTGACCCCATCTAATGCCCAAAACCCGCTGACTGTTATCGGGTGCAAAAATAAAATAAAATAAATGAAAAGAAGAGAAGAGAGGTAGAATAATGGGAATTTCATGGTAGTCGGTTATAGCACCTATCTATCATACGGGCGCAAAACAGATGGCAATTGTGCAGGTTCGACTCCTGCATGTTCTTTCGCATCCCAAGGTTGTCCAGAATTGAGAACTATTCGACTTGGCACAAAACTTCTTTTTGCAGCAGGTTGGAGGAGAGAAATGTTCGCGGCGGCCGTAAGGCTGCCGCGATAAATTTCTTGTAATATTAAAAGATGTCTATGTAGTTTACTTTCAGATCAAACTTCCAATGTTCAAAAGACCCCTCAATGAAGTTATAATAACCTCCTAGAATAGATATATTTCCACTTCTTGCCTCACTATTAATCCAAGGATATGTTAACAAATTTGCCAAAGAGACGTTTATGCCCTCCTGCAATGTATGAAATTTGAGATACATACGATGCATCTTACTTGAAACTTCACATGGAATACTAACCTTTTCACAATAAGTACATTGTTGTTCATGGTCCATGTCTTTCATTACTTCATTCGTTTGCTTTCGTGCAAGATTGCCAATGCGGATCCAATCTTCAATGAATTCACTGTGCAGTATTTTAATCCTCCCTTTTTATCAACTCTGATAAGTCCAAACAAGGAAATATATACTCGGGTAGAATGGTTTTAGCAGCTACCTTGACCGCTCACCATCACCAAGGGATGTCATAAGAGCTTTAATCCCTCCACAACGACTATGACCGATCACTAATATATTTGGTATCTAAACGATACAAAAAGTCAAGAGTGTATTTTAACCAAGTAAAGAGCATATTTTCATGGTGATTACCTTTAGATGTAGGACACCATATTCAAGAGCAGCTCCAACTCCTGGATACTTAGACTACAAGATAACAATACAAATACTATATGATTATAAGAAATGGCATAACGATGTATAAATAAAATGGGCAATGCAATAAGAAAAATATGAATTGTAATTTGACATCCATATGCCACAACTTCTTTAGCATGAGTGATTACATATGAATGAGGATAAACCACATGTACATGCTTAGTGTCCGTAGTAAAATAGGGCAAACTGACTTATGTAGTGCTCTAACATTTAAGTTTATACTAGATTCAAAACACCAAATAGTGTAAAATGATATACTGACATGTATACGCAAAATGGCCAATGCAATAAGAATATGGGTGCTCTAGTGGAAGCTTAGAAGATTTTTAGCCCTTATTCTTGTATAAGGCAGACCACTACATTTGGGCTCTATAAACCAATGGGTTTATCCACCTCACCCTACCTAATTCTTGTTCCAATAATCTTCCCGATCACCTTTTCCTCATCCTAACTCCGTAAGGTCTGCTTTCTTTGCGGGCCTATCGAAGCAGTTAAATGCCATCAATCTATTCCAGTGATATGTTGTTAATGACTCTATACTTTTAGAGTAGTAAAATAGGGCAAACTGACTTATGTAGTGCTCTAACATTTAGGTTTATACTAGATTCAAAACACCAAATAGTGTAAAATGATATACTGACATGGAAGCTTAAAAGATTTTTAGCCCTCATTCTTGTATAAGGCAGATCACTACATTTGGGCCCTATAAACCAATGGGTTTATCCAACTCACCCTACCTAATTCTTGTTCCAATAATCTTCTCGATCACCTTTTCCTCATCCTAACTACGTAAGATATGCTTTCTAAACTCCATGAAGAAGACACCTTTTTTTCTTTGCGGGCCTATAGAAGCAGTTAAATGCCATCAATCTATTCCAGTGATATGTTGTTAATGACTCTATACTTTTAGAAGTCATTCAATGATCTGCAAATGTAGCAACCCAATCATAACACTGCTAGTGAAACCTTGTCATGCTTATCATAGAAGGCATATGCAGTATTCACGACGTGTCATGTATGGTGCTCAATGGCATGACCATTATTCGCCTTCCCAAATTTAGTGAGACATGTATGAGGTTAATGTTTTTGGTGTCTTAATCAACTTGCCTTCTATGCAAGCAATGGGAATAAGATGCCTTAATAATACTTGGAAAAAACGAATATATTGACGTTTATTACAACAATATGTGTTGAATGTGACACAACAATATTTAGATTAATTCTTCTTCTCACTATTTAGTGCTCCATGATTATTATATTTGTGTATTGTCGTTCCTTCTTAGCATCATTACAAAATTGATAGATCTCGAGTTCAAGCCTACCCAGAAGATGCATTCAATGTAGAGTGATTGGGGGAAGGGCCCAATGGGTGTGTTGGTGTTGTATGTGCACCTAGTTGGTCTCAAGTGGATGTCATTAATTTCTTTAGTACTTTCTTTGATTCTTATCTATGCACTATGTTGCAAATGATGTTCTAGATGCAATGTCACACATTGAGGACTAGAGTCTCTAAGGTGTCTACACATAGCTCCTCATATAGTACACCATATGTCCTTGCCGTTTAAGGCCATTTAGGCAACTTTTACTCCTAGTATATCTTATTACTACCATACGTTTTCCCCAAAGGAAGACAAAAACGAAAAAAAAAAGGGGCAAATATATATACCTTTTCCCATGGGGGTACCATGTTGGCAACATTACGAATTACAAATGCTTCACCTGGATGGAAACTCAAGATAGTGGTGGGACATACTCTGGAGTCTGAGCATGCTATCACCATGAACTGGAAAGAAAAATAATGTGGTTGTAGCCTACATTTTCAATCAATATGATAAGCAACTCAGATTTGACACAACACCTGGGGTGTTTGTCCAGTTGCTAACTTGTTGAAAAAGGGAGGGTGCTTTCTACACAAATAGGCGAGTGAATAAGAAGATGTGAGAAGCATCATCAAAATTGAAAGAACATACAAGAACTTTTGAGTTTTGAACTTCAGGAACCCTTGTCTGATTCTCTCAGTCGAAGAATTGCAATCAGGATATGACAGAGTATCTTCATCATCCTTGAACTCGACTCCATCAAGATGTTTGGCTATCTCTTGAAGCTTCTTAGCTATAAGGGGTTTAAGATTAGGAAACTTTCTGGACACAAGAAAAAACGCCATTAGAAAATGCCAAGGCTCTTGCAACCTATTTCAAGACATGGAATGCCTTGTTAAAGGTCCACCAATTTTTTTGTTCACAGTTGGAATGTCACTCTGAAATTTGAAAGGCATAAATAGAATAGAATAGAATAGAATGGAATGCTAGCAATCTCACATTAATAAATACCAAGCAAAAAACATACCGAGCCCGATGGGTGATTTCAAGTTGAGCCTCCTCGAAAGAGGGGCTCGACATCTCAGATCTGGCCATGGGCTTGGCCCGATTTGATGCAGGGGGACAAAGGCAAATTTTCTGCATAGGGATTAGCCTACAATCTGTGTAAGAACTCTGGCCAAAGATTCATGAGTTAATTTAATGTATTTTATGGATGTTCCTTGTAGCTTACGCCTGCATCTTACTAAATACCAGGTTGCTGCTTCAAGCATTTTTGGCCAAGCATCGCATCTTCCTTTTCCAATGTGCTTTTGCTGCAGCGCAGGCGAACAAGTAAGTTCCAAGTATTTCTTTCTTTTTGTGGTCTTGTTTGAATTTTGCTGCCACGTTCATTCTGTACTTTTTCTTTGTTAGATTCTCCTAAGGGTTTTCTCTCTTCCTTTTATTTTCTTAAGGAAATGAATGCTTGCTATTTACTCCAGAAACCACGACGGCATCAATAAATCCTTAATGCTGATCTTGTAACTATTCATAGGAAATGGTTACCATTGCAAACCGAAAGATCTTGTTATGCCAACCATCTCTTCCCTTTGTGTCAGTTCTGCTGCTAAAGAAACTGTCATCATTGCTAAAGACATTCTCATAGTTGCGTTACTTAGATGCTGGGTCTCACTCTTTTAGAAGCCCTATACTATCTACAGTTGAGATGATTAGGCTAGTACATCCCACTTTTTCAGAACCCTTATAGAATTTCTTGGCACAAAAGTAAATGCCAAATTAATTATGCCAAAGGTGCTACAAAATGCGAAATTAAAGTGTACAAGGACATGCACTTAGTGTGATTTCGAACATATTCATGTTTCTACTTCAGACTTCGCAAATTAATAGTGAATAATTTTTGTAATAAACTAACACTGCGAATCGGAACAATCTCCATGAGTGGCATATGAGACAGCATACCAAGCTAAACACAGCTGTTATGTACTTCCTATTTGGCTCTTGTTTGCGGCCAGACTTGGATGTTAATTAAAGGTAAGTTGCAAGGAAGGACCTCCATCGGAGCTGAGTTAGAGACTTCTAGGAGGAGAAAGAGAAGAACCCAAAGCACTTCATAGCAATTTTGAAGCAGAGAAGGATGTACAAAACATTTTAGAGCGTAAGATAGAGCATAAAATGGAAGAAAACTATTGAGAAAGTAAAGAGCTTGCTATACTATCCAGCTGATCTTGGACATCATGGGTCATTGAGGGAGTCTATAAGCAACCCCAGACGCATGCAATTAGTCAGGAGATAGTTCATAGTCCACATGATAACAAAAGATCAATGAAATTCGTGCCCGTCACAGTATGTACAGTCTAAGAGATGCCATTTTTACTAGAAAGAAAATAGAGTGTAGCGTTACATTATGAGAAGGGTACATGACTTCGTTTTCAACTGTCTAGTTAGTATTCAAATCTTTGTGCTGTCATTTTCACACGTTTTACCATTCCTGCATGATTTTGAAGCTTGTGTTCTGGAGCTAAGTTCTAAGATATTCTCAATCTTCAAAGGATATGCCTCAAAGATCAAGAAAATTTGTAGTGCATGGAAAGAACCAGCAAGATATTGGGGGAATAACAACAAGGTGCAGAAATTTGCTCATATCAAAAGTTTAAGTAAGCCATTAAGGGAAGGAGGTGACCGACTTTAACAACATGCAAAAAGTCAATATTCATGACAATTCTGGTGACTGATTGTTCTTGTAAAACAAAGCTTCATTTGAGATGGGTCAGCAAACAAGCTGGTTGACTGTGCTGCATAAATATGGTGCTAGAACCACACATTGTGAATCCCATCTTCGTCCTCGACTCCGATGCACTAATTGAAGCAAGCCGAGTGTATGTAATGTGAGTGACATAATGTGAGAATTACTGCTTCAATAAATCTGCTACATGTATGAGATTCACAATTATCAACATACAAGACTATAATGACCTGTTGGATCCATGTGCGAAAGAAACTAGTTGCTTCAAGCCAAACAAACACATTATGAGCTTGCATACGAGAAAGTAGACTAAAAGTCAAGCTGCAACAATTGTTTGCAGGTAATTCTACAACGACCTTGAACATACCCACCTTAGCTACAAAAGCCTACAGTATGCTTAAAGTCTGTGCGAAAAAATCCAATTAAGGTCTATCAACTGGAGGTACTGCAGAAAGCCTAGAAAAATGAGGAAGCCGCTATGTCAGAACCTAATAGTTCATGGAATGGCCGACCATAGCTTTTTGAATTTGAAGATTCTGAAATATGTATGCCGTCAAATGTAACATATCCCAATCAGCTCATTAGTTTACCACCTTCACATGTATTCACTCAACGCAAAAAAGGAGACTTCAGATTAAGCCTCATCTTGGTGTAGAAATATGGGCTTCCCAAAAAGACCCTGAATTTTCTCATCAAGAAGATAATTTCTGATTTGGGATAAGCTCTCAGGCTGTCCAAACATTTATTTTACTGAAATTGGCTGTTTGCTGGTTGAACATTTGTATCTTCTAAAACGGCAGCCCTTTAGAAAAGGCTCATAGATCTTCCAACATTTTTGGCATGAAAGACAGCATTTGCCCGACCAATCAATTGGTCTAATTGTGGCTTCTCAGCCGTGGGATATAAGTCGCTCATGTCTGCCACATCTCACATTAACTTTGTAGGTAAATATGTGAAATGTAGGTAGCTGCCAAAAAAGCTTCTAATAAATGTTCTTTTGTAAGCAACTCTGAGGCATGAGATTTTTCTATTCTGCAACTCTGTTTGGAGGAGAGGAAAAGATATCCTGTATCATGTCGAGTCCCCAATATAAACGTCATTTTAACAATTCCCTGTAAGTGTTCACAAGCCTATAGAATCTGATGCAGTTTGCTTCCCTAAACCTGTCGAATTGGTAATGTGCATGCTTGCACTATCGAATTTCTTAAACATCGTTCCTTTCCCTTTTTTGCATTTGTGGGATTTTCTGAATTACTTGAATTACATGCTGAACAATGAAGCTATGCTCTCTCATTGTCTTTATTTGTTATCTAGTTCTCTTTTAATGAGAGATTATTGATTTACACTTCTTGATATGTAAGTTACCAGTTCTATATTGGAACTTCCCTTCTATCTATCTATCTTCTACTTTATCTTGTTTAGGTGTTCATGCATATCTTCTAATTTTCCAAGTCAAGTTGCTCCTGGTCTTTTGCATGCGCACTGCCTATAAAAACTTAAAGCATTAACTATCGTCTCAAAAATTATCATTTTATAAATGGTAATTTGGGAGTCCAGTAAATTATCTGAAACATAGTTGGAATCTTGTTTTACGTAAGTGTTTTGAGTCACATCCACGTACCAAGTATTATAAACTTGGATAACTTGTGCTTATACTGAATTTGAGATCCTCCCAATGATGCTTGTATGTTGTCTCACTCATCCTTCACGATTAACATCGTAGACGAACAGAGAGTATCAAGACATGAGATTACAAAAATAACACATCCACATATAAAGATCAACATGTTAGTGGGTCTCAGATGTTTTTGAGTAATATCTTCATAACTTGCTATTTTACAACTCATGAGAATTTTAATTGATCACCTTCAAATCCAATTTTTTTTTATATTATAATTTTCCTATACTATCATGCTCATAGTGACCCGTGTTTTTGTTTTTGTTATCCTTTGGAATTATGGTACTAATGCCATTAAGCTAGGTTGTTGATGAATGATATAGACAGATAGTAGATTTATTACGTTGGAGTTTGAATCATCTTAATACTTTTCTATATGGTTTACTCTACCATCAAATCTCCAATGCTCAAATGATCCTTCAATGAAGTCATAATAACCTCCAAGAAGTGACGTTTGTTTACTTCTCACTGCATTGTTTATCCAAGGATAACTCAACAAATTTCTCAACGAGACATTCACAGACTCCTGCACATATAGATTTCATAAGGAATTTATGTAAAACCCTAGGAGTATCATATGTGCAAATGCTAACCTTTTCACAATAGGTGCATTGTTCATCGTGGCTTCTATCCTTCATCACATCAAATGTCTTCCTTCTTGCAGGGTTACCAATCTTTATCCAATCTTGGATGAATTGGCTATGCATTAAACGTGTATTAAAAAAATGAAAATGTCCAAATTGTAAGAAAGCATGAACTATATGAAAGAAATTTTAGTAATTACCTACTCCCAGCATCATTATGAGATTGGCTCATAAGGGCACTTATCCCCCCGCATCTACTGTGACCAATTATCAAGATATTTGGTATCTGGAAAGTAATATATTGTGATTAATGATATAACTTGTATGACAAGCTAGGATTGTTGATTACCTTTAAGTGCACAACACCATATTCAAGTCCAGCAGCAACTCCTGGATGTGTTGACTTCAAAAGAAAAAAAAAATGGTTTGATGTTATAAGGCCTAAATCACATACATTAAATACATTTTTTAATTTGACTTTAAGGTAGTGATGACCTTTTCCCATGGGGGCACCATGTTTGCAACATTACGAATTACAAATGCTTCACCAGGCTGCAAACTCAAAATGGTGATGGGGCACACCCTAGAGTCTGAACAAGCTATCACCATGAACTACAAAAACAAAATCATTTATGTATTCTTTTATTTGCGTGTCTCATCAAATTATAAAGCAATGCAGGTATTTCCATAATTCAAAACTCTTAAATATCTAGTTTGCAAGTGGAACCTGAGGGTTTTGTCTTGTTGCCAGTATATTGAAAAGAGATTGTTGTTTCCTGTATAAAAGAACAAGTATAAAAAACAAAGACTAAGTCTATATACACAAATTTTATGGCCAGTATTTGAAAATCATTTACAACTCACAAGAATATACGGTCTTTGAACCTCAGAAATCCTTGTCGAATTCTCTCATCTACAGAATTACACATAAATTGTGGAACATCCAGCTCCTCTTCAGACTCCAAGCCATCAAGATGCTTGGCAAACTCATGGAGCTTTTTAGCTAAGAGCGGCTTGAGATTTGGATGGTTTCTGCCCTCACATGCCAAATTCACGTCAATTGAACACAGAGAGATGAAAAGAAAAGAAAACTAAAAAATCAGCTTACTTGCCCTTTCGATGAGCCTCTTCAGATGTCATGTCTAAGTTCTGGATCGGTGCAGATAGCAATGATGAATGTGAATAGATGCAACCCATAAAGAGCAGTATGTGAATGACATTTTCCTCATATAAACCTACCCCACCTACTACTACAAGCTTCAAGTGGCATGTGCTTTCTAGGCAGTTGTCCTCTCAAAAGATGCCTTCTCACTCATTTTGACCTTTTAATTTTTAGCCTATTCTATTCTACACAAAGCCTATCCATATTATTTTTGTATATATATATTCCCTCATTTAGGGAAAACTCCAAAATAAATTTCGCAATGAGGATTAGGGTTATCAAGCCTTGTTTGATGGCGGATTGAGCAAGTGGTTATGGCTTGTTTCCTTGAAGCAGCGGCTGAGGCGTTAGAATTCATATCCATACGCCAAATAGTTTTCCAGCTTCAAGGTGAGCTCTGGACCTGACCTTTTAAGGTCCGATTGATTAAGAAAAAGACGAGGAAATGAGCCAAATGGTTTGGCCTCTTTCTGATTGGAAATTCTTGCCTCCAAAGATTTCTGAATATTAGGAATATAGATTTGCCAGGACTATGTTATGGAATGGGCCACACTGTTCTGAAGGTTAGCATCTTTAGAGATGGAGGTTTCCGGTGGATTTTTGTCTATGTTTTATTTTTATAGAATGGTGAAGAATGTCCTCTTAAATTCTGTGACAGACTTGTAACCAGGGTGCAAATGCAGCAGGTAGACTAATAAGCATGGTAATAGCAGAAAAGAACAGCGTACATTATGCCACAGCTCGAAGGTTGAGCTGATATTTATAGAAGGTCACAGTTCACTACTAACTTTAATATATACAGGAAAAATTGTTTGCTCTAGAAGATGAAATCTTGCCTATGGTATCTTATTTCAAGTAACTCTGCAAAGTTAGAAAATGAAATATATTTCTGATATCCTGCCCTAAGTGAAACGTTCCACATACTGGGTATTTATCTAGCAGGAGGATGGGAGCCATTTAACTGTAGGATCAGATATCAATGCAGATACAACTGATGTAAGTGGAGGCTAAACAATAAAATCGGTTACCTGTGCTATCACACAAGCAGCAAATGGAATCGATTGACTTATATATGCGTTTTCACTTTAAATTCTTGACATCTTGACTGAACAGAAAGGTATCCTATTCCCCAAACCAAGATACTAACATGAATTTTAGAAAGCATAGAGCAAAGGTTCTCAAAAACCAAATATTTGTTTTTTGTTAAATTTTTATTAATTTTTGTTTCTTAAATTCTGTATGATCATGATTTATTCAATTTCAGATCTGTCGAATTTAATTCTGATTTGAGTTTTCCTTCGAATGTAATGAAATATGCCAAATATGCTAAGAATTCATAATGCTTAAAAAATGTTGAGACCTCTCTCCCACTCCAAATATGCTAAGAATTCATAATGCTTAAAAAATGTTGAGACCTCTCTCCCACTCCTCTTCTGCCCCGCATCCAAATATCAAAGGTAGTGTTACCTCCACTAATATAACAAATTGCCACTCTTATAGCATGACATTCATATCTAAAAGAATATGCCACTAGATTGAATATAACAAATTGCCACCCTTAGCAGGACATTCATATCTAAAAGAACATCCATATCTAAAAGAACATGCCACTAGATTAAATGCCGTCGGAAAGAATTAAGTTCAAATCTATTTGGTTGTCTATGCCAAATTTAGATCATAGTTGTCTCAACCATAGATGGTGGACGTTTGTTTTAAAATCAAATCTAAGTGGCAATATGTCAATCTTTGCCACTTAACCATGTTGGTTAATAGTTCATTTTTTGCATATAACACCAAAATTTGCGCGACATAAGTGCAGTCAAGGATATGACCAAGTGGTAATTAGAAAAGATTAAGAACAAATAGTGTGGGAATTGGTAGGTAATAAAGCAAATAGATATGACTTCAATCTTACTTGTTTACAATTAAGAACAATAGAAGAGAAAATCAAATATTGACCTTTCACACTTGTAGACATCATATTAAGTTCTTGATTAATCATGCTACAAACTACAACTCAGAAATGGGAAGATGGAATGCAACTAGATGGAATGCAACTAGAGGGGCCGCATTCTTCTTTCTATTTTTGTTTGTTGTTTGTGGTATAATTCTTGTGCGTTTCCTTAAGAAATGGTTGATTCTAGATCTAGACTTTATCTTCAAGGTTCTAGTTATGTTGTAATATATGTTGATTCATGGATGTTTGATAGATCAATCTTGTGATCATGCAGTCTTTTGGTTTACAGCGTGAGTCCTACATTTTAAAGAGATCTATTTATTTCCTATATTCTGATTTTCATGGTTTGACTTTAATCTAGTACATCATTGTATGTGTCAAATGTGCAGAGTTATATTATAGTTTATTCAACTAATATACTGATATAACTGTTCTTTTTAGATGCACAGATTGGTGTAAATTATGGTAGGATGGGCAACAACTTACCACCTCCTAATGAAGTGGTGAAGATTTTGAAGAGGATGGGAGTTAGTATGGTCAAGATTTTTGATGCAAATGCTACAGTTATTTCTGCATTTTCTCATTCTAAGATCGAACTATGGATCATGGTCCGAAATGAAGAGCTTGCTAACTTAGCATCCAACCAGTTAACTTCTGATGCATGGATTCTTAATAATGTGGCTCCACACTTTCCTAACATTCAAATCACCACTTTGTTGGTGGGAAATGAGATTCTCCAAGTCAATAGGAGCATTGCTTTATGGTCACACTTAGTTCCAGCCATGCGACATGTTGGAGACTCTTTGGCAAAGTACAACCTCAGTCACATTAAGGTCACTACTGCATTGTCTGGGGATGCCATAATTCATTCACATCCCCCTTCTATGGGGCAATTTAGACCTGATATTGCAGAGCCTTTTATTAGACCAATGTTAGAATTTCTCTCTAAAACACACTCTTTTCTTACCATTAATCCATATCCATACTTTGCATATTCTCAAGCTCCTAAAGCTATCTCCCTTAATTATGCCATCTTCGGAAGCTCCTTTGTTCTCATCCAAGATGGAAAATATGGGTATACAAATATTTTGGATGCTATGATTGATGCGCGATATGTGGCCATGGAGAAGTTGGGATTTTATAATGTTTCATTGGCAATTGGTGAGACGGGTTGGCCTACTCAAGGAGAACCTGCAGCAAATAAGTGTTATGCATCACTTTACAATCAAAGGTTAATAAATAAGACATTAAACATGACACTAAGAGGTACCCCAAGAAGACCTAATGCCACTATACCCACGTTCCTCTTTGCACTCTTTCATGAAAATCTTAAGCTATCAGACAGAGAGCGTCATTGGGGTTTGCTTAAGCCCGATGGCTCTAAGGATTACTCATTTGATTTTGCTATAAGATCAATCTAATTGAAGTTGACCTCTTGAATTTGGTAAAAACGTTGAAGCTTTGGAATTTCTTCTTGCATGCTACACAAGAAAATAAGGGAAAGAGTAGAACAAAGCTAAAAGAAGCTTGAATATGCAATCAAATTTAAAGAACATGTCATGAAAATTAGGACTTGTTATGGATCGTGGAATAAGCCCAATATGATTGTAACACGTAAAGGATATGGCAGCATCCTTTTATCCTTGAGGAGAGCAATATGCAATAACTTTGTACATTAGGGGAAGAAGGTATATTCTTGTTGTTTTATTGATCACACGCACTTGAGCATCAGTTTATTAATCACTTAGTTCTTCTGCATCAGAGTCAACAAAATCTTGGAATTTTGTTATTTCGTGATTATCACCATTAGGCTAGATATTTAGATAGAGAGAGAGAGAGAGAGAGGGAGGGAGGGAGGGAGGGAGGGAGGGAGGGAGGGAGGGAGGGAGGGGAGGGAGGGGAGGGGAGGGGGGGGGGGAGGGGGGGGAGGGGGGGGGGGAGGGAGAGTAGGTGTAGGTTCCTTAAATTTCATATAAGATATGGTAGTTGCAGTCTCAACTCTCAACACAAACAAGACAGCAGAGAATGTCCCAGAAAGTCTACACTCCAGGCAAGATCTAAACCACTATTCTACTCTCAAAGAAATTAATAATAATATTTCATTACCTTTAAGTGGTGTAGATCATATAGCTCAGAATGCATGCTGTCAGTCTAAATTTTGGGCTTGTCCACATTCCAATGATACAGGTAGTGTTGATAAAGGGAATAATAAGGAATATGATTACTCTCCTTTTATTAATTCTTGGGATGATGATCACTTTTTATCCTTCTCTAACATTGAGGTGCTAAGCTAAAGAAAAGAATAAAAATGGGAAAATCTTATTTATTGATAAACACTCCAGCTCTCAACACTAGGCATCAATCCAAAAGAAATACTAGACGCCAATCTAGAGGCCCTATCTAAATCCTCTCTCCTTTTTTGTTCCCTAAGAACTTCATCTTCTCATGAATATTATTGATGGAAATCCAGCCTGTACGCTGCACAGTGCACACGTGTCATGGCATGATAGCTCCACACTCACACGGTTTGGAAAGCGGCGGTTCAGGAGAAGACAATAATAAGGGAGAGGTCGAATCGATGCAAACAGACAGAAAAGTGGAGGCAGATCGAACTTGAAGGAAGAAGGCCGGTTGGTTTTCTAGTGGCCGGTTTTGGGCGTAAGAGCAGGAGGCGAAGCGACCCAAATCGTCTGCAGGTCTAGAAGAACACAGACTGGATCATCCTTTTGATCGGCTGTGCGTTTGAAGGAGACGGACTGGGCTGAGTGATTTCGAAGACCTGCAAGTCGATCTGGGTGTCTGCAGCAGCTGAAGCCATCAACAGAGAAGCTTGGGCTGTCAGAGCAGCCACAGGAAGGGGCCTTGTTCATAGGCCAGTTTGGATCATCAGAGAAATCCCTGAAGGAAAACCATTCACCAATTGTTATCAGTGGTATCAGAGCCAAATTCATGGCCAGCAGGCTTGCCTTAACATACCTAAGTAACACCAAAGTTTTTGAGGGAGATGAAGCTGGTTTTCAGCTCTGGAAAGCCATGATCACACAGGCCCTCAAGGTGGATAAATTATGGGAGCTCGTATCCAAGGGAAAATCGGCTGTGACACCAATCAAAATTAAGAAAGAGGCCTCTGGATCAGAAGAAGGGAAGAGAGAGGAGACACCTGAAGAAGAAAAGGAAGAGATTGCTAAGGCGGTCATCATGGCGAAATTGGGAGGAGACATAGTGCTTGAAATTCAGCACAAGACTCCTGCCGAAATGTGGGAATACCTTCTTGAAAGGTATGAAGCGAAGACTTCATCACAAATTGAAGTGCTGGAGATGCAGGTACGCAGCTTGCAGTTTGAGAAAGGTGGTGACGTGACGAGTTTGATAAGGCGTCTACGTTTATTATTCCACGATTTGGAAGGAGCCGGAGTAAAGTATTCCGAGCAACAGAAGGTATTAGTTTTAACAAGAGCTTTTCATGATTCTTATAAGGATTTAGCTGTGTTAGTTAGGCGCACTTCGCCTACGTTTGATAAAGCTATGGAAGCAATTAGAACGGAGATGGAGTAAGAGAAAATTGCAGCAGCAAGTGTGAGGGAGAAATCTGTCCGTACGGAAGAACGTCCAATTGTTTTGTATACAGGAGAAAGAGGTCGGGGACGAGGTAGAAGCCGAGGAAGAGGAAGATCACAAATCCAGTGTTACGATTGTGAGGAGTTCAGTCACATAAAAGCAGAGTGGGGTCGTGGGCGAGGAGCATATTCACGAGGAAGGGGTCGAGCATCATCTGTGGCAATTGTAAGTGAACTTGATGGTAGCAGTGAGAAATTGGCAACAGTGGGAGTGCTTAGTGAGGATAAGGTAAAGAAACTAAATTCTAAGGATGTAGTGTCAAATGTTACTTTTAGAAATGGTTTGGATAAAACTGACACTTTGACTTTAGATTCGGGAGCTGAAGTCTCCATAGTCAACTCACCTGGTTTGTTGAATAAGGTTGAGCTAAGTAAGGGTAATTCGAGGGTGCAAATGGGAAATGGCGCAACACAAAAGGTGCGAGGAAAGGGGGAGTTGCAGGTATCAAGAGAAGGCAAGGAAGTTTTAAAATTGCCAGATACTCTATTTGCTCCAGAAATGTTGTTTAATTTAGTTTCGGTTGCAAATCTTGTTGATAATGGTTATGATTTGGTTTTCATAAGCATGGATGCAAATTTATTAAAGATGGTGTGAAGATATTTGATGCTGATAGAAGAGGAAATTTGTTTGAATTTGACATCAAAGCAATTAATAAAATATCTCCAATAGCATTTGAGGTTGGCGCATACAAATCATAATAATATTAAAATTGCGGAAAAACACAATCTTTTGGATGACTTGATGTGTGAGCATGAAAGTCATGATGATATTTGTGAGGCATGCATGTTAGGGAAGCAAAGTAGATTGCCTTTTAGAAATAAAGGCAAAAGAGCACACAAATTGCTTGAGTTAGTTCATTCAGATGTTTGTGGTCCAATGCAAGTTCAAAGTCTAGGGTCGAAATCTTACTTTGCATCCTTTATTGATGACTATAGCCGAAGGACTAAGTGTTACTTTTTGAGGTCCAAAGACCAAGTGTTTGATGCCTTTAGGCTCTATGTGGCGGAAGTTGAAAGGGAAACGTCATTAAAGGTTAAATGCTTGAGATCCGATCTTGGAGGAGAATATAGATCGAGTGAATTTTGCAAATTTTGTCAGGAGCATGGGATTAGAAGACAGTATATATGTCGGTATACGCCACAGCAAAATGGTGTAGCAGAACGAAAGAATCGCACCGTCATGAATGCAGCAAGGTCCATGCTTAAGCATGCGTGCCTACCCAACAGCTTATGGGCAGAAGCAGTGGCGGCCGCTTGTCACATTCAGAACAGGTTGCCCAGTGTTGCAGTAAAGGAAGCAGTACCAGAACAAGTTTGGACTGAACAAAGGCAATCTGTGAAGCGCTTTAAGGTGTACGGGTGTCTAGCCTATATGTTGGTTCCCGAGGAACTCAGGAGGAAGTTGGATGACAGGAGCATATGTACTTTCCTGGTTGGCTACGATGAAGAAACGAATGGTTACAGGTTATATGATCCAAACACTCGCAGAATACACGTTAGCAGAGATGTGATATTTAACGAAAACATCCTATACAAAGATAGGAAGCTGCTTAGCAAGACGGAGATGACAGAATGGGTGCCAGTAGAATATTTGGAAAATGATTCAAGGGCAAATAAAGAGACAATGCACAATTTTGGGGAGACAGTAAGTTTACCCATGGGAGATGAAATTGACCTTGAAGATGATGAAATTGAGGATACAAGTGAGGAAGAGGACACAGAGCCAGATGTGGTGCATGAAGTTGCAGAAACTGATAGTGCGCTACATACTGAGCCAGAGGAGGTGCGTGAAGTATTAGAGCCAGAGGAGGTGCATGAAGTCTTAGAGGCTGATAGTATACCGGAAACTGGACACCAGGAGGAGGAGATTGGTGAAGCTGAGTACAAGCAGGACTCGTCGCAGTGAAGTAGAACGTCTCAAATCTCAGCTTCCGTTTGATACAGAAGGATTTGGCAGAAAAGAAAGTGGTAAGACAACAAGACCTCGAAAGCCTAAGATCTTGTCCTATACTTTAGAACCAGAAACTGTGGAAGAAGCAGTAACGAGGCCAGATGCAGACATGTGGAAAGAGGCGATGAGGAATGAATTAGATTCGTTCAAACAAACTGGAACCTATGATTTGGTGCCAAGACCAAACGGCAAAAATGTTGTCGGTAGTAAGTGGATTTTTAAGATTAAAAGAAAGGCAGATGGGTCTGTCGAGAGGTACAAGGCACGCTTGGTTGCCAAGGGATATACACAGTTAGAAGGAGTAGATTTTAAGGACACATTCTCACCTATCATTAAGATGACTAGTCTGAGAGCGCTCATAGCCATTGCAGTACAAAATGACATGGAGTTGGGTCATATGGATGTCAAGACTGCGTCCTTGAATGGGGACTTAAAAGAAGAAATCTATATGGAGCAGCCTCATGGATACGAGCAGGGTAGTAATATGGTGTGCAAATTAAAAAAGGCTATTTATGGGTTGAGACAGGCATCTAGACAATGGTACTTATGCATGAACAAGTTTTTGATTGACAGTGGATTCATTAAATTAAAAACAGAAGGTAACCTTTACATGAAGAGAGAAGGAGATAAATGCCTGATAATGGCCTTATATATGTCGATGATTGTGTCATAGCCAGTAATGACAAAGCCTTGCTGGATAAGTGTAAACTATTATTGAGAAGCCGATTTCAAATGACTGGTCTTGGAGATCTTCAAAAACTGTTGGGAATGGAAGTAAGAAGAGATAGGGCACGGGGTGTGTTGTATCTCACTCAAGAACAGTATATCAAGAAGATGCTAGTCAAGTTCAGAATGCTTGATTGCAATGTAGCGAAGACACCATTGGCGCCAGGAGTAAAATTGTCAGGAAAAATGTGTCCACAAACACCTAAAGAGGAGAAAGATATGAAGGGTAGACCCTATAGGTCGCTAGTTGGCAGCCTGTTGTACGCTGCAAACAGCACAAGGCCAGATATTACTTATGCTGTTAATCTTCTCAGCAGGTTTTTAAATAATCCAGGAAGGGAGCACTGGATAGCCGCAAAAAGGGTCCTCAGGTATCTGAAGGGTACCTCAACTCATGGGTTGTGTTTTGAAAGGGGCATTGAAGATAATCTAGTTGGATATGTAGATGCAGACTGGGGAGGAGACACTGATGATAGAAAGTCCACTTCTGGATATCTTTGTAAGTTTGGAGGTTCGGCAATATCGTGGGTCAGTAAAAAACAAGAGTGTGTTGCAAAATCCAGTGCAGAGGCAGAATATGTGGCAGTGTCTTTGGCGGCGTCGGAGATCATTTGGTTGCGAAGGATGCTCAAAGAATTAGGGAAGTCGTGCACGGGAACAACAACAATTTATTGTGACAACAAAAGCGGGATAGCGATGAGCAAAAATCCAGTTTGTCATTCGCGAACTAAACACATAGAGGTTCATCACCATTTCATTCGAGATGAAGTAGAAAGGGGTGAAATAAATGTAGAATACATTCCTACTACATTGCAACAGACAGATATGTTGACTAAGGTTCTTATTGAACCAAAACTTCATGTTGCAAAGGAACAAGTAGGAATTATGAGCTGTACAGGCTGAGGGGGAGAATGATGGAAATCCAGCCTGTACGCTGCACGTGTCATGGCATGATAGCTCCATACTCACACGGTTTGGAAAGCGGCGGTTCAGGAGAAGACAATAATAAGGGAGAGGTCGAATCGATGCAAACAGACAGAAAAGTGGAGGCAGATCGAACTTGAAGGAAGAAGGCCGATTGGTTTTCTAGTGGCCGGTTTTGGGCGTAAGAGCAGGAGACGAAGCAACCCAATTCGTCTGCAGGTCTAGAAGAACACAGACTGGATCATCCTTTTGATCGGTTGTGCGTTTGAAGGAGACGGACTGGGCTGAGTGATTTCGGAGACCTGCAAGTCGATCTGGGTGTCTGCAGCAGCTGAAGCCATCAACAGAGAAGATTAGGCTGTCGGAGCAGCCACAGGAAGGGGCCTTGTTCATAGGCCAGTTTGGGTCATCAGAGAAATCCCTGAAGGAAAACCATTCACCAATTGTTATCAATTATGACCTAGAATCTTAGGGGTATTAAAGGCTCTGTCAAAAGAAAGAGAGCTATTTCTTAGATTAGGGAGTACCAAGCTAATATCATTTTATTACAAGAGCTTAGAATTCCTAATTTTGATTGTTCTAATCTTGCTGATTGGATTGGCCCTAACTTCTCTTCCATATGGATTGATGCTACTAACACCTCAGATGGTCTAATCATTATATGGAAAAATCTTAAACATAGCCTACTTTACAATAGTCCTTGTAAATGTTGGCAAGCAATTATTTTTTATCATGATGATACTCAATTTGGTATTATAAATATTGGATAAAGAGAGAGAATTATATCTACTGTATCTAAAGAGAGAGAAATGTTATGGTCTCAAATTAACTCTTAGCTTCGAAATTATGGTTCTTTATCTTGGATAATGGCAGGGGATTTCAATAATACCTCAAGTTGGGATCTCAAGATGGGGAAAAATCTTAACATGTCTAGAGTGGAGAAAATTAATTGGGATAATCTTCTTGATTCTTTTATCTTCACTCACATTCCTTCATCTACTGCTAAGTATACATGGTCTAACAAGCAGAAATGTAATTCTAAAGTCTTCAGTGCTTTAGACAGATTCTATATCAACAATTCTAATCATGCTTTCTCGGATAATAGCATTGTTTTTAGTGACGAGTGTACCTCAATTTCGGATTATCAGCCACATGTTATGGAAACCAAACACTTACTGAGCATTAAGAGGTCGGGAAATACTCCTTTTAAGGTAAGGGTGATTTTCTACTATAGTCATAAAATATGACCGTCACATTGAGATATGACACCTTTTATGACTCCAAATCAAAAAATACGACACATAGAATTGAAGTTGTTTTTCTACTATAAGGTGTCGTAAAATAAGACACCATCAAAATGCAAATGGAAAATCATCAAAAAATAAGACATGTCTTATTTTAATGATATTTTTAACATATGTAACACTGTCTTATTTTATACCGCGGGATATTTTATACCGGGGGAAATCCCCCGGTATAAAATAAGACTCCATTCTCCTTAAAAGGAGGAACCGAACCTATCCAAGCCTAAACGGGACATGTCTTATTTTTAATAGTAGAAAACCAATTTTTTCTCATTTGCTTATGTGGCCCAATGGAAATGACTAAAATATAAGACACCACTCTAGTGGAAAATCACCCTAAATTGTTCTCTGCTTAACAATGAGGATTTATGTAGGGAATTCAAAAGCTTCTATGCAAATCTCCCCAAGATTAAGGTTGCTAGTTCAATGAAGGATTTCTACTCTAATATTAAATCCTCTAAATCCTGGATTAAGCAATGGTCAAAAAATTATTTTGATCAAAGAAAAGCTAAGAAAAGAAATTATATGTTAGAGATGAAATCTCTGAGAGTCCAACTCCAATCTGATCAATCAAACCCTGCACTTCACTTGCAAGAAGGAAATCTGGAACATACAATTACAAATATAGAAGAATATGAGGCCAAGGGGACAACAATAAGATCGAAAATTAAATTCTTCTCTAGTATGGATAACAACAATTCTAAATTCTTCTTCATAATTGCTAAAAACAGGATGCTCCAGAGTCAGCTAGATTTCGTCCTTATTACAGCAGATCCAGCAACTTGTTCAAGTATGCCAACAGTTGTAGTTGGATAACAGAGAGCTTCGGAATAAGTAGCTTCTCATGAGTCAGCCTCTAGCTCTGGAAGGGGATCATCGGAGCCTAAGATTAGTCTGCCAGAAAAATTTGATGGCGCTAGATCTAAGCTTCGTGGTTTTTTGAATAGGATTCGGCTAGTTATTCAGCTCCACCCTCACAGGTACCCTACAGATCAGGAATAGGTCAGACTAGTTGGCTCTCTTCTTTCTGGGGCAGCCTTGAGCTGGTTCGCTCCTTTACTGGAGAAAGGGGCTTATGGCCATTTTTTCCAGCTCATTTCCAGCTTATGGCCATCACTTTGTTCGAGAGGCCTCACGATACATCCTTGTTGGAGTCTGTTCGAGCATCTCTTCCTTCTAGTCCGTTGGCGCAGGATGTAATCTCTCATCTTGGCTCAGCATCATCTTCACAACAAATGGACTTCTGTATATTCCAGATGGTGCTTCTTAACTTCAAGTTCTGCAGTCTTGTCAAGATTCTTCTCTCGCCGACCATTTTGGGATTGCCAAGACTCTAGAACTTATTGCTCGATATTATTGGTGGCCAGGTCTCTGCTGCATTGTTGAGACTTTTGTACGCTTGGAAGAGCATTTCAGTGGATTTCATTGTTGAGCTTCCATCCTTCCAAGGCCATGACACCATCCTTGTTGTCGTTGACCATTTTTTCAAGATGACGCATTTCATTCCTTGCAGCACTTCTATCTCCAGTGAAGCCACAGTGATTCTCTTGCTTCGAGAGGTGGTTCGACTCCATGGCTTACTAGATAACATTGTCAGTGACCACGGCCCTCAGTTTGTTGCCGGCTTTTGGAAGCGCCTTTTGCAACTCTTGCATGTGGAATGTTCGCTCTCTTTCAGACATCACCCAAAGACCAATGTGCAGGTGGAGTGCACTAATCAAACACTTGAGCAGTATTTGCGATGCTTCATTAATTATCAGCAGTATTTGCGATGCTTCATCAATTCATCCTGACCCTCGGTCTAGATATATACGGAAGCACCTCCTTCTTGTCGAACCATTCCGGTTCAACGCCAGTCTTGAGCCTTCTAGGCATCTGTCTCTGTGTTCCTGCTTGCCTCGATCCATTGTACTCTTGATTCCTGTTCATATATCAGATTCTTTGCCGATCTTGGTGTATTTCTTCCATATTTCTTGCGTACTCTCCACGTATTTTCCTTGTTTTTGTGTAGGTTCACAACACAGCCAATCTACTACTGTTCATATCTGATTGTTCTTATGAGAAGAATTTGAGAATCCCTGGATGAATCCATGGTAATGTGCTTCCAGGGCACTTCTGGAATTGGTAAGGGTTGTAACAATCTAGCCAGCTTATTAGGTGAAGCTTTGACCTTCTGACAAATTGTACAAGCTTCTATATATCTTCTAATATTTGTTTCCAGTTCAGGCCAATAGAATCGCCTTTTAACAATCGCAAGTATAGCTTGAACTCCTCGATGCCCAGAATAAGGAGATGCATGACATTCTTGCAATATTTTTTGTCAGTATACCTGTATAACACATAAGCAATTTCAACCTGTATTCTCCAAGATTTTCAAGACTTCAGTTTCAACGTGCAACTCTAACTTAGTTTATATTTAAATACTGGAAGAAACTTGGCTCACATTTGCAAATAACATTTCAAAGCTGAAAAAGAACTTAAGGAAAGGCAGACTTGGATAAAAGTTGGCAGCTGCTTTGGATTGGGTGCTGTTGAGATCAAATTGAAGAAGCTGAAGATTTTAGAGGTTAACTTGATCTGAATATCTGCAACTAATATATGATCTTCCCCGTGTCTATTCTAAATAAGTAGCATAGCCTACATGTCATTTTTCAATGCCTTTACATTTTGCCTTAAACATGAGAAAACCTGTGTCAAACAGTAAGCACAAATAAGTAACACATACTCTTCTCCTATGGCCATGGCTCTTTTAGATCTAGCCATGGCCGTTCCGCAATTCCATGTTGGTTCCACGACTTCCTTTCTTAACTCTAAAGAGCTTGTGGTAGCACAACATGTAGAACCGGAACTATGAAAACGACATCTGATGGCATTGACCTACGAAGTGAAGATGGATTCGAGTGGCCTCCTTTGCTTTATTTAGCATGTTGTTCTTAGGGTTTCCACACAAAGAAAGCAAATGCAATTTACCTTGAGCTTGTCTCAGGGCTTATAGTCTGGTTTCTTGGCCCGAGGTCTGAGTTCCATTTCATGCTCCACACCAGGTTGCTGCTCTTGCTTTTGAGAAGGAAATTGCTTGCCTTCTCCCGACATTTTCGCTCTGTGAAATAGTAAGTACTCTTGTTAATACCATATATTAGATACAATCTACGTCCAGTAATGGTGCGCACCTGCTGTTTCTTCAAACTCCAAGCTGAGATTCACAAAAGAAATTGATATCCAGAGGGAGATGCAAGATCAAAGTCGTCTGCCATAATTGAGATGCAACTAAAAACATCCAGGCACCAATGCTACTACGGAGTAACCAAAAACCTAGTTGTTGCATGCAATATTTCTGCCTGAGGGTCTATAGAATCAAAGGTCTAGCTGCAAAAAGCTTTAGAATATATAGAGTTCCGGATTGAAGCTTTTGTGTCTGACCTTAGCATCACTCAGTAACCCGAGGAAGGAAAAAACAGACGGACTAATATGAACGACCAATGTTGCTCGTTAAAGAAAGAAACAGAGCATTAGGAATAATAAAATGTTTGAGGCACTGTAGTTCAAAATCGGGGGCATTCTTGACATTCAATTCAGGCAACCAGCGTCCCGCTAGGGGGAACACAAAAAGGAAGGGAATGACGCATGCAAGATAACATGCAGTGTTCCTTGGCACGGAACCCAACCCAATCCAAGAATAAAAAAGAAGATAAGGGTTACTCCAGTTATGTTGTCCTGGATCCCCGACTATAACAAAGAATATAGGTTGCTGGTTGATGTGATCTGGGAAAGGCTTATCACTAAGATTAGAAAACCTCGCCCTTTCAGGTTTTCAAGAAAAAATCCTAGCAGTAAGCCTTCTTCAAGAAGCTTCTACATAGGATTGGTTCGACTCACAGAACGCCAAACCCTAGATAGACAAAAAAAATAAAGCCTAAAATTGCTGAAGGAGAATGCAAATCGATGAAGATACCCGCAAATAATAAACTTGCCCCCTTCAGGCAAGTGGTCTCTGCAGCTTCCGGGTTCTCGATGGCGCTCGGTTTGGCCATGGACATGGAGCTCACTTCCCCCACCGAAGGTTAGGGTGCTTCTGTGGCAGGTGGTGCACCGCTGTATTAGGGTGAATGCCCTTGTGAGTCGGTTTAGGCCGGGTGTGAGCCCTCTCTGCCCTTGTTGTGGCCTTCATCGTGAGACTGTGGAGCATTGTCTGGTTTTATGCCCTCACTTGCAGGCTGCCTGGGATTGGGTTAGGGCTTTGTTTCAGGTGAGATTGACTTGCCAGCAGTTGCTGCTTCATGTGTATCCTAGTGCTTGGCCGCTCTTGCCGCAGCAAGCCTTGCATCTGTGTGTGGCTTGGTTGGTGTGGCTGATTTGGAAGCGGCGGCGGTTGTGGATCTTTCAGGGGATTCAGCAGCCTGCAGCCTCTCTGATTCCTCGACTCAGGTACAAGCTATTTCAAAGCTTTCTGGTGTTCCCGGGAGTAGTAGAGCGGAAGTTTGCCATTTGGCGGGACTTCTTGGGTGTTGTAGATGGTGATGGTCGGTTTGTACAGCAGTAGAGTTGCAGTTTTTCTGTGAGTTTGTTGTGGAGTGTCGAGGTATCGCTGTCTCTTTGGGGCAGTTCTCCTTCCTCCTCACTTGCTTTGTAACATTACCATTCTTTTAATATATTGATGACACAGTTCTTCAAAAAAAAAAAACTAGCACCCACATGAGAAAAATAAAATATCTCCAAATGAAGGGGCTTATAACACATGCCCCTTCAAGGGGATGGTGGGTTCAAGGAATGAAGAAAAGAAACTGTTGAGAGGAAAAAGCGCCAAATGAGAAACCAATGTCAAATCCTTCAATAAATAGCGAACTCCAAACGAATCAGAGGCCCACAATTATTAGCGAACTAGAGGCCCATGCTTGCGAAGGAATGCTGCTCATTCGTCCTGAGAATCTAGATCCAATGGCTCAGATCGATAGAATTCTCGTTATTGGCTCACATAAACCAGCAAAACTCTTGGCAAAAGAGGACTTCTATTCTCCTAAACTATCTGAGAAGGAAAAGGTCAAAAGAAATTGAAATTGATCCCCAAAGAGGATGAACAAGACTAAGATATTAAAGAACAAAAAGAAAGGGCTAATTCATGCAGGAAGAAGCTCTTTCCCTGCATGCTTCAAAGAATGAAGGAAAGAAACTGCTGCAAGGAAGAAGCACCGAATGAGAAACCAATGCCAAATCCTTCAAAATATAGCATTGGCCTTGCCAACTATGCTATTCATATTCATCAATGATTATATGATCAATGATCTATTGTATATGAGCGCATCCTTCTAGGTGTCATTCCAAGTGGCATTGTGCATGACTGCAAAAGCGGCACCATGCATAGCAGCCAAGTGGTGAGCATGCACATATGCCGGGAGGCGATTATGTGCAGTCCAAGCTCATGCGATGGGTACTATAATAGAGAATAGCAAGACCATTCTGGCTCAACGCCAATTCTGAGCCTCCTTGTCGAGTTCGAGTTCTTGCTCTCTTGTTGCTCATTCGAGCATTCTAGCTCAGCTTCTTGCATTCTTGATTGCCTTTCCGACTATTGTACATATTTATTTTTGATATCGTATTTGTGTGCACAATTTGCATATTCCTCTTGTATTCTTAGCCTAGGCTCGTGATAATACCTCAGTTAAGTGCCATCTGCAAGCTGCTGTTGACTTTGCAAGTCACAGGGACCACAATTATAAAATTTACTAGAAGAGGAGGTTCATAGTCTGTAAATAACAACCAAGAGGATACCTCAAAAAGTCGATGTATAAAAACCTAGCTACAACTCCAGAATGCATGCCTATATACTGCAAATTGTTCCAACCTCTTAGGTCCTTCATTCAACTACATTTACCATATTGCTCCAAAGCCAAATTTCAAGACTAGAATCCTCCCTCTTCAAACAAAATGGCCACTGGTTTCATCCTTTAGCATTGGATAAATGTTCCATTTATCGATTTGTAAAACAACAAGTGGGTCAGATAAACAAATGCATATCATATACAAACTCTGATCCAAGTTTTGGGGCAGAGGCAAGATGTGACGTCCCCTACTCGTATACGGTGCACTCACCGTATACAAACAAGAGTTCATCCCCCATACCAGCTCCATGCTGATACAGGGCCCTCCATATATCATTGCAACCATAATGAGTTCCAGTGGGAAGAATGAAGGGGTCATTTTACCCTGTCTCCCTCAGGGCCTACCTAGCTGCGGAAGCGTAAACATACATGTCGGTATACAACATCATCACATATCCACCTCGAAGGGTGGTACATCAACATCTGCATAGACAAAGATCAGCACAATACATATGGGTTCCTACCCAAGGCTCAGACTTCAGGGGGTGACTGACGGCTTGGGTCTCCAGAGTTCATTGTAGACAGAATTCATAACAATGGATTTGGCTGGCATGAGAACATGGTATAGGGTTGTCCACTCCATCCGCCCCTCCTGTGCACACTTTGCAGAGTAGGTTGAAGAGTGTTGGGACCTGACTGTAGCCCGCCGGATGCATAGCCAAAGGGGCTATTCCTGGGTTGCATCTCCCCAGAGGGATCACTCCCTCCAGAGATCTCCATGCTGACTCAAGGTGACTAGAGGGCCACTGCCCTTATTCGACTTGAACCTACTGGAGAGTGACGCATCACCCCACGGGTGTTGAGCCCATGCCTTGCCCACACTCAGTGGCAAGCCATTAGACCTAGTCCACTATGATCCCCGGTAGACTTTACACACCAGAGGGATTGGTCAAGAGTCAGAACACGAACTCCTTCTGAGCCAGTCTGGCCCCTTCACCCACAACCAGGCGTGGTTCTTGTACACAGGCCGAAATTACAGTGTGCTAAGGAGGCTAGCTTAGGAGCATCAACTACTAAGCTGTAGGTCTCTACCCCCCTTCCCAATACAATGAGTCCACAGAAATCATCCGTCCATCACATCATCATAGAACTAAAGAATAAGATCTAATCTATATCATAGAGTTAGGTTCTTTAGTTAGGGCCAGTCTGGGGATCTGCTTGGCTACTAAGGGCAATTTAATAGGCTAAACCTATTGGTTCGATGGCTATAATACGGTTTAGGCTATTAAATCGACTAAATACCTGATCCCTGGTTCACTCCTCTTGATCCGAATGCGTCCATATCACTGTTCTGCTTGAGGATGCGGTCGGAAAGGGAATCTGACGAGCTAGAGCGCACGGGCAGTTCTTGGGAGTCGGATTTGACTCTTGAGGTGCGCGAACTGGAGCTCGGAAGGTTCGTGGACGAAAAGGGAAGGATTAGGGTTTGGTTGCCTTATATAGGCTATAAGTTAGGTTTAGGATTTCTATGACCCTTGGCATGCCTTTAATTGGTTAAAGGTTTAAAGTGCGCACATTGCTAAGTGTGCGCACCCTTGCAAGTTGCCCGAGGGCGCCCTTGCTTGGTTACACGTCGGCGTACACGTTGGTTGGAATGGCGTGTACGCGTGACGGTGTAGTACGGTATATGTCTTGAGACCGTATACCGTACTGGAACGTCACATTCTCCCCACCTTAAAAATGATGATGTCCGCAGCATCGTGGGTCTCCCCACCTTGGGATCTTCCTAACCTGCAATCAACTTGATGCGTACAATATACTATTATCATACTTACACATTTATTAGGATTACCGTAAGGTAATATTTTTGGAATATTATTATACTATTATTCAATCAAATAACTTATCAATCCGTATGTCATTACAACA
The DNA here is from genome assembly GCA_021234155.1 of Isoetes taiwanensis. Classification (NCBI taxonomy): domain Eukaryota; kingdom Viridiplantae; phylum Streptophyta; class Lycopodiopsida; order Isoetales; family Isoetaceae; genus Isoetes; species Isoetes taiwanensis. Next base: position 2,436,301 of record JAJEKV010000050.1, on the reverse strand, counting down.
AGTTACCCATTAGTTTTACTTATCATAATGTTTTAGTTTATCAATACTTTAATATATATAATTATTCTCTGAGATACTCTTCATTCCTTGCAACACATTCCAACAAAATTTGTGTTGCAAGTCTTCATAGCTCGACCTCCTTGCCCTCTGGAGTGCTCTATTGGCCTGTAGACTTTCCAAGCGGAACCGCGGTCATGCCTACATTGACATTACACCACGTCCTAGAGATCACCGTAATGGTCTCATCATCGGTCACAATGCATGCAACCCATACCTAGCATAGGTTGCATGCGTAGATTATTCTTAGCTATCAAGACATAACTCTACACAAATCGACATGCCTGAGCCGATTTCTTCGGAGATGACCTTGTCGTCCCATTGCTCCATAAACTGTGGGTACTGCTTTATCAGATCTCTCTTAAGTACCCATGTTGCGTCTTCCACCGGCAAGTGTTTCCACTTGACCAAGTATTGGAGAAACTCTGATCTCCTTGTCTTCTTGAACGCTTTATCAAGAATCAGTTCTGGAACTATTTCTATCTGCTCTTCTGTCATTTCCAACATCGTTGGAGTGTCCAAGACTTCATCTGGATTGGGAGTATGCTTCTTCAGCAAACTCACGTGGAAGACTTTGTGGATCTTTAAGGGTGCTGGCAAGCCGGATCTCGGTCGGAGATAATTTCCCTTGGCATGCCATGGAGCCTGAAGATTTCTTTGGCGAAGAGCTTCGCCGTGTCCATAGCTGTGTCCGTGGTCCTGCAAGGCACAAAATGGGCCATCTTTGACAACTTGTCGACCACGACCATCAAGGCATCCTTACCTCTTACTGTCCTTGGAAGCCCTGTTATGAAGTCTATGCTGACGACCTCCCACTTAGCGTTTGGCACCGCTAATGGTTCCAATACCCCTGGAATTCGAAGCTGCTCTACCTTCGTTTGCTGACATAGCTGACATTCCTTGATGTGGGGAGCTATCTGCTTATTCATTCCTGACCAATAATAGCTGCTGCGCACTTTGAAGTATGTCTTCATGAATCCTGCGTGGCCAGCTATTGGGCTGTTGTGGATGTCGTGAAGGATCAACTTCCTTACTCCTGATGATTCAGGCACGCACAACCTGTTCTTATGGTACAGAAGGTTACCTTCCTTCTTAAAATTTTTGAAGGTTTCCCTCTCCTTGTCTGTTCTTGCTTCCTTGCACAAGCTTGTCCATACTTCCTTGAAGTCCACATCCGTTGGCAAGGTTTCTTCAATCTTCTTCCCGAAATCGCTGGAGAGTGTCGAAATTGCATTGCAATGCACTCTAGTTGTCAGCGGATGCCTTGAAAGTGCATCTGCTACCACATTAAGCTTCCCCGGCTTGTAGACTATGTCAAAGTCATACTCTTCGAGGAACTCCATCCACCTTCGCTGCCTCAGGTTAAGGTGTGGTTGCGTGAATATATATTGGAGGATCTGATGATCCGTGTCCAACTGGAACTTCCTTCCTAAGAGGTAGTGCCTCCAAATTCTTAACGCCCTAACAACTGCAAGCAATTCCTGATCGTGCGTCGGGTAACGCATTTCGGCGTCGTTCATCTTTCTGGAGTCATACGCTATTACCCGCTCTTCTTGCATGAGCACTGCACCTGTGGCTATCTTACTTGCGTCTGTCGCTGTGACGCTCCCGGAATATATACGACCCTCGGACGTATACATACGGGGACTTTCCCCTCCCATGGCAATCATCTCACCATGAGCAGGGCCCTCCGTCTATTTCAGGCCATCTATAAAATGAGGCCCGAAAGAAGGACACGAAGGGGTCATTCGGCCCACGCCTTCAATGGGACTCCTACGTCGCGGAAGCATGAATACAAGGGTTAGCACACAGCATGAATATACATAAATAACCACCACGAAGGGTGGCGCGTCCCTCCAAAATACCAACGGCATAGAATATGCATCTAATCCTAAGAAAACACCCAAAACCCAGGTTCTACCCCGGCTCAGACTCCAGTGAGGATCGACTGACGGCTGGGCCTCAAGAGATCAGCAGACCGAGTCTTGGCATGGCGTTGGCTGGCATAGAACATCGGCTAGGGTTGTCCACTCCATCCGCCCCTCTTGTGCACACTTTGCAGATGGGTCAATTCATGCTATGGCTTTGCTATAGCCTTCCGGAGACGCAGGTTCAAGGGATCACCCTTCGAGCCTACTCCAGGTTCATGACTTTGGTCCGATTGAGGTGGTCGGGAAGCGTCCCCTTCGGAATCACGGTGGTTCCATGGGTGAGCTAGAGAATACGTGCGCATCAGCGACCCCGCATCCCGTGCCAGAGCTTACTCACACCTAAATCTACTCAAAGTGCAAGGTGCTCCATACGGATCACACCTCTACACCCGAGGGGAGTGTCGGACCCATACCCGCCCCTCTCGGTGACCGGCTGGGCCATCCCTAGCCCTTTGTAGGAGTCTCGGGAGCCTTGTATGCTCATGCAAGACCCCACCCCTCATGTCACCACTTGTGTTCCTTGTGCGGTGCTAAGCGGACCATAGCATCTAGGACCCGGTGGGCTCTTGTGCCTGAGCCGCATTTAATGGGACTCTCACTGTATACTGTCTAGGAACATGCTACCATACACGGTTCAGAGGTCTCTACCCCCCGTAATCCCCTCGTTTCAGAGTCAGATTAAACAAAGAACTAACAATCCATCCTTTCAGAGTAAGAACCAGAATTGAATATAAAGAAAACTTGCTTGTACAATCAAGGGCTAGTTTCTATGATTGAATCACAAAGAGAACAGAGAGATGAACACAACCAAGTGTTATCCAGAATTCACATAGTCACCTACACCAATTAATGTTTGGACTCGTTCCATGGGGCCTCCATCTGGGGGAGTTGAGAATTCAATTTGTTGCTTCGTGGGCTTACCGGGTATGGTGGTTCTCTGCAGGTGTATGATGGCGCTCAGCTCCTGGCCTTCCTTGGTCGAACTTCAGGAGTCAATCCCAGGGATAGGGGTCAAGTTGGCATCCAAACTTGGCAACCCCCATGCTGCCCAATTGATTGGGGCAGGTGGCGCCTTCCCCAAATAGCAACTAGCCTAATTAGGTTATTAACTTTAATGTATTAAATTAGCATAGCTAATTTAATCCACTTAAGAGTAACCCCCTAGGTTACCATTAAGTTCCCATACCCGCCATAGTGGCGTACCTTTAGGGGGTGACGTGCTTGTATTTGTACATGTCCCGTATAAATACGTGAGGTAGACCGTATAAATACGTGGAACGTCACATTCTCCCCTCCTTAAAAATAATGATGTCCTCAGCATTGGGGTTGGCTAATCGAATACATATACATAAAGCACTTAATTAGAAAATGGAGTTAAGAATATAACATTAATACGTTGAAATTATAGTAGTTCGGACAGTAATACATTGAAGTTGAAATATCAAAGTACAAGCACCAAGGTGCCTTATACAAACTTATCATGAAGGGAGTTTAGGACCAAAGTCCAATTTAAAACATTAAGACAACCAAATCACACATGTAGACAAAACCAGTACGGGGAAAAGTTGGGTCATCAGCAACCCTCTATACAAGGCAGGTGACGATCTGTTCACTGGCCTGCACACATTAATTTACCCGTAGGTTAATAGTATGATTAAATTGTGGTTGAAGGGACCACCCCCTACAAATAAAAGAAAAAGTATCTAAAAGGGAACCTATCATGTCTACGGCTTGCAATTCATTGTGGCATAAGGAATGGTTCAGTTCCCCGTATAGCCGGAATGAACGCAGTCTATTTACTAGATGCTTTTCAAGCAATGCGCGGTCATGTTAACATCAACAATAAACCACGTCCTAGAGAACACAAAGGTGATCTCATCATCGGTTATTATTATGAGATACGATGCATCTACGCCTCTAGAACATGATTCTCGGCAAATCAAGCCTTGAAGCTTACCGCCGGGAGCGGGGTTGATAGCATCGTTGATGGTACGGCCCTGAGATTCCCGCATGAAGTCCGGATAATGCTTCTCAAGGTCTATCTTCATCACCCAGGTAGCATCTTCAACTGGTAAGTGCTTCCACTTGACCAAGTATTGCAACATTTGAGTCCTTCTGGTCTGTTTGTAAGCTCGATCAAGAAGAGCTTCGGGCACTATTTCCAGTTGCTCTTCAGTCATTTCTAGGAGGGTAGGGGTATCCAAAACCTCCTCTGGATCAGGGGTGTGTTGCTTTAGAAGACTCACGTGAAAGACCTTGTGGATCTTCAAGCGGGGTGGCAAGTCCAAGCGATATGCCTGTTCTCCCACGCATTCAGTAATTCTCGAACGCCCATTTTATCCGGGTGCCAACTTCTTACTGATTACCAATTTTAAGTTTGGCTTGTTTTACTTTGATCTTAAGCCAAACCGGTTAAGCCCACACTGGAAGATCCGTGGGGTTCGGTGCTTATCCGCTAGACTTTTCGCGGCGATTTGCGTCGCGACTAGTAAGTAACCGAACTTCTTCCACCAAGGCCTGCATTTCTAAAAGGAGTTGTTGAGAGACCTCCACTTTAGAAACAGGGTTATGCCACGTGTCTGGAGTAAGACATTGGTAGCCATAATTTATCATGAATGGAGACATCTTTGAAGACTCCTGCTTGGTACTGTTATAGGCGAACTCTACTAGATAAATATAATCCGCCCATTGTATTTGTTTACTCCATACATAGCTTCGCAAAGATATCTTCAATAATACGCATTGACACGTTCGTTTTGACCATGCAATCGAGGATGGTAAAGTCGTACTCATGGCAAGCTTGGTGCGGATGGTGGCGAAGAAATCCTTCCAGAATGCACTGACAAACTTAGGATCCCTATCTGATACAATTACTCTCGGCATCCCGTGCAACCTGAAAATTTCTTTTGCAAAGAGCAAGGCGGTGTCGAAGGCTGTGTCCGTGGTGCGACATGGCAGGAAGTGAGCCATCTTTGATAGTTTGTCGACCACTACCATTAATGCATCATATCCACGGAGAGTGCGTGGAAGTCCCACAATAAAATCCATGGTTATAACTTCCCACTTGGCGTTGGGCACATCCAAAGGTTGCAACTCCCCTGGAATTCGTAATTGCTCAGCCTTGGTTTGCTGACAAATCTGACACTGCTTGATGTACCTAGCAATATCCTTCTTCATCGAAGGCCAAAAATAGCTGGAGCGGATCTTAAAGTAAGTTTTCATAAAACCCACATGTTCCGCTATAGGGCTGTTGTGTGTGTCATGGAGAATCAGCTTTCGCACCCCTGAAGTCGCTGGCACACACAACTTATCTTTGTGATATAATAAATTGCCCTCTTTCTTATATGAACGGAATGCTTCACGTTCTTTATTGGTACGGGCTTCCCTACCCAAACTTTCCCAAATATTACAGAATTCGGGATCTGTGGCCAGGGTTTGTTCTATCTGCTTTCCAAACTCGCTGGTGAGTGTGGAAATGGCGTTACAATGGGTCCGGGTTATAAAGGGATGACGTGACAAAGCATCCGCAACCACATTGTGCTTCCCTGGTTTATATACAATCTCGAAGTCATACTCCTCGAGGAATTCCATCCATCTTCGCTGACGGAGATTCAGATTTGGCTGGGTGGATAGATAGCGGAGACTCTGATGATCCGTATCCAGCTGAAATCTTCTACCAAGAAGGTAGTGTCTCCAAATACGGAGAGCACGTACAACTGCCAGCAACTCCTGATCATGGGTAGGATATCGCTGTTCCGCATCATTCATCTTCTTTGAATCGTAGGCAACAACTCTCCCCTCCTGCATTAAGACTCCACCGGTAGCTATCTTACTAGCATCGGTGGCTACCGATTTATCCTTTTCAGGATCAGGCAAGGTAAGGACCGGTGCAGATGTTAAAGCATCCTTGAGCTTCTGAAAGCCGACTTGGACTTTTGCTTTCCAATGTTCCATCCAATCCTTCACTTTCTCATGCCTTGTGAGATTAGTAAGAGGTGCGGCAATTGTTGCAAAATCCTTAACAAATTTCCGATAATATCCTGCGAGTCCCAAGAAACTCCGGACCTCTGAAACATTAGTCGGAATGGGCCAATCCTTTACTGCTTCTATCTTGGCTGGGTCTGTAGCAATTCCTTCTGCTGAAATAATATGGCCCAAATAGTCAACCCTTGGAGTGGCGAACTTGCATTTGGAGAACTTGGCGAAGAGCTGATGGCGTCTTAGCTTCTGTAAAGCCAATCGAAGATGTTGTTCATGTTGTTGCAAGGTTTTACTATAGATGAGAATGTCATCAAAGAAAATGACAACAAAGTCATCCAAGTATTGGCGGAAGATGTCATTCATCAACCGCATAAACGTTGCAGGGGCATTGGTCAATCCAAAAGGCATGACGGTGAATTCATAATGCCCATATCTGGTGCGAAAAGCAGACTTATAAACGTCCGCCTCCTTTATCCTTATCTGATGGTACCCGGAGCGCAAATCAATCTTTGAGAAATATTTTGCCCCTTGTAACTGGTCCATAAGATCATCTGCCCTAGGCAAAGCATAGCGATTCTTGATGGTATGCTTATTGAGTTGCCTATAATCAATACACATCCTTAAGGAGCCATCTTTCTTCTTGACAAAAAGAATAGGAGCGTTAAATGGTGAAACACTGGGCCGAATAAACCCCAGGTTCAGTAACTCTTCTAGTTGTTTCTTAAGCTCCGCTAACTCTGGAGGGCTCATTCGGTACGGGGCCTTGCTGGTAGGCTTAGTACCCGGTTCAAGAGTTATCTCACATTCTACCCCTCTGAAAGGAGGAAGCTTATGGATCTCATCTGGAAAAAGATCGCTAAACTCTCGAAGAAGGATAGCAATGTCTGGTGGTAAGGCGTCGATTACTTGCTTCTGCTTGGAGTCAGACTCAATGGAGGCAAGTGTAATGAGGCAAAGGAGTTCATTCCTGCGTATAGCTTTTTCTAACTTCTTTATTGACATTGACTGCATAGCGAAGTGGAATGAATCACCTTTTATAGTCACACGTGCTCCATTAGCGGCGTTGAAGGTGACCTCCCGTTTCTCACAGTCTATGTTGGCCTTGGCAGATGTTAAAAACTCCAGGGCATAAGCATGCTACACCCTATCAAAAAAAGTACCATTTAGGAACCATAAAACTACCTAAAAAAGTACCCAATACTGGGTACTGGGTACTTTTATAATATCTCAATAACTACAAATGTTAAATTGAATGCATTCATTTTGGCCTCCAATAGTATTATCTCTATCTTAACCTTGAATATTGATATGCTTTTGACATTTTATATTGAACTTTTGAATTAGTTTTGACCAAAAGAACAAGAAAATAGTACCCACTCCAAAAGTACCTAGTGCAGGTACTTTGGCAGGTTCCAAAAATGGCAGGGTGTAGCATGCATATGCCCTCCATTCCAACAATAAGATCATATTTGCCAATGTCCATTAACTCCGCACCCAAGGCAACTGGTGCACCTGGCAACTGCATCTTAAGGTTAATACGGCGGCCATGAGTGTGTCTGATCTTACCACTGGCTAATGTGACTGGCTTAGGTCGGGATCTCAACGTTTCCAGATGCAGTACCTGGGCCATTCTAGGAGAAGCAAAATTATGCGTACTACCCGTGTCCATCAAAATTATAAAAGGCTTACTGTCTACTTGGCCTATTGTAGAAATAACAGAAGGCTGACTTTCAGCGTTGCCTGTTTCTATAGCGGCAAGAATATGAGACGACCGGGTGAAATGTACTCGGGGAGCCTCGTCCTCCGTGAGGAGATTGGACTCAGATCTTCCCAATCAAGGTCGGCCATGGCCACCGGTAGGCGTCTGCGACGCGTACGGGCAAGTGCATGAAGTGTCCGTGCCTCATACACACAGTAGCATGCCTTATCCCGGCCGAGCTGTTCTCACGGCCTCTTTAGGAATGGGACCGTGAAGAGGCCCGAATTTCCTTGCCGGCATTGTTACGCTTATCCGGGCGTCTTTGGCGACTTTCTTCTCCTGGCGGCCGAAGAATTGTCTTTGAGAGGGCCCCGGACTTGGCGAACGGGTTTGTAAAGGCGTGGGCAGGCGTGGGCTGCTGCAGTAAGGAGGCGGTCGCGGATCTTGGTTCCTTGGCGTGTCCTCCTCGAGGCTTAATGCCTTAGCTTCCCGCCTCGCGCGCTCGATTTTGGGTCTATGGCCTTGACCATGCGTTTAATGGATGGGGCCAACCCTTCAATGTAGCCCTCACGCCCTTTTTTTTCATTCATTCCCGGTACATACAACCTTAAGCGCATAAATTCATCCGTGTAGGCTCGAGCGGACATGCCCTTCCTTTCCAACCTGTAGAAGGAATCAATTGTTGGCATTTGTGCGCACGAGGCACATAATGCGATTTAAAAGCCTTAGCGAACTTTTTGAACTTGCATCTGCTCCTGTCCAGGTGCTTGGCTCTGGCATAACCCTTCCACCAAATACGGGCAGCTCCGGTAAGGTTGGTGGTCGCGACCTTCCCTGTATCCTTCTCCGTCATTCCATAGGATTTCCCAAATTCCTTCATCTCATCCAACCAAGATTCTGCATTCAAGCCTCCTCTGGATTTCCCATCAAACTGGGCCAGCTTCCGGTTCTTCCATATACTAGTTATGGCTGTGTCAACGGTTTTCCGGTATTCCTTATCCTTACGCCTCGAATGGTCACTGTCTGATAGCGATGACCCCGAAGACACCGAAGTGGTTGAATGTGAGGAAGCGGCACTATCCTTAGAGGAACTTCGATGACGCTTAGGATGAGTCCTCCTTTGTATAGGTACAGGGCTAGCTCTGGGAGAAGATGGCTGTTGTGCAGGTGGACTCAATGGTCGCGGAGGTAATTCCGGTCCGTCCTCCTGAGTTTGTTGCAGTGGATTGGTATGCAACACATAGGCCTATAATTCGCCGAGTTGCCTCTTCATTAACATCAATTCTTGTTCAGGGGTGAGCCTACTGGCATTGGAGGGTGTTTGCCAAGCGGCGTTACGTACACCGTCTATAAGGAGCATTCATGAACATACAAGCAGATTTACATTAATGTACAATCCTTTTAAAATAATCGAGACAAAAAAGAATATACAAACAGAAAACAATATTTTTATTTCATTCAAGTTGAGTACAAAACAAGTTGATTGGTACATGGGTTGAGACGAAAGTAGGTATGATACAGTGGAAACTCTTAAAGTTCTATTCGCACACAGCGTAACAGCAACCAAGAAAACATAACGGAAGAGACCAAGCCTAGGGGTTGGCGAAGGGGTACAGGATCGCGTAGCGGGTACTTTCCCGTACAGCTCGGACGAGTTTATAGCGTGCCCAGGCTTGGACAATGATTGCTTGGTACTCCCATGTCGGGCTGATAATCAGAAGGTTAAAGAGCCTTCGCATAGCATAAAAGAGTTGCCAAAGGTGGTCGTTGGCGTCCTCGAAGGCTTCGTGCCTGCTCATATTCCAGTAGTCCCAGGTACGACACAGGGTCATCTTCAGATCTTCAAAAGCTCGATCCCTAAGGATGTTAACTATCTCCAGCCCTTTGTCAGGGTCGTAGAGTTCTCCTGGCGGCGGTGGTTCGATCTCATAGCCTTCCTCCCACTCTGGATATTCACCATATCTCTGGCCATAGTCTTGATCCGGTGGTCCGGGATCGTCTCTCCTAACCATATCGGTGATTCTTTCCTCATATTCCCAAATGGTTTCCTCTGCAACATAGTTGGAATGAATAGAGAACATTTTGTAACTCCACTATAATCTAAACTTTAATGCTTTTGAAGAGGATGTCATAAAAAAAACACAATTCAGTTACACTCATCAAGAGAACTTTGTATTTAATAAGTAAATAAGGTACACCATTTTTCAATCTGGTCCAAACAATGGCCAATGCAAAATCTCATAAATACACGTATATATATATATATAAACAAAAATTGTATAGCACCATTAGTCTAAGAACTAGGCCCTGCCTCTTTATCCCTGGCCCTAGGAGGTGGTGGAGGCGGTCGGTGTCTCAGCAGAGTTACCCCAGGGTCTACTGTGGCAGCCGCAACAGATGCAACCTCCGGTGGATAGGCAACGACCAATGGAGCTGCCGTGAGGAGCTTCATGCCCATCCAAGGCGCAATATCCTGGCCCAAGGCCGTCAGGGCGAGATCCCGTCGTACGAGTACATACGTAAACGTACGATAGGGAAGCTTCTTGTGGCCGGCCAGTGTAGAGAGTGCACGGAGGGCCCACCATGAAGCTTCAGCCTCTGGCCCTAGATCCCGGGCTATGAAGAGGACTTGCCCGTATTTGAAGGCCGACAAAAGAAACGGGTAAGGTGGTTACCCAAAGACCTTCCCTTATGAGTCTCGAGATCTCGCCACTTCCTTATCCAAGTCCATGGGGACTTCTTCCTCCTTGAGCTCCTGCTGCTCCTCCTTCTTGTCTTAGGGTTATGATATAAATCTTCACCCTCATCATCCGAGTCGGAGGGAACCTCAACCATATTAATGTTTGGGGCGTGAGGTCCCATAGCCGGAAGGCATCACAGTGCAAAGTTGCGTTTGGTTCACGCATCACTTAAGTCTCGAAGGCGTAATAGAGTCTCCGCCGGCTCTATGGTCTCCCCGAGGAACCTGAGCGGTGGTGCACCTCCGAAGGAAGCTTCGGTGGAAGTGAAGTCGATAAAATCATCCATGCAATACTCCATAAGCTCGTAAAAGTACATGGTCCTTGCGCTTGCATTCGAATCCAAACCACCATGTGATAAGTCGGATAATATCATCCAAGAGAAGGTACTCTTGCCCTTGGTGATATATGCCGGAAGGCCGTCTAACCCCGACAAAGCCTATAGCTTGCTCACGGCGATGTGGTAACTCCTCCGCTAGCTCTTTCCAACGCCAAAGTCGCCCATTCCTATATGCTCATCCCCCCTCACCGGAGGATTACGGCGGTTGCCCTTCTCTAGAGGCAAGGTCTCATCCTCAACGTATTGGTCCATGAGGATGGCTAGGGCAAAAGTAGCTTCCAGATATTGCTGCCCCACGATCTTTGGACCAGCGGGTGGATGTTTACCCCATCGGAGTTTCCCCTTCAAGACGTCATAAGCATGTGTGTCCCCACCTAACATCTGCCGGACTATCTCCCGCTCCAAGTACAGCTGGGGAGGATCCCCAAGAGGAATACACAGAGGAAGGATTTCCTCCATGTAGAAATCAAGGAATCCGGCGTAGTCCGGATGCCGCTGCATATTGGTAAGGAGATCTATGCGTTGGCATAGCAAAGGTTGCAGCAGATCAAAGGGAACTTGTGGATCCCATTTCTCTCCATCATGGTACCAGGCGGCAAGGTCGGCGGCGGCAGCCATGGCGCTAGAAGGGAGGAGAGAGGAGAAGAAACGTTTGGAATAACCTCAAAAGTCCACGTTTAAACCCTTTTTATTAACGCTGACGTCAGCATTTTATTTTATTTTTAACATGGAAATCATTAAACTTTTTAATTCAAAATAAAAGTCTCTTTATTAAATATTACAAGAAATATTTACAAATGCGGACTCCCGCAAGTAGGCTAAGGTTGCTCCCCCCGTATCCTACGGGCGAGGGCTAGATCCTTAGGCATTATAGTGACCCTCTTTGCGTGGATAGCGCAAAGATTGGCGTCACCAAAAAGTGCCACCAAGTAGGCTTCAGCAGCCTCTTGGAGCGCCAAAATGGCAAAGGTCTGGAAACGGAGATCGGTCTTGAACTGCTGTGCGATCTCACGTACCGCCCTGTGAAAAGGTAGCTTCCTCGGAAGGTGGTAGACTTCGAAATTTGCGGATTTCCGCAATGCTACGGTCAGGGTCGGTACGGTGAGGCTTCCATTTGTCTGCGCTGGGCTTTCTGGTGGCCCGTCGGTCTGCCCGGCACCGTCTTAGCTCCGGCAACCGGTGGGGAGTTGTCCACCAGCCCTGCCTCCTCGGCGGCACTCGTCTTCTTGCCAAAAGCCCCGGCGGTCCTTAATTTCTCCTTGTATTGCCTAGGCCTTATGGGCGATGGCCTTCGCCCGGTGCTTGATAGTCGATGCGTTGGGGTGGGCCCGGCCCACTCCCGAATGCACCTGCCTCTTCTTTGCCGGTCCGCTCCTCCTGCTCAAGTTTCTCGGATTCTTCGGGCTCTCCTCGGATCTTCTGAACTGAGCAAAATTTGGGCTCGACCGCGTCGGTTAAGTTCGCGTGGAGTGCGGTTTGGCAGCATGAGACCCATATCTATCACGAATAGTTATCGGATACTCTAAGCTGATGTCGGGGATTTCTCCCCATTCAAAACTATTGGAACCCTCATGCCAATGGTATGGGGAACCTCGATGGTGCGACCATCAATGGCCAACAAAGCCGCCCCCGAGGTAATACACTACTCCTTTCCCCGGGCTGCCGTGTCGGCCCGCTCAATCTCCCTGTGGTCATCCTCTCTGGCCAAACCCCGATGACGGCCCTGCCTGCGACATCTTCCTCCCTCCGTATGGCCTTCCCCTTTCCGGCGGATAAAATTTGATGAGCATCATCACCATATCAGTTGCTCAACAATGGTATATGGGGTGGCGTAGGTTCAGCCGGATGAGGAATGGCTCTGAGAAGTGATAGATAGGATATGGAATCCTATCGTTGTTCTCAAACCTGTTGACCAGCTCATCCAACAAGATGTCAATGAGGGCTGGGTCAGTAGCCATGTGCTTAGCAATCATGGCATAGATCTCCACGATGCTCAAGGTGGTTGGATCTGGAGCGCTCTTGGTGATGGCCATAGGGGATAGTGAGGCGCTGGCGGCGAAGAGGATGGCAAAGGGGGCGCTAAGATGCACAAGGCACAAGGGCGCAGGAGCAAGGTCCGGTCTGGTGGCGATGGCGGAGGGCGGCTCAGGCGGTTGGAGGCGCGGAAGCAAAAGCAAATGACAAGAAATGGTTTGTTAAACGGCCACTTAACTTTTAAAATTTCAAATTTTTTTTTCCTTATTAACTTCGAAATTTTATTATTAAAAAAAATATACGGCGGAAATACGCGCACCCTACGGTCGGGCGCCGACGGCATTATACGGCCTTCCGCCTCGACCGGCGTCGCCGAATGCAAGTGGCGCCGAAGTTGACTGGCGGGCCAGCGTTGACTTGGGATCGACGATCGGGCGCCGACAGCATTTCGGGCGCGTCTACCTTGACTACAAAACTTCAAAAGGCAAGCGGCGCCCGAGTTCGTTTTTGGGCCTGCCCTTGACCATTTTAAGCCTAGAGTTGACTGCTCCTGTTCGGGGGTAAACGCCCGCCCGATCCAATGGAACCATCATCTTCGTCATTTGAGCCACCCACTGGCACCTGTTAGGCCTCCAATCTTGGCCCCTCCACTTCAAAGCTACAATTTCTTAACTTAACCTAACACCAAGCCAAACAACAAAGAGAACTAACGACACATTGACTTAGCCTCCTCCTAACTACCGTGCTACGAGTTAGTGTTTGGCCAGTGCTATGATTTCGAGCAACCGAAATCACGGCTCTACCTGCGGTGGCGATCCAGGAATATATAACGACCCTCGGACGTATACATACGGGGACTTTCCCCTCCCATGGCAATCATCTCACCATGAGCAGGGCCCTCCGTCTATTTCAGGCCATCTATAAAATGAGGCCCGAAAGAAGGACACGAAGGGGTCATTCGGCCCACGCCTTCAATGGGACTCCTACGTCGCGGAAGCATGAATACAAGGGTTAGCACACAGCATGAATATACATAAATAACCACCACGAAAGGGTGGGCGTCCCTCAAAATACCAGCGGCATAGAATATGCATCTAATCCTAAGAAAACACCCAAAACCGGGTTCTACCCGGCTCGGACTCGGTGAGGATCGACCGGAATTTGGGCCTCAAGAGATCAGCCAGTAGAGTCTTGGCATGGCGTTGGCTGGCATAGAACATCGGCTAGGGTTGTCCACTCCATCCGCCCCTCCTGTGCACACTTTGCGGATGGGTCAATTCATGCTATGGCTTTGCTATAGCCTTAGGGAGAGCGAGGTTCAAGGGATCACCCGCCGAGCCTACTCGGGTTCATGGCGCTTTGGTCCGATGAGGCAGGTGGGGGGAAGCGCCCCTTCCGAATCACGGTGGTTCCATGGGTGAGCTAGAGAATACGTGCGCATCAGCGACCCCGCATCCGTGCAGAGCTTACTCACCCTAAATCTACTCAAAGTGCAAAGGTGCTCCATACGGATCACACCTCTACACCCGAGGGAGTGTCGGACCCATACCCGGCCCTCTCCGTGGCCAGGCTATCGGGCCCTAGCCCTTTGTAGGAGTCTCGGGGAGCCTTGTATGCTCATGCAAGACCCCACCCCTCATGTCACCACTGTGTTCCTTGTCTGGTGCTAAGCCAGACCATAGCATCTAGGACCCGGTGGGCTCTTGTGCACAGGCCGCATTTAATGGGACTCTACATGGCGCTGTCTAGGAACATGCTACCATACACGGTTCAGAGGTCTCTACCCCCCGTAATCCCCTCGTTTCAGAGTCAGATTAAACAAAGAACTAACAATCCATCCTTTCAGAGTAAGAACCAGAATTGAATATAAAGAAAACTTGCTTGTACAATCAAGGGTTAGTTTCTATGATTGAATCACAAAGAGAACAGAGAGATGAACACAACCAAGTGTTATCCAGAATTCACATAGTCACCTACCTGAATTCTGGCTGGACTCGTTTCCATGGGGCGCCTCCATCTCCGGGGAGTTGAGAATTCAGCTGTTGCTTCACAGGGGCGACTGGTATGGTGGTTCTCTGCAGGTGTATGATGGCGCTCAGCTCCTGGCCTTCCTTGGTCGAACTTCAGGAGTCAATCCCAGGGATAGGGGTCAAGTTGGCATCCAAACTTGGCAACCCCCATGCTGCCCAATTGATTGGGGCAGGTGGCGCCTTCCCCAAACAGCAACTAGCCTAATTAGGTTATTAACTTTAATGTATTAAATTAGCATAGCTAATTTAATCCACTTAAGAGTAACCCCCTAGGTTACCATTAAGTTCCCATACCCGCCATAGTGGCGTACCTTTAGGGGGTGACGTGCTTGTATTTGTACATGTCCTGTATAAATACGTGAGGTAGACCGTATAAATACGTGGAACGTCACAGTCGCCACTAACTTGTCCTTCTCTGGGTCTGGCAGGGTCAAGACGGGGGCGGTTGTTAAAGCTTCCTTCAACAATTCAAAGCTTGCTTGGGCTTTCTTGAGCCAATGATCTGCCCAATTCTTCACCTTTTCCGCCTTTGTCAAGTCTGTTAGTGGGGCTGCTATCTTTGCGAAGTTCTTCACGAACTTCTTGTAGTACCCTGCTAGGCCAAGGAAACTTCTGACCTCGTGGACGTTCTTTGGCGCCGGCCATTGAATCACTGCTTCAATCTTGGCATGATCCGTCGAGATTCCTTCTGCTGAAATCGCATGACCTAGGTATTCCACCTTCTCTGTTGCGAAGTGGCACTTCGACAACTCTGGTGCCTTCTCAACTTCTCGAGCACCCTTCTTACGTGTTGTGCATGTTCTTCAATGGATCTGCTATACACCAGAATGTCATCAAAGAACACTATCACGAAGGTGTCCAAGAACTCCCTGAAGATGTCGTTCATGAGTCTCATGAATGTTGCTGGGGCATTTGATAGCCCAAATGACATTACTGTGAACTCGTAATGCCCATACCTGGTCTTGAAGGCCGTTTTGTGGACGTCTTCTTCCTTTATGCTGATCTGGTGATAACCTGACCTTAGGTCGATCTTGGAGAAGACTTTTGCCCCTTGGAGCTGATCCATCAAGTCGTCCGATCTGGGGAGCGCGTACTTGTTCTTGATGGTGTGCTTATTCAGCTGTCTGTAATCTATGCACATCCTCAAGCTGCCATCCTTCTTCTTGACAAAGAGAATGGGTGCCCCAAATGGTGAGACGCTAGGTCTAATGAAGCCTAGGTCGAGCAATTCCTGCAATTGTTTCTTTAGCTCCGTCAGTTCCTGCATCATCATTCTATACGGAGCCTTGCTCGTCGGCTTGGTTCCTGGTTCGAATGCTATCTCACACTCGACTCCCCTGTAAGGAGGAAGCTGCTCGATCTCATCTGGGAAGAGATCGTGGAACTCCGTGATCAAGTTGGCTATTTGATTGGGCAACTTGCTGAGCACTTTGTCTTCCTTGCTTTCCTCCGACTCGGGTTCTTCAATCTCAAGTTTGAAGATATATGCTACTTGCTCGCTCTTGATAGATTTGAGCAGCTTCTTAATAGACATACACTGCATGATGGGAGCAACTTCTTTACCTGTGATCTCAATAACTTTGCCGTCGGGCGTTGTGAGGGTCACCTTCCGCTTTCCACAATCAATGATGGCCCCTGCTGGTCCAAGGTACTCCATTCCTATTATCAAGTCGTACTTGCCGATGCCCATTACTTTTGCTCCCATCAGGATATTAATACCCGGCAAGTCAATGTCGAAATTGATCCTCTTCCCTGCCATTTGTCTTACTGCTCTGCTTGCCAAGATTACGGGCCTTGGTTTGGATTTTAAGGGTTTCAACTTCAACATGTCGACCATCCTTGGGGAGGCGAAGTTGTGGCTACTTCCCGAGTCTATTAAAACTATGAAAGACTTGGTTTTGGCCTTCCCTATTGTGGAAATTACTCTATATTGATTATCTGCTTGTTCTATATCTATAGCAGCAAAAATGTGGCACTCACCCTCAATATAATCGCGTGCTGCCTCGCCGTCATCGTCAGACGTAGTGTCCCATCCACCCAACTCCGCTAGCGCTGCACTCATGACGAAGGGGCAGTTCGCCGTTCTGTGCCCTGGCTGGAAGCATCTGAAGCAAAGCTGCTTCTCTATACACTCCTGTCTCTTCTCTTTGGGCATTGCTTGTAAGAAAGATCGCACTGCTTTTGAGTAGTTCGACCCTTCCTGCTTGTCCTTGAAGGACACCTGCTTCCTCTCCTGCTGTCTCCCCTGGTTGCTACTATATGGGGATTTAGCTGGACTTGGGTTGGATGCTCTAGGGCTATAACTCCCTATTGCCTTGCCTCTATCCTGGTAGTGTGGCTGCTTCTGCCCGCTGTTTTGAGGCCCCGTTCCTTGCAAGCTGATTGCTTTGGATTCTGCTTCTGATACCGTCTTGGGGTCTATTGCCCTTACAAGCTTACGGATCTCTTCATTCAGTTCTTCAATGTAGCTCTCCACTGCGTGCTTTTTACTCAACTTCGGCACATAGAACCTTAGTCTCATGAACTCCTCGGTGTACTTCTGGACTGTTTTGTACCCTTGTTGCAACCTGTGAAACTGCTGCATCATGTTGGACTTGTGTTCCCGTGGGACGTAATGGCGCTTATAGGCTTTAGCAAACTTCTTGAATCTGCACCTATCTCTGCTTAAGCCATGGGCCTTGGCATAACCCTTCCACCAGATTCGTGCTGCTCCCTTCAGGTTGGTTGTTGCCACCCTGCCGTTGTCCTTGTCTTTCATCCCATAGGCGTTACCATACTCGCTCATCTCATCGAGCCACGCCTCTGCTTCCAAGCCTGACCTGTTCTCGCCTGAGAATTGTTCAAGCTTCCTGGCCTTCCATATGTTGCCCAATGCTCTTGGTAGTCTAAGACCTTAACGTCCTTCTGCCTGCCGTCCCTACGGTCCTGCACTTGTTCAGCTTCTTTCTCGGACTCAGAGTCCGAGATCGAGCTTGAGTCGGAGGTTTCTGTACTAGGAGACCTCCTTCTCTTACTCCTCTTCTTATCCTTCCCCGACTTTCGAGGTGTTGTTTGTGGCCCGGCTGATGCTTGTGCCGCTAGTAGAGCCTTTATCTGGTCGAGTTCGGTTCTCATTTGCGACGTCTCCTCTTCTGGGGTCATGGGACCAAATGCCTCGAATAGGTTCCTTGGGATGGGTTGCCTGTCAGGGGTCTCTTCATCTCTGTTGTGCCTCCTTTTTTGTTCGACTATTCTTTGTTCTCTATCTGCATACACAGTTGACCATGGCCTTACGATTAGATTCATTTACTTTATTGTATTCATGTATTTGCCGATATAATTTTTGAAACCAAATACAATCAACAAAGTAGTTTAATATTGGCAACAAAATGTTTTTATTATATAATATTTTTAGATACAAGTCCTCCGGGATCAAGAGTTTAACTATTCTTGAAATCGCCGGTAGGATGGGTTATCCTCAAGAAATTTCTTAACTTGGGCCGTTCCTACCGAGCGTCCCAAGTTCCTGAGGATATCGGTTGACGTCCCGCCCTGCAAGGCTATCACCAATTCCTCTACTCTGCGGTCGGAGGTGTAGGCCGCGGTTACTGCTAATCTTCCCTGCCGTCGGTAGGGCACAGCGAAGTCGAAGATGTCAAGTGCTATCGCTCTCTTGACTAAGACAGCATAGTCGATGTTTGCAGCCATCCAAGCATGCATGCCAAAGCCAGAGAGTGCAATGAGCATAAACACTCCTTCTTCGTCCCGGAGACTGAATTTGCGGTGTATTACCGCTATTCTCCCATCCAGTAGCAGGGGAAGGTAGTACCTCAACGACCTGTCATTGTGTGTCGTTGATGACTCGTCACCCGCTTGGCCTCCAGCTCTATGTCTTCCGGCGTATTCATCGACCTCTACCTCAGTGATTTCTCTGTAATCTCTGATTGTCAATGAAACTCGCCTGATGTCGATTCCTGCTCCTCTTGTGCGAGCTGGTGTCGAAGAGCTCGGCATCAAAATGCTTGTGGTCTTGCCACGGATCCTCATCCGTTCCTGGATGGCATAGAACTCCTCCTTAGATGGCAGTTCTCGAGCTTCCATTATTTGCCTTATGTTGCTGTAGGCTTGGATGTCCGAAGTCGACTCCCCTGTATAGGTGTCGGCTTCTCTCACTTGAAGCGAGAAGTCTGAGACTCCCCGGACGATGAAATCATCTAGGTCTGATTGCTGCCGTAGTTGGTGCAGCAACTCATCGAGTCGGAGTTCTCTCTCCCTGCATTCAGGGAGATTCCGGATATCGCTGAGGAGCAGGTATTCCTCACCGTCAATGATGATGGGGGCTAGGCTTGTGATGCCTAGCCCAAGTGGGGGAGCGACTCTGAGGGTCTGCCGGCTTCGCTCGAAGTTGGGTAACTCCTCTTCTGCTAGCCGTTGTTCTTCTGCTGGGTCGAGCTCCACGTATTCCTCATCTTCCGATTCTTCTTCTTCTGTTCTTCCTTCTTGCTCTCACTGGTACTGCAAAAGCAGCTGGTCTGCTGCTGAGGACGCTATGGGGTCCACCTCCATGGGAGGAATAGAGGTTTCTCCCATTGGGTTTTCAGCACGATGGGAAAGGAATATGGCCAAGGCGGCGGTGTAGGAAAAATACTTGGTCCTGTCAACTGTCAGGACCATGTAATCTGACAACCTAGCTCTGTGCCTTGTTGGTCAAGTACTTGGCAATGTTCGGGACATCACCCAAGGCTGATTGAAGGGATGGGCGGGGAACAAAATAGCCTATACAAGGGAGAAGCTGCACTAGGGACTGACCTACCCTAGCTTGGAACTCAGTTAAAACTCGCCTATATGCCGGCGTTGCATGCAGAGTTGCTTGGACCTCTATCTCTTTCTGGAAAAGTTGGAAGATGGTGTTGACATTGGTCTCAGCTGCATGTGCACTGGCGCTGTACCATCGCCTGAAGTCAGCAGTTGCCATTGCTTTGGGGAAGATGTGAATAACAAACAGATGCAGGAGCGCCTATGGGAGCTGGGAAATTGCCTAGAGGGTCGAGAGCAGACTTGTAGGGTGCCAAGTGGGAAATGGGGGTCTATTTATAGACAAGTGAAAAACCCTAATTTTTGGGTGACTTGAAAATTTATGGGGGTTGGACAATTCTGACCTATTAGGAGGTCCAAATGAGGATTTGAAGGCTACTTTTGGGGTTTGAGCATGTTAAGATTTGCTAATGAACCTATTGCAACAAACTGGAGGTCATTTGGATATGGCATGGTGGAGAAAATGCTAAGAGGTCTCACATGTTGCGCCCAGATAAAAAATGGGAGTTTCATTTTTGCTCCTGGCGCAACGTGTGAGACATCGACTTTAAGTGGGTTAAACTTGTCCAATTTGGGTGATATGAGGGTCTAATCCTGCTAGAGTCATCGAGCTAGGCAGAATTGACCCCTTATTTGGTCGATTTGGAGCTATTTTGGGCAAATGTGGGCATGGTCTCACACGTTGCGCCCAGATAAAAAAAATGAGAGTTTCATTTTCGCTCCTGGCGCGACGTGTGAGACATCCTCTCAAATTGGTCTAAGATGTCTGTTTTGACTAAAACAAAAGCTGGAACTTACTAATTCAACTTAATTAAGCAAGATTACACATGTTATTTAGTCCAAAACTCTTTATATTAACAAATTTTTTTCATCATTTACAAAATTTTACTGTGGATCTCCCTTGATGTAGCTGGCAAGCTGCATGTCCTTCTTCATGAGTGTCACCCTCTTCGCATGAACTGTGCAGGCTATCGAATCTTCAAAATGCTGCACTAGTTTTTGCTCTGTTGCCTCTTGCAGGGCCAGCAACATCTCGTCCGTCACCCTTATTTCCGTGTTGTATTCTTGAATAACTTCTCGGACCAGTCGGGCGAACGGTGCACGGGGGATTAAGAAACCGAAGCTACGTTGAAAATGCCTGATTTCCCGCAGCGCTTTCCTCTCGCTCTCCTTTTTGCTGGCTCTTCTTTTTGCTGGTCGCCTAGGAGGCTTGAGCTTCTCGGGTGGTGGCCTGAGCGTCTTCTTCTTAGAGGGCACTCCACCTTCAACGAACGTTACTTTGTTCTCCTGATAGTAGGAGTTATATGCCTCCCACTTCGCCATGAAGGCGTTGTACTCCCTTAGTTTCCTCTGATAGACTTTGATGGGGTCTATCACATACGCCTCTCGGGCTGGCCGCGGTGCTTTGTTTCTATCCCACGTCGGGTATGGTGGGGGCTTCTGCGCCTGCTCGGGCCGCTCCGGGTCCGGTACTGCCTGCTCATTGACGGGATCCTTTGAAGAACCCGCCTCTTTATCATGGGGGTTAAAATCATCATCCTCCGAGTCACCCGAGGAGGATGGGGGCTGGTCTGCGGGTCGTTCTTGGATGACGACCTTGGTGCGGGGAGTTTCCTTCAGCTTCCTCTTGGGCTGCGCCACGCCTTTGCCCTTGAGCTTTTTCTTTAACTCGGCGTCCTTGGCCTCCTGCTCCTCCCTCTTCCTTTTCTTCTCTTCCCTCTTCCTCTCCCTGCGGCGTTCTTTTGCTTCGTGCCTCTTGATCCACGCCGCTAGTTCTTCTTCTTCGGCTGGCTCGAGCGTCGGCTCCCTCTGTTCTTCATTTTGCTCGACCACCCGATCTTGCTCCTCCTTCTGTCTCCTTTCCTCCTCCATCTCTTCGAAGACCTTCTGCATTACGTCTCCTTCCTCGTTGTCGAGGACTTCTGTTCCCGCATCGGAGTGTGTGTCCTCCTCGACCTCCGTCTCATCCCCTCCTTGGTTGGTGGGGTTATCGGGACGCTCCTCGGACAATGTCCCTTCACTCGATGAAGGATGGCCTCCTTGGTGAAAGGGGCGCTCCCGAAGCATTTCATGGAGTAGGGCGCTGGGGGTTGCATCTCTAGGAGGAACTCTGGCAGTCTGTTTCGTCCTGGCCATGTTTGACGGCTCGTCAATCCGATGTCGGGCGCCCAAAAATTGCCTCAGCAACGGGAGCGATTTTTCTAAGGAGGAACGTACAAATGAGGGGGGGTCCTAGGTCTATTTATAGATGACCAATTCTGGGTCAAATTACAAGCTACCCTTTTGGATGAGCTAAAACACTTATTATCCTATTACATGGCTTAATTTAGACCTTTCTAACCTCATGGTCTCACACGTTGCGCCCAGATCAATATCTGGAGTTCCAGTTTTGCTCATGGCGCGACGTGTGAGACATGGTGGGTTTTTGATGCTAAATTTTATGCTTTCTAAGCATGTTTCTAGGAATGTAATATACTAATCTGGCTAGTTCTTAGCTTGAAATTCGAATTAGCATGTTACTTTTCTGAAATTCATCACTTTTTAAGGTGTTTTTGGCTCAATGTCTCACACGTTGTGCCCAGCTCAAAAATGGGAGTTTCATTTTTGCTCCTGGCGCGACGTGTGAGACCTTCTTGCTTTAGAAGGGTTTGGCTCACTAATTTTAATCTTTTTATGTTCTACTTCACTTACTGTTACTAGCTTAGCATAAAACTATAAAAAAATGAGAAAAAATTTCCCATTTTTCGAGGTTTGAGGATCCTATAAAGTTAGTACTACTGGGAGCATGGTCAGTGCTTTGCTCTTGGTTTCCAAGAACATAGCTCTGATACCACTATGACGTCCCCTACTCGTATACGGTGCACTCACCGTATACAAACAAGAGCTCATCCCCCATACCAGCTCCATGCTGATACAGGGCCCTCCACATATCACTGCAACCGTAATGAGTTCCAGTGGGAAGAATGAAGCGGTCATTTTACCCCGTCTCCCTCAGGGCCTACCTAGCTGCGGAAGCGTAAACATACATGTCAGTATACAACATCATCACATATCCACCTCGAAGGGTGGTACATCAACATCTGCATAGACAAAGATCAGCACAATACATATGGGTTCCTACCCAAGGCTCAGACTTCAGGGGGTGACTGACGGCTTGGGTCTCCAGAGTTCATTGCAGACAGAATTCATAACAATGGATTTGGCTGGCATGAGAACATGGCATAGGGTTATCCACTCCATCCGCCCCTCCTGTGCACACTTTGCAGAGTAGGTTGAAGAGTGTTGGGACCTGACTGTAGCCCGCCGGATGCATAGCCAAAGGGGCTATTCCTGGGTTGCATCTCCCCAGTTCCGATGGGGCAGGTAGGGATCACTCCCTCCAGAGATCCCTGCGCTGACTCAAGGTGACTAGAGGGCCACTACCCTTATTCGACTTGAACCCACTGGAGAGTGACGCATCACCCCACGGGTGTCGAGCCCATGCCTTGCCCACACTCAGTGGCAAGCCATTAGACCTAGTCCACTATGATCCCCGGTAGACTTTACACACTAGAGGGATTGGTCAAGAGTCAGAACACGAACCTCCTTCTGAGCCAGTCTGGCCCCTTCACCCACAACCAGGCGTGGTTCTTGTACACAGGCCGAAATTACAGTGTGCTAAGGAGGCTAGCTAGGAGCATCAACTACTAAGCTGTAGGTCTCTATCCCCCTCCCCAATACAATGAGTTGAGACCGTATATCGTACTGGAACGTCACACAAGAGATTTGTATGGCTTTCACCCCCTTCGTCCAATTACTTTTGGCAAAAAAGGACAAACTTGAAGATCCGACGAGGACACGACACAACCCATTTTTTCTTGCCATAAAAGTCAATATGAAGAAGGAAAAAAATTTCTTCATTTTTTATAATTTCATCACCATTGATTACGAAGTTTTGACATCTGACGACATGGGATAATTAAGCTGAGGTGGCTATCCACGTGGATATGCTGAGGATTAAGAAAAGTTTGTACCCCAGAAAAGGCAAACCTGCTAATAAATAAATAAAATTACAAAAAGTTCCCGGTGAACTCATCGAATTCAAAAGTTTTAGGGAAAATTTCAAATATACCCCTCAATCTTGCAAATATTTTAAAAATACCCTCCAAATAAAGAGCATTTTTGTAAATATGGTAATATAGTTTTTGTGACTCCTCAAATTAAAAGTTTGTCTATACGACATTGTAGATTTTAATAAAACCTTTCGAACAAGATCAAATTCATCTACGTTGAAATTCATAAGTTATGCTCATTTGACTTGAAGATTCCAACTCCACTTTAGATGATTCTAGTGCTTTAGGGTATGTATAAGTTTCACGCAGGCAGGTTTTTATTTGATCGAACACAAAAATGTTAATGCCATTTCAGCCAAATACACTGTTTTTTGGGGTATTTTTGAAATATTTACGAAATTGAGGGGTATATTTGGAATTATTTCCAAATTTTTATTCGCGGAATTTAAGCATATTCTTCTCTATACTTGAAAGTCAAGATTCATTCTTACAACCAAGGTTTGGAGCTACGATGTCGTGGATCCGTTCAGCTCTGCACAAAGCTGCAGATGTTCCCAAGAATATTGGACCTAATCTTACTCGTACTGTCCGCAACTATGCTGGTACAGTCTACCAGCATGCGGAACAGGCTGTTTCTGGAGGTGCAAAGGTCATGCAGGAGCGCTTGGTATGATTCTTCATCTAACCCTTCCCTTTCCTATCATTTTAGCCCAATTGCCCTTTTACACAATTGTAACTGTGTTCAAGGCTCACAATACTTCATTCTCATTACAACCATATATCCAGCTTAATGCAGGAAAGAGTAATGTGGTGGCTTGGTTGTGCAGTCTGGAAGAAATTTAAACAACTTCAAGAATGCAGTTAAGCGTTTGAATGAAGTATCCCTTCATATAAGAGGAGTTGAGAGAACTCAGGCACTTTCTCGGTGGTTGAGTGCGTTAAAGTCCATTGAACTTGACAGGAGAAAGCCATCTCAGAAAGAAGACAATGCAGATACTGATCCAGCCTCTCCATCACACTTGGATAATGATGGCAGTCTTATCTCTCCAAGATCAGCTTTGGTATGTTCTATTGTTTTGCCTCTAGAAATTTCATGGACAACTTGACAAGGCTATTCATTTTGTTTCCGTCATTGCTACTTGAAGATCATATTAAGCCATTTATGATACACCCTTGAAATGATT
Organism: Isoetes taiwanensis; assembly: GCA_021234155.1. NCBI lineage: Eukaryota > Viridiplantae > Streptophyta > Lycopodiopsida > Isoetales > Isoetaceae > Isoetes > Isoetes taiwanensis. The sequence continues at coordinate 2,411,521 of JAJEKV010000050.1, read as the reverse complement.
GTTGACACATCCCTGGTTCACAACATTACCTGGCTGCTTTTTTGTGAACCTGCACATGGCCTGTGCCACGGGAATGACAAGCCCTGATGAAATATGGCTCACTTTCAACTTAGGAACAGGTTAAGCCTGCTGAGACAAATGCAAACAGGGCCAAAATAATTACTTTCTGCTTTAAATGTAAACGGGACCAAATAATTACGTAATTGCTACAAATTCATAAGAAAGCGCAGAATATTGTTGACCATATGAAATTGTTCAGGGTCTCTGTTTTGATTTGCCGTTCTTGCACCCTAGAGTCATTGCATGGCCATGGCCATTCATTCATTGTAAGTTTTCATTGAACAGCTAATACTTATCAGTGTGACAAGTTTATCATAACAGATGTTTGTGGATTCATAACTGGCATGTGTAAATTGTAACTGGTATTGTTCTAACATGTTGCACTTGATGAAACAGGCATTGTTTTACGACTTCGATAATGGCGGGCAACCAATGACCTTCCGTGATGTTTTTCTTTTAAGTCATGCACTTGAGAACATTGTTGCTTCCATGGTAGACATTATTTGATTAGACAGTGTTTAAGTTCTTGGCCTCCTAATTTACACCAATCTGTTTTACCTAGATATTAATTATGTACATGAGAGATGTACATAGTTGGTTTATTCTTTTGCACTTAATAGTACATGAAGCAAATAAGGCATAAAAATTGCTAGTTATACCATAGAGCGTGACTTGGATTTTCTTTGAAGCTCTTTAATTGTGCCCTATCAAATTATGAAAATGTGAGCATCGTTACCATGGTTTTTTGTTTGCTTTGCCAAAAGCTCTTATCTACAACGTACTTTTTTTGGCAGATTCTAGAAGCTCCGACTGATGAAGAAATTGCAATGCTTCTAGACATTTTCAGGTATTGTTTTTGGGAAACAATGTCTAAATACTTTGTACCATATTAGATCTGCTGAGTCTATTAAGGCTCAGCAGATCTAATATTCTTCTTGAATAAATTAAGGCATGATGATCTGGTTATGAAACCCGCACATTAATCAATTCATGCACCATCCATATATGACATTCATTGTAGTATAAATGACTGTGAACTAGTCAAAAGTATGACGATAGAATGAATGCTTAACGAACACGCGAGGACGAACCGGTTGGTAAAGCTAGTCCAAGAGGATAATTGTTAGGGGCAATTCAGTTTGTAAAGCCTCAGTTATCTTTCTGGAAGGGGCTTTTTTTTAAGTTACGAATGTTTAAGAATAGTAAAATGGGGGTGTTTTGTTGCTTTTGCATTTGGTTAATATTTCCGAAGCAGCCTCTGGTAATGAAGCAAGCTTGTGAGATTCGAGCTTAAGCAGACAAATTAGCCAGCGAGGATAGATCCTTAAGTCCTGTTAGAAGATTAATTAAGTTCGTTGCTCTTGGATTATGCAGGTTATGCTTAAAGGGTGGCCAAGAATTGCATAATGCAATTGCCAGTGGGATACAAGACCTTGCAAAGGCATTGTCGTCTCACAAAGAAGAAGTAGAGGTGTGCTTTTAACCTACTTATTTCATGAGATAAAACAGGACAAAGCAGGTCCGACTGAAAGATATATAACTGCAGACATGAACCAGCAATGCCTTTAATATATGTAGATCTTGGGACATAGGACAAAACTATATGGGCAACAGGATAAATGTTACAACAGATGACTTATGCTTATGAAATTATATGGCCCATTAAAGGTCGTTACAGTTTTCATATGTTTAAAGCATATATCATAACATGTAAAGCATTAGTTGCTGGAGGCCTTTTAATAAAAAGGCAATCCAATGTTTGAGCAGCCATGGTTATGACATAGCTACTCTACTTCTTGCATATTTCTCATGGTTTGTGTCTTTGATTTCCAGTTGCTTGTGGTCATTGTTATTGATAGGCAATTTGGATTTATGGGTTTTTTTATCTCTTAGTTCTACTGTTTTCTGCTGATTGGCAGATTACAAATGCAACATTATTGCAAATGGCTCAAGATGCTCTATGCGGTTTGAAGATAAGTGCAGAGGAAGAAAGGTATGATTTATGCTTTTGCTTCCTATGCGATTCTACATTGGGGAATTTACTAGAATGCTGCTACTTTTTGTTAGAATCACCAAAACGCCCTCCAAATGAAGGGCATTTTGGTAAATATGGTAATATAGTTTTTGTGGCTCATCAAATTCGAAAGTTGTCTTTAACAAGATCAAATTCATCTAAATTGGAGTTGGAATTTACAAGTTATGCACTTTTGAATTGTTCCTTAAAACACTTATTCAAGACACTGTAACTTGAAGATTCCAACTCCCTTTCAGATGATTCTACTGTCATTGCAAAGATCTCACTCTCATATACAAGTATTTTGAAGGCCTTCATCTTTTGTTGGTTCTTTCTAGAATAAAGCATGCGGGTAGATTTGACAAATTGCCTTGTTTTTTGTTTACTATCCTAATTAATTCTACCTAATACCATTCAGGCTCAGCATGGAACTTTCCTATTTGGAGGGACATGGTTTATTCCAGCTAAAGGACAATTCAAAGATTCCGGCTTCAGAGAATGAAAAGAGTGGAGAATTTCAAAGTACTGTTGAGGTTAGCTAATTTTGTGATAAACATCTGTCTTGGTGAATACGTGCATGGAAGACAAAAAAAAAGAGAGTGGGTCATGCCACTGCTTAAAGTCCATATTAACCTGTTGCTTTACATATCGAGTATTTCTTGGCTGTTGCCTACAAATCCGAAATCTCCTCAGGCGAATTCAACCAATACCAAAGTTAAAATGAAACAATTCAGTTTAGAAGGAAAAATTCATTAAGTTAAACGGCAATCCTTCCACTATCCAAAGTATGGCTCAAGAAGCATCAACACCGAGTTTGGACTAATGAGGTTGTTCCTAGGTCTTTAGGAAGTCCTAGACGTTAGCAGTTATCAGGCAACCCAGATTGCACAAAGATGTATTTTGCTCTTTTTAGCAAGAATTTAGGCCTTGTTTCGTTCTAATTCTATCTATCTTTTTCTTGGTTTGTTTCTCGCTGCCTAGATCTCAAGTTCAAACAACGTACAATGTCATAACCACATGAGAAATTTTTTGTCCGCATGGGTAATATGCTCAGCTCGACTGTCTCAATCCTCAGCCGAGAGACACCATAAATTGTTCCTTTGAAATATCACGATCACGTTGCTTCTGGGACCAATACCTAGATATAGCCAGGTCTTAACACTAATGCTGTCACTTGAAATGTTCAAAAAAGTTCTTTGATGGGCAGCACTGTGTTGGGGTGGTTTTCTATATACGGTGATCTACCTACTGTCATGTCATTGTGAAACTAGATGTGGGTTGGAATGAATATTACTCTTAAAATTGTGCGAATGTCAGCCGGTATGGCAGGGAAGGTTTGCTCTAGAAAAATGATATGTCAAGCCTTTCGACTCGAGTCCCTATCCTTCATTTCAACTTCCCAAATTTGTGATCCATTTAAAGCTACACGTTTCATCAGCATATTAAACAAAAGGAGTTTTGTTTTGAACGTGCATTTGATAGTACTGTGAATTGGGTGCTTTAATCCAAAGAGGTCATGAAAGCTACATTCCTAGGTATCTATATTGAGCTATAATTTCTCTCAGAATAGCTTTGGATGGGCTTGTCAACAAATGCATATAGAAATTTCACTAGCCAGCGCGTCTAAAAGACTTTCCCATGGTACCTTCGGACGTGCATTAGCAAGTATCTTACTTGATATTTATTTGTAGGTGAAGGTGCTTTCTTAGCATTAAATCTTCTAAAACTTTTGATATGCACATGCTGCCCTTGGAGAAAGAAAGAGTTACCTTTCAGTACCTTGAAAGAGGTTTTAAGATCAATATTTGATGTTTTGCAGTTTAGTCACAACTGCCTTTCGCTGCTCGATGCGTCTAAATGTAAAGTCTCCTTGTGCGACATTGATACTTATCTTCTTAAATCTGAACAAAACTTCTCCAATTCATCGTTGTAAGAATGCTGAAAAGCATCATTGTATTTCAAGAAGTTTCGGGGATCTATCCAAATGTTAATCCAGCCTCACTTTTCCTGTATGTAATAAGTCAAACTTCATTGGACATTTCTAGCATGCACTTGCGGAGGCAAATTTATCATATGATTATTTTCATTCATGATAAACTCCTGCATGATGGCAGTATATACTGTGTTGATATAACTTTGGTCGTGTGTAAAATGCGAACTTCATTTTTTAATTGGTTAGATTTGCTTTTTACGAAGTAGAAACTTTCATTTACAGGAAACAGGAGCTATTCTTGATTTTGGTGAACGATTACGGGATTGCTTGCAGAGGCATGAGCTTGTTCAAAAAGCTTGCGATATACAAGAACATAGGCAGCAAAAGGTAACTATCAACCAAGTGCTATAAGTTCGATATTTTCTGGTTTGATATGCTAGAAAAGTTCAACTCAGAAAATGGAGTTGGGCTGGACGACCAACTGGCACTGAAGCTGTAACTATAAAACTCTTATGACTCTTCTGCATGTATATCTTCCTTTTTGTATTGTATCTCTTCACTTGGCTGGCATAATATTGGTGTATTTTTCGAACTTCATTCATATTTGGTCTTGTTTGATATTTCTTGTGTCCATTTATTTAGTCGAGCATTCTTTTATGCATTTATCTTTATGGCCCAAACTTCCATCTTTCCCATCTCCCGTAGTCCATCCACTTTGAATTTATGAGTTCACAAGAAGACGTCCCATTATTATCAGGTGACTACACTGAAGGAACTCAAGGAAGGTCTCATAAAGTCAACCGAGGATTTGGAAAAGCAAATGCTCGAAAATCGGTATGTCTTACACCTTCATTTTATTTCAAAATTCCTTGAGCATAGCAAAATGATCAGTTACAGATTAAATGTCACAGTTCAGTGAGACCCTTTTGGGCAAGTTGAATTGCAATGAAAAGTTCATATGTCCTATATCTCGTACAGGCAAGAGAAGGAAAAAGCTTTGAATTACCGGCTTGTGAAGACCAATGAGGTAGCAGAAGCAGAAAAGGTGTGTGGATATGAGAGCACAACAATTGGAGTTTATTTTTGTGAGATCTTTCCCTTGTTCACTTTGTATGTCCATTTTCTTTGGTGCGGGTTGGAACCGAACACTAATTAGCCACGAATCAATGTTTTTGAAACTATTCCTTTTCTTCATTTACCTCCAATGACATGATCCCCAGCATGTTAATTATTTCTTTAATCATGCCAGTGCATCAGGTGAGCAACATTGAAGATTCAAAATTGCCAGTTTATTTGTTCCCTGATGAAGCAAATGCTTTTTCATCCCTATCAAGTCTACGACCGCCACCATATTTTTATATCCCCACTATGCCACTAGCAGGGCTAGTTATTGGCTCATTAGCATGGTATATTGGCCAAGCTGTGTGATAGGAATCCGTTTGCTTGCACGTCTTGCTAAGTCCATTATTTTTTTCTCATCAAATAAAGTGAAGACGCTGAAAATTGAAGATCTTCTTTCTGAAAAGAACCCCTATCAGTTCGCAAGGTATGGATCATATAGCTTGCAGCCTTCTGGTGCGATGGATATCCAATTAAAAATGCATTTGACTTATGTTTGCAGCAAGTAATGTCTCTGCCCAAGAAAGAACTGCCACATAGATAGGAATCATTGCTCTTAGATGTTAATGTAATCTTTTTCTTATAAAATTCTGGATAGTCATAGTCGTATTCTTGGATATGCAATTACAATTTATGAATGGACATTGGAAAGATGATCCTTCCTAGTTGAAAATGGTCCCTGAAAAACTGCATCTTTGTGACTATATGTCTCCTCTAGCTATATGACTATATGGCACATATATCGATAAGGCACGGGTGTTTCAAATGAAGCACGAGTGAGGTGAAGCTTTAGTATACCAATGATCTTTTATGCTAAGACATTGGTTCATTCATGTGTACTGCATTTTCTATATTCTTTAGAAGAAAGTCCTAGCGGCTGGTTTGATGCTAATCTCATTTTGATTGATAGTTTTATACTCTTCAAGCACCTTTAGGCTCTTTCAACAGAGGTTCAGGAGCTTGAAACGAGAAGGCAAAAGCTTGAATCCGAGCTGAAGGAAGTGAGCTACTTAACCTGTACCTTTTTATACGATATTTCCTTTATTTTAGTGGCTGTTTCTAACGTTAGCTCTCTCTGAAGGTGAATGCAGCTTTAGCAGTTGCAACAGCCCGCCATGTGAATATTCAGGAAGAGAAGGAGCAATTTGATGATGCGAATAGCAGTATAATAACTCATCTGTCAATCCAGGTAGCTCCCATGCAAGTCTATTTTGGCTGAAGGACATAGGTTCCATAAATTTAAGATATAGTAATTATAATTTTAATGACTTACACAATAATGATATACAATAATTTTGTCCATCATCCCATAGTCTAGGAGAAAGAAAGAAAGAAAGAAAGAAAGAAAGAAAGAAAGAAAGATTTATTAACGTCTACGTAAGACCCGAAGGGTCTATGAGACCATAATACATACAGAATTCAAGACCTCCAAGAGGAAAACCCTCCTGTTATCTAAAGTATGCAAACAAAAATATTAAGTTAAACAAAAACTTATAGTGAAAATCTAAGAATCTGCTTAGATAGGGTTTGATGGAGATAGCCCATTCGTTCCTGTGAATGCTGTAAAGTAATTCATAATACCCCTTCTTGATCTGCTGTGATGCTTGATGCTTGGTCTCTTCTGGAAAGACCTTTTATGTATCATGGCTGCTGATCATTTTATCTTCTTAGACAGTGCCAAAGTCACCCCTTTAGGGTTCAGGATACTTTCTCTTCTGTGATGACTCCATTACCATCTTATCATTGTTTGACTCGGATGAAAAGAAATCAGTTATTTCTGTTTGCTTCAGGCCCATTGGATTCTTTTGCTTGAGAATATTTCTCCTTTCTAGAGATAGTTCATATGCAAAATGAGATACACATTTCTGATCGTAATATTCTACCAGCTGTTGTAGAGATGTGGGGTCTCTAAAAAGACAATGATATCTGCCTCTAATAATGTAGTAGGTTGGGCAGGCAAAAATAAAATGTTCTTCTGACTCAACCATATTTAGATCGCACATTGGGCATTTCCGATCTTCATGGATAATATTTTTCGCCCTACCAACCTCAATCTCCAACTGGTGAGATGACACTCTAAACTGCCCCATAGAGTATCTCACTTTATTCGGCAGATCAATATCCAAATATCCAGGCCTTACGATGAAACCATCTGCTGATATATTTAGGAAGTTATCCTTATAGAATTTCTTTTTAGCAGGCAGATCTTTGATGGGATTTACCCATGTATTTGAAACATAAAGACACTCCAAGTCATGTTGTATAAGCTGATTAACTTCTTGTTGAGTAAAATTCAGACTATTATCCACTATACTGTATTGAAAAGGTCGGATATTTCCCATAGAGAAACCCATCTCTTCAAACAATTTAAACGTCCTTGAAAGAAAGATTATATTAACATCTACGAAAGACCGCTTGGGTCTATGAAGCCATATATACATCAATCATGTCCAGCTAGGGGCGCATTTGCAGCCACCTGGAAATATTGTTTAAAAAAGGAAAAAGAAAACTAAAACAAATGAAGTTAAGAGACATTTGTCTTCTTGGCCACGGGCCCAAAGTATAAAGTGATGCCAGACTTGTTTTCTCTTTTGAAGGACTGCTTATGTTTTTCCTTTACTGTTTACTTGAGAACAGCGCTTACCATGGTCTGCCAATGTTTTAGACGACACATATGCCAACCAGGGAAGTCTTTTTTGACCTTCTTGTGACTGTCCAAAACGGTGTAACTTATGTAAATAAGTCACTGTTTAAAAGGCAATTTCAACCTTCAGAGGTTTCGCATTAAATTCAGCAAGCATTATATCATGGGGTACAGAATGTTTGCTTCTAATCATTCTAGAAAGAAGAGAAATTTGGAGCCTCTCTAGTTGACCCCAGTCATCGGCTCGTAGGTCAACTCTCCATATTTGTGCACCATATAAAGCTGCCGGCTTCACCAACTGTCGAACAGGTAGAGCTTTGTATGAACATCTTGGAAATTGAGTTGGTAGCACTGTTTTTCTAGCTGTACAAGAGAAGCATATCCTTTTGCAATCCTTGCCTGACCAGCCTCCCTCAATCTGAAAAGAGGGCCCGCAAACTCCACAACCAAGTAGGTGTATGTAGAAACAATTTCTACAGCTGTCCTTGGAAAGTAAAAGAGTTATTTTTCCAATTTTTCCAAGAGGCATTAAGTACCATCACTTTGGCCTTGTAGAGATTTACTTGCAGCTCTCTATCTTTGTAAAAGGCTTCTAGGGCAGCCAAATGTTTTTGGAGCCCTTGAGGAGATGGTGAGATTAGAACCACATCATCTGCATAAAGCAAAATTGGAATGCATTCCTGAGCAAGCATGGAGCCTTCTCCGCCTAAGGAATGAACAAAGTTTTCAAGCTCGTCAATGTAAAGGCCAAATAGAGTAGGAGAGAGGGGACACCCTTGTTTAACCCCAATTGTACTGAAAATCTCCTCTGAAAACTGCCCATCCCATCTATTTTCACTCTACCTATTACATTCTCATATAATGTCAACACTGCCCAGATCAGCTCATGAGAAAGCCCCAACATTTTGAGCCTCTGAAACAACCTGTTCCGAGGAACAGTATCAAAGGCTTTATGGAAATCAACAAAACAGCAATAAACTTTACTTTTTCTTGCCTTTGCTTCCTCAATGATTGCCCTCAAAGGAAAAATATGATCAATTGTGGAAAAGGTTTTCCTGAAACTAGCTTGTTCCTTGGCGCTAAGGCTGTGATTTTCTGCAAAATCACTAAGGACCATTTCCAAGGTGGATTCATACAGTTTTGCCATCACATGCCTAATCATAATTAGGCGATAATTAATAGGATTCGTAGAATCGCCCGCCTTATGGATAGGCTTTATAACATTATTTGACCAAACCAGCGGGAAACCAATGCAAATAGCTTCATTAAACAAATCTGCAACCACTGGTGCCAATGTCTTAGCCCCATGTATAATCATTTCAGCTTGTAATTCTTCACAATCTTTTGCTTTCCCTGTGTTTAACTTTTGTATGGCCCTTTCAATGAGAGAGACCATAAAAAAGAGCTTGAGGCCTCGGATCTAGCTCATCCTGAGAGGACTGTTGGCTGACCATACCACTAGATCTTTTCAAGGACAATCTGATTTTCTAGCTGACAATTTCCTCCAAAACTGCCCAGAAGCATTACTATAAAGAAGATTTAGCATGTGCCCTCTTTTTGCCCCGTGTCAATCTTTTATACTCAGCTTTAATTTCTGGTACTATATCAGGGCTGAAGTTCAAAGCACGTTTCAACTTCCTGTGCAATGTTTTACAATCCTGGTCATACCAGCCATTTTGAGGCATAGACCCAACTTTTGCCCGCTGTTCTTTGCATTCCCTGACAGAATATGGAAAGCAACCTTTAGAAGCTTCTAGCATGGCGTGAGATAGAAGCGCCGCTTTGTTCTCTAGTGAGCCCCTTTCCTCAATACCTTGAAGGTAAGAATTGAAGACAGCATTATAAACTGTGTCCATGCAGTGATCAAACTCAAAATGATAATCAAGTATCCTACCGATTGGTTTTGTTTCTACTTGAGTATTTGGTGATTTAATGGTAAAAACCAAAGGAACATGATCTTCTTTTGCAGGTCTCTTATCAACATAGAAAGAATCGATCTCACATATGAAGTCAGGATAACCAATAAGATAGTCCACAACACTATTTCCACCTTTGTGTGGAAAACATGTGTATTTGGCAGAATCAGGCCATGGGAGGAGCCCGTTGTATATAATCAGGTTATGAATCTGCCCAAGATTCAAAAGATGGCGTCCATATTCAGTTATGGGTGCATTTTCTCTTATATCAGCAGATGTTCTTGCTATACCTGTTCATTCGGAGCTAAAATCATTGAGGTGTTCATCTCTTGTTCGCTCATTAAAATCACCAACCAAAATCACATCTCCAAAAGTGGAAAATTCCGCAATATCCATATAGAGTGCTTGGTATGGGGAGGCTCCTTTTTATATTTCCTGATCTGTATATTCCGAGCCTTTAGGAGGAAAATAGCATGCTGCAATATATAGATCTCGACATGGAGATCTAGAGAGCTTCATCCAAATAAAACTTGCTTTATCATCCTTTTTCACTACCTGTAATGTCTTTGCAAGATTCTTGCGAAATAGAACTCCTACCCTACCTGAGCCTTTGAAAATGTCTTTATTTGGTGGAATCTTCCTATACACCGATTCCCATAAGTACCCGCCTTCTTCTTCCAATTCCCATGTTTCTGTAAGAAAAATGATATCTTTCTCTTTTATGACATCCATAAAATCTGCAGGCTAATTCCATAATTTCCCATTGCAACTCCAGACTGCCAGTGATAACGGGCCTGTGGTCTCATAGACCCTCAATCCCTATTTGGGACGCTTATCCCTGATGATCACTCGGCCATCCCGATAAACAACCCACTTACCACTTGTATCATGGTTAAATCTTCATCCATGAAGATATCTGGGAATTTCTGCAAGTTCCTCCTCTTTTTCAAAGCTTCCAGCCTCGCTTTTGCTGACCGAAAGCATATAATCAATGCTGGACTGCGAGTTCCATTGATCACCTTCCAGGATCTATCAATTTCATGATCTTGGATATCAAGATTATGCTGGACAAATTAAATCCTTCAATCCTGTAACTCTGATATTGTGAACTTTATGGGCTCTCCTTTTCCCTTCTTCTAAAGGGGCTGAAATGGTGTTTTCATATCATTTAATGGTTCAGTAGGTCTGTGCTTTTTAACTTCAACCCACTTATTAGTTTCTGCCTGTTGTTCCTTAATAACAGTCTGTAATTCCTCAATTTTGTCAATCTGATTTGACTGTACTTTGATGCTGATAATTTCCTTCTCTTGCTCCGCCACAGTGGCTTTCAAACTCATTATTCTAGAGTCCTGCTCTACCACCTTAGCCTTCAGGCTTACCAGTTCTGTTTCAATTCTGAGCAACCTGTCAAGCATTTCACTCAGATGTCTATTAGAGATTTCGGCCATTATGTCTGGCCCAGCAGTGGGTGAATAGGGGGTGCCAACTCCTGCATTGCACCCAGTAGGTGATTGAACTGGGGTGTCTATCGGGGTCAGAGAGTCTTGAACAGACATGTCGGGAGGCTAGAATGGTGACGAAGTTGCCGCTATGGTTGATGAACGAGCCAGGCCCGAAAATCAAACAACGTAAATAACGTCAAAAAGTGGAAAGTGAAAGGTGGTAGTCGACACCAAAAATTGGTAAAAGGTGGTCGTCGACATAAAAAATTGTCATCGACGCTCAGTCGGGCTGTCCCGACTCACTTTGCCGCTACCGCCATCGCCACCGCCAATCCACGCGGTCAAAGAATGCTAAGTACCAACATGCATGCTCATAAACACATAAACAGACTCTCGAAGAAAGAGTTACAAGTGAGTCCAACCCTGCAGGAGAATTTTATCTCCAGAGAAATCCTGCAAGTCCCTTTGAGAGTAACTGCAAAATAGCATATACATGTAATAAATCTGTATCTTGAATGTGAAGTCGTTCTCGGCTGTCTCATAGGCAGGGAATCTATATGAAAGTGGTGTTCATCCTCAACTTCCTTTGAGGGACATATTTCGCAGGTCTTTTGAGAGTAGGAAACGTTGGGGCACTGCCCACAGTAGTTAACCCTCATGCTATATATGAAGTGTCGCTCAGTAATCGACTGCTCCACAGTGTAGATATTCATAGAATTTATTTCTCATCTATACAAGTTCATTCTACCTTATGCATTTCTTCAGAGTCTGCCAATAATTTTCTCTTTAACCCATCCTTTCCATCTTAATGTCATATAACATTTTAAGATGATGTTAACCCCTTTTATGCAATTGGTATACATCACAAAACATGTCCCAAGCTGCGACCAGGTTTCTGATCCAGACGTGAAGCTGAAAACAATAATACAGGGGTAACATGAGTGTGTTTGATATGGTTATGGTGCCTTTTATCTTGCGTTATTGTCATAATCTGTGAGTGAGGTAGCATTGCTGGTTTTAATTTGTGTTCAGAGTTGTAAGTGAGAGGTAGCTTTATTGGAGAATAATTTTTTTTGCTTGTAGGAAGAACAACTGTCACATTCAAAGACAGCAAGGGCGACAGAAACTGGAGTGTTAAGTACATGGATGGATTTTCTTGAAGATATGTGGCGCCTGCAATCTACTGTCAATGAAGAAATGAACAATGAAGTGGCGTACGTTCTTACCACTGCTGCTGCATCTGCTAGCTATAGAAGATTCAGCTTTGTAACCACTTACTTTTAATTTCTTGTTACATGTCTCCACTTCATATATTGTAGCACAGGTGCAACTAGCTAACATTAATCATATCTTCTTGCTTACAAGTAACACTCATTCAGGGAAGGTTATTTCGCATAGTTCTATAGGTTTTGTGAGGAATGCATTTGGAAATAATGAAATGTATTATTGACCCTCGTCTTCTGCAGGCATGTTATTGATGATGCAAGGACAAGGTTCCTTTTTATTGGCTCTACAAATCTAGCATATCATCTGGTATTGTTAGCACATCTTTCCATCATGTCTGTGGAGATTTAACTTGTTATGTTCAACTGTGGCACGGGTCTTGTACATTAGTAGAGAATCCTAATTCCGTCCTAGAAAAACTTTAGTGCTTTTCATTGGACAGCTTCCCTTCCATGCAGATTTTACTCTATGTATCCAGAAAGATATCTCTGCAAGATGAAGAACCATTCATGTGCAGGGGAAGACACAGTTTTCTTTCATCTTATCTAGTTGTTTCCAATTGCAGCTCCATGGAAGTAATGTGTCACGTCTAGACCATGGAAGTTGTGGTGATTAGGTGGAGTGTTCTGGCTGGCACTGTTATGGTACTTCCATCCAAGTAATGGCGTCGGGGAGATATTCAATTGACCAATTATCAGCCACTTCAACATTTATTTTATTTTCATAAACCATTGGTTCCATATTTTATTCCAGGACACCATTATCATTTTTAACTTAAGAAAGGTAACTTGTTGGTTGTGAATCTCTGCTTCGAGCCAGTACTTGGATTCAAGAAGTACCATAACAGGCACATTTGCTAAGTTTCTGAATCGTACTCTTAAAGTGCTCAATGGATACTTCACAATGTATGCTAAACGATGCTGAAATGATGTGAATATGTTCTGATGGTGATTGCTTTCTTCTTCAGCTTACTGCAGTAATGCAAAAGTAAACTAAAATTATGGATTCCCGTTCAAGTATTAAAAGATAAATCATCTATAGGATATTCTTCAGATCCATTGACTTCTCTTGTAGGCATCCTGAGTCTGCCAACAGTGTCAATGTCCCATTATTTGTGCAGTCAATGTATTGCTTTTGAAAAATAAACTTGTGGTTTTGTGTGTTTAGGAGGAATTGAAGCTTCTTTTGGACCAGTTAAAGTCATTGCAGGAAAAAGTGAGGGCTTTTCCAAAGAGGTTAGCCATTATTCCTAGAACCCTTTCCTACAATGATTTGATAATGTATGCCGTGTCAACTTATCAGCTTCTATACATCAAGCTATCTTGGTTCTTTTCCAAGAGACATCATATCTCGTGCTCGCGCTTATTTGTTTGTTTGTTGAATGCATACCTTCTTATGGAAATTGGCAGTGAGACAAGTGTTGAGAATGCAGCATCTGAGCAATTAACAGCATCTGAAGGCAGCATTCAGCAAAAAATGTATGAGGATAAGTACATTCATGCCAAAAATCAAGTAAGTGTTCCGCTAGCGGCTTGTGTCTGTTTTTTCTCACTGTTTGTTTTAGAAATAGAAAATATATATTGACAATCTTATAAAGACCCTACAGTCGACGGGACGATAAAGAAAGATTCAGAACCTTATAGCTTGGTTTTATCATTCAGGATAGATGTGCGCATTTATGTTATTACTTTAAGAAATGCAGTTAGTTTTTCTGATGGATCTGTAATAGAGTATTAGACATCGGGAGAATCAGTACTATGAATGCCATGACGATCGCATATACCTCATATGCAATCTAGAAGAATGTGGTGCTCATCTCCAACTCTTTGGAACCACATGTCCGTTGTGTTTCAGGAATCTTATACCATTGGCCACATTCGACTTGGAGGTGATGGGCATCCTACAAATGAAATGTTGAGAGACATTTTGCAAAATGGTCTAAAAGATACTGTCGAGAGAAGCTGTATAAACAATCTAGGATTTATCTCATTTTTGTAGAAAGCCATCTTACTTTTTGCGTTTGCTCACACTGCTCTCTAACACCTTTACTCTAACTCCTTCAGCTTGTGTAGGTAAGCCAGCCATTATTATATTCCAAATGCCCACAGTTTATCAATAACTCTTAGGTAAGACAGCCATTGTTATATCCCAACGTTTCAACCATAACATGACCTCTTGATACCATCCATTTTCCTTTGTTTCCTCTATAGCTCTGCATGATGGCAGTCATCTGAAAAGACGGGAATTGAACTATATGCACAAACATGATAAACTGGAAACTTGCCTCACCTTCTAAAGGCATCATGCCTGTTTCTTTCTGCCAGCATGATCGGATATGGCATTTGAGCTTTAACCCCAAGCTCATTTGCAAGGAAACGTTTCTGGACTGGTTCAATACATTTCCATTTTTTTCGTGCAAGCCCAGGGCCTATACTTGACATCCGTATACGTTGACCTATTGCACAAGCGCTCTATATAGATGCGCAGCAGAAGTTGGCACATGTTTTAGCAATTTGAAGAATGTTTGCAGTCAAAGTGTATTGATATTGTACTAGAGTTCTTCATGTGAATGTCTCATTCGTCATCTTACAAATTCTATTTGCGTTTTATGCAGGCTCTAAGAGGTTTGGATATCATGGAGAAGTTGGCGAGGGAACTGCAGCCCCTTCTAGGGAAAGACAGGTAATATCAATGCCGCTTACATATGGGGTTCCATATAGCTGGTCATTGCATGCAAGCCTTATTCCAATATTGAGAAGCACTAACCAAGTGCCTTTTGCCACTAGCATGTCTGTTACATATTTAGCATACATTTGATGTACTTTCCATCCCCTCGGTAGTGATGGTTGATTGAACTCACGAAGAATGGCGCTACATCTCATAGCATTTCTGCTCTAGTTGTGTCTAAATTTCCTTTGGATTTATGTTTGCTTGTAGGTCATTGGTTGATGTTGAACAGAAAATTATGAGTTACATCAGTGCCCTTGATCAGTTACGAAAGGCCATTAATAGCAAAACAGATGAGCCAGTAGAGTTGGAAACCAGCAATTCACGTGTTGAAGCAAGCAAGGAATATACATCACAAGAGTCACAAGTTGTACCAACTGATGAGCATACCTTGTAGGTTGATTGAAAAATTGCACTTTGCGCAATTGTGTCATATGCTGTGAATGTATATTAGCTGTTCAATCTTCAGCTTATCTTGCCAGCAGACTATAGCAATTGTATTTAAATTTAACTGTCACCAGAACATGCATGTCAGATATTTACATGGCATTCAGAAATGTGTAAATAATTGCAAGGGAAAGCTGTAATTCAATAGTCAACAAATGTGGTGGTAGTCCTTGTTAACCAGCTTTCACATAGTTTTTTATATGGTTGACTCCGACTGTTCGGAGTGATTGCCTGTGGTGTTAGAAAAGTAGTGATTTGGTTCGTCATCTGTGTGATCCCCTCTCTTATAGTGTTCTAAATCTCACCACAACAATTAGGGGATATAAACATACCTTTATTTTCATTTTTTAAGTCAACATAGAATGCAGCATTTGTTGGACTTGTTTTTGGAGCAATATTTTTCACATTCTGGCTCTTGTGCTTTGCTAAAACCTTGCCAAAAATTAGCTCAGTAGTTATTCTCAATGTTGGCAAATTTTCCATTGTTAATTTAATGTCCTCAATGACCATTACCATCCTCGTGTATCTTACCAATATTTGTATATATATACCTTGAACACCACCGCCTCTTTCGCATGTCTCCCAACTTGCTTTGTCTCCATTGTAGTCTTGATGGTGCTACATACTTCTACAAAGCTGCCTTTATGTTAAACCTCTTAAAGGATCAAATCTTTTGAAAAAAGCATTTTTGAAAGCTATGACTACTCTCATCAAGAAGTATCGCCAGATCTTGTAGCTTTAGAGGTAAAATTGGACAATTTAGAGTACAGGGGATGTGGAAAAGCTTATTATAGCTTTTAATGAGATATTTGCAAAGTTTATTGCAGCATGCCAAGCAAAGACCTAGGAGGCCATGTGAAAGAAATATTTGCCCCACCCCCCAAATGTGTTTCTATTGCCTATTTTAGTGTTCAATTTGGTTTTACTATCCTATTGTTCTATTTGCTTCTACATAGTAGTCCATCACACATATGGCTAAGGATCAATAGGCATGAAAGGGTGGACTATAGAGTTCTATTTTATGTTATTGAATTGCATTATTGAAATATCTATGCACTAAATCCAAAGACTGACATCGAACTTGACTTGTATTGCGATTCGCGTGGAAAGACTAGATTGATGGCTTCCATACTAAGTTCTTTTATGACTTTGATTTTGTTGGAAGATAAAACAAGAAGTTCTAGATGTTAAATATCATATTTAATACTTGAGATTTGGAGCTTCGTAACCTCCACAAGAACTTGATGGGAGGAACAATGATAATTCAACCAAGATATTGTGGGCATTCTTTGCGAAAAGATCCTACCAATGCCCATAGGTGAGAGTGTGTAATAAGATACAAAGCACCCTGTTATTATGTTTGAAGGAAATTGTAATGACTAACACTATGCTTTCGAAGGGAAAACATTTTTATTGCAACGCGAAGAGTTGCTAGAATTATTAGACATTGCAAAAACCAACAAAATTTTTCATCTTAATTGTCATTATTTTGTTTGAATGTTAGTGACAGAATATTGCAACAATCTCCTTATATATGGACCCGAGGGTCTTTTAAAGGCGTGAACTATCAATTCAATTCAATTCAATTCAATATTGGTAAAATGGTGGGTCCTTGCTTTATTAAATCATAGCCGATATATTCAGCTTTATTTGCTAGTACCCATTATAGTGTCACTCAAGATTTGTGCATGGAAGATGGTTCAATCAATTCTAAACGAAGCAATGCATCTTAAAAGTATTTAAAATGCAAAAGTTCTTGTTGGCTTCATTCAATTCAATTCAATTCTTTTGATGGAATACGATACCTTAATTCCCCAAGTGGCCAAAAAGTGGGAATGACATGGCTTGTGTGATGAGAAATGTATGGGGATATTATGCCTTAGGTTAATCGGACCACGTCTGCATCTGTAGGTGTGATTATTATTTGGTGTTTTCTTGTTTTTTTTTGGGGGCGCCGGGGATGATGGATGTGTGTGTGTGTGTGTGTGTGTGTGAGATATGTAAAGTATGTAAAAAGTAGGAATGTTTGAATTTCATGTTACAACAAAAATGGAGTAGGGCACTCTATGTATGCATATGTCATCATCAGATGGACAAAATTTTTTGTCGTTGTCTTTTATGTTTATGGACGGCAAATTCGTGTGGTCGAGGCACAGCTGGCCCTAGTGTAGTGAATGGCCAATTTGTATGCTACCATTGAAATGTATTTCTCACATTACATTGCATTGCATTACATTACATGTGGGCAACCAGATGGGAGAGAGAGCAATCTCGTGTTATACGTTATACACAAGAAAAGCGTGTGGAAGCTTGTGGGGAACATGGTTATCCACGTGCCATGCCACGTCAACCAAGTTACTCTTTTTTTAATGCGCAACCGGACCTAAGAGGTCACAATGCAAAGCAGCAGGTTTATGGAAGCCATGGCTCCAAGCTCCAGGTAAATGGGCTTATTTTTTTTAACCAGATCGCTATTTTGTTTCCTCGGCCCGAATCTAAACCCTTTTTTGTTTGTTCGCATGGGCGCTCAGATCTGAGACAAAAATGCTCTGTGTTGCCGGATTTGAGCCCTGGGAAAAATATGGCGATGATGATGATAGCCCTCCTGATCTTGCCCCTGCTGCATGAAGAATCCAGAATTTCACAGTGTACTACTAGCTGAAGCTTTCTGGATCATATTAGCATGAATATGGCTTTTGTTGCCATAGTAGTTTTGCATGTGGATTTTGGAATTTCAATTCACACATTTTGGCCTCTTCTTTTCTCACCCATTTGCTGCTTGTTGAGCAATGTGCTTCCGAGCTTATTGGCCATTGAAAACCTTTTATAAGGTTTATCTTTATATGTTGAACACTAGAAAACATAATGAAAAGCTAAATAAACAAAAGAACTTTTAAATCTTGTGAAATTTCTTCAAGAAAATTAGTAGTTCTCACTTCCCATTTACAAGTGGTTTGGTCGTTAGTCGCCATTAGGTCTATCTATATTAGTATTTCTTGTTATTGTGGCTCTTGGATGTTAAAAATATTGTCCTCCTCCTGTACGTTGATGACACGTGGATCAAGAAAATAGAACTGATAGATATATAGAGATGGCTGGCTGGCTGGAAAAGCCCAACCATTTAGACCATTTATATATGTGCACTAAAATATACATGATGGTATATAATCATAAATTACATTTATGGTATAACACATTTATACCATAATAGCTCTATATACCATAAATGTGCACTAAGCGCCACTTAATAGCCACTCAGCACATAGCGCACCACTGAGCAGTTGCACATATAGCCCTCACTTCATCTAAAAGAGTCTAGACGTCCAAAACCCTTACGTTCTCTCTTCTTCTTTTCTGGTGACCATGCTTCTTGCAATAATAACAAATTCTTTCTCTTCTAGGCTAATTTCGAGCAATGAATGCAGATTCAGACGACCTTTTTTTTATTTTCTGTCTTGCATCCTCCTTAAGTAAAAATACACCTTCCTTAAGTAAAGCTTGGATCACATCAATGGGAGATCCAATAGCTGATAA
This sequence comes from Isoetes taiwanensis, assembly GCA_021234155.1. Lineage (NCBI taxonomy): Eukaryota > Viridiplantae > Streptophyta > Lycopodiopsida > Isoetales > Isoetaceae > Isoetes > Isoetes taiwanensis. The sequence continues at coordinate 2,392,461 of JAJEKV010000050.1, read as the reverse complement.
TTGCTGTTGTAGAGCATTATATTCACTGCCAAAAGTGACTACGTTGCTACTGTTTATAAGCATCAGATCCAATAATTCAGTGCGCAAGAACACCATGGTAGACTTCTCTTTATCGTCATAAATGCTTTCCAAGAAATCCCATATCTCTTTAGTAGTTTTAAAGGCAAGGAGTCAGTGCAATAGTATCACTGAGACATTGCTGAATAAGAGCTCATGCTCTAGCATCTCGCTGCTCCCACTTAGTTGCAGCATCGGCATCAGCAGGTTGAGGTTCAGTGCCATCTACAATCTTAACTAAGTCTCTCTCTAGCAGCAAGGAATTAATGCGAATCTTCCAAATATAAAATTTATCTTCATCAAAATTTTCCATTGTTGCAGGAGATAGTGCTTGATAGGTTGCAGATATGGCCATAAGTTTGCTTTACAAGGATTCTTGGTTGCATATAAATAGTTCACCTAGCCCTCTAATCCACTCAAATTCTTCACCTCCTCTCAATTAATGCTTGAAATCGACAAAATTTACCTCAATTCCATTGATGACCTTGTTCCGAAATGGAGTAGCCATATTTGCTTCTTCTATCCATAATCCATGATGATTCTCTAGAAATAACTTGCTTTTGAAGATAAGGCCCCAAATCAAAGCTTAAATAATCATTGTAGCCGCGGTAAAGTAAGCACACAAAAAACCCTAAAGCTTGGTTGCAGAATCTGATGCGCAGGTCTTTGGTTGGTTCGCCTCCAAGATTAGCCTGAAGGCTCTAACCATGGCAAGAAAATAGAACTGAAAGATATATAGAGATGGCTGGCTTGTTGGAAAAGCCCCAGCCGTGACACATAGTTATACGCCTCCAAGAGGCACATGCACCGACTAAGAGACACGACTAATGACTCTAGGACATGACCAATGACTCTAGGCCATGTAGGCAGATTGCCAAGATGGAAATCCATGTGGCGATGCATGTGGAGAGGCTCTATGTCTCAACAATCTTTAACCTCACGAATACGTGAATTGAACTAGCTTTTCTAGTCTAATTTGGTAATCACAAATCAAGTTAATGATGCCATGATGCTCCAAAGATACATGCATTACAAAACCGGTGCACATAAAAAAGAAAAAGATTTGAGAACATCATGTTCTTTTTGGGTTGCCCGAAGGACAAATCCTAAGGCTAGATCTAAGGCTAGAGGGAGTGCATATAGAATACGTCGTGTACGTACCAAATAGAAGGTACAATTTTGACCAAGAAGCTTAAAGAAATGCCGAGATTCAACATGGAGGGACTTCCCATTGTAAAGCCTTAAAAATTAGAGAGTACGAGTGATTGGCAGCAAAGATATGGCCAGTTATTCTTCTCTGCTTCCATGGTTGGAAAATGGTCGTAGAGTTTTTTCTGGTTCAGGTTGGTTGAAATGGTTTAGGCATACCGTAATCAATCTTGCTCTATTCTTCACCGATTCATTCAAATAAGGAGCTCCTTAGCCATCCATGATTTTATGAGTTGGCTGATTAGTATTATGATCAGGACAAATGTTTCATGGTTAGAAACAACACTCCCATCTGATCAGAGAATTGAAGTAGAGCAGTTGAAGAAGGTTACTATAGTAGGCTTAAGCTCTTGCATCTTTCCGGCCTTTGCTTTTCCTTGATTGATAATCTTTATACCCAACCCGGAAATAAACAGATTTGCACTCTATGGCTTCAAGGAAAGAGGGCTTTGCTTCTAGCCTCTGTATTTGTTTCACAATAATCATTCATTTTTCATCCAAGAAAGCTATTCATGTTGAAAAACTCTTCAGCTTTTATCCTTTGTCCTTTTCCTCATCCTTCTCTAACATCCTAGATTTGGGATCTTTTCTGCAAGAACACTAGCATTTGAGAGGCAAACCTTTGCAAAATGCTATGGGACTTAGTAAACGAGTTGAAATTGTCGGGGCAAATTGTCCATCGAATTGAGGCTCGATTCTCTGGGCGTCAGACTTTTGTAAGAATAATTTGAATAATTTTATGCTCTGGTAAGATTAGAAGGTGTGATAGTAAATGCCTTTGAAAGGGGCATAAAATTAAGGGAAAATTCCAAATGTACCAACCCCATCCCCCCTCCCAAAAAAAAAAAAAAAAAAGTTTACAAATATTCAAAAAATACCCCTAGAAACAGGATATTCGGTTCAATTGGCAATAACATTTTTGTGATGAATCAAATAAAAAGGTGCCTTTCCGAAGTACTAAATCGTAAAAAACGGAGTTGAAATTTTCAAGTTACAGTGTTTTAAAAAGTGTTACAAAAAAGCAACTCAAATGAGCATACCTTGTGAATTTCAGCTCCGATTTAGATGAATTTGTCCTTGTTGGAAAGATCTTATTCTAATCTCTAATGTTCATGAAGGCCACCTTTGTATTTGAGGAGCTAACAAAACTATATCACTATATTTTCAAAAATGCTCTTCATTTGGAGGGTATTTTTGGAATATCTGCAAACTTGGAATTTTCCCTAGAATTAAGGCCGATTGATCTTCAGGGCTATAGAAAACTGTACCAAGAACTGGTAGATCTTTGCAATAGGAGTTTTAGATGCCCGAAAGGTGCGTTCTTTGCAATAGGAGTTCTGTGGGTGCCCAGAAGATGAGGTTTCAAAGCAGCATTCATGGCTGGGATTCCTTCAATCTAGCTCTTTCCAAGATCTTTCACCTCTGGCTGAGTCTCATGATACTGTATGGCAGGCCATAAGAAAGGTTGTGGTCTTTTTCCTCGAGTTAAAGCATTTTTCAGGCTTATGTTTTATTTTTCGTTGTTTCTTGCAGAGAAATTGGTTCTATTCTGGTATAGAGGGCAACTCATTAGCAACTTATTAATACCTGAGATGATTAAGTTTTTGGATACCTAAAACATACTTGAGCCTAAGTATATATTAGACATTTTTTACAAAGTAAGCATCCATTTTTTACGAAGTAAGCTAGATGCTAGTTGAATTGTGTAAGCCCACGCTACTTAGTTGCAGTGATGATTTTGGTGCTACTATATCATCAATATGACTATTCCTATTACGACAAATATTGTAGCTTTCGAAGAAGTTTTAAGTGGCGGTAAATTTTATCCATAAATAATTATATACCTACCATTGACATTATGTATGGCTTCAAGACACTTGGGATTGCATTCTGGCATGGATCGCTGGGGTCCCGCGATTGTCGCTAGCTAGAATGGGTTAGTACCATGCCGGAATATCAGATCAAGTGACTTGAAGCCACAATACTAAGAAACAACTATGGCATTTTTCCCCTGTCGCTTTGTCCCCTGTGCCATATCCATCCGTGCCCATCATCATTGTTGTGTCAGAATCGGAGACGCGGAATGGTAGACTCAACTACCATTCTACAATGGAATTGTCTGCCATATGGCTGCACAAAATTAACTGTCAGAGCCTGAACTCTAACCTTGCAAGAAGGATGAAAAACCCAACAATCCAAGCTCGATCTATGCAATGCACAACATAAAGAATCATTATCTCAATAGCTAGATCAAGCAAAACACTCTCTCCCAATACACTGTCTCTCTGTTCTTCTCTCTCTGCTCAGATAATACAGTGATCATAATACCTCTTCACACAACAATGTATACGTGCAAATATCCTGCACGCGTACATGTGCGTATATCACTCCATATACAGTATACGATCTCCTATACCCCCTCAGTAGTGGTGAGTGCGGTGAGTGGTGAGTGGTGAGTGTGGTGACCACCCCAACAGTGGCGACCACAGTGGGAAAATGTGCCACTTCGTAGCGGAGAACCCACAACAAAACGTACTAATATGGTCCTTGGGACATGTCCCCAAATGACACATTTACATGTATGTTTAGAAAGAAAATTACCCTCCTAAAATCCAAATGACTGATACAAACAAACTGGTCCAAAATGACAGTGACGAAACAGAGCCTCTGTAACTGTGGCAACTTTGAAAGCTGATATCTTGAGTTCCAGAACTCCGTTTGACCTGCACCATAGCTTGTTGGATTCGTATCACCGAAATACATCTTTTGATGTAGGATATATTGTGTATTAGTGAACTGTCACCATCTGTTTTTACAGAAAAACGACCTGCTGTAACCCAAAAGTTCTCCACAAATTTCTCTGTAATTGGAGCTATGCCAAATCTGAATCCCTTATAAAAGCACTTCTCTTTCAAAATAAGGCCTGAGATCCTTGCCATTTCTGGGATTAGGCAACAATTCCCCTTCTGGAGTCATCAAGTAGAAAGCCCCACCTGGTACCTCTTTATCAATCAGAAATGGGCCTTCCCATGGGCTTTGAAATTTGGATAGATGCTTCTTAGTGGTCCTGCACAATACCAATTGCCCTTCCTCAAATGGATTGACAACCTGTAACTTGTCTTTGATAAGCTTTACTTTTTGTTTATGCCTCATATTGAAGTCTGCTGCTTCTTGTCTCATCTCTTGCAATTGCAGTAAATCATCCATCCTATTATGCACTTGATTTGGAGTTGGAACTTCTCCTAAATTCTCATAATAAGGGAGCTCCACAAATGAACATAAAGGAATGTCCAAATGAATAGGCATCACAGCTTGCACTCCATAAACCAATTCAAATGGTGTAAATCCTGTAGCCAACTTGTAAGTACACCTGAAACTCCATAAGGTACCTATCAAGGCTTCATGCCAATTTCTTTGATTATTCTTCACTGTTTTGGCCAAGATAGCTTTCAAAATTTTGTTAGTAGACCCAGCTTGCCCATTTCCCTGTGGATAATGAGCAGAAGCTTGCACATGTTGAACACCAATCTTTTCTGTTAACTGAGCTACTACTTTCCCCATGAAATGAGTTCCCCGATCAGACAAAGGAATGGTTGGAATACCAAACCGAGAAATTAAATTGTGATAAAGAAAGCTTACTGTGGTATTTTCTGTAGCATGCTTTGCTGGAATTGCTTCTACCCACTTCGTAAACATACATGTGGCTGCCAAGATATACTTATGACCTTTAGAAGATGGAGGATTGATAGGCCCAATGTAATCTAATCCCCACATATGAAACGGACTAACACTCAAAATAGGATGAAATGGCATATTATTATGGCCTGTTAACTGCTTGTGCCTTTGACACCTTTCACATTTGCTAACAAAGTCTCTAGTATCCTTGTAAAGAGTTGGCCAATAATATCCCCAATGAAGGATCTTCCTAGGTGTTGTTCTGGCTGCAAAATACCCTTGGCAATCATGTGCTTGCTGCAACAAGTCATGAGTTTGCTGGCCAGCAACACACCTTAATAAGAGACCTTCCATTAGTCCTCTTATAAAGAATAGCCTCATGCACCACATAACCAGCTGCTTGTACTCTAAGTGCATGCTTTTGTTGCTTTGAAAATGAGGAAGGATAAGTCTGATCTTGTAAATACCTGTATATGTTAGCATACCAAAGATCCACGGTCTCAATGAACCCTTGTAATACGCCATTATCTTGAACTGCTACTTGCTGGTCTGTTTTCGCTTCTACTTCAGCACCACTACTCAAATAGGCATTTGGATTATGAGCTCCTTGAACCATTTAACATACTTCAACTCAAATTCTTGTATGATAAGAGCCCATCTTGTAAACTTAGGATCTTGGACAGTCTTGTTGTAAATGCATGGCAATGGGTTCACATCCATATGAATGTAAACATATTGTACATTTGTTGAATTCCATTGTGAAGGAAGAAGATAATGTCTAAATTTATTCAAGGCCCACTTCAATGCCAACCCAAGATGCTCCACATGAGTCCATTTCTGCTCTTGTGGAGTTAACAACCTGTGAGCATAGTAATTCACATCTTAATGCTTTTGCTGATTTTTCTGACATAGTGTGACAGCCAAAGCTTGTTCCCAAACTGTAAAGAATAAATGAAATGGCTCACTCATTCTTGGAGGAATCAGCAAAGTTCTCTCTTTCAATTGTCCAAGGCACCATTCAAATGCTTCTTGAGCGTCCTCCTTCCATCTAAAATTCTGACCTTGCTTCATACAATCCACAAGTGGCTGGGTTATTTTAGCAAAATTGTGCAAATACCTCCTACTAAAACTGAGTTGGCCATATAAGCTTCTCACTTGGGATACATTTGTAGGTGGTTTCACCTTCTCCAAGGCTGCAATCTTACCATGATCCACTTGTAACCCCTTTTTTGAAACATAATTGCCCAATAGTTTTCCTCCTCTAGTGAAGAAAATACACTTAGCAGGATTCAAACTTATGCCATACAATCGGCATCTTTCAAGAACTTTTCTGAGATGATCCAAGTGATCCCTTCTTGGATTCGAAAACACTGTTAAGTCATCTATAAAGACTCTCAAAAAGTCTAAAATATTATGAAAAGCATATGTCATATCTCGCTGAAATGTGGCTGGAGCATTTGTGAGGCCAAAAGGTAATACCTTATAAGCATAGATGCCAAAAGGTGTTCAAAAAGCCGTCATTGCTTGATGTGGTGGATAAATTTGGATCTCATTATATCCGGAGTAACCATCCAAGAAAGAATATGCCTGATTTCCTGCAACCATATCCAACAAGGTGTCTATGAATGGTGTAGGAAAATGATATCTTTTGGTAGCTTTGTTGAGATCCCTGTAATCAATGCATACTCGGATTGAGTTATTTGGCTTTCTCACTGGTACAATAAAACTGATCCAATCTGAATTCGGCATTGGTACAATAAATCCCGCCTCCAAAAGCTTCATGACTTCAACCTTTACTTGCTCCTCTATGGCTGGACTCATCCTCCTTTGAGCTTGTTGGACTGATTTTGATCCTTGTTTCAAATCAATGGTATGAACCACAATCTCTGGTGGAATGCCTTTCAATTCTTTGTAATTTCTTGCCAAAACATCCCTGAATTCTCTTAATAAAGATATTAAATCTCGTTCCGCCTCTTGAGTAAGATCTCCTCCAATAATAACCAATTCTTCTTGATTTCCTTGAGAAATATTGACGTTCTTGACTGAATGTGGTGACTGTAATGAATGTGGTGAGTGTGGTGATGAATGTGGTGAATGTAGTGACCGTGGTGAATGTGGTGACAGTGATGAATGTGGTGACTGTGGTAAATGTGGCGACTGTAATGAATGTGGTGCAGGTGATGACTGTGGTGAATGTGGTGACTGTAATGAATATGGCGCAGGTGATGAATGTGGTGAATGTGGTGACTGTGGTGACTGTAATGAACATGGACTGATGTGATTTACCTCGTCCTCCTGAATTTGCGCATGCCACCAAGCTGCTTGCACCATTGCCGATTGTGCTAAAACATCCGCCACATTGTTTTGCTCCCTTGGAATTGTACCACAATGCATTGCTGAAAATAGGACTTCAAATCCATGGTTGTTGATATAAGCCTCTCAAATTAGCACTTAAAACCTGAAATTGATCCATAAGTTGTTGACACACCAACAAAGAGTCTCTAAAAAATGTCAAACAATCAACATGCTTCGTCTGTGCCAAAGTCATCCCTTGAATAAGTGCATGATATTCAGCCTCATTATTACTGCTTGCATTGCATGGTATACTCAATGTAACAATCTTCTTCTTATGCCCATATATCAGAAATACTCCTACACCTCCATAATTCTTGAGTTTAGAGAATGCACCATCAAAATACATTTGTCCTTCTATAGTGGGCTGATTTCTGTTTATCCCATCCATGCTTGATGTCAAAATCAACATCTCTACTTGATCTTGATCAATACCTTGCTGAAATAAAGTCTCACCAATGAGTCTTTGAATGGACTCCGCCTGCATGTTTACAAGAGTGTCTTGTAACTCACCTTCACCAATACTTTCAAGTCTTTGGATATACTTATCTGCAACTTGCTGCTGTAAATGTCATATTTCTAAAATTTGGGTACCTTTTAACCACTTGTACAAAGTCTTATCTTTCTTATCACCCACTTCCAAGACATGAAAACAACTAAGACCTTGCTGCACTGACACCATAGCATTCTCTTTGCTGATTTCTAACTGCGGACTGGTCAAAGAAGGATTGCAAAGAAAGGTACCTTTTTCTGATTTCAGATGATGATCTATAGTAACTTTGTGTTCCCCTTGAAAGATATTCATTTCACGCTTCCTCCATGAAGTCTCAGCTTGTACGGCATCTAACCATGTACGACTCAGCAACAAAGTATAAGTTTCAGCATGCACACTCTCTGGAAATTTCAAAACCATGAAATCCAAGATTGCTTCCACCTCATAAACCTTGCATAAAACATTTGTTATGACTCCCATAGGCTGCACCTTCATTTGATTGAATGCTTTGAGCATCATAGTTGTCGGTTCCATCATTTTCAATCCAACTTGAAGCATTATGTGGTAAGGCATTAGATTCACTCCACTGCCGGAATCTATGTTGGCGTCTTTGATTAAATATCCATTAATACTCACATCACAAAGAAATGGCCCTGGATCCTTGGAATGCCGGGCTGGTGGCTCCATTCTACTCTTATTGGTATCATTTGAGATGATTTGCTGGACTAAAATTTCTGATTTTGTTCTTCCCCCTAACTCTTGCAACAAGTTTGGAGAATAATGCATCAATTGCTCAAGAGTAAGTGTAACTTTAGTGGCCAAAACTTGGCTGATCATATCATCTTCATTTTGAATTTCCTCATCCATCATAGGAGGCATCACTATGGGCTGATTTTCTGCTATAGACTGAAACTGTTCTGTGGGTAGCACATTGAATTGCACCTTCTTAGGTGCTGACACCTTCAAAGCTTGTTCCTTCAAAGACTTTGGAAAAGAGGTCTTTGTCTTCTCCGCAATTGGTACTACTCTTGGTTCTTGAACCACCTTTTGTGATCTTGTAAACGCATTTACTTCTCCAATCTCTTCTTCTTGCTGAAATGGATCATTCTCCACCTCAACAAATCCACAATTTACTACTGATTTTGCCTTCTCTTGCTTCTTAAGCTTCTCACTAAGAGCCTTAACTTGAGGATTATCAATGTACTTTGCATCTTGAATGCGAACATCATTATTAGGAAGAGGTACGGATTCAAACACTTGTTGCCTTGGTGGATACTTGCTGGTTGCCCATTCTGGTTTCCCATGGATTTTCCAACAAGTACTCTCATCATGCTTGAATTTATCACATAACTTGCAATACAAATGTCTTACTTGGATACCATCCCTGTTTTGGCTGCACCATTTGTGTGGAACTGATTGGAGCTTGTTGGGCAATTGGAGCTTGTGGCATCATTGGAACTTGTGGTATTATAGGTGCTGCTTGCATTGGCTGAATAGGAATAGGTGGTGCTTGTTGCATAACATCAAATACCGGATTGGCCCTCTCAAAGAATCTCTTCTCCCGACATTCTTGATCATTATGGCCTTCTATTTGGCATCTTGAGCAGAATTTCAGCAATCTACATGTAGTATCAGAATGTCCAATAGACCCACAATACTCACAAGTAATAAACTGAACCTCCCTTGGCTTCTCACCAATTGTAAGCTTAAAAATCTTGGCTGCAATATCCTCTGTTTTATGCTCTAGAGCAGCAACTTCATGAATGTATCCTAGCTTATCTTCAGCCTTGAGAGCATACTTTTGTGCCTCTAGTAATGTTGTAGGCTGTTTGGTCTTCACCTTATGAGCAATAGCTTGTTTCAGCCCCTTCACATACCATTGAATATCCATTTCATCACTCCTTGCAATCTTCCAATGGACCATGGCTTTAAGAACTGCAATATACCTCTGATTATACTCTCTAATTGATTCATCTTCCTTTTGTGTGAAATTGGTCCACCTTTCCATAGTCTTATCCTTACCATGAACTTCTTGATAATTAGCAATGAAAGCTTCCTTTAATTCCTGATATGTCATGGTATCTGGCTGAGTTTGTGCCCACTCCTCCACTGAATCTTGCAAAGAACCATGAAACCAAAGCAAATAATCACCAGCCGGTAACTTACATTGCTGGCAATACCTCTCAAACTTCACAATATACTTCAAAGAATCCCCATCTACCAGATCATCAAACTTTGGAATCCCCATTGTCTGAAAACCCCATACCATAGGTGGTAATACATCCATCTCTGCCTCTTCTTGGGTTTCTTGAAATTGAAAAAACGAAATGGAATCTCCTTTCAATTTGAAAAACGAAATTGGATTACCTTCTAGATCTGTAAATGGAATCAGAACCTCCTGGATCTGAGAATTAGACCCCAGATCTGCTCCCAAATCTAAAAACAAAATTGAATCTTGATGCAATTTTGAGTCCAAAGATTGAGTCACCGGTCCCCTTCTTGTTACGATGGAGCTTGGTGGTATATCCTTCTTACTTCTCTTGGGCATAAAACTATGCTCCCTTTGTCAAATTGTACTGCACAAATCAATTACGGCAAAATCCCCTTCACCCAAGAAATTGCTCCTTTCTCAATGGTGTCATTCTTTACCGACGATCACCAATACCAATGGTAACAACTCCTTTTCCAATGGAAATTCTTGTCAATCAATGGTCTGTCGAGCCACCGTGGTCGCCAAATTGTTAGAGCCTGAACTCTAACCTTGCAAGAAGGATGAAAAACCCAACAATCCAAGCTCAATCTATCAGATCTATGCAATGCACAACATAAAGAATCATCATCTCCATAGCTAGATCAAGCAAAACACTCTCTCCCAATACACCGTCTCTCTGTTCTTCTCTCTCTGCTCAGATAATACAGTGATCATAATACCTCCTCACACCATAATGCATACTTGCAAATATCCTGCACACGTGCATGTGCGTATATCACTCCATATACGGTATACGATCTCCTATACCCCCTCAATAGTGGTGAGTGTGGTGAGTGGTGAGTGGCGAGTGGTGAGTGGTGAGTGGTGAGTGTGGTGACCACCCCAACATTAATCCAACTAGAAAATTGCGACCGAAGAAATATATTGTAGTGTAAATGTAACGATCCATACATGAGGGGCACCACACCAACTTTGCTTATTGGGTCTTGCCACCAATCACCTTACATTGCAGCAACAATAAACTCGACTTAGATTGATATGGAAGAATGCAATCACAAATCTATAAGGACGACACAATTAGAATTCAAAAGCTTTTTGTCTATGTTCCATACGACATGGAAACCAACAAGTAAATCTTGATAGTAAGTAGGCAATCTGTTGGATATGTCAATAGGAAGGTGGAAAAGCTTTTTAATTTAGTTCATATACTTGGCAAAGATGGTAGAAGTAAGAAGGCCTTCCCAAAAAACTTCAGATTTTGGCCGAAGGAAGCTTACTAAGCCATGGCAACAAGGTTTTTAAAAAATAGAAAATATAGCAATTTACAAAATATAACCACTAAAACTGACGCTGTTTAGAGATAGAACTAGGTCGGATGCAAAGACGTTTTGTGCCACATGAATTTAGATATTGTTCTTGTTGCATATGTGCAAAAATAAATCATCAACTTATGTTAAGGTATCATGGAGAGATAATATCGGTTTTATTGATGATATGTTGACGACCTTTGTAAAAACAAATGTACTTTGCTTTGCTTTATGGACCTAAGTATTCAAAAAGACGTGAACATATTATTTTAAATAGATTCATTTTCTTGTGCATATGGAAGTGAATTAATTTCATATCATAGTTGTCATGGTGGAAAAACTCGTTAAAAAATGATAATTTTTAGTTCTTGTAACATGAACAAAGAAAGTAGTTGCGAGGGTGGAAAAACTCATAAAGGAAAAAAATATTTACTTCTTGTAGAATGAAACTTCCACCAAGTTGTTAATGGCTAAGCAACAAATAAGATAAGAAATCATGGGCATCAATGTTGCCACATTCGCGAATTTGTACTACTGGCAAAACAAGCTTTTGTAGATCATACGACACATCTTGCATGTTCAGAATTTGAGAAGAAAGCGCATTTTCTTATTAGGTAAAGTGCGCATTTACGTGCCCTTATGCATCCAACACACGTCTATCTTGATTGGAAATACAAGTTCTTTACACACAACAAAGTCCTGATACTTAGCCTAGAAGCATCATTGTTAGATACATATGTTCATCCTTTCTTCAACAATTCCATAGGATAAGAATGGAAAGGAGGTAATATCTATCATCCATGAAGACTAAACGGTCTATGGGATCTTGAAAAGTAGTGATGCAATCAAAGTAGTAATACACTACGAGGAAGAAATTTTTTTACAATGAGACTTCCACAGACAAGTTAATGGTTAGAGCAAGAAATAAGAAATCATAGCCATCACTGCATGCCACATTTGTAAATGCATACGTCCTTGTTAGAATTTCAGAGCAATGATGAATGCCCATAGGACTTTATGCTGGGAAAAGAAGAAAAGAGCAATTGTGTGTTGGGTAAAAGGGATACTAACGTGCCCAAACACCCTACATGCATCTTTCTTGGGGCTTCCAAATGCCTTATGAAGATACACGTCGTTCACATTTAGTAAGTACATATTTTGACATCTTGAAGGCTATATATAAAGAGCCAATCTAAACTATCCAGATGTGAACATGCAAGAGGAAATGGAAATGTCAACCAAAATGTCACCAAAGTATACATTTAGTGGTCAAAAGAGATTATCAAAGAGGAGGAATTGAAAATGTCAACCAAATCCTTGGACAAAGTATCATATATCTACTATCTAATGGTCAAAAGAAATTATCCAAAAGGACCATGTCAACGATTTTTGTGACAAAAATATCACGACAAAGAGCGCTGTGCATAAATATCGTGCAATGTGTCAGCAAAGCAAGGGCAACCAGACAAATGGCCGCCTTCCTTACCAATTGTTTAATGCAATTTAATGGAAGATATTGCGACGACCTTGACAATCTGTCATGCTGACGTTTTCTTATGCCCAATCTTTGAACTCGAATTTTTCTTTCTGTTTTTTGTGAAGCTTTGAATTGACCCAGATCCGTTCTCCCAAATGTTCGTTGAGATTGACCTTTGACCTGTCACATGTTAATATCCATGACATCATGACCTGGTTGTCAGCACCAACATCGACCTTGGAACTAATGGCCTTTTCTTTTTGTTTTTTAATATGTGACACATATTTTGCTATCCAAAAGCTATTCTTTGAAACAAATAGAAGTGAACTTATTATTCGTTTATAATAGTTCTCTCTTGAGAGAAGAAAGCCCATAAAGTGCATTTATCTCAAGGACCTCAAGTAAAGTGTATTAACTTGATTGGTACTCTCTCCATTACTCACGCATGCACGCAACAACACAAGAAGGGACGTATCTTAATGCAATTGGCTCTCTGTGTTCCCTACCAAAAGAGGGACGTATCTTAATGCAATTGGCTCCCCGTGTTCCCTATCAAAAGAGGGATGTATCTTAATGCAATGGGCTCCCATGTTCCCCAACAAAATGTAGAAGCGCAAGATCTTAACTAATAGATAGATTCAAATGGTTTCGTGATAATAACGTTTTTGAAATATAATAGATAGATAGATGGATAGATTTTTAATGTCTACGGAGATTAAATTGGCCATGGGACCCAAACAACAAAAGGGGCATAGAAACCCAAAAAGTATAAAGAAAAAGATAATGTTAATGCACTCTACTCTAAATTAATCTTACTTATCCACTCTAGGTTAATCGCATCATGTAGTACACCTGACATTGTCTACTACTTTTGATTATGATTGTAAACCTAACTCTAGCCCCCCTTCCCTCCAACCCTCTGGTCCTCGTCCTTAACCATACCTACCTCCATAATTGTAAACCCATTAAACTTTTCATGGAATCTTATTTATCCGCTTGAGGTTAATTCATCATTTAGTACACTTAAAATTGGCTACTACTTTTGATTATGATTGTATTGTAGTCCAAACTCCCTCCCCCCTTACCCAACCACGTGGACCTTCTTTTATTAATTATACCTAACTATGCTAACTTCGATTATGAGTGCAACTTTCAATTTCATCTGCATACTCTCATTTGCCCTAGAGCATGTCAAAACGGCACATTACAGGTGAAACATAAATCCCACATTGAAACAAGACCTATAGTGCTACCTGCATTCACATCTGCCCATGAAAAAGCGCAAACTCATCGCCTCCATTTGCATAGGTGCCCACCATCTCCAAATTGAGACGGGCAGATGGACTGGGGAGCCACACCAGGACAGATTTTGTCAGTGCTACCAGATGGGTGCTGTTGAGGATGAATGTCACGCCTTCTAGAGCTGCCTGCCATATAATCAAATTCAGATACATTACGCTCTGTTAGTCAAGCCCCACGAGCCGTTACACATGATACTGAGCACGGCTTCAATGCGATAATAGGGATCATCCATTCATGAGGTAATGGATATGAGGGCTCAGATATGCCCCTGGATAAACACTTAACATGTATATATACTTTATCATGTATATTTGTACAGCTTGTTAGCAGCCTTATTGCTGCCACAGTTTTTCCCTCGAAAACCCTTCAGGGCGAGATTTTTTAATGCGGGTAGTAATACACCTACTGCGCTTTTGTATTGAGTCCCATAGGCTGATTGGTCTCCATAGACGATAAAAAACATCCAATTCAATTCAATTCGATTCTCTGTTTCGTCAGATTTGCTTATGATCTCGAACTTGTTGTATACCTAGTTACGAATGCCCTTGCTTCAGATCAAAAGCATGCCCTGTGCATAATAGGATGACTTGTAGTAAACATGCCAGGCAGGACCCTGTGCTACCCAAGATATCATGCTAGTTATTTCCTCCAATAATAAATCATCAAGATTTTTGTATGTGTTGCCTCTGTGAATGTGGGTGCCATCAAACTTGGCAATATTTAGTGCTCATAATCTCAAATTGCTTAAAGCAGCACTCGGTTTTTGCACTCTGTCATGGTTTGACTTTATAGATTATCAAATTTATTTGGATGTTCTGGAGGCATCTACAACAGGTTCTTATGGATCCATAATTGGACATATGGCTCAGGTGTAGGTTCATATATTTCTTGGGATCCCAAGTTGGCAATTATCACAGCCATCGAATGATGGTTTCGATTGGAGGAGGTGTTAGATCTAGCATGGGCTTGGTAGACAGATGGGCAGTTGCAATGGACATGCTATGGTGCCAGCTTCTGGATCCAGCAATTTATATTGATTTTGTTTACAGTTTTTCCAGCCTACACATTGCAGACAAGAAATCTCTAGGTTTTTTAAAAGCATACATCCTATAGGTGCTCATTGCAGATTGCAACATACAAGGGCTGCTAGAAGCAATTTGCAAGGTATAGAAGTAAGTTTTCTTATTCCCAGCTGTTTAGTGGGTAATGCAGGCGCTAGGGTTTTGCGGCTAGGGCGGCGGCAGGCGGCCGCCCATCTCTCCAATTCATCCCTTTCCTGTTGGAAGAGTGGTCGAAGATAGCATCCTTGGCCACTTGCTTCTGTGATTTAGTGGTTTTTTTTGTAGATTGAAGTAGGGTGCAAAGTGCCAACAACTTAGTTTGAAGTAAAGGGTTTTTCAAAGCTCATCTTAGTGCCTGAAGAGCCCTATGATGATGCTCTGAATTGCCTTTGTGGTTGTGCTGCCTTTCTTTTGCGTCTTAAACCATGGAATGGGAAGGTATCCTGCATCAACAAGGCTTTTGTTCCGTTAGCTCTGTTTCTTGCTCGGGAGAAGTATCAATCTTTCTGGTAATGCTCTATGCCCTTTCTTCATATGTATACTTGGCCAGACTTTCCATTCAAATTTAGGATTGATATGCTGCACCGTCTTTCTTTCTCGAGTTCAGAAAATATGCTGCAGCATTGCAGCTTTCTATATAGCTGCACTCACTGCAGTAAAAAATGCTGCACTCACTGCAGCTTCTTGGGCTTTATATATTATATTGGTCTTTGTTAGTTCATTCTGCAAAGGTACTTGAGCAATAGTAGTTGGTTGTGTTTCTTCCATTTCAAACATGAAGCACAAGCTATTTTTTCTAAGTCTGTATGTTATTGCATTGAGATACAGTTGGGGCAAGCAAGAGCTAGAATTTGTGCCGTCTTATTATCTGAGATTCTTTGCTAGACCTCATTCAGCTTGAGGTTTGTCTTGACTCTAATCTGCTACAGATTAGGCACAGTGAGAGGAGTGCATTGGACTTATTTAGCTAGCATCTAAGTGTACTCCTAGCACAGGTGATTGGCTTGCAGTTGATTGGACCTGAGATTGACTTAGTCTTCTTGTTCTTGAGCAGATTCCTTCGTATGAAATGTTTCAGAGATGCTTAAGGGTGTGCAAAGAAAGCCCTTCAGGAATAGTAGATTTTAGCTGGACTGATACTTGGTTGTTGTTGAGGGCTTTGGAGGTATGTTGCAGCAGAGTCTTGTTTAGTTAGCCATGGTTGTTTTAGATGCTTAACATATACAACTTGGAAGGAGTTTGTCTTTCCCTATTGTCGCTCTTCTATCCCAGCTGGAAGGAGGTGTGGACTTCAGGTATCTGCATCAGGAAAGCAATCTATTGCAAGGTAAGGGATTCAATAGGACATTGGATGGGAGGACCACATGTTCTTAGAGTTGCTCTGATGTGAGTAGAGTGCAGCGCAGATGGAACCAAAGCAAGTATTCAAGGCAAGCGGAGCAGATGCAGACCACCCTCTTGGGAGAAGGCCATGAATACCAAGGAAGATGGGGAAAATCTGTTTTTTGATCTTTATCATGGCGACTAAACCCAATTCCGGCGAGGTATGATCTCCCTCTTGCATTTCTAATTTATTTTTAAGGGAATAGGCTAAGAATTCAGTTTTGCAGGAGTTACTTTTTACAAGAACACTCATTAAATTTGCAAGAAAGCGGAAACTTTCGATGGAGGGAAAGAATCCAAGAAGTATCAAGTGGACACATGTTCTAAGTGCTGATTTTTTGCAGGTTTGGGAAAAATTTATGCTTAAGACTGGCAAGATACACATCAAGTTAATTAAACCCTAGTTCAAGGCAACACTCGCTGATTTGGTAGAGAGATTTTATCAAAAACCACTTCCAAATAATGAACTGAGAACCCTTTTTGTAAGAAATTTTGCCTGGTCATATTCTGCAAAGGCATTGCAAAATCCTGATGATTTTACGGTTAATTGGGCGAGTCTAGCAGCAGATGCTTATATGATTGCCAAGCTTAGCTGAACAAAGAGCATGTGAATGCTTTCGAGAAGAACACTACTGCATTGCTGAATCACATAAGGTCACTTTCTTTAACGTAAGAGGATAGTAAGAAAGAAATGATGCAGAAACAGGTAGACCTATTCAGAATGGAAGGTTTCATCAGTAACTCAAATGCAAACTTCAAGGATCTTGAAAAGAGATAAAGGCAGATTTGCAGGAATTAAAGAAAGAAATTCTAACCTTAAATCTGATATTGAGAGTTATGAAAGCAATATGAAGTATTGGCATGCCAATTGCAAGCATGCTGCATATTTTCATCAGAATGACAAATCTAAGAAGAATCTCTCAAAACTAGGAATGGGAACTTATAATTTCCCAATGTTCAAAGGGGCAACCACATGTGAGGGTTGTGGTCTTTTGCTTTCAAAAGAATATGAATTGCATGTAAAACTTAAATCTTGTGGTCATATATACCATGTTATATGCTTCACTGTTGTGCTGGAAAGCATGCTTGCATTGCATCTGGTTGTGATGTTGAGGTTCCTCCAAGCAGTTTGGACAAACTTGGTTTCAAGGATCTCAAACTACCAGATTCAGATGAAGAAGAAGAAGGTGAAGAAATTGAAGCAGAAGAATTGGAAAAAAGCAGCAAGGTTAAGAGTGGTAAGAAGGAGGTGACACCTAAGAAGAGATTCAGAGAAGAAACTAGCTCCAGCACACCTTTATTCAATGATCCAGCAAGCATAGACTTTCAGCCTGTCAGAGTGGCAAAGAAAAAAATAACAAGGAGTGCTACTAAGTCATGTGGTCAAAAACCAATAGACAGAGGTATTTATTAGTATTTTCTCAATTGATTTAGTAGCTTCATGTTTGTTTATTCCTTGCAGATCCAGTTGATGTAGATAAGGTAAGTCCAATGAAGTTTTCATACTTAACTCGTGAAGAGAGTCCTCAGATAGCCATTAAATCAGCAGGTAATTGATTTAACATTGAGATATAAGATGTACTACCTTACTTAAGATTTTTTTGTTGCAGACAATAGCTGTGATGGTGTTGTAGACAACATTGTCCAGCATTATTTTGCCAAGCGTAATTTGTCTCCATAAATGAAAGCTAAGCAACATTTCAGCATAACATTCACTGATGTGTATACAACTTACAACAGCTTTTTTGATGCAGAAAAAATTTCAAAAGTAGTTAATGAGGTTCGGTAGGAGGGTGCTATGGAAACTAAGGTTCCAGACAAAGGATTATCTCCAATGAACACTCCACTTAAAAAAGGTAAGCAGTTTTTCAGCACATGTGTAAGGAGTTTTATTTGTAGACTAACCTAAGTTGTATCATGCAGATCCTCAAGTTCCAGTTGATGGCTGAGTCTGGGCGAATTCCAACTACCTTAAGCATTTGTAAGCGTTAGATTGCACAATTTGCTTGCAGAAATAAATTTTTATTTACTTGTTTGGGTTTGCAGGTCGAGAATTGAGCACAACGGTGATTTCACCAGTGTGTGAGATACTTTCTCCATTACAGAGAAAAGTTCTATTGTCTCCACAAAGCCCAGACAGCCCATGGAGGATGATGTTACCATGGAAAAATGGTTGGAGAAGAAGTTGCATATGATGGGTACTGTGAAGAATATATTCAAGTGATCAAGCTAAGTGTGATGAACTAAGTTATTACAAGGAAGACATCTTATGTAATTTTAAGTGATGAACTAAGTGATGAATTAAGTCTTAAAACTTATGTTTGAGGCAGCTTAAAAACTTGCCTTCTTGTTCAAGACTAATACTGGACCAATCTTCCCCTTAGGTGCAGAGATTTTGTAAAGCACTGTTTTCTTATGAATGTAATATCTGTTTAATAAACCTTGCAATATCATTTTCTATTTTGTAAACTTTGTAAATCTTGCAATATCATTTTCAATATTACACTGATTTGTAACCCTTGCAATATCATTTTCTGTTATGAATGTGATCTATGTTTTACAAACACTCATTCTAATTAAAGCTTACAATTCCAATCATACACAATTTCAATTAAAGCTTACCATTCCAATCATACACAATTTCAATTCAAACACACGTTCATTTCAACTTCAATTCATACACAATTCAATTTTAATTTCAATTCAAACACAAATCAATGGAATTCAAACACAAATTGAATTGAAGCAATGGTTAAAATTTCATTACATGATCTACCTTGTTTCAATTAAAAAGCATATTACAATGATCTACAATCATATTACAATGGTCTGAAATTTACAATTAAAAAGAACAACTAGTCTGTTCTCTTCTTCTTCCCATGTGCAGAAGTCTTAGAGTTTCTTGTTCTACTTGTTGGATTCATCTCCTTGATGTAGGTTGATCTCAGTTTTGAGCAATTAATGCACTGTTTTGTGGCAAGCTGTCCAATATTTGGTTATATGTATCTTCTGGCAGCTCAAAACAGTTACCACTAATTTTACTCAACTCAAAATAAACAGAAGTAACCAAATGACTATAAACATTACACTCTGGTTCATTTACCAGTAACTCATATTTGTTTCTCCCTAAGAACTTGTAGAATAATCCAATAACAACTACCTCATTTCTGACAAACATGGATCTTTGAATGCCTTCTCCACTACATGTTTCACCTTAATGCACTTTAGCACGTAAAAGTCCACGTTCTCCTTATTTTCTGGCTCTGAAACTACAGAAAAATTATCTCCAACTGCAAGAATGTCAGAGTTCCATTGAGGATCACCTTCAAAAATAGGGCCATCCAGAACATCTTCCACATAATCAGCACCTGATCTTAGCTTAGAATATTGCCATGTACCTATTCTACCTTTGTTAGGGCACTTGCTATTTTTGCCTAACCAACAATTATGACAGGAACAACTGTAGTCCATTTGATCAACTTGTGTAGGACCTGTAGCTTGAATTGGCCTGATAGAATGGAACTTGCTTGAACCAGAAAGTGTAGAACAATCATATCTATCTGATCTGTCAACCTCTCTACCCCAATTTCCTGAAAAAACCTATGTAAGAAAGAAAATTTCAATGTCTATATAAACCCTAAACCCTAACAGTTACAAAGCAGTATTTCAACATACCTAAATCTGTCTTTGCCCTCGAGTGTGGAGTTGTCCCTGAAATGTTTAACCCGGAAGACGACTGCATCATGTGCATTCCTTAGTGGTACTAATCCTCTTTTCAACATTTCATGTGTAAGAGCTCGTTTAATGACAGCTCCAGCGCTATCATGCTCACCTCTTCCATTAACTATCAGAAAAAAACACAAATTAAAACTACAAATACATTCATAAAAAAATATAGCTACCTTTGCCATGATAGAAAGCAAAGTAATTTCAACTTATTGGAATGCCATTGTTATGGTAGTTCCTACCAAGGAAATAAAAGGTCCTTGCTCCTTTAAACTAATGGGAGCATCCATCAGACCATATGATGTGTTCGTTGTACTTTACACCTCTGTTTGTCAAAAATGCATGATGCTTATTCAAACAATACTGCACATACAAGGTATCATAGTCCCTATCATCTGATATATAGAAATGAGTCTCCTTTATAATTCTTCTGTCATTCTCATCGAAACTTGGATCATTTGACAATGCTGCGTGCCGATATGTAATATGAACTAAAATTGTGCATTGATCATTCTTCCAGTATAGACTCTGTATCTCTTGCTGAATCGTAAAAGTATAGTTCTCAGCAAAATCTATGACAGAAACTATGGTGTCCTTTGGAAATGCTGCCAAACACTTCCTGAATGTTTGGCCTGCCATCTCCCCTCATAATTATGTGGTATAAATTCATTGGCTTCTTGGATAATCTCTGCAGTAGTTGAGCATTTGTAAACTAGTTTGGTTACTAGTTTGTTAGATATGTTGTACTCTCCCTTGCCATCAGGCTCAGGCCCTCCTATGGGCTCACCTGCAATAGTAATGATAGAGTCAATGTGATAGAACTTGGGATAAAAGAAAGCTAAATTCTTACCTTTCTTCCATTCAATGTTGTGTCCTGGAATGTATTTCAATTCATTTGGACAAGTTGGTAATCTGGTAGGTCCACAATTCTTGCACTTGAGAGTCAAACAGTCATGTGCATACCATTCATTTGTTTCGCCATTCCTTGGACAAACTAGTGATCTCCAAAGCTCACTAGTAGAAGAATATGTACATTCTAGGGAAAGGTCCTTTGCAAAGCAATAACATCTAGTGAAGTGGAGTTCCATTGAGCTGAATGAGTGAAAATACAATGACCCATACACAATGAGGCCCCAACATGAGTGAATATGAGTGAAAAAAAAATCCAACAATGACCGCAACCATATCTACTTACTTAAAACATATAACTGGGCCCACAACCCACAAAGTTCCCGAACCCAAAACCGCATCTAAAGCCCGTCCAAGTCAGAATTGACCATACCAAAGCTGCACCTCGGCCCGCAACCCTCAAATATCGACTCCCAACCCCCACCCCAACAAGAAGGGGTAGAAGTGAAAACTGCAACCGCAACCACCTCGGAACTGCTGAAAATTGGCTATCATCTCAGTGTCAAGAAAGAGGATCTCAGTGTCAAGAAAGAGGATCGCACCGAACTGCAAAGCACAATCACACATATGATTAACGTGAAAAGGTTAGGAGCCCTGTCTTTGGGAGCGACATTGCTACGCCAATATAGATACACTAGGCCCGACTGCGAGGGTCTTTCCCTCAGTGCCCTCTGGAAGCCACAAAGCTACGCCAGGAAGAGAAAATAGGCACATCCAATAGAAGAATCCTTTGGAGCCTACCTGAAGTTTACAAGTGCTGAGAGCTAAGAGAGAGAGAGAGAGAGAGAGAGAGAGAGAGAGAGAGAGAGAGAGAGAGAGAGAGAGAGAGAGAGAGAGAGAGAGAGAGAGAGAGAGAGAGAGAGAGAGAGAGAGAGAGAGAGCAAAAGCACGACCAATAGCCAACTGAGAATCAACCCGATAGTAAACAAATAGTTAATAGTCAACACAAGCAACCAAACACAATAGCACAATATCAAAAATTGAAAAGACTACCATCGCTAATGTGAAACAAACATACCACATGGAAGTTTAAGACAAGGGGATAGATGCCTTCTAACAAGCATCGTAACGCCAACCTAATCGTGAAAATACATGAGCAGGATGGAAAAGGATTCCAAAGATAATGACACAACAAATGAGAATACTCGGAAGCCACAGAGCTCTAGAGAGCTCTAGAGAGAGAGAGAGAGAGAGAGAGAGAGAGAGAGAGAGAGAGAGAGAGAGAGAGAGAGAGAGAGAGAGAGAGAGAGAGAGAGAGAGAGAGAGAGAGAGAGAGAGAGAGAGAGAGAGAGAGAGAGAGAGAGAGAGAGAGAGAGAGAGAGAGAGACCTGGGATCTCCCCTAGGTGCCGTGCCCGAATTTACAAGTGCTACGTTGGGAAATTGCAGAGGCCACCAGCCACAAAGATATAGAAGAGAAGAGTCAATACAGCCCTCACTAGGTGGAACGAGAAGAAATCAACAGATGTTAAGACGAGCCGACACAAGGTGACTAGACTCAGAGGAGGGAGGGAGGGAAACTCTAGAACCAACAGAATTCAGCTCAGAGGAAATGCCGATGAGGAATGCTAGTAGGCGATATGGATATATAGTAGACAGAGCCAAAGAAAGCCTGCGCCATAGAAGGCTCAGGCTATAGATAGGTCTGACGCTCAAAATGGCGTGACGCCAAAACAGACATCCCTTTTCCCAGAATGATGGTTCTCTTCTAACCATGGCATTCTAGGGAAAGATCCTTTGCAAAGCAATAACATCCGACAGAAAGAGGAACCTACCTCCTCCAATCACAGACTGAGACTGCGAGCAAAAACAAGTAAGATCACTGAAAATCGATTGAAATATGCAGACTACCCTAAGGCCGGAATACATGGATAAAGAATAAAGCAGAGCAAAGGAGCAACAGAACAATAGGGCAATTAAGGCAAGAAGGAGAAGACAACAGGGGTAACTAATGTTAATTTAAACAAGGCAAGAAGGAGAAGACAACGGGGGTAAGTAATGGTAAATTGAACAAAAAAGGGTCATTAGAGGCCATGAGGCACTTGACAACAAGGAGGTACAGTAAGGACCACCAAACAAGCAATGGACGTCAACCATGAAAAATGAAGAAAAGCAGCATGAGGCCTAATGAACCAACACAAACAGTGCAAATGGAGCAACCAAAATGAACGCAACGAAATGGATCAGTCAGACTACAAAGAAACGAGAAATCAACCAAAACAGCAGTATGAGCAATGGAGCTGAAGAAGCAGAAGAACCATGCAGATAAAGGAAAAAACCTGGTGCCAACCATAGGCTAAACAATAGAAGGCCCGAATACTATGGTAAAGACATTGATTGATATCTTAAGAAGGGACTAATGATGATAAGTTGAAAAAGCGATGCACCAGCAAAGGTACAAGGGACACAAGGTGACATCCCCATAGCCTGAACACAACTGAAAACGTGATGAGAACTACAAGAAACAAAAAATGGAGCCATAAGGGATAAAAGATAAATAAAACTAATGAGACAAGGGAATACTCGGGACCAACAAGACACAAGAACCGTGTGGGGTGCAGGGAACCAACAGTAAAATGGAAAATGATGCCAACAAGCGAAAAAACAGACTCCAATGAATCGGACAACCCAGATAAAGAAAACTACAAAGATAAGAAAGCATGAATGTCTATCCTGCAAGGCCAATATAACAAGTAAAATTGAAGGTCACGAAGATGAGCAACGAAATTATGAGCAAGGAAAATTAAAATAACAAAGCTAAACAATAATGAGACTAAAAGAATAAACTCAAAATAAATGAATCCAACCAACCATGGAACAAGCAGAACAAGTGGATATAACTGAAATATAACTATGATTAAAGGCAATAGAACATGGCCGCTAGACATAGAATGGAGAGAGGGACAATTCGGGCAATGAAAGACTATGATAGAAAAAACTCAGGAAAAGTGTCCGATGATCAGCTTGGAAGAATAAGGGGGAAGTGAGTAAGAAAAAATGTAACAAGAACTATAGAAGCAATAGAGCACAAACAAGAGTGCAGGAGTCCATAGGAAGAAACAGGATGACTGAAATAAGAACAAATATCAGGGCAGACACTATGAAAAATGAATAACGACAGTGGAACATCGAGATCAAAGAAATGAAGCAGCACATTGGTGATCAGGCCCTGAAGCAATGACGCTGCAAAAAACAAGGTGGAAAGCATCAATAGAACTAAAGAGACCACTAACCATGGAATAGGCGGAGCAAAAGGAGGAAATTGGATAAAGGCAATAGAAAAACCGTCAGAACTAGAAGGGCAAGAGGAACAAATTCGACAATTGAACACATGAATAAGCTGCAATAGAGAGGACAAAGAAGGATTGCATAAAGACACAAGACATAAGTATCAACTTAGATGAACAAAATTGGCAAAAGCAAGAACTAATGAAGCAAATGGAGTATAAGTAGGACTATAAGAAACCATAGGAAGAAACGGGACAATGGAACAAGTATGAAACCAGGGCAAATACTAAAAAGACACACGGACTACAGAACAATGGAGCAATGAAGGACAACTAGAACTAAAGGACGTGACCAGCGACCCCAAGAGAGGACAATGGATAGGATAGTAGAATATTAACCGAGATAAGAAAATGACGGGAACACATTGATTTTAAGGTAATCGTTATATATACTAATCAGAACCATATCACATCAGAGACCCATAGAAAATAAGATAAACCAATCACATGAGACAAATATCCATGCATTAACGAACACTGGTGTAGAATGAGGTAAAAAATTAAGCTTAAAGAAAACATCTTAATGCATGATCGATATAGAATGCTCATTGCTATAAAGAATGCTCATGCATAACCTTCATGCCTATACTCAGACATGTGCAAGTCTATCATAAGTTATATTTTCCATGAAAAAAAACAAGCAGCCATAACAACGACAAAAGACATACTACAGTAAGTTATAGTTCTCCTAAGAAATCAAGCGAAAAAGAAGTTCTAGAAAATATGCACTGGTCAAACTCAAAGTATAGAAGCCAAAAATGAATAAACGATGGTCAACCAACAAACTGACGAGGCATGCCAACCTTAGGGACCAACTAGACTCAAGGACTGAGTGCGATGGAGGGGATCAGAGATCACATGGTAAATGAAACAAACGAAGCAGGGGGATAGAGCAATGAGATTGCGATGAAAGGAGTAACATGAACCACATGGACCAAACAATGCGAAAACAAGACTAACAATGACTAATAGAACAAGTAAACAAAAGCCTGGAAAAGGAGTAATGGACCATGAGTAAGGACAAAGTGAACCAACAGCCAAGCATGAAACTAATTAGACTAAAAGAATAAAACCCAACAAAGAAACAAGAAGAATAGAGCTTCAAACTAACAGAAAGGAAAGGTGAAAAATGTAGCCACAAGGATTTGAAAACTTTCAAAAGCAAGATTGAAAAGAACTAAAAAGACCAACCAACCATAGAACAAGCGGAGCAACATGGGACAAATCAAAGTAGAAGGAATAGAAGAAAGGATACCATGATGACAAAAGATGGCGTATCCAAGAACTACAAAAGCGGGTGAAGCACAAGTGAAACTGCAAGGATCTATAAGGAAGAAATGGGACAATTGGAACTAGTATAAAAGTAGAGCAACCAATTAAAGAAACTCACGGATTATGAGAGACAAATGGAGCAATAATAGACAACTAAAACTAGGTATGTGATGGGTAACATGGACAGAAGAAAAATGACTAAGCCAATGAAAATTAACAAGATAGGATTAAAGGCACATAGGTCTTAGGGTAGTTGAACATCAACAAGAACCAAACCCCATAAGAGACACATATAAACCACTGGGAAAAAACGAGTCCAACATCACCGCTGCTAAACATATGAAAAAAGGTCAGATCAAGCAACGAGCACTCTGGAGGAAAAACAGACTCTTATGCAAGAGGCCATGCCTAATGCCTATAACTTGGATATGTGCAAGTCTACTGTAAGTTATAGTTTCCATGAGGAAAAACAAGCGGTAAGAGAAATGACGGGGCATATTGGTATTAATGCAGTCATAACACCGACAAGAAACATACCGCATAAGAAAAAACATAAGCAAGATAGAGGAACTACATGTAGCAAATGTCAATGCATCATAGACCAAATATATCACATACATATAACAAATACTGATGCAATATGAAATATGAAATATGAAATAGAATAAGGTCAACAGTTATCCATGTCAAACATAATATATACATGCGCGATATGCTTGCCGAACCATAAGAATGCTTATACATAACCCCATTCCAAACATCATGCCCAATACATATAACTTGGATACGTACACGTCTACTATAAGTTATAGTTCCCATGAGAAATCATGCAATTTGCGAGTTCTAAAAACATGCATCATGTTAAAACTCGAAATATAGGATGTAGAATATCAAATTACATAGAACTAGGAAAAACGAGTCCAACATCACTACTGCTAAACATATGATAAAAATGTTAGTTCAAGCAATGTGAGCATTCTTAGAAGAAAAACAGACTATACGACGAACATAACTTCTATGTCAGATATCATGCCTAAAGCCTATAACATAAGATCCGTGCAAGTCCAACCACAAGGTATCATTTCCATGAGAAAAAACGTGATAAAAGAGTTGACAAGGCACATTGGTGATAATGCAATTGCAACACTGATAAGAAATATACCACCCAAAAGAAAAATCATAAACCCAACCTATCACACTCATATAACAAACATTGATGCAATACGAGACATGAAATAGAAAGATATCAACAATTATCCATGTCATAATATACATGTCCAAAATAATATGCTTGACAAACTAGAAAGAATGCTCATGCATAACCCCATCGAACCCCATGCTGACATCATGCCTAAAATGCATACCCTAGGTACGTACATGTCTACCGTATATGTCTATCGTACGTCTCTACCGTAGTTTCCATAAAAAAATTAGACTACCAAACCTTATGGAACTAGGGAAAAACGAGACCAACATCACCGATGCTAAACAGACGAAGAAGGTTAGTTATAATAATGACCACTTTGGCAGGAAAACAAACTAACCCAAGAAAACAACGCGAACCACATAATATAAGAATCTAAAACGGGAAAAAGGAATGGGGGAGGCGTCTGTGAAATCCAAACTAGCAAACCAACAAGGTGAACCAAGAACTATACAAGCCCAAACTGACAAACCAAAAAGTGAGTCACAAGCTATACAAGCACCAACAAATGAAAACATATCAACCTAGAGAAAACCACCACAAACACCAGACAAACACCAGACTAACATCCATAAAAACATATATAATCAAGCAGACAAGTTAAGGAAAGAAATGACAAAGTCCATGGGCATGGAAAATTGAAAAAAAGGAAAGGATATATCAATGGCTATCCTAAAAAAACCTAGGAAAAAACAGATGAAAGTAGGCAAAAAACATAAATCCAGAATAAACATCATTAACACTTCTCAAAAACATACATAACATCAAAATCAACAACCTGAATGCAAACCAAAAGATAAGTGGCGGAAGAAAGAACCCAGATCACGAAGAAAAAATGCGCCCATCTGAAAATCAAGTCATTGTGAAGTTGTATTAGAATCGCACTCATTGAAATCTGCAAGAAAGGAAATGAGAGCAGCCGCCATCTGATATCTAAAAGAAAGAAAAAGTGAGCAGCCACCATATGATATTGAGTAATAACTTGTAAATCCACAAAACCATAGCAAAAAGCAAACCAACGGTTAACCAGCAGATAACCATCCATGTAACGACACCATCAACTAACCAAGCACTGACACTCGCCAAAACGCTTTTGATCATATCTTTCACCCAGAGTATCGAATTTCCGCAATTCTTGGATCTTTGGAAAGCTTATCCAGAGAGCTTTAAGATATAAGATTCGAGCCTATTGGATGGTAGGGAGGCTATGAAAAATACAGATTCACGATTTAGGCCAGAGAGAGCTCGGCAAAACACTTTTTCCCATATCTCCCTCCCAGAATATCGGATTCAAGCAATCTTTAGAGGAATAGAAAGCTTATCCAGTGAGCTTTCCAGGAACATAGATATCGAATAATTTGGACAGAAAAAAGGCCGTGAAAAATGAAGATTAGTGATTCTGGCCAGAAAAAACTCGGCATAATGCTTTTTCGCATATCTCCCTCTCAGAATATCAGATTCAGGCGATTTTTGGATGGATGAAAAGCTCATCTAATGGGCGAAAAAGCCTGCGAAAAAATCAGAATGGAAATTTCGACCGGATTCAGAGGAAAACAGGGCCCCTAGAAGAGCTTGAAAGGTTTGATGCTCAAAAACAAGAATAGGGCAACAAACAGCTAACTAGGAAAGCTAAGAACAAACTAGGGATAAGCAAAAAAGAAACTCTAGAACCAATAGAATTCAGCTCAGAGAAAACGCCGATGAGGAATGCTGGCAGGCGATATGGATATATAGTAGACAGAGCCAAAGAAAGCCCGCGCCATAGAAGGCTCAGGCTATAGATAGATCTAACGCTCAAAATGGCGTGACGCCAAAACAGGCGTCCCTTTCCCCAGAATGATGGTTCTCTTCTATATAAGAAGAGAACCATGGCATTTCTTTGCCATGCAAGCCACAAATCACAAACCACACATGTGCACTTGCAGCTAGCTCCATGTAAATTTTCATCATGCCTAACCTTATTTATTGCTTGCCCAATGAAATCTGTTTTTATGTGATACACACAACAACAAGTTTCTCTATCCCTAACCTTCCTTACATATTGTGGTTTCAGAGCATGAAACGTTGAAAAAGATACCTTAAGCTTGGGACATTCAGCAGTAAAAAGTAACCTACAAATGAAAGTTCACAAGTTTTAAAAAGAATTGAAATAGGCAGCAGAAAATCAGTATAAAAACACTGACTTGAGTTTCCTCTAGAAAATGCAAGGGATGCATTATGTTCACTCCTTTGCCTAGTCTGATCTTCATCACATGTTTTTTGCAAGGTGACTCTCTAATGTTGTTCCTCCAAAAGTCAATTACAAATTTGTTCTGATCATGAGAAAGCTTGTCACTTCGAGTGCTTTTCTTAAACATTGACCATAGTCCTTCCCCATGTTCAACAACCAGCTTCTCTTAACAGCAACAGAGACAATTCTTCTATTCAAGTTCAGTTGCTTTGCATAGGCCCTTCTATTTGTGTCAGCATTAACGAAATAAGCCATGACAGCACTTCTTGCTCTCCATGCATCTGTATCCTTTGCATATTTATGGGCTGCAAATGAATCCTTCAAGTTCTCCACTATAACTTTCATTATTTTGATTTCTTTGGTGGTTTGAACATCAAGACCAGGCAACCATTTGGCTGCACTGCTTAGAATATCTTCACTATCCTTTTCATTAGCATTCCTACAAATATTAGTAACGAGTTTGCCAATATTCCTTGACAATCTTTTCTTCTTCTTTGTGCTGAAATCACCATTCAGTTTGGCTTCTTCATCAACTGCAGCCTCCATTTCTCTCCGTCTTTGCCTTTCTTTTCTTCTTTCTGCAGCTCTCTTCTTCCTAAAAAGAACACCTGAAGAAGCTAACAAAAGTTAATTCTACAAAAGAAACAGAATAAACAATTTGAAGTAAAATATGACTTACCTTCAATGTCCATTGCAACATGTGTCTCATTTTGTATGAATTCACCATGTGCCTTCTCTATCATAAAATCAATTTGGATTTTCTATTCAAACAAGCAAACAACAATAAAATGAATCCTTCATGAAACGAGCATTCGAGAATTTAAACACTTACTTAATTTAAACTTGAATTACCTAGATCCTCTTCTTCAGCATTTGTCTCATTTTGCACAAATTCAGCATGTGCTTCTTGACAAGAACATCCACCAACTTAAATGAAAGTAATACATTCAATATCACTACAAAATTCATTGGCTATTACAGCACTAAACAGCACTAACGGCATACCTTCATATATGTTCTCATGGTGAACATTCTCTGTTCTTGTTTCATTACGGACAGCAGCAGGTTCATCTTCTCCTATAAATGCACAATATTGAAGAATTAAGTGTCCTGAGCAGTCGAGAACAGGCAGTAAGCACCTAATATACCTCTACCAGGAATTATATTGTCAACAAAATTCTTGCTGAAACTAAAGCAGCAGTTCATAAATCTTTCGGATTGCTGCTTAAATTACTACAAGCCTGATAGAATTGGGACAGGATCAAATTGCACTCAGTTCTTGACCAAGGAACAGAGGAAGGCAAAATTCCAGTCCATAGTGGAGAGATGGATGAATTGCAAGAAATTTCGCAAGAACATGAGACTACACCGCCATTACCCATTTCGAATTGCAAAATTGCTTCGCCGCTTAAATGATCCAAGAAAAGAATTTCCCTCCCGCTCAAAAGATTTAAATGACGGCCGAATGAAGAGCAAAAGTTCAGTGACGGTCGAAGAAGGGCGTGACATTTGCATTTGAAGTTCGAAAAGCAGTTTTCCAGCATGGGTGTCGCCCATATGCTTTTTTGTATATATCAAGAAAAAACACACCAGTAATAAAACTAAAAAAATCTTGCTTTAAAAAAATAAAAAAATAAAAAATAAAAAAAATAATAAAAAACTTTGCAAGATATAAGGTCCACTGTAAACAATGTGCAAGGACTGCCAAAAGTATGAAAACAGTAGACATACAGGCACGTTGAACAAATAGAAATACAAATGTTATTATGTTGGACAGAGAGAAATACACTACATCTCTTATTTTATGAAGACAAAAATGTACAAATTTTGTGCTCTTTTGTCCAAGTGAAAGGACCTGAACCAAAAGACATGTACAAATACATGTATAAGCATATATCTGCTTTAGTCCTAAGGATCCATACATTCTCTCTGAGATAAGCAACTTTCTCATATAGCATGTACTTAGAGAAGGTCTTCGTTCCCTTAGAGAAAGTTCCAGAAATGATTTAACTTTGGACAGAAGAAGATATGTTCCATACTTTCCTAATTATTACGTTTAGGGGACAAGTAGCCAAAATGTCATGATTCCTTTTGCTAAGAGATAGAAGGCTTAACACACTATGATTACCAATAATCCAAATGAAATAGTTGATTCAAATTCAAATATTAGAAAAAAGACAAATCATATTTTCTCCGCCAGCCCAATTTTTACCTTCAGTTCAACAAACAAGTTCTGCACCAGGTCGGTTCTGCTCCAAGAGGCTGATTAGGTCTGCTCTACCCTAGCTTCTTCTTTAGTGGGTCGGTTCCACCCCTCTTGCAGCTCGAATTTCTAGGGGGTCGATTTGATTTCCAGGGAGTCGATTCTTGCATGTTCCTCAGCTCCGACTCTCCCAACACTAAGACGTGGAACCATCAAGGCTTCAGATTCAAGGACTCAGGCTCCAGTTCGGCCAACACACTTGTTTCATCCGCGCTTCTGCAACCTTTTACTAAAGGCCCAGATCTGCTTTTGTTGTGCTTGATTTTCCTGCCCAGCTATTGGTTTCTAGTCCCCTATCTGTTTCTACTTGCCTTGGTCTGCTCCTATCTTTATCCAGTTATTTGGAACTCGTTGTCCTGGCCTTGCCCAGTTCCTGTCTAATATAGCATTAAAATGATCCGTAAGATCAAGCGCATGGCCAGGAAGACCCACAAAGTAAAGAACCTCATTAGGGTACCCATGCCAGTCTCTGATAAGCCCTATGACTCCACGATTGAGCCCTACCTCCAGGCAGCCCCCTCCTTTGGGCCTCAGCATCCTGTCCTGGCACAATCTGCTCCCGATGCATCTTCAACTGTGGCCTTGGAAAGAATTGCTACTCGGATCCATTGTATGCCCCCGGAACTGTTGGTCAGACTTCGCACGGTCCAATCTACCGTCACTTTCACGGAGACATCTGCTCAGTTGCCCTTAGAAAACTGGATACAACTTCTAGAGATACTGCTATAGTCAAGAGGGCACAGCTCAGTGAAGCATAGTTATGTTCCATCAGTGTCTATCACAATGTCACTGCCTGAGCATGTACATGCTATGCCCCAGGAAGGTGCTACAGTACCTAGGCCCACACAACCGCCGTCGAGGATTGTTTGCCCGTTGCGCAGGCAGAGGGGCCCGCTTTTGGAGTCTGGTAGGCCCATAGAGCACACATTCAACCCTGAGCCTATGCATTGTAGGTCTTGAAGAGGTGAGCGACACTCCTGCTACAGCTGAGATGGGCCGGTTTTTCGCTCAGGTGATGTACATATAGGCAGAAGGCATCCTTTCGGCATACCAAGTTGGAGCAGCACGACCCGACCGCCCCTGACACCTGCTAGTCTGTTTTCGGAATGGCTTGTGCAGATTGCACGTCCTACGGCATGGCAATCACTTGAAAGGAACTGCCTTCTCCGTCTAAGAAGACCTCACCCTTGCACAGCTCTGCAGACGGAAGGAAGAATTATGCCGGGTCCGCGAGGCTCACCTGCAACGGAAGTGGGCCGTATATAGAGGAGGCCATGCTATAATCCAGAATCACTGGCCACTTGATCCGTGGACAGTTTCTGTATAGCTTTGTGCTTCCCGATTCTGTTTTGGTTATTGCTACATTGTTATTTGATATGGAGCATATCCCCCGAGTTCTGCTTGGGCTTATGCGCGCTTGTTTTGTTCTTGATATTGAGACTTGTTAGGAGGCACAATCCCTAAGTTCTGTTAGGGCTCATGCCCTCTTTTTCTGTTCTGGTCCCATAACCTGATTGGGTTCTTGTGGACGTTAGAAACTCTTATCTTATCTTATCTTATCTTATCTTATCTTATCTTATCTTATCTTATCTTATCTTATCTTATCTTATCTTATCTTATCTTATCTTATCTTATCTTATCTTATCTATAGATGTTCCATTTGGTAGCAACCTTAGGCAAGGAGTTAGAATTGTTTAAGAAAGAGTAAATCTTCTTAACCTCATGGACACATTTATTTTGAAGATTCCAATCCAAAACCATAGAAGAGTCAGCTTTAGGGATGTGGCCATGAATGATACTCATGATATGCAAAAATATCTTTTTATCCATGGAAGTACCACTCACCATTCTCTTAAAGGCAGACCAAGAGAATCATCTACCATTAGACCATAAATTGCTAATATGGGAAAAACCTTTTTTCAGACCATTTCTTGTAAATTTTAGGATGCTTGACTGCCAGACAATAAGTATGATGATCTTTAAGGAGAGGATTCTAGAAGATAGACATTTTAGGATGGAGATCATCCATTCAAGAATAGTGAAAGGCAGAATAAATCAAGTTCTAGTCCTTCATATTTCTCATGATAGGAGAAGTATTGCTGTGAGGATGAATGGAGTTGAATATAGAGTAGGTAGAGAGTGCTCAATTGTAGGATGGCCCTCAATATGGCTAATCTTCAGCCAAGCAATAGAGGACAACTGAGAGTCGCCAATAATAACACTCTTCTGCATATTTAAATGAACACCAGAAGCATCAGAGAATTGACCAAGGATATTAATGAAGAAGAACCTGATATTTGCATCATTAGCTTTGGGAAAACAGAAGGATATTGAAGAATGGAAAGAAATTTATCAGAGTCTGGAAGTTTCAAGCAATCAATGTTATCCAGATTCACATGGTGCAATACAGCTATAGTAAGAAGCTCAACCATCACAAGAAAGAGATAGGGAGCTAAAGGACAGCCTTGTCTCACCCTTTCTCGGAGAGGGGACAAATTAGAGGGAGATCTATTGATGAGAATAGAAGAGTTGGCCCTTGAGTTTAAATCCAAAATAAGCTGCCTAAGTTTTAGAGGGAAACCAATTTTGGACATAGCAAAGTCAATAAAGTCCCAAGAGATAGTGTCAAAAGCCCTTTTAAAATCTAACTTGAAAAGAACACAATTCTGACTATTAATCTTATTCCAATGCAATCCTTCCATAGCAGAGGTATAATTGTCAATGATGAATCTCTTAGAAAGAAAGGCAGATTGGTGAAGACTAATATTTTCTTGAAGAAAGAGTTTGATTCTAAGGGCAATGATCTTGGCACAGATTTTGTAGGAAGCATTACAAAGAGGAATGGGCCTCCAATCAGATATATGAGAGGGATAGTCAATCTTTGGGATAAGAGAGGTAAGACCACTTGAGATAGAGGTATGCGAATGACTAGTTGCCCAAAAACCATTAACAAAAGCCAAGAAGTCCATCTTCATAATATCCCAAAAATGAAGGTAAAATTATGGGGGAAGGCCATCAGGACTTGGGGACTTACCTTTGGAAAAACTTTTAATGACATTGAGAATCGCATCAACAGTAGCACGAGACAATACTATCATCCAGAGGTCTAGGGACAGACGAGATACTATTAATAAGGGAGATAAAATTGTCTGAATTGTGAGAAGCAGCAGTCATAACCTCTTGAGAGAAGAGATCTTTGTATTTATAATAAAAGAAGTGAGAGATCTGATCTTGAAAAGAGATAATAATTCCATTATCATCCTTGACTTGGGTGATACTTTTTGTTTAAATTCTATTTTTGGCCACTTAGAAGAAGAACTTAGAGTTGCCATGATCCAAGTCTTTGGTGTATTCAATTTTCGAACAAATAGCAGCTGACTTAGCCTCAAATTCTTCAATGTTCTTATTAACATTTAAAATTCTTCAATGTTCTTATTAAAATCTATTCTATCCTATTCTATTCTATTCTATTAACATTTAACTCCTTATTAGATAAAATCTCTTTAGCATTAAATTCAATTTATATCGAAAATTGGGGAGAGAACTTGCCTTGTAGGTGATGGATACTCCATGTTTGCAATATCCTTTGGCATATCACTTTGTCCCAATCTCTCAGGAGTGTCCAATACAAATTCACAATCCAAATCTGACAAGCCATACATATTTTCCATACCTGAACTTATTTGACAACACCTTCATCTTGTGAAGGGTTTTCTTGAATCCTAGAACTTTATTTGTTAACTTACATTTCTTATGACAATCTTGCATCCAAAGATAAGCTTTAAATTCACTTTCAAACTATTAGTAATAAGAATCACCAAACCTTCTCTTTCTCACATAAGATGGCAAGCACATCGTACAACTTCATATCTAAAAGTTGTTCTTAAGCTGGTCCTTAGAGTAGTAGAAATTTTACTACCATCTCATCGTGAGACTCGCCAACCAATTGCATAGGCTAACTATAGACAGTTAGTCAGAACACCATTGCCAAAGAGATAACTAGTGTAAATTTATTATGAGAAGGTTCTTAATGCCATGCCATCAAATTCATAAATCTTAGGTTATTTCCATATTAATTTTAAAGTATTAAAACATTAAGATTCCAAGTCTCGACACATCAGACAACTCTAGAAGTGATCTTTAAAATATCATGTTCATGTGTGGCCAACATGATGTCAATACAAAAATGCTTGTGTCCTCATAAAACAAAATTTAAAAACTCTAGAAGTGATCTTTAAAATATCATGTTCATGTGTGGCCAACATGATGTCAATACAAAAATGCTTGTGTCCTCATAAAACAAAATTTAAATTTCATTCTTAGGATGTTTAAGAGTAAACAATATCCTTAAGAGAACCTTGGGTAAATGTCATACCCAATGTCCTCATATACTTTGCAAATGTTTTTATAAAGGCATAGGCTCTTAGTCTTAACATATTTGTTGTCATGCATCATAATTTTCCTTTTGTTCTCTAATCCACTTGCTGCCCTCTTTTTGTTTGGGTCCCATAGGCCAATCGGTCTCCGTGGATGCTAAAAAATCTATTCTATTATATTCTATTCTCAACTTGAAAGAACGATAGGGTTATGATTTTACAACATTTAACAAAGGGTAAATTTTCCCTTTAAAAATGTTCTTGTAAATAATATGGAAATTTTTATCTTAAGTGAAAACTTAAAATCCCTCTAAAACTTGTCCTAATGGATTTAAAAAAATTCGTATATTCTTACTCTTAAAATGCCTCGAGACTTGTCTTAATGGATTTAAGAAAAAAAAAAAAGATAAAAAAATCTCAAAGTGCTTCAAATTATATGCTTTTGTTTCAAATGAGAATTGAACCTCCAACTCATAAACTCCCAACTTAATTCTTATCCATGAAGCCACATGTTTCAAATGTTTTAAGGTTTAAACTTTTATATATTTTCTTTACTTTTCTTTTTCAGAGAAGATATTTCATTGGACACATATAGATATGACTACCAGCTTCTAAGCATAAAAATTTCAAAGAGCTTTTATTACAAAATTGTACTCTAACCGTATCTTGGTGGTGGCTAGATCTTTGCGGCTATGGAGCAGCGAGTCAAGGTCGTCGTTTACATATCGCTAATGGGTCTTGATGACCAATAGATATGCAAAGGGTCACGAGTAAGCTGCGGGGCTATGCATCACATTATGATACAGATCTTGCAGCATGCCTTTGCAGCCTTGTGTCATTTCCTTTTCTTATTTTCTTGTATCTTATTTCCTTTTTCTTATCTTGTTTGATCAGGACAGGTAAGATTGCACTCTCTTATCAAGATAGCATAAGCATAACATAAACTATATCTATTCTCATTATGTTGTATCAAAAAATGGTACAAAGGGCATACGAGACATATATAACTACAACATAAATATGTATACTAATACCTATATGTCGATGACCCTAGTTCCCTTACATTCCCTCCGACTTAAAAAAGACAATATCCTCAATGTCAAAGTCAAGGTCTTCAAGTCAAAGGTCCCAAGTCTTCGTCCAGAAGCTCAAGAACATCTTGAGTCCCTTGTAGGGTCTTCAACAGGATCAAGTCTACTAACACCTTGATCTGATAGATAATAACTCTTTGTTAAATCCTTGAGCTTAGGTTCATATTAGCTTGTACACAATAGTATGACCAAAGTACATATAATGAACCCTGGCCCTGCTCAAAAGAATACACCAATGCCTTCTCTTGCACTAAATATATCAACGATCCTTTAGTGTTTAACAACTTTATTTCTTGAAGTTGCTCTAACATAACTTGAGAGTAGTGAAAAAAATTGCCGCTCAGTCGCCATCTCTTCATGAGAAAGCCAACTATAGATATTTAATCAGAACATCATTGCCAAAGAGATAACTAATGTGGGTTTCTTATGGGAAGTTTCTTAATGGTCTGTCATCACCTACATGATAACACAGAGAAAACCAAGACAAGCTCGAACAAGCACATGTTCCTTCCTTTTTTTCCGCGGAGAGGGGGTTGGTCTCGTAAACAAGGGGAAATAAAGAAAGACATGAAACCCAAGCACATATGTGGACTTGGGCTTGGGATAAACTACTCCATCCTAAGGTGGCTGTGCTTTGGTGGCAGATTCTTCACAGATGCCCTCGTGTGAATGTGCTGGTCCACAGATTTGATCCTCGAGTGTCAGCACTCTACCCACTGTGCAAGCAAAGGGACGAGACTATTGAGCATTGTTTCTTTTTATATGATCATCTCAGGCTGTTTGGTCTTGGCTGCTTTCTCTTTTTCATGGACATTGACAAGTCAACAAGTGCTTCTGGCTATTTATCCAGATACTTGGAATAAGTTGCGAAGCCAAGCATTTCATTTAGCATCAGGATGGTTGTTGTGGTCCATCTGGAAGTGCAGAAGATTGTGTATCTTTCAGGGTTTGGATATTCCTCCTACAGTTGTCCTCTAGGACGCACAAGCTAGAATCGCTAAGGCCTACCAATGTCCTTCGCTTGCTCCTGCCAAGCGACAACTGATATTTGAGTCCTATTTGTGTGTGTTGTCTTATGCATAGGCTGGTGGTTCTAGTCAGTGGATCATGATTATCCTCTGAGATTTTATTCCCATCTGCATTTGTATCTGGCTTTTGGCTTGGAGTTTCAATAAAGTTTGTCGTTCTTCCAAAAAAAAAAAAAAAAAAATCCTTATTATATATGAACATTGCATTAATATAATATTCGACATGGCATCTCATATACCAAAAAATTGAACCATTGAATTAACCTCCCTCCTCCAAGTAAGAAAAAAAAAAAAAAAAAAAACCCCAAAAGATGTTTTTGATGATATTCAGATAGGGTATGCTCAAATGATTGGCGAGGACCCCCAAACACATATGCCCGTATATGCTACAATGCGCTTCACAACCTTTGGTTTAATCCCATATTCGAACTAATAGTTAACTAAAACTTGCTAAACAATGAGTCGCACTCAACGATGGCCAAGATCGTTTGAAACCGACATCCAACGGGTCGAGCCTATCGATGGACGCCCTCGAATATCATCAAAAACAACTTGGGAAGGGGGGGGGAGGGGGTTTAATTCAATGGTTCAATTTTTTTTGTATGTGAGATGCCTTGTACAATATTATATTAATGCAATGTTTATATATAATAAGGTGTATAGGGGACCAAAAAAATCTATCTATCTATCTATCTATCTATCTATCTATCTATCTATCTATCTATCTATCTATCTATCTATCTATCTATCTATCTATCTATCTATCTATCTATCTATCTATCTATCTATCTATCTATCTATCTATCTATCTATCTATCTATCTATTCTATCTTCCTCATTCTACCGTGCATGCGTGCGTCTGTAAATGCTGCCTGCCTGCCTGCTGCATGCCGTCGCCTGTCTGGTCTGTAAGTCTCGTCCGTCCGTCGTCCGGTCGGGTCCGTCGTCCGTCCCGTCCGGGTATGAAAAATATCCGTTGACTATGTCTAGAAAATTTAAGTAGCACAAAATTATCACTATCATTATCTTTATTTTTATCTGTTATAGCTCTTTGCAATTTTGAGCTTTCATGCCCCTTATGTTGTTTGGGTCCCATAGCCAATTACTCTTCGTGAACGTTAAAAATCCTATCTATCTATCTATCTATCTATCTATCTATCTATCTATCTATCTATCTATCTATCTATCTATCTATCTATCTATCTATCTATCTATCTATCTATCTATCTATCTATCTATCTATCTATCTTGCATTTATCAATTTTAATAGTAGTAGTGCCCTTTAGGGAGCTCGCCCATGCTACATCAGTCCAGGGGATAATTTCTATTCTATTCCATTCTTCCTCTTCTCTCAGCAGTACCTTATTCTCTTTGAATAGTTTCCAGGCAGGGGAGGGGCTTCTTCCTGCCTGGTTTAACCAATTTGGCGTTTCTTTCATGTTATCCTTTTCCGGCCTTTGGCCTTCGTCCTGTGACCTTCGTCCTCGATCCTAGTTTGTAAGGAAGTTCTCTGGTAGTCGGGCGGTTTGTTGGTTTCTTGCGAGTCCCATTCTAGAATCGCATCGATCCGAGACTTCGGATCGCCATTCTAGAATGGAACGAGCATGCATGTCCTGCATGCATGTGGGCGGCGCATGCCCGTTTTGGTTGGGAGTTCGCTTATTTCAGCGTAGCGTTTACGCATCCACGCCTCATCGGCGCTTCCTCTTCTCTCGCCAGATACCTTATTCTCTTTGAATTGTTTAAAAGGCGGGAGGGGCTTCTTCCTGCCTGGTTTAGCCAATTTGGCGTTTCTTTCATGCTATCCTTTTCCGGCCTTTGGCCTTCGTCCTGTGACCTTCGTCCTCGATCCTAGTTTGTAAGGAAGTTCTCTAGTAGTCGGGCGGTTTGTTGGTTTCTTGCGAGTCCCATTCTAGAATCGCATCGATCCGAGACATCGGATCGCCATTCTAGAATGGGACGAGCATGCATGTCTTGTATGCATGCGGGCGGCGCATGCCCGTTTTGTTTGGGAGTTCGCTATTTCAGCGCCAAGCCAGATCCACGTCTCATCGGCGCTTCCTCTTCTCTCAGCAGTACCTTATTCTCTTTGAACCCTCCCTCCCCGCCTTTGTTTATTGTATTGTGCACAATTTTCTGTTTATCATGTTTTTCCACCCGCTGGGTGATGCTTTTTTCCACCCGCTGGGTGATGCTATTCTCTGGTATGTTTGTGTTGTCTCGTTTGTTGTGTTGGTGATGTGCAGGTACAGGTTGGCGAGCGGCATCTGTTTTGACTTCTCCATGCGGGGGTTTTTGGGAGCGTTTCTATGCCTTACGTTTGTCTAAGCCCCTTGCCGAAGGCTTATCACTAGGGTTTTTCCTCGAAAACCCGAAAGGGTGGGGTTTTTTAATCCCAGTGATAAGCTTTTGGCAGGTACATCAGCCACTCATCTATTAGCATTGTATGTTTTGGGGTCTAAGTGATATAATTGGATGTTCCCTTTATTTTTCGTGGGTAGTTCGCATGTGTGCGGCTACCCACTGTCCACCATTGTAGAAAATCTGCTGAGATGAATGAGAAGCCTATGCTCGTCCCATTCTAGAATGGCGATCCGATGTCTCGGATCGATGCGATTCTATTCCATTCTATTCTATTATGATACTGGCAGATGGTATCACAATCCATGGGATTCCAACAGCTGCTGAGTGGCAAAGTTGCAAAGTTACATGTCTACTACATGATTTTCGCCGATCTGTAAACTTGAAAGAAAAAGCACTTCGATCCTTGTTTGTTTCACTCCTAATTGGTCTTACCGTTTCATCTCAAAGTGGAGCGAACCAAAATGGTTATCGAAGGAAAAATCATCCAGCAAATAAGCACTTCAAACCCCTTTAACACTAGACCTGTCTCTGGAACCATTCCTGATCCATGGACCAGAACTGGCCCACATGACCTCTGCCACTTAAACCCATGTAACTCATAACAGAAATTTCGATTTTGAACTATACTGCCACCATTTGAGTCTTCACTTGTTTCTTAATGACCTCTGAGAATTTCAAGACCAATGGGGTCACCTCTACCTTGTGGTGATTGCTCAAATATTAGAGAATTTGGCAGTTTCTGCACCAGTCCAGAACTGCCTTCTTCAAATTTTCTAGCATAAAGTGACCTAAACCTTGCTAAAGTTGGAGGTATTTGCCTGTTTATCATAGAACACATTGAGTTTTATGTTCCCATGTTTTCTTGCTATCATCTGACATTGGTGGAAACCGCCAGACCCTATTTTAGTCAAAAAAGCTGCTTGAGGTTCAAGAATTATTTCTCTCTTATTATTACAAGTTTTAACTTAATTCTTGTGGCCATGAGTTGCTAACTATACGAGCTATAGTCTCATGATTTTTTGGAGTGTTCATAAGTCATGTTAACCTCACAATTTACTAAAAGAATCTATTTATACGTAATTCGTGACACAAGTATATGTTAAAATGCTCAAATAACAACCATCCATAATACCATGAGGGTAATAAGTGATGCATTCTACTTATATCTACATAGAATATAACTCTTATCAACTTACATATAGGGTAACTAGAGTGTAACCATGCAATTTTTGGGATTAAAACATGATGTACAGCTGCAGGATTAACACATTAGAGTATAAAAGTTGAGTTAACTCCACAATGGTCATATTTAGTGATGTTTATTGATGAATTAAGTGAATGTTGTGAAGTTTAGCCATGACAATATGTAATTAGACCATATGACATTATATGTATGGTTCTCTAGTTCATGGAAGAGACACTACCTTTGACTTGACCCCGGCACGACGATGTCCGCAGCTTACTTCCGTATGTAGCTACATGGCCACGAGGGTCGGATGACGGCCAGTCACTTTCGCTTTATGCGGTTGCTCTCGCTATGTGGCATTTTTGACTTGATAATTTGCAATGGCCTTTCACAAATGGCCCGATTTCGCAAGTGCAAAGCGAGAGAAGACAATCGTGGGGAGGGTCTAGTGTGGTGGACTATGTGCTCGTGAAGTTGCGCCAAGATATGCATCTCATCGATTCGTTTAGGGTGGGCACAGATAGTCGGGATGAGAGATCGACTTCGAGATCACCTCCCACTTTATTTGGACTGGTTTGGCAAGCCCGGAACCCCCACTATGCCCCCGCCCCTCGGTTGAGACTAGATTATGAGCGAGCCAGAGGACTACGCCGAGATGCTCATGGGCGCCCTCCCGGTAATTTCGGCGGACCTCCACACTAGAGCGTGAGAAAGATCGGTGACTTCGCTATTACGGGATCGTGGACGGAGTGCTTTGGACCCCCCTCCCCGTTCGGTCGGTCAAGCAACATTCCGCCAGACCCGATGGTTTGATGCGGAGTGTAAAGAACGCATAGCGGCGGCTCAGGTCCACATCCCGGATCGGTACCGCTGCCAGGCCACCACCGCGATCAGCGCCCATCGGAGAGGACACAAAGGCTCGGTACCTTGCCGTGCATCGGGGAGATGTTGGCTGCTTGGACACTCATCCTCAACCTTTTGGCGCAGAGTGCTTGAAGGCCGCCCGACCTCGGGGGACATCACATCCGGCGGTGGGACCCATGATCTTTCCGGCGGCTCTATTGTTAAATGGGGCACGCCCATACCCCCACGGGATGGCCCCCCATTGGTTCTCGTGGGCCGAGGATGTTGAGGAGGGGCCCGCAACGGCCGGCTAATGGGAAATCCCGACCTCGATGGTATCACGCCGAAGTTACTCAAATGGGGGGGCAGTACCCCCTGTGCCGGCCCTCACTACCACTCGTTCCTTGAGCATTGCGGGGAAGGTCTCCCCGACAATGGACCACAAGCGGGGTTGTTCCCATTCACAAGGCGGCGACCCACCACCGTCCGGCCAATTCTGGGACGACGATCGTGTCGATTCGGTATTTGCCAAACCTGTTCGGCATTCTCGGCGCCAGTTGACCAACCGGCAAAGGTGGCGAGAGCGAGCCCCTCACACCTGGCGGGCTTTAGACCCCGCCACTCAACGATTGACCATATCTTTACACCTGCGGGCACTAATTGAAGACGGCCGGAATCATCTGCAGGACTTGTATTCTTTGCTTTGTGGACTTCGCGAAGGCTTTTGATACGGTTCCAAGGAAAAGTCAGGCTAGGATCAAGGTCAACTGGGGCTCCCGCTGCCTGCGAGAATGCCATATACTGTGTTGTATGAGAGTTGTTTTGGCGGGGATGCGTCCGACAGGGCCAAGCATTCACCCGGAGTATCGAGGGGTCCCCGGGGGTTGCCCCCCTCGCCAACACTTTTGGCCTCTACATTGATCGGTTAGAGCCCCGGCTTATCGAGCATGGGGGATGGCATACGACTTTTGCACGGGTCATCCGCCACTCATCTATATGCGGACAATGTTGGTTCGCCGCCCACACCCGAAGCTATGCGTCTCACCGGATGCCCTAGACACATTTTTTGTCGCTACGACATGCTTGGCGTCAACCGCCAAGACCGTGGTGGTTCTCATATCCTCTTCACGTCACCCCATGCCTCCTGTTTGACTCACATATATGGGGGGACACTGTGGACGCCACGCCCACCTACAAGTACCTAGGGGTGGAGTTCCCCTCCTCGCTCTTCCGGGAGGCGTCTATCCGCTATGCGGGTGAAGTGAGGCCGGAAAGCGCTTTATGCCATGCGTAACAACCATCACCAAAAGCGAGCTCTATGATTGGGGCCATCATCACATCTGTTCCGCACCGGTCGAGCTGTCCGGCCCTTCAGACGGGGTCGAGGTTTGGGGCGATGCCGTTTCTTTGGCGACACAGGGAATGACTTGGAGCAGGTGCGAAGGCATTTTGGCACGGGCACTTGGGGTGAAACCTTGAGTCCCCTATCGATTTTTTCTTTGCGAACCGGATTCTTGCCACTTCAGCGGGCAGCCCTTGATAGACACATCGTCTATTTTCTAAAGTGGTTACTATGGGTGATGCTCGCCTCCCTTTGGGCTTACTTGTGGCCATGGGTCCGCAGCCGCTTAGGGCTTTGTTGGAGGGTAAGAGATCGGTGGTTCGCCGGATGGAATGTCAAAGAACCTGGATCGTCGCGGTGTAGGGCAATACCGATCATCGTGACGACTGTGGGGAGTACCTAGGCGCTTGTTTCCTTGGCAAGCTCACGGGACCCGGCTCTAGAGCGAGTCAAAATGGCCCATTACAAGGAGCACATCAACCCGTGTTAGCCCGGGGCCCACTCTACTGCGTTCCCGGTGCCCAAAAGGGCTTGAGACTCATTGCCTCCATTCGCAGACGGTGCCCACCATCTTCGCGATCGAGATGGGCGGGTGGATTGGGGAGCCCCGCCGGGAACGAGCTCTGTCGGTCTTTGTCAAGCGGGTGCCATTGAGGATGAGTCTCACACTTTCGAGTTGCCCAGCGTTTGGTCGGA
Organism: Isoetes taiwanensis; assembly: GCA_021234155.1. Taxonomy (NCBI): domain Eukaryota; kingdom Viridiplantae; phylum Streptophyta; class Lycopodiopsida; order Isoetales; family Isoetaceae; genus Isoetes; species Isoetes taiwanensis. Next base: position 2,348,118 of record JAJEKV010000050.1, on the reverse strand, counting down.
TCCGGGCGATCATCGCTCCCTTAGTGCGGCCGGACTTGCCCTTGCATTTGCTGATGAACACACCGTCAGTACGTGCCCTGGGGTCGTACATTCAGGAGGTACTGGACCTGCGAGGTCACCTTTGCCCCCGCCTGCCTGCCCGCTGATTAGGCACTACGGGTGTGGTGCACGACTGTATATATTTGGGTGTTTCTCCATTTTATATGTTAGGGCCGGTTTGTCGGCCAGGCTGATTTGCGCCACGTTTTTCCCTCGAAACCCTTGGTGAGGGGTTTTTAATCCGGCAAGAATTAAACTGTGCATTTTTGTATTGGGTCCCATAGACCGATTGGTCTCCGTGGACGATAAAAGAACCTTCCTTCCTTCCTTCCTTCCTTTCCCCATATAAGCCTATAAAATAGTTGAAAATGTGAACATTGACTTATATGGAGATCTCTTCTATAGGTTGTATGTCCTTATTGAAAAAAAATACAAAGAAATCTGTTTATTTCTTACTAGCATAAACTTTATATCTGTGTTGCTGCTATAAAGCATTGTCATCTAAGTAGAATAATGTTACACGTAGGTTATCTTTCATGTATATTATATTTTTCATGGATGCATACCTTTCTTGGCAATATAAATCTCTAGTTGCATGTTAAAGTAACATGTTATTTCTAAGGTTTTAATTTATATAAGCATGCATCACCATTTATGGTCCATGAGACCAATTGTATAGAGCATATATCTCTCACTAGCCTTATCCATTTTGCCCCATAGAATGATACTATGGCTTTTTAGCTTCGATCACATGATTTTTGAAAGGTGTAAGTGGAGGTCCATGTAGGTTCAATTGGTCATAAGTACCTCATAAATTCTCAATTCTTTGTGCTTCAATTTTACCCTTAAATTACGCAAGCTCACATAGTCAACTAATTTTCTCCTACAGAGAATCATACAAGTAAACTATATGCGAAAGTTGAGATCAAAATTGATTAAAGTGATGCCATTATTGATTTTTAAACTTTCAATCATTTGGACCAATGATGGTTCAGAATCGGATCCGCAGATAGCAGTCTATCTTGATGTTTTATAGAAAAAGTTTTTCATATTTTTCCTTGGTTCTTTTTGCATTTGTTTCTTGATATGAGATACTTCGAGGATGTGATTTTGTAAAGTCACACCTTTAAGGCATAAATCTAGAATAAACATGGAAGACATAATATAATTGATGCTATTTATTTTAATACAATCCTCAAGATAATGACCAACAGATATTTTTTATGAACAAAGTGGTTCAGGAGCTACTCATGTCCCAAAACTCAACGTGAGATGGACTAACATAAGTATATTATTGATTTTTAAATGGACTATGGACCAGTAATGGGCAGGTACATAAATCGTTTTTTATTTTTATTTACCATGTCTTTTACTTTTTTCACGAGCTTGTTTTTGCATTGGTTTCATATTCTTATAAACTTTCATAATGTGATTTTTTAGAGGACAACCTAGAGTCATATGTATCAATGTTACCCATTTGTATAAATTCCCTAAAATTAAAATTAGAAGTAAAAGTCAAAACATCAAATTCAAACTCAACAAACATTTTTCTAGGATGGAGGACCTCGTGAACTACTTATATGCCAAATTTGAGCTCAAAATTTATCTCCTTCCAAAAGTTGTTGTTTTTATACCACAACTGCTTTCTGGGAACCAGTACTGGTTCTCAGAAAGCAGAAGACAGTTCTGACCCTGTCATGTTTGAATGACTATATCTTCCTTCACAGACTTCGGATTGAGATGCAATTTTTTGTGTCTTGCTCTATATCTCGTGTAGAAAAATCACATTATAGCCAAAAAAATTAAAAAAATCTTTTCGTTAAGACAGTTTTACTTTGTGTGAACATGAAGCTTTTGGTACTTGACCCCCTTGGGTTTGCTAGTGCATAACTCACAAGAACGGGAGCTGATATATTTTTGTGTATTTTTTATGTGAGCCATAACTGCCATATATGAACTCCTAGAAAGGCTTTGCCCAGTTTTTGTGCCCTTGATTTTATATGATTTTTTTTGTAAGCCTTCAAAATGCCCTTTAATGGTCCATCATGGGACAGGTCTAGTGTTAAGGGGAAGACTGTGATATCATCTACTAGAATCTCACCTCTGAAATCCCCACGGCCAGAATATTAATATCTTAGACCATTTGTAGGCTGTTATAATAAGAGTCCAACTGATTTATTTTAATAGGACCGCTCAATTTAAAATCATGTAATTGAGCAAATATGGGTAAGAAATATGGACATGGCACTCATACATGTTCACTTCTTGAAAGAGATTCCCTCAAACCCTTAAATATTGTAAGAACAAATTTAAGGCCACAAGCGCCTATGTCATAAGGGCACGTAAGGAGGACACGTATATATCACTAGAAAAATAGTAGTTTGATATAATAGTCACTAAAGGTTGGCGCAAGGTAGACAAACATTATGCTATATTGTTTCACACCTCTTGTATTCTTGGATGGGTATGGCTGGACAAATAGTAGTTTGATACTAATAGTCATTACAGGTTTTAGTTTCAGGAAGGGAGACAATAATTATGATTACATTAGACCTCTTGTATTCTTTGATACTAAGTCATGTGACAATAATTATGATTACATTAGACCTCTTGTTACCCAAAACCTCGAGAAAAACATGTAGGTCTAATTATGCACCTTGGTCCTTCTTGAGGGGAATATGCTAGATGTCATTAGCATATCTAATGAAAATAACAAAAAAGGGAGTGTCCTACATTTATGCAACGAGACAAATGCTAAAGTTGAAAGAACTTATAGAAATGTAGTATATTGAAAACATTGTTGTGTGCTAGAGAAATCAAAGTAAACAACGCCTGTGGAAGGGAAAAATCGTTGCAAATTCCTTCTTGTTTCTCTGGGTGGCCCCATGTGCATCACGTGTGCAAATAATTTTGAATGCATACACAAGGAGACAATAGTTGACCTCGGCTAATTGTATAGGTTCGTATAATGGATGTAACGGGACTAGATGTGAATGATATTTTATTCATCAATAGCACAACTTTAGCACAACTTTATGTTAAGGCATGTGCCCTAGAGCTTGTTAAATGACAAAATAAAGCTCATGGGAAGGTCCACATTTGCCAGCATTTTGTCGTTGCGAATTGACCAATGAGTGCATCATATTGGAACTGCGTTAGAGAATAATATCTTTGGAGTAGGACGCAAACTCGTTTTGTAGTTAAAGACTCACAAAAGTAAATAAGTGTTTTGATCATTTGAAGGCGTGCACTGGATACTGGATCGACCATATCTTAAAAAGTTGTTGCACTTAAAGTTGGACAAATCTTCTCACTAAAGGAACAATAATCACCAGTTTAAGCAATATGAAGAGGACCATTTCAATGTAGATAATATGTGAACACTTTCTTCTTTGGTAGTACATGGATATACATCTGAAGTTAGCAGTCTAATGATAAAACTAGTCTTACAAGTTAGGCCGTTTAAACGTCAACAAAGTCGTGGCTTGTTGTCTAAACAAGAAGTGCCACCCCACGATGAGAGTGACAAGATACACGGTTGCTGAGCTAAAGTGATGCAAGTTTTCATCCACTCAAGGAAGGAGTCAGATGAAATTGCATTAGGTGTTGAAAATGGAACAATATAATAATGATTCGAAGTAGTTCATAAGTGCATTACCAATTTATTCATCTACTCAAATCCCAGACGTATGTTAGCCAGAACATAGGCTTGTTGGAGATGAGTTACTATGTGTCAATAAGAGAAGAAGATGTGGAATGGCAACATATACATGAACCTTCCTTTTACTAACAATGTCACTAGGTTTAGATGAACTTACATGAACCTTCCTCATACCCTACAATGTCACTAGGTTTAGATGAACTTACAATTTTTATCAACTATTTCTAATCTTTTTGACATTGGCAATTTATTCTATTTCATAAAGAACATATCAATGATTTATAAAGAATAGATGGAAACAATTTACTTGTTGAATACATAAAATTATGTATTTTAATAATTAAATAGAAAATTCTATTATTTTTCAAGACCTACAGTGCAAACATTACTATCTTCCTACACAAGCATTACTATCAAAAATAAAAACCTTGGAGACTTTGAGGGATAGACATGGGACAAAAGTTAAGAAATTAGTGAACTTAGGACTTTTACATATCTCCAGGTGCCTTATTCCAAAGGGATGCTTAGTCTTGTGATGGTGAACTTAAGAATTTTGTGTATCTGAGAGTGAAAATTTCCAAAGGGGTATTTAGGCTTGTAATGGGTGTTTATTGAAAATTTCCAAAGGGGTATTTAGGCTTGTAGTGGGTGTTTATTCATCTGTAAGGAACGTACGAAGAAGAAGAAAAAGATGCGAGGAGACAATCAGACAATTGCAATACGTTGCGGAAGTGAGGCTGCAGGGGTGATATACAAGGATGGTCAGTGCACGGGAGGTAGAAAGGAAGAAGCATTGGTTACGCGAGGGCACATTGGCAGCATCCGAATGGACAGAAGATGAACACACGAGAGCAACATTGCTTGGTAAGGTCCTGCCCCAGCACCCGAAAAGGCCAGAGGATGAAGAGACCGAAGGAGGAGGTAAAGGGGGTCAAGGTCAGACAACAAGGTGAAGTCAAGAAGGGGGGGCAAAGAAAAAAAAAGGACGGATTAATCTGAAATAGAAACAAAGAACGAAAACCAACACGGATTAATCGAAAATAGAAAGGAAGAGGAAGAGACCAAGGAACATGTTAAAGTCGTGTGTGCTTTTTTTCCAAGGGAGAGTTGGACAAAATCCTCCTCCTTTACCGAGAGGGCCTCTATAAAACGGGCCTTGCCGAGCCCTTTCCTCTGCTCTGCATGCAACCCAAAAACCCAGAGCCAAGACCGCCGTACTTGCTCCCGAGCTCTTGGCTATGGCTATGGCCCCCCGCCCTTCTTGCACCTGCGGCTGCGCCGATCAGCCCTCCCTCAACAAAGGCCCCTGGACCCCTGAAGAAGATGCCATCCTTTCCGATTATATTTCCCAGCATGGTGACCATGGTAACTGGCGTAAGCTCCCCAAAGCTGCCGGTACTTTTCAATCTTTTTCTTGCGAGGTTTCTTTGTTTCTTGCATTTGGTTTCTTGGATTTTTTCTTTTCTGGGTTTTTCTTCTTTTGGGCTCCTCTGTTCTTCCCTTTTGGTTCTTGATTTGAATTGTTCTGGGCATTTTTTTTAACCTTGTTGATCCGTTTCTTTTCAGGTCTCATGCGTTGTGGTAAGAGCTGTAGATTGCGCTGGCGTAACTACCTTCGCCCGGATTTGAAACGGGGTGAATTCGGTGAAGATGAGGATAATTTGATCATCCAGCTTCACGCTCTCCTTGGCAACAGGTAGAAATTCACACCCAAATTTGATCCATACACACATATCTCTGCATGTATTCAAATATTCACTAAATCCCAAATTCTGATTATTGTTTTGCAGATGGTCTTTAATAGCTGGAAGGATTCCAGGACGCACTGATAACGAGATAAAAAATTATTGGAATTGGCATCTGGCCAAAAAACTTGTGGAAAAGGGCATTGATCCGAAGACCCATGAGCCGCTCCGATCCATGCCACCGGAATCCACCAAAAAGAGGAGCAGAAAACCAAAAAATTGCACAGAGGATTCAGATTCTAAGCCCAAAAACTATACCAACAATGTGAAGCGAGTAAAGGCCGATTATCGGAGCTATTCTTTCAACAGTCCAGGCAGTACAGACAGCAGCGTTATGTCTATGTCTCCATATCGAAGCTCATCTTTTAGCTCCATAGAGCACCAACTTATTTATCTTGATGAAGAAACAGAGAAGTCCGGTATATCAGAAACCATATCTGAGACCATATCGGACACCATATCACAAAGACCCACATGCCAATTGCCATCTCCAGGCCCTACCGGATCCTCGAGCTCAGATTTAGAAGGTGCTTCTACCTCTTCTTCCTCTATCATGGCTCCTAGCTCTCCAAGTTCAGAGTTTCTGAGATCAGTTACAGATTTTGATGGCATTACTGAGCAAATATACACTGATTTTTCTTCTGAGCTTCAAGATTGCTGGATCAACAGCCCTTCTGGAGCAGATAACATGTTCAGTGATGATGATAACAATAAGAATTACCAAAATCACCAGCCAAATAATCAGTCCTCTGTTGATTTGGGGAACCTGGATTTTCTAGAGGACTTAGATTGTGGCCAGTTCTGGGAACAATGTTTGCACTCAATAAGTGAGCAAACCAACCTCCCTAACTGGCAATCTAATCAGTTTTCCATGGATTTGCTTGCGGCGCCGATGATGTAGATAATCATATGTAAGATTCATCACACTTATAGCATAGTCTGCCAAAAAATTTACCAAATTCAAGGCATTTTTTGGGAATCCTCAAGACAACCAACTTGTATATGAGTCCCTTATATCAATTGATACAGATTTCAAAGAAACAGTGATGGTTTTATGGTTGATGATGCATTTTCTATGCTTTGGTGCTTGATGATTTCCTGTTAATAAGGTGGTGAGATATTGGTTTCAGTAATTGCATAAAGAACATGATCTGTAATGGTTACAGAGTACTGTAATTGCTCTAAAACCTGATCTATAATGGTGATTAATAGTATAATTTATCCAAAAACATCTACCAAACACATAATCAAAACAGAATAAGAAATGGAAGACAAGAAATCATTGTGACAGTATAGTTCCATCATATGTGGTTGAAATATGGTCTAATGCATGAATAGCAAACACATGATCTGTCATGAATAGAACTGACAACTTGGATTCAAGGCACATGTTCTTTGATTAAAAAATGGTCCAACATAATCAGCAAAATGATCTTACATTGCAGCATTGCCCAACTCAGAGCAAGCAGTCACAGCCTATATCTGGTTAAAAAATAAAAAGATTTAATGGAATATCATACTTTTATTTAATTTTGTAAAATACAGCTTAAGGATCTGTTCTGTACAAGGTATAGTAACGTCTGTGGTAAAAATTAACTTGAATTGATTTTTATTTTTTGAGTGGAGACTCCAATGCACTGTGGAAGTCCTAAACAACAATATTATATAAGGGGTTGTTATTAGTTTGTTTTCATAGTGCTTGTTACGTTTCTCTCATCTTAATGGTAGCTCCTGTGCCGCCACTTGGACAAATTGGGTAGATTGTATGTGACAGGTTAGCCATGTCTCAACTTCACGTTTACTTCCTGGACAATGCTTTGGATCCTGGCTTTGCAGTGGAAAATATCAACCAGGGCCCATAGGCGAAGTTTTCAATCTGCTAATAGAAAAGTTCAACTACGTTCACACAGAGTACCAGAACAATTCAATTCAAACAATTCAATTCAATTCAATTCAATCTAACCATTGGGATTTCTCTACCATGTGCAAGGTTACCTCCTTAAATTCCTTGCTCAATGTTTCTATGTAGAATGATGAGACAAGACCAATTTGCTAATTTGCTGCTAAACTTTTCCAAGTGCAAGTGCAAGTAAATTGCACCAAGGTTTAGGTTATCCTCTAACCCATGGACCCCCTTGAGATTTCAAGGGTCACAACATGTTTGAAATACTGTGCTCTGGCTTGAAGTTGTATGATGCCACATGGACCCCCTTGTATGACACCATGTGGACCCTTGGTATAACGGGATAGATAAACCACTATTAGATCCTTCTGGGATACTGCTTAGAAAGAGAAGTAGCAAAGAGGATGACATTGTGATCAATATATATGGTCAAGAAACTCGAGGCAACAATAGTAGATTATTGTTTGTTTTCAGTGTTTATTGTTGACTTCGTCACCCACCTCAAGAATAGACCCCTCCCCTTCTTTTTTTTGAATATGTTGCCCGAACTTCTTGGTAAGCATCTTCCAATTGAAGTTTAATAGGCCCATGATGTGACTTCAACCTCATTCCTAGCCTCAAATTGCATTGATGGAAACCTCTGCATATCCTGCTCCTCAAATCTTGTTTATATTTAAAAAAAATGGACAAGTCCCACCATAGAGGTACACTGCCAACAATCAAATTGTATTTGTTTGATTCACATCATTGGCATGTTTGGGTATTATACTTTCAACGTAACCAAAGGAACCGTATTTTTTATCAGTGATGGTCATCATTCTGCTCACAAATTTGTCACATTGATTTTTACAAATGGCCGTCCCTTTCAAAACGATGTAAGTATCTTTTCTATGACATCTGAAAGGATCATTTCACAAACTAATACCTCTTACAAACAAAACTTAATGTCATCTAAGTAATTTCGTAAAACGAATACGTAATCTTGCTTTCTTATAGATTAAAAATCACATGTCCAAGTTTCAAAAATAATTCAAAATTATACACCCCATAATTTGTAACATGGTCCAATATTTATAGATCTTAAATGATTCTTTTACTAAATTTAATCACCATCTGAACTATTTTGCCCTATGTCAAGGGGGATGGTTTTGGCTGCATATCTGAAGATCTAAAGACTATATTTTTTTGCAGTAGAATTTTTTTTTGTTATTTTCTACGTGATCATAGACCTAAGGTTTTTGTGCCAAAAAGTTTTAAGATCCACCAGACAAATCAAATCTTTTAATAATGTAGAGGGAGAATAAATCATTTTTTTCATTAATCGAGGTATTTACATAATGATATAAGCTCACATCATAAACTAATGTATATGAACTAAATACATTTTGCGTCACTTTGCAGATGTGATCTCTAAGGATATCATAGCTTTCTTCAGGACATCAAGAGGGATTGTGACCCTTGAATTTCTTGTTAGAGGGATTGTGACCCTTGAATTTCTTGTTGGAGTTTTTGCTAGAACCCATGAAAATAATATGGAGGCTATCTCAAGCCGCATATCTAGATCACTGAAATCCCTTCTCCACTTTTTTGTCCAACAATATGTATATCTTTCTTTGTCCTGCGCATTGGCCAACTGGTTTACACGGCCACTCCACTCGCACTTTATTCAAATTATGGTCACCTGCGTCCGTGCAAATATCTGAGATCGTGTATCCCATCCATACAAGAATGCTCTCCATATCCTTTGGTTTTACAAGGACGAATTGATGACAAGTTAAATGTGCCTTTGGGTCATAACTGTATATTTAGGCTTCTCTTTCCCATGGCCAATTTGGTCTCCCTATCTATCTATCTATCTATCTATCTATCTATCTATCTATCTATCTATCTATCTATCTATCTATCTACACCAGACGGAGGTGGCATTGACTTACGTATGCTATTAATATCATCATCAACAACATCTGCTTCTACCAAGATCTTCCATCTATCTTTAGGTAGCCAACCACCTTAAAGTTCATTACAAGACGTATTCACTTCCCCCAGAAATTGATGCACCTTTCTCCAATAATCTATCCGTGCACTATTTGTGTCATCAGGTCTACTATTCCAATGCTTGATAGAGTCATTCATACCATCCATTGTCCTCTCCAAATGCTCTACTTGAGAGTATGGCTTTAGGGCTTTTGGTTGACCCTTGGGTATCTTTAGTAACTTGGGGTCCTTCTCATCCTTTTTTCAAGATTTTGATCCTCCAAGAGGTCTCCAACAATCATCTGAAGATCTCATCTTCCATTGGAATTTTAGAATCCCTTCCTCGACATAGAATGTGAATTTGTGTGAGCAAAACTCTAGGAGGTGGAGAATCCCATCGATCCGAGACATCGGATCGCCATTCTAGAATGGGACGAGCATGCATGTTTTGCATGCATGCGGGCGGCGCATGCCCGTTTTGGTTCGGAGTTCGCTATTTTAGGCGCGTTTCTGCTTCGACTTCTCATCGGCGCTTCCTCTTCTCTCTTAGCAGTACCTTATTCTCTTTGAATTGTTTCCAGGCAGGGGAGGGGCTTCTTCCTGCCTGGTTTGGCCAATTTGGCGTTTCTTTCTTGCTGTCCTTTCTCGGCCTTTAGCCTTCATCCTGTGACCTTTGTCCTCGATCCTAGTTTGTTAAGGAAGTCCTTTGGTATTCGGGCAGTTTGTTGGTTTCATGCGAGTCCCATTCTAGAATCCCATCGATCCGAGACATCGGATCGCCATTCTAGAATGGGACGAGCATGCATGTTTTGCATGCATGCGGGTGGCGCATGCCCGTTTTGGTTCGGAGTTCGCTATTTTAGGGCGTTTACGCCCGACTTCTCATCGGCGCTTCCTCTTCTCTCTCTCTCAGCATACCTTATTCTCTTTGAACCCACCCTCCCCTTCTTTGTTATTGTATTTTTTTCGCGTGGCATGCGGCGTAATCAGCCCCTCCCACGGGAGGTTTGTTTTGTCTTATTGTTTTGTTGGTGATGTGCGTGTACAAGTACGCCGCGGCGCATCTGCTTTCGACTTTTCCATTCGTGGGTTTTGGGAGCGATTTTTATGCCTTACGTTTGTCCAAGCCCCTTGCCGAAGGCTTATCACTAGGGTTTTTCCTCGAAAACCCAAAAGGGCGGGGTTTTTAATCCCGGTGATAAGCTTTCGGCAGGTACACTAGCCCAGTCTCTATTAGCATTGTATTTTGTTGGGGTCCAAATGATATAATTGGATTTTCCCTTTATTTTTATGGGTAGTTCGCATGTGTGCGGCTACCCACTATCCACCATTGTAGAAAATCTGCTGAGATGAATGAGAAGCAAGTCTAAGTCGGGCGGTTTGTTGGTTTCATGCGAGTCCCATTCTAGAAGTGTATTGAGGAAAAAGTTCCATTAATCCCGGTAGATTTGTCACAATTTGTTGTTTCAATACATGACTATATTTCCCAAATAATGCATCCACATCTTCATGCGTATGTCATGCGTATGTCCAGGCATTAAGAAACCCAAGTTGGCTCTCTCAAAGATACCCACAACTGTCAAGTATGATATAAACGAAAACATCCATCTATTCTTCTTTTGACCAGTACAGTTGTCAAGCTGCAAGAGAAACCTTCTAGGTAACTTTCGAGGTTTAGGACGTGAACTTGAAGCTTCAACATGCCCATTATCATGTGTTCTTCTAAACCTTGCCTTATTGACCTTCTCAACATTATCAGGATGTCCATCCAACAAAGCACCATTTCATGGGTTGTGGAGGTCTCTAGTAGAACCATTCTCAAAGTTTCTCAAATATCTCATCACACTACCAATACGAAAGTTTGGACCATCACTTTACAACTCTAGACTGAAATGGCCATAGTAAGCTGGAGCCTGCCCATGTAAAATTGCCCCTGTTATGGAAAGTTGTAGAGGGTAAGCTCTTCCACACATTTTTGGTACAAAACTATATTGTGGAAGACATGTCTCTGCTTTGTATAATGAAAGATAGTTTTCTAGTTTCAATGCAGACAGTGTCCTCCACATCTAATAAGTGGATCTACATGAAAGTTGGTTGGTCATATGATCCTTCATTTGCGCCATTATCTTAGCCTTTGGACTTGGTTGCTTTGTCTTATCCAGAGTCTCCTTCAATTTAGCACACAAGTTGCACTTTGCAAAACTGTTTGATGTATCTATAGTGACATGCTAAAAGTGCTTGCTCCATAGCCTACTGAAGCTTGCGAAATAGGATTCACTTTAAGCTCACGAAGAAGTGCTTTTATTTCCTCTAAAATACTTTTTTGAATACAATGAGAGGGCAACCTTTTCTCATTGTTCATCCCTCCTACTTTTGTGTGGCATACTCTCTGCATTGGGTTCAACATAATTTTCAAATACCTCCCTAGTAGCCAAGATCTTGGCAGTTAGTCTCAGCATCCTATTGTTACCATGTAATGATATCTTGCTCCCATTTTCATGATTTTCAAACCAATTATGCCAATTAGATGTAGGAATACCATGGATGGACATCTATGCTTTTTGACATCTCCAATTCTGCTCAGGTGGGAACCTTTTCTTACTTGGGCTTCTTTCATCTTGAAGTGTCAACTCAAAAATGGTGTACATGTAGGTCCTTCTCTCATAACAAGTGTATTCTTGGTAAGTTGCTCATGATTCAACCAATTGGTCAAGACTAAAGAATGGTACACATTTAATCCAACAATAGTCCATTCCTCTAACTCTCATCATAGGCTCATATGAGTGAGCACTATCTGCCTTGCACCTTTTGGTAGCGTAATTTGGTCATGCATGCCAAAGGAGTTGCATCAACACCTTGATGTCGGCCACAACTTCAGAATCTAGGAAGTAGTTGTTTATAAATCTAGTGCAATATATAGGCGGTGCCACCAAAGTTAGAACCTCCAATGTTTTTGTATAAACAATACATTGGTTGTCACCTGTCCCTTTCTCCTTCCAATGGTCCATAACTTGTTAATTGCCACACCTATTCTATCTTCGAGTCTTTTGTCATTCACAGCTTGAATAGGATCAGTTAGAACAATAATTCCTTTCCCCACTAGCTCCTTATTGCATTGATGTTTGACCTCTACCTTCTTGTTTTTCCAATTCACCCTATTGTAGAGAACAATTGGCTTTTCTTCAACTTTTTTAGACCATCAGCATTTTTAGTATCATCAGCTTTTCCAGGTTGGTTGACCTGGATCATATAAATAGACAGGTAAGTATCTACGTTCAATTTTACAATTTTTAGTACATGTCCTACCTTGGGATCATTGGCATTGCCAACATCATCAACTTTCCATGCCGATTCACCTGGAATATAATAACTTATTTAGTTATTTGTCTTAAACTGAGTTTTTTTTTTCTTTAATTAAAAACAAAAGCTAAAATATATCAATAACCTTAAGACCTCATCAACAAGAGCCTTTGGGGTAAAAAGTGTAGTAAATTTTAGAGTTTTAATTCCAAGAAATTCAATTATTAATGAATAGGTCAATTCTAGCAATATTTTATGAAAAGTATACACGAGGTAAACATACTAAAAAGAAATATTTTTGTCTGTGCATTCTTTCTTAATAATAAGCATAAGAACTTCTGCATTTTGGAATCATAACTAGCACTGTTTAGGGTCTGGGTCCGGGATCACCTGCAAGACAGCCCTCAATGAGGACCCTTGGATCAAGCAGGGAAATCTTAGCTGAGTGTCACGCGGGATTTTGCAAAGAGATTATAAAAAAAAGAAGCAAACAATATAGGCTGAAGAAACAATATGCCAAAATATGACTTCCTTGAATATCAATCAGAACACATGAACTCTCATCAAGCGAGAGGAATGAAATGAGACAAAGCCAAATCTCATCTAAAAACTCAAGATCTATCTCTATTGATATATATAGTATAATGGCCTTGGACCCAAAATAGGTAGATGGCAGATCTCAATCACCAACTCCTGGATCATATGCATGATTTGAGGGAATATAGCAGTGCCTTCATTAGTGCCTGGAATCCCGCTAAGTTATGGATGCACTCCCCAAAGGCCGTCATTTGTCTGATCTGGCTTTCTTCTTTGATTGGGGCGTGGACTTCTACGTGGGTTTTGGCGGGGGCATGGGTCTACTACCTAACGCTTGACCTGGTCCCTTGTTTCTGCCCTGCTACGTGGAACTTAAAAATAGTATGTCTGGTGGTACAGGACTAACACTCCCCCCCACCAAAGAACACTCGGAGGAGAAAGTAAGAACAGTTTCGGAAGGTGGGAAACCAGGAACCTTTTCAAAATCATCTTGTCTGCTGTGAGGACGTGCCTCAGTGTGATATTTCTGGATGAGATCTTGCCTATCTTTCAGCGCATCTGAAGTGTGTACCCCAATAGAAGGTGATGCGTCAATCAGAAACCCACACTGTGCCATGTCTTCAAAGGCATGGTGGGCTTTCACGAGGACATACTGGCATTCAATGAGTAGGCAATTCTGAAAGCCAGAAGCACCAGTACTGGCGTTGGGATTACAGTAGTAGATAGGATGCTTGGGAGCAATAGAACACTGAAAAAGGCACTTCAGGACTGCACAGACTCTTGTTTGACGATGAAAGAACGGATCAGGAGATGTAGCAGCATGCTCCAAAAATTGAGTGAGGCCCCAGACTGCCTAAGTGGGGTTCTGCCAACCACGTTCATTCGAATTGTATATCCAATTCCAAGTTTGGTCCAAAGTTTCTCCTTCCTGCCATACAGAGCAGTGCACAAAACGTGGATCCCACCTAAGATCTATAGAGATGTGAGCTGGGGTCTAATCAGTATGACTAGCCAGAGCCTTGAATCATGCATTACATACACTATTGGTTGAACCAGACGAAAATAAAGAATTCAGCATCTTCACAAGGAATAAGCTAGCATTTCAGAAGAGCACAAAGAAGACCTTTGTTTTCGACAGAGAGATCAGGCCAGATGGTGAGAAGATCGTTGCTAATGAGAGATTCATGAAGTTTGCCATTGGCAGAGAACCACTTGATCATAAAAAGATGTCGCCGAGAGAGCACATAATCCAGATAGCTTGTGGGTGTAGGAAAATCATCTGGAATGTGGACTGCCAACGAAATGTAAGTCTCACGCTGATTTTGAGCTTCTTCAGCGGATTGAATTGCCTCCTGCAACCGATGTTCCATATCATGAATCTTGTTGTCCTTTTCAGTGAGAAGACGGAGTTGGTCCCGAATCTTCCTGTGAGAGTAAGTGGCGTGTGAAGATCACGGGCCGCAAGTGGAGAGCTACAACTGAAGACTGGCAATTTCTGTGTCATCAATCAACTTCTATTTCTGAGCCTCTGTACGCTGAGTTTGCAAGGCTGTGACCTGAGTCTGAATGGCGGCAAGCTGGCCCTCTAAAGCAGAATTGTGAATCTCCACTTGCATAGTGGCATGTTGTTGACGTGTGTATTCAGTTTGCAGTCCCATATACATGGCTTGAGTGTCTACAAATTTTTTATCTTTATCCTTGATCTGATCCAAAAGTTCCATGATGGTGCCAGTGTGGCTCATGTCTCGTGCTCAGTCTTGAGAGCCTCAGGGGTTTCGAGTGAAGCTCCATGTTTATTCTGAAGACTTTCTTCCATGGTCTGAATTTGAGTATTGGCAGCCTGAAGATCACGTTGGAAGGCATCCGTGGAATCCATGTATTCCTTGACACCATTCATGAAGTGTTCTTGGGATTCTTGGAGCTTGAGCATGCATTCTGCAACAATCTATTCATACTGTTACAAGGTGCATCTAGAAGGTGGAGGAACAAGGGGATGAAGAGGCAATGGTGGTTGTGGAAGAATATGAGTGGTACTTTGAGAGACTTGTTGGGAGGTGGAAGCATCAACATGCGTGGACTGAGAGGAGAGAATATTTATGATAGGAGTGCGGCATGGTTCTTGCTGGCGTGGAGACGGTTGTGCATCCGCGCTTGGGCGTGAGGTTTCTTCTTGAAGTTCCAGAATGGCAGGGATAGTAGAAGTTGTATGACTTGAAGCTTGAGAAGTGGCTTCCAGATGTCTGGCGGAGAGACGACTGGGTTCTAGAAAGCACTGATTTATGATTGCCTGGAAGTGGGCACCCATAGCAGATTCAAGATCTAAGCCAGGAGATTGGCGGTCCACTTCATGAAGAAGGCGCTGAAACATAATTTGTGGCCAATCAACGAAACTGGTGGAATGAATACCAGTTTATTGATGTGGGTATTCTTGATGGAGTAGCCATAGAACTTTCGCCACAAGAGCTTCACAACAGCTTCATAGGGCTTTGCAATATTTGTAAGCTTATGTGTTGTGGCCGCATATGGAGCTTGGTCATAAGCTGTAACATCATGATCCTACGAAGCAGCCCAATTCAAAGAAGGAGTGCGACGAGGCAATTGAAATACCTGGGCCAAGAGACTTTGGTTGAGAGTGGTTCGGGTTTGATCCACCATTGTCTAGTATCCTGCATCTTATCTTGATCAGATGTGTGACAAACTGTCTGAATTGAGCCGGATTAGGAACAGGGCGTTCTTGTTTGGAAAATTCAAGCAACCCCGCCCATTCAGCTACTTCTCGACTGGCGCCTTCAAGGGGGTCACGAACTGTGGCAATGGAAAAGATAACCGATTGAAAGAGTGCAGGATCCATAGGCGTTGTGGCCTAGAGAGTAGGCAACTTTGGAGAGGCAGCCATAGCGATCGACGAAAGAAATTTGGAGGCGGAATTAGACGAAAAGCGAAGAAATTGCAGAAGCTTTAGGGTCGCATCTGTTGAAGCAAGATTTTTATAGGCAGCTTTAAAGGGGGAATATGAACCATTGGTAGTGCCAGATGGTAGCATGGATGAGAGAAGGTTTATAGAACTCAAATATTTGGTTAAGTCCCAAAAAGCCAATTGAGAGTGAATCAAGGGTGGAGATGAATTGGAATGAACGGTCTAATATGACGTCGTGGTGAGGTACAAGTAATGATTTGACACAGTCGTGGTGTTAAGTGAGCGTAATTAAAAGGGACAACTCGAGAGTTTGAACACTTTAAAGAAAGGTGGTGGCAGAGACAGCAGTGCATAAAGACAGTAGCGCGACTAGATTTGTGGCGAGATAGAGGAATCTTGGATTGGAATGTATCTTGAGTAGACACGTTATCATAAATTTGATTGGGTCATGGTGGCAGGCCACAGGCAATAGGACTATATACGTCGAGGAAGGAGCGAGACGAAAACACCAATTTGGGCTGATGGATATGGAGAACATCATGCCGAAGAACTGTCCATGCAAAATGAATGATCTCGACTTATGGAAGATAAAGAACGACAGCATCCCGATGGCTGGCTGACTGTTTGGGTTCGGTGATAATCCGAACCCAATGTCCAATTACCAGGATGTTATCATGCACCTCCGCTATGACCCGGATCATTCAAAGTATGTGATCCTGCGGGCCTGCACTGCTCCAATTGCGGAGTAGCCAGGATTTTTTTTAGTAGGATTTTGTATATAGGGCGAGGCCCTTGTGATTAAGTAGCTATGCCCAAAATTTTGTGTAATTACCAAAAAAAAAATTTGCTGATGAGGACATTGCCTCTTTCTTTGCATTCTGGAACTAGGTGACCAGGGTTCAATTCTCAAGGCAGTTAACGATCCTCCGTGCCCGAAAGAAAAAATGGAAGAGGGGGCAGAATGGTACTGTGACTTGGAAAAAATCAATGGCAAAACGGATCTGATGCTTTATGCCAGGAAGAAAGCAAGCGATCAGATGAAGAAGCATGGCATCCTGGTAACTTGCGAAGAAGACGACGATGTACATTGCACTCTTCTTGTGGAGATTGTAATAAAGGGAAAGAAGCTTACATGAAGCAGGAAGAGAACACTGACACTTGTTTCGAATGCGGATGGCCATCCAATGTGGTTATAACACCAGTGTCAATTAGTGAAGAAGTGACATCAATGAGAAGAGCACTGGCTATTAAGACTGGTGGAAGTTATTATCTGCAGTAGAGAAAGGGACAAACAAAACTAATAGCAACTAGAAGCGTGCTAGATTGGGAACGAATGTGCAACCATTACTATGGATGGATTAGAAGTCACAAGTTTTGCTAATGAGCAGGAGAAGAATTTGTAGCTGGTTATCGACAATGGTTGAAAAAAAAAACCCCAAGGCGACGAAAAGTTATCGAAGTCATAGGGAGCGCCTAAAGTTAGCGCCTAGCGCCATGCAATCTCGATTTTTTTTAAAACAGCTGCGACCTTTTTCCTATCAACTTGGATCGAGATGAGGCAAATCGGCTGCTGATTCGGCCGGTCCTCTTCTTGGTTCTCCCCCTTGTAGAGGGGGACTTTCCCTGATTCATGCCTGGGCTGGATTCGGTGGCTGCTTTTGACTCTAAGACCAAGACCAAACAATCATGCTTGAACCTGATTCTGCAGGATGGAAATGATACGTAAACTGGCTTCTGACAGGATTAGCGGCTGTCTGCCTTCGTATAATCATTCCCAACTCTCCTTTGATCATTAAGCTCTGCTTATCCTGTTTTCTCAATCTGTCAATCCATTTGCAAGTTTCGATTTTTTTCTCGGGTCCATAGCTGCTCTCTGTATCTTTCAGCAGCCATACTTTGCATAGTTTTCTATCAATGTCAAGCTTGAATGGGGCAACCTCTCCCCCTTGCGATTGCCTGCTCCTGCTCTAACTCTGCCATTCCCCAGACCTCTGGATCGTCTAGTTCACCAGTGGAACTATCGAAATATTTTGTTGTCTTCTATAGCACCTCCCAGATCTGCTGTGGGTGGCTTGAGGGAACTCCTGCGGGTATTTGGGCCTTCTTGGTAAAAGGAATCTGTTTTCCCTGAGATTTTCTTTATAGGAGAACACTCCCATCCCACGCAAGATCCATCTGCTGATACGGTGGAATTCAGAATTGCTTATGTTGGTGCAGACAGAAGTTTTACCTATACTCCGAAGCCTTCTCTGATTACATCACATTGGAGCTCTACAAGTCTTCCTGATCTTTCTGATGTGGTCCCAACATGGAGTATTTAGTTTTTTCTTCTGACTCTAGCCATCAAGCTTCACAAGCTTCAACTGCGTCTTCTGTTTTTTCCATTCCATCTTCCTTTTCACTTGATATCTCCACCATAACTCGATCTATTATTCTTGTGAACACTGACTACATTTGGTGGGGATACATTGAAGGTCTAGTATTGCAGCTGTGGAATTCTATTATTGATCGAAGACTGCTGCAGCAGGAGCATTTCTCTTGTGTTGGAGGCTTTGCTATACGAGGTGTTGATCCAGCATTTGTCCAGAGATTGGTCAGGCTTCTGATTTTCAGTAACGTGGAAACAGAGCCTACTCAATCCTTTTTGGTGCATTGCCCTTGGCTCAATAATTCCTTTTATTGGTTGGAGACTTATTTCTGAGCATGACCTCTATGGAGCATGTTCTGCTCGTTGAGCATGCTGATACTTTTGTAAGCCCTGATATTGGTGATCAGACTTACATCTCCTTGCGTATTCCAGAGGTGGCGAACCGGATTCGCCACCTTGATAATCAGGCTCTTATTGCTAAGATTATAAGGGGTAATCCATCTTTAGCAGAGATTAAGAATACTTTGAGTGTGTATGCCGTGGTAGAGTCCTACCTCGGATCCAGCCTTTGGGAAACTTATACTTTCTCATCACCTTGCAAACTGAAAACGAAACCCAGTTTCTTTTCAAGAAGGGGATAATCACCTGTCTAAATGGCCAAGTTTTGCTGCAGAAATGGAGGCCGGATTTCAACCCCAAAAAGCCAGATGCTCTGTTCTATCCGTTATGGTTTTCACTCTCTGATCTTAGTGCTGCGTACTGGATAGAGAAGGCTTTCAAAGCTATTGCCTCATATCTTGGGGAGTACGTATGCATGGGCGGGAACTCCTCTGAGGCCCCAAAGATCTGCGTCACAATGGATATTCTAAAGCCACTTCCACGTTCTGTTTTCTTCATGGGCTTTAATAATACTTTAATAGAGTTCACTCTCTCTATCTCTGGTCTCCCCTTCCCCTGTTCTGGATGTGGAGCCAGGGTGCATGCTGGGGACATATGTTCAGACCACTCTCCGGTCTGTGAGCACAACAGATCACACACTCAAGACAAAAATAAACTGGCCCATATGATTGACTCTGATGGATTTATGGAAACTGATCCCAAAAAGTCCACTAAGAAGCAGACTGTGGCTCTTGCCCCAGACTTTGGGGGCGAGTGCTCCATGAAGGCCTGTCCTCTGGACAGCCCAACGCATTCCCCTGTTCCAATGGAAAAGCTCTGTGCTCTTGAGTCAGCTGTAGAACCCTCTCTGCCTCCCGAGGGCCTATTATATCACAACAGATTCAGCCCACTTGCCCTTGTTGAAGATTATATCGATCCCACTGAAGAGGGCTGGCCACTGAGTGTGAAAGCTCCTCCAGAGTCTGCTACAGAGAAACCAAAAGATCAACTTGGCCCTCCCAATGGGGAAATCTGTGTCTCTTCGCCCAAGAGTGACTGCTTGATCCATGATCTTTCCTTCTCTGCTTCCCCAACCCAGCTCCACAGTGCTGGATCTAGCCTGATGGGCGATGATTCTGGTCAGGAGAGTCCCTGCTCTACTATTTTGAAGTCCCAACCTCTAGTTACCGCCAGCCCCAAGGAAGCTCCGTCTGCTGTGATGAAGAACAATCAGGCTCTCATTTCTGCTGCGCCTTCTAACCTTTTGGTTGCAGATCTTACAGGTCAGATGAATGATGGGGGCACAGTGGTACAACCCCTCAATGCTGTTGGCAACAATACTTTATTGGCTAAGAAACTTAATGGAAGAAAGAAAGGGAAGGATGCTGGGATTAAATCAGGTAGGAACACTTTTCAAGCTTCAATAGCAAAAGTGTGTTTGTTGGAGCATTCTCTGGAGCAAGGAAGCGTGATCCTCCCTACAAACAAAGATGGTAATACGCTTCTTTAAAGATGAAGCTGGTTCCAAGGTTTATGTTTTGTATACTTCCTAGTCCTGTGGCCATTTTGTCTCTTAGCCACAAGATACCAGGCTTACATCCGTCTAATATCAGACGTATTATGTATGGCTGTTCTTGTTAGACAGCGCTTTTGTATCAGATATGGCTGCTCTTGTAAGGCAGGCTTTTTGTATCAGAGATTTATATAATATGCTCAGTTTGATTCAAAACATTGTGATGGTTGCTGGTTGTTATAATCTCATTATTACGGTTATGGCAGTTATCTGGTTCGTGCAACTAGATCTCTTTCCTGTTATATGTATATGATCTGGAGTATTTTGGCTTACATACTACCTGCAAAACATAATAATCGGCTCTGCAAATGCCTTTGTTTGGCGCTGGTATAAAAGATATGAAGCATGCCTGTTTCATAATAATGGGCTTAATGTTCTTCTCTTGGATCATAAGGTCCCTGATGGCTTTACCGTGCCATGCAACTCTCTCAGCCAACAGTATCTGGATTGTAACGGTCATCGGGGTCCCTTGCCGTTTTCCAATCATATTCTAAAGGGTTTTCTGGCTGTCATTTTCCAATCATATTCAACGAATTGGTTTTCTGGCTGCTTCTGGGGTGAGCAATCGAATCCCTATAAAGGTGATATCGCTGCCCTTTCTCTATTTTGGGTGACACTTCTTCCGACCCTAAGCAAGCATTTCTATCTCTCCTTGTTTTTTACCAATAAAACGGAGATGCATAATGGTCGCCTCAACAATATATGGCAGGGTCTTATCCTTCTGATGGGGGATATGCTGCCTAATCATATATTATTCCCTCCATGGTACTTTTTCTCGAATAGTCTTCTAAGCAGAATGATTCTGGGTTCTATGGTTGTGAAAGGGAAGGACGACAACTCAACGCTTTATGGTGCAACTCTGCATTCCCTATCTCTAATCACTGTGAATGAAAATTTTAGCACACATGGTTTGGCACCCACATGGAGGCTTTTGATGTATTCCATCAATATCGATATCTGGAATCGGTTGCCCCTATGGGACATCTTGATACCTTTTTTAAAAGCACAAGTTTGGGCACTTTGGACTTTTGACAAAAGGACAAAGAAGTGTCCGTTATCATAC
The DNA here is from genome assembly GCA_021234155.1 of Isoetes taiwanensis. NCBI lineage: Eukaryota > Viridiplantae > Streptophyta > Lycopodiopsida > Isoetales > Isoetaceae > Isoetes > Isoetes taiwanensis. Next base: position 2,326,660 of record JAJEKV010000050.1, on the reverse strand, counting down.
CCCTCTTCCTTATATATGCTGGAGGCTATTGAAGGGGGGTTCCACGTTATCCTGATTACTTCCAGAAATTTGTTCTCCCTTTGGGTTAATAGGGAACTCTCTCCAATTAGGGTTAATAGGGGTACCTCAAGTTGCCCCCCTTCAGTATGTCTAAAGAGGCCCATTCACAAGGGGACTTCCCTAAACCATTTACCCTCTTTGGTGTTGAAAACCTTATCTCCCCTGATAAGGGAACCCAGATGTTTTCCTAGGTGCTGTTCCCTTGATGTGACCCCTCCCACTTGGTACCAGCTGAGGAGATATGACCCTGCCAGAAAGGAACATAGATATGCCCTTGCACCTAGGGCTGGAAGGTGGGCTGTCATCATAACCTCTTCGGGATGATCATTATTTCTTGGAATTTGCGTGGCATCAAAGGAGCACTCAAACGTGCTAGAGTCTTAGCGGCAATTAGATCAATGAAGGCGGACATTGTCATGCTACAGGAACACATGCTCCCTGACTTTGAGGCAAGATCTCTTGGAAGTTGGGTGGGTAATGGATATTCCTCTTTTAGTTGTGCAGCTCAGGGAACTAAGGGAGGTACTTGTATTCTTTGGGAAGGTCAGGCCCCGAAAAGCCATTTCTCAGGATTGGGGGGCAGATGGCAGTCAGTTATATTTGAAAACAATAACGGTCAATGGGGGCTTATTAATGTTTACGCCTCCAATAAACCTGCGGAGAGAGCAATAATGTGGAATAATATTGAAAGTTGGATATCCCAACATGAGTACGTGATTGATAACTGGATACTTGGGGGCGACCTAAATATGACTGACACGTGGAATCAAAAAGTGGGTTTGCACAGGAATCTGCAGGAAGGGGAAGAGCGTGCCTGGCTTTCTCTAATCAACAGTGCAGGCTTCTCTTTAGTTCCTCCCTCCAATTCTACATTTTCCTGGTCTAACAAATAGAAGGGTCAGGATAGAGTGTACTGTCTGCTTGATAGGTTCTACCTGGCCAACAAATCTGCTGGATTTATGGATAAGTCTTATGTTGAAGGTGATCTTGCATTCACTCACTCGGATCATGTTCCCCAGAGGCTTACGCTGGAAGATATCCCCTCTGCTAGGAAATCAGGTAATATTCCTTTCAAGTTCAACATCTCATGGTTAACCAAAGAAGCGTTCTGTAGTCCTTTTAAGGCTTTTCTAGGCTCACTGGAAAATGGGGATAATTCCCCCTCTATGAAGGCTTGGGCCCACAAGCTCAACATCATGAAGGCTTGGATCAAGAAGTGGGGAAGGAATCGGGCCCTGATTTTTAAAAACGACAGGGTAAAAAACGACATGGTAAGTGCGGTCAAAAGGAGGGGTAAAAATGGGAGGGGGGACTATATGGCTCATGATCTGGGCGCAGGGCAGCCTTAGCAGATGCGAAGTCACATGAAGAATGCACTGCAGCGTTGGATTTTTTGAGTTCGCTTCAAGCAGCGGAAAAACTATTTGAGAGCTGGGTTATTTTTGGCGATGGAGCTTGAGTTCGACCAGCTTGAGCATGCCATGTTGGCGGTAGAATCCCGAGCTCTTCTGGCGCCGTTTCTGACCAAGACGTATCATTTGGTTGATGATCCGGCGACGGACGATGTGGTATCGTGGGGAGACGACGGATCGACGTTCGTGGTTTGGCGACCGCCGGAATTCGGCAAAGATATTCTGCCCAATTATTTCAAGCACAACAACTTCTCCAGCTTCATCAGGCAGCTCAATACATATGTAAGTTCTGGTCTGGGTTGGGTTGGGTTTTTTTTTTAGATAGTTTTAGCTCACAGATTTTTGGGTTGGGCTCCAGGGCTTTCGGAAAATAGTCTCCGACCGGTGGGAGTTTGCCAACGACTACTTCCGGCGTGGGAGCCAGCACTTGCTCTCCGAGATTCAACTTATTTGGAAAGTGGCGACCTTTTGGATCCATGGAGGATTCTAGATCATGGGCTTGCTTTCCTTGTGGAGGTAATACAATGAGCATGTTGGACGAAAATGAAAGGCTTAGAAGGGAGAATTACGTTCTGCTCTCAGAGGTTTTGCATCTGAGGCAACTCTACGACGAAGTTCTGGTTTGTATCGAGAAACATGCCCGGCAGGATCTAAGCTGGCTTAAGCTTCTCAAATGCAGCGAAGGGGGGATTGTTGACGGATCTGCCATAGCCGAAATGGTGGTCCACACGTTTGTAATTAATGTAATGTTCTGATTATGTAATGTTTAATGACTGATTAATTAGGTTTGCGCAAATGTGAGGATGAGTCAGGCAACATGCCACTTCAACGTCCACACGTTTCAAAAGATTTTGCAATTAATATGAAGAAAATCAAGAAAGGGCGGCGTGGCAGAAAACAGAAGCAACTGAAGCATTAGAAACCACCTTCAACGACTGCTCCTGCTCCTTCTAGTATGGCGGCTGCTGGTAATGATGCCTGCACGTTATGGTTTTTGGAGTTTCGGAAGACTGCGAAAAGGTGGATGAATGTTAAAGACTTTTTAGAAGGATTTGAGATTGTTAGAGATATATTGCTGATTGATCTCTTTAGGGATAAGAATGAGTTATACAAGTCTCTGTATTGTTTCCTTACAGATCAGACCAACAATTCAAATTGTAAGTTATAATTTTTATTTCAAATATTGAAATTGTTTTAACCTATTTAATTTTTTCTGCAGGTTTAATTTTTCGACAGGCTCAGGAGCGAGCCGAGCGGGAGCAGGAGGCTCAGCCCGACACAGACGCCCAGGAGCGTCAGGAGAAGGAGGCCCAAGAGCACCAGGAGGAGGAGCGCCCCCAAGATCTTGAAGAGAGAGCAGAGGAAATTGCGCAGAGGAGCTAAGGAGGGAGCTCGAGAGGGAGTTTGCAAAGCTCGACAAGAAGACCAAGAAGAGGAAGAGGAATGGCGAGCAAGCAGAGGAGAAGAAGTCAAAGAAGGATCGCCGCAGGAAAAAGGGGAGGAAAGGAAGCAGAAGAAGGAGAAGAAGAGAAAGCGAGAGGAAGAGCGGGCAAAGCTGAGGGCAGACAAGGGAAAAGCCCCTGCGCTGCCGAAAGACACGAAGCGGAAATTGAAGACGACCCCGGCCAAAGGCGTTGTCATTCGGGAGGAAGAGCCCGATGAGCTGCAGTCCTCATCTGACATTGATTCAGATGAAGGAATAAGAGTTCCCCCACCAGTCGAAGGCTCGGGACCCTCAAATGCAGGGCGGGTGCCAACCAATGAAGAGGAGGAGCAAGTAGCAGAGGTACCCCGTAGCCTAGGTGACCCTCACCGAAACACCCAAACGACAGCAAGAAGAAGCCGAGGCCGCAGAGGGAGTCATATATACTCAAGCACGAGCTTGACTACAGAAAGAAACTGAAAGAGTATACTTCGTACATGAAAATGTACGAAGAATACTCTAAATATTACGAAGAGCACAAGGTCACTTTTGTCGAAGGAGGCCGGCCGACCAAGAAGAACACTCTGAAGCCGCCGCCTGAGAGACCAGCTCCCCCGAAGAAGCCAGTGAAGAGAAAGGCGGACTCGTATTTTGCAAGAGCCTCCCGAGAGATCCGGCATTTCCAGAGGAGCTATGGCCTTCTCATCCCCAGAGTTCCTTTCGCAATGCTGACACGGGAAATTTTGCAGGAATTTGACAAGTCCAAGAGGGTCACGAACGACATGCTACTAGCACACAGGAGGCAGCCGAGCAGCATATAGTCCAGCATTTTGAAGTCTCGGTAGCGTGTGCAATCCATGCAAAAAGGGTGACATGCATGCCCAAGGACATGAAGCTAGCTAAATACATAAAGAAGGAACCCTATTAAGTCTGTTGTAAATAATTTTTGTAAATACAAATTTATAATTTTGTCGAATTAATGTGTCAAATCATGTTTGAGTAAGTTGTATTACAAACTACTGCATTTGGAATTAACAAATTTGGAGCAAAACTCAGTGTTTTTGGCCCCACCCCTCACAGAGTACGCCAAGACCAAATCCATTTGGGATCCGATTTGACCCTGGCGCACTGTGTGAGTGGTCGAGCATGGTTTGATGCCAAAACTTGTCCAAATGCAGAAAGTAAGTACACCATTCAACTCAGCTCATCTTAATTAAGTAGAAATTGGCCAACCCAAACTCAAATGGAGCCCCACCCCTCACAGAGTGCGCCCAGACCAAATCTGTTTGGTATCCGATTTGACCCTGGCGCACTGTGTGAGTGGTCGACCCCAAAACTAGGCCAAAACTTGTCCAAATGAAGCAAGTAAGGGCTCAATCCGATCTATCTCGATAAGATAAGCAGGATTCTACCCTTAGTTTGCATGTTTGGCATCATTTTCGACCCAAACAAGGCCCCACCCCTCACAAAGTGCGCCCATACCAAATCTGTTCAGGATCCGATTTGATCCTGGCGCATTGTGTGAGTGGTCACATTAAAATTGTCCTAACTTGCCCATACTTTCTCCAAATTAGATGGAATTTGTTGCAATAGGAACCTTAGGATGCATTCCTTACATGATTAACCTGTCTCTTGCATAGTAATACCTTAAAATCATAGGTTTTCCCAAACCCTAAAATTTCCAAAAATTAGGGTTTTGCCTATAAGTAGACCACAACCCTCATTTGCATCCTACACCTTTGCTCCTCACTCCAAGCCGATTTTCCAGGCCCCTAAGGCGCTTCCCCCTCTGTTTGATATCCCCAGCTGCTCATAGACCATGGCAACCATTGCATTTAGGCGATGGTACAGTGCCACAGCTCATGTGGCAGAGGCCGACATCAACTCCGTCTTCACCGTCTTTCAGAAGGAGGTTGATGTGGAGGCCACCATCAATGCCACCCCTTTCTACCAAGACATTATGTCTGAGTTCCATGCCAAGATAGGACCTTCTCTAGTAGAGCTCCCACCTTGCGTAGGATATTTCGCACCAAGCATGGCCCTCAAGATAGCACTGCAAGACATACCCAACATAGATAAGTACCTAGAAAACAAGGCTAGTCGCTTACCTAATTACATGTCCATATCCGCCAATAGGAGGAGATACTTTTCTTACAATGCAGCCGTAGCTATTTTCCTATCTCTTTGAGCCCAAACCCAGATAGGAGAACCATTTGTGCAACCCTTAGACATAGAGCCAATGGCCATGGCAGCAGCTGAAGAAGAGCAGATGCGCCTTGCATACGAGGAGGCAGAGGAAGAAGAAGAAGAAGGACGCGACTCGGATTCAGAAGACATCGACCTAGCAAAGGAGATGCAGCAGGCAGAGCAGCAGCTCCAAAGTTTTGAAGAAGGACTCGGAGCAACAAGAAGAGCCCCACCACTTGGGGAAGGAATTACAAGCTTGACCCCAGTGATCATAGAAGGAGAGGCATACTTAAGCCTCCATGATATTAAAAATCTCCCAGAGTGCCGAGACAGGGGCTAAAAGGTAGATGAAATCTTGCATCTCCTACGGCAACAACCAGATCTCGACGACTTCATCGATCGAGAAACTCAAGACTTCCCCATCAGCATAAAGGGAAGCCAGAACATATACCGGCGAAACGTCATCGGACATTGAGGCTTACTCCAGCATCAGACAGATGATGGCCGAGCGGGAATTGCCATCAGAAGAAGAGTTCCTGGCAATCCAAGAGCGCATGGGCATCAGGGGAAAGTCAACATCAGCACTCCTACCTAGCACATCGGCATCGACAACAGGGCAGCATGAAGGCACCATCAACCTGAGCAAATAAATGTACCGAGGCTTCAGAGAAGAAGTGCCAGTTGGCGAGTACTCAGGAAGACATAGAGCAGCCTTCAGAACTGGTGAAGAAGCAAGGCATGATAAAGCCCTTAGGTTCTACCTCCCATTACTCCTAGATGGAAGAATAGCGGTTATACACCGCCAATTCAGCCCACGAGGTGAAGAAGGAGTCTTCATGCTTATCGCCCTCTCAAGATTCGGAAGTCATGCTCGGATGGCCCCAAACATCGATCATGTCGTCCTTATCAAGAGAACGATAGCATTAAGTATCTTCGACTTCGCAGTTCCCTACAGACGGCAGGGCAGGTTGGCAGTGACCGCAGCATATACTTTGGATAGGAGGATTGAGGACTTGGTGACCGCACTTCAAGGAGGCACGACCACAAATATCCTCAGGAACCTAGGGTGAACAATCGGCACAGCCCAAGTCAAGAAATTTTTGGAGGACAACCCCGATTATTTGAAGAAAATTCAAGAATAGAATTAAAAATATTTTAAATTTCTATGACTAACTCCTTGAATGTATAAATATTATTATATTCATGAATGTAAATAATAATCTCAATTATGTTCTCTTGATATATTTTGTCCCCACAATTATATCATCAAACAACCAATGCAATGACAAAACAATGAACTAATCATCAGAGTATAATCTAATGTGTATGCAGCTAGAGTACCTAGAAATGTTGAACAACAAGGACATCATGACCAAGAGCGTACTCCCACCAAGGCGTTTCCAGCCAAGAAACCTACACCAAGAGTTTGATGCAGTAACACCAGAGGAAGAGCTATCCCAGATTCGATCCGACATTCATGAGATAAGGGCATTGCTGGCAGGAGCAGCAACAGGAGGGCAGGATCAGAACGTGCCATTGCCAGAAACACCAGCCGGCCGAACAGTGCAACAAAGGAAGAGAAGCCGGAGAAGAAGATCACCCAGCTCGGGTTCCTCCGACTCTAGTTCAGACTCTGATTTCGGATCGGAAGAGCAGGAGGAGGAGAGACAGGACCAACGGGAGGACCCAAACCGTGATAGGGGCAGGGCACAATTTGATTACCAGAAGAAGGTCGACTCGGCGCTTAGTAATGTCTGGAAAGCAAGAAAGCTAGAGCAGTTCTCAGGAGATACCAGATCCGGAATGGAAGCAGAAGCGTGGGTTGATGAAATGAGAGAATATGGTAATGCTTATGGCATGAAGGACAAGGACAAAGGCAGAGTAGCTACAGCCAACTTGAAGGGAGCGGCTAGGATTTGGTGGAAGGGCTACGCCAAAGCACATGGACTGAGCAGGGACAGTTGCAGGTTCAAGAAGTTTGCTAAGGCATTCAAGCGCCAATATGTGCCAAGAGAACATAAGTGTCACATGATGCAGCAGTTTTACCGATTGCAGCAAGGCAACAAATCAGTTCAGAAGTACACGGAAGAATTCATGAGACTAAGGCTCTATGTGCCGAAGTTGAGTGAAAGGCACGCAGTGGAGGGTTACATAGAAGGGTTGAATGAGGAGATCCGGAAGCTAGTAAGAGCAATCATCCCTAGGACGGTGTCAAAAGCGGAATCCAAAGCAGTCAGCTTGCAAGGGACGGGACCCCAAGAGAATGCACCAAGGCAGCAGTATTACCATGACAAGGAAAAGGGCACGGGAGGCTATAGCCCAAGAGCGGCGAGCCCAGTAGCCAGCAGGCCTCAGTACAATGCTAATTACAGGAAGCAGGGCAATGCAAACTCTGGCAAGTAGGATAAGAAACAGGTGACCTTCAAAGAGCAAGGAGGGGGATCCAACTACTCCAAGGCAGTGAGACAGTTTTTGCAATCCATTCCCAAAGAAAAGGAGGAGGAGTGCATAGAAAAGCAGTTGTGCTTTAGGTGTTTCCAACCCGACAAACAACTGCCCCTTGATGATGAACGCGGCACTAGCGGACATGGGGGAGACACCCACGGACGCTGACGAGGAGGACGCACCGGACTATATCCAGGGTGAGTGCCATATTTTTGCCGCCATTGATACCGAGAATGCCAAAAGCCAAGTCATCTCGACAACCGGGAAAGCCCAAGCAAAATCTTTCATAGTCTTGATAGATACAGGAAGCACCCATAACTTTGCGTCGCCAAGGATGGTACAGATGTTGAATTTGAAGCCCCTTGAAGTCTAAGCCTAGGCCAATTGTCTTGGCGATTGGAGCGATTCGACACCTGGCCGGGGAAGAGGATCAACTTCAACACAGACTTTCTAGGAATCAATGTAGCATTGGGAGCCGAAGTGTTGATAATAGGCATGGAATATCTTGGACCAGCAGGAGCCGTCGTTGATTGTGGGAAGCGGAAGGTGACCTTAACAACGCCAGAAGGCAAGGTCATTGAGATAGCAGGTAAAGAAGTCACCCCAATCATGCAATGCATGTCTAGTGAGAAGTTACTTAAATGCATAAGGAAGGAGCAAGTGGCCTATCTCCTTAAACTTGAGGTTGATGACCAAGAGTCAGAAGAAGAGAAAGAGGCCAAGACATTGAGCAAGCTCTCGAAGCCTATAGCAAAGTTAGTGAAGCAATTTCATGACTTGTTTCCTGATGAGATCAAGCAGCTTCAACCCTATAGAGGAGTCGAGTGTGAAATAGCACTTGAGCCAGGGACTAAGCCAACAAGCAAGGCGCCCTACAGAATGTCGACTCAAGAGTTGACGGAATTGAAGAAGCAACTGCAAGAATTGCTAGACCTAGGGTTCAGAAGACCTAGTGTCTCCCCTTTTGGAGCGCCCATCCTTTTTGTGAAGAAGAAGGATGGAAGCTTTAGGATGTGCATTGACTATCATCAATTAAATTTAATTTAATTTTAATTTTAATGTATTGATCAAGCCATTTAGGCCCCCAGGCCTCTATGGCAAAAAAGTACAGTACAATAATAGCACTTAATCCAAAGCGCCACCAATGTCAAAATTATTCATGAGAGTGAATAAAGCAATTATCTCATCTCTCTCTTTCCATATACTACACAGATATGAGCTAAGAATATGTGCCAGAAGTTGTAGAAGTTCTTTCAATGAGGTAGCAGTAACTGCATAATTTGCCCTTATGTGCTCATAGGCTGAGCATTCCAAAAAAGTATGCTGCTCAGTTTCTACTACAATATCAAAGCATTCCAAACATAATCTTTCATTGCGAGGAGTATTATTCCATCTGCCCGTTTCAATGCATAGATTATGAGATGACAGTCTTAACTGAGAGATCACCATGCGATTCTTGCGACTGATGTTTGCTATTAGGTAAGATTGCTGTTGATAGTCATCTAGATCATTTATATCAGCCAAGTAAAACCGCTTCTTGGTATCTTTTCCGTCCTCCAATGTCCACAACTTGCAGATTGCTTTCTTTGTCACAAATTCGTGAACTTCCTTAAAGTTCAATGAAGTCGGCCAAGTATCTTGACCAAGCCATCTAGCTGCCCACTTTCGGACATCAGCATACCAGCCCTTCCTATTAGATTGTTCCAATGCTTGCAAGCGGAACCTTGTTGAGTCCATGGATAGAACGTGATTTACATAAGTAATGGTTCTACATAGAGCTTCAGCTTCAAGAGGTAACAAACCTGCTTCCGCTAATAACATACAATAAGGTGTTTGGATCTTCACCCCAAGTTCGCCAATTAGAAATCTTTTTTGTACCTGTTCAATATCATTCCATCCTTTTCGAGAGAGACCTGGTCCCCAAACTGGACTGCCATATAAAATCACCGCTCTCACTTGCACACCAAAAAGTAATGTTTGGTGTGCAATTAAATAAGCACACCATTAAGAACAAGTATGCTTTGCCTAGATCAGACGATCTCATGGACCAATTGCAAGGAGCGAAGATCTTCTCCAAGACAGACTTGAGATCGGGTTATCACCAGATCAGGATCAAGGAAGAAGATATCCACAAGACAGCATTCAGGACAAGATATGGTCACTACAAATTCAGGGTGATGCCGTTTGGATTGTCTAATGCTCCAGCGACATTCATGAGGCTTATGAACGATGTCTTTCGTGAATTCCTAGACTCCTTCATCATAGTTTTCTTTGATGATATTCTAGTTTACAGTAAGTCTCTAGAGGAGCATGTGCAGCACTTAAGAAAGATGCTTGAAAAGCTAAGAAGGCATCAACTCTTTGCGAAGTTATCCAAGTGCCACTTCGCAACAGAAAGGGTGGAGTACCCAGGGCATGTGATCACAGCAGAAGGCATCTCCACGGACCCCGTGAAGATCGAAGTAGTCATCGATTGGCCGGCACCGAAGAACACACATGAAGTGAGAAGCTTCCTCGGCCTAGCAGGATATTACAGGAAATTTGTAAAGAACTTCGCCAAAGTAGCAGCACCGCTGACGGACCTCACCAAAGTGGGGAAGATAAAGGATTGGGCAGGTCATTGGCAAAAGAAGGCCCTTACAGCATTTGAGACCTTGAAAGAAGCCTTGACAATAGCACCAGTCCTAGTCTTGCCAGATCCAGCCAAAGATAAGCTTGTGGTGACAGACGCTAGCAGGATAGCAACAGGTGCAGTCCTCATGCAAGAGGAAAGGGTAGTGGCCTATGACTCGAAGAAGATGAATGAGACAGAGCAGCGCTACCCGACACATGATCAGGAGCTTCTGGCTATAGTAAGAGCTTTAAGAATTTGGAGGCATTATCTGTTGGGAAGAAAGCTCCAGCTAGATACAGATCATCAAAGCCTTCAATACATTTTTACACAACCACTCCTCAAATTGAGGCAAAGGAGGTGGATGGAATTCCTTGAAGAATATGACTTCGAGATAATTTATAAGCCAGGTAAGCTCAACGTAGTTGCAGGCGTGCTTTCTAGAAAGCCGTTGAAGACGAGGATGCATTGTAATGCCATATCAACGCTCACAAGTGAGTATGGCAAGAAGATCGAAGAAAGCTTGTCAACAGATGCCGTTCAAGGAAGTTTGGGCAAGTCTTTGCAAGGAAGCTAGGACTGATAAGGAAAGGGAGATGTTCAGGAACTATAAGAAGGAGAATAACTTGCTATACTATAAAAACAAATTGTGTGTACCCGAATCTTCAGGAGTAAGAAAGCTAATCCTCCATGATACACACAATAGTCCAATAGCAGGGCATGCAGGGTTTATGAAGACGTACTTCAAGATTAGAAGCAACTACTTCTGGCCCGGCATGAAGAAGGAGATATCAAGGTACATTCATGAGTGCCAGATATGCCAGCAAACAAAGGCGGAGCAATTCCGAATCCCAGGAGCCTTGGAGCCGTTGCCTGTGCCAAATGCTAAGTGGGAAGTAATAAGCATGGACTTCATTACAGGGCTCCCAAGAACAGCGAGAGGCAAGGATGCCCTGATGGTGGTGGTAGACAAGTTGTCAAAGATGGCACATTTTGTGCCGTGTAGGACAACCGATACAGCATTGGATACTGCTGTCCTATTTGTTAAGGAGATTTTTAGACTCCACGGCATGTTGCGGGAGATAATCTCAGATAGGGACTCTAAGTTTATGAGTGCCTTTTGGCAGGACCTATTTACCACCATCCAGACGAAGCTTTCCATGAGCACGGCATATCATCAGCAAACAGATGGTCAGACGGAGTGAACCAATAGGATCATTGAAGACATGTTAAGAAGCTATGTTTGGAACAAGCAATCTAAGTGGGATGATTTCATCCACTTAGTAGAGTTCGCCTACAACAGTACGAAGCAGGAGTCATCGCAGATGTCCCCTTTTATGATCAATTATGGATACCAGTGTCTTACCTTGGATACTTGGCACAATCCTGTGTCCAAGGTAGAAGTCTCCCAACAAATGCTTTCGGAGATGCAAGAGTTGGTGGAGGTAAGAGGTTACCTCCTAGCAGCGAGAAGTAGGCAGAAAAGCATCGCCGACAAGCATAGGACAGTAAGAGAATTTCAGATGGGAGACAACGTGTGGTTGAAGATCAAGGTGAAGCAGGCCAAGCTCCGCATCAGCAATTGCAAGAAGCTTGCTCCAAGATGGGCTGGACCTTTCAGGATCACCAAAAGAGTAGGTACCCAATCCTACAAGTTGGACCTGCCAGCGCTCCATAGGGTCTTCCACGTAAGTCTCCTAAAGAAACACATTCCTAATCCAGAGGAGATATTGGAGACAACCGAGCTTCTGGAAATGACGGACGACCAACTTGAAATCGTCCCTGAGGTCCTTCTTGACATGGCTTATAAGAAGACAAGAACCTTGTGAAGTGGACACACTTACCAGTGGAAGACGCTACGTGGGTACTACAATCAGATTTGGAGAAGCAGTACCCCGAATTCATGGAGCAATGCAAGGGTCGGCTCGTCACCGAAGTAGTCGACATCGATTCGATAGGTGAGTGGAAGGTAGATTAAAAAAAGTCTACTTCCGTCCACGGAAGTAGACGACCTCGAGAGAAAGGAGGTCATTAAGGTATGCATTGATAGGAAAGCACATTTGACCAATGCCTATCACGGGGAGGACCCTATCCTTCACGCCTAAATACGGGAAGGACACTATCCTCCACGCCAAAGGCAACTAAAGGTGTAGGCATGAGTGGGCATCCTAGGCATGATAATTGTCTGTCTCCACGGCCACGATGGAAGAAACATAATCTTCCTATCTTTGGGAGATATGCCTTGCATTCATGTAATTGTGTTTAATGGGTGGTTCCCTAACAACCAACCCTTATAATAATTAAATGTGTAGTAGCGTATTGTTGGACTGCGGGCCAATAGAGGAGTTGGGGCGGGGAGATCGCACTATTTAAGACTCGCAACACATAATTTTGTCATAATGTGTTGTGAGGAGGCGATAAGGAGCATTAAGTAGGAAAAATTTTGGACTATGTTTATAATTATGGTACAAGCCATAAAAATTTTGTGAATAATAGATGATGAAGTAGAGGACAAAAGAGCATCTCACCATAGATGCGATATTATACAAGGATATTTTATGATTAATTAAAATATTACCTTGGCGTAATTGCATTATAAAATTATATGTATATTGAATATGATTGCAGGATATGCGGGATTCAAGGTGGGGAGATGCGTGATCTTTGAGGGCGACATCAAGTCAAGGGTGGGGAGAATGTGATGTTCGGCATAATATCGCCCGAATATCATTATATTATCTTGCCACGTAACGGTACATGTCACGGATGACATGTACTTAGTGGCCATAATAGGGGGCAAGAGTTGCAACAGAAGGGGGGCAACTTGGAATATTGTGCATGTTAAATAAACATACACAATTATAAACCCCATGGACCCCATTGCCAAATGGCTAAACCCCATTTGGCCAATGTCTAACCTAACCCTAAGGGTTTCTATATAAGGGCTTCCCCTTAAACCCTAAACCCTTTTCTTCTCTTTGCATTTTAGGGTTTTCATAGAGCTCCTTTTCCTTTTCGCATTTAGGGTTCTCTTGAGCCATTAGGCCAAGCTAAGAACCAAATTAGCATTACCCGACCTCGATAGGTGAGTGGAAGGTAGATTAAAAAAAGTCTACTTAGTCCCATGGAAGTAGACGACCTCGAGAGAAAGGAGGTCATTAAGGTATGCATTGATAGGAAAGCACCTTTGACCAATCCCTATCACGGGAGGACCCTATCCTTCACGCCCAAATACGGGAAGGACACTATCCTCCACGCCAAAGGCAACTAAAGGTGTAGGCATGAGTGGGCATCCTAGGCAAGATAGGCGTTGTCTCTGACCACGATGGAAGAAACATAATCTTCCTATCTTTGGGAGATATGCCTTGCATTCTGTGTTTAATGGGTGGTTCCCTAACAACCAACCCTTATAATAATTAAATGTGTACTAACATAGTGTTGGACCTGCAGGCCAATAGAGGAGTTGAGCGGCAGGGAGATGCGACTCTGAGGCTTCGCAACACATAATTTTATCATAATGTGTTGTGAGGGAGGCGATAAGGAGCATTAAGTAGGAAAAATTTTGGACTATGTTTATAATTATGGTACAAGCCATAAAAATTTTGTGAATAATAGATGATGAAATAGAGGACAAAAGAGCCTCTCACCATAGTACAATATTATACAAGGATATTTTATGATTAATTAAAATATTACCTTTGAAATAATTGCATTATAAAATTATATGTATATTGAATATGATTTGCAGGATATCACGAGGATTCAAGGTGGGGAGGCGGCGTGATCTTTGAGGGGCGGCATCAAGTCAAGGTGGGGGAGAATGTGGCGTTCGGCATAATATATGCCCGAATCATTATATTATCTTGCCCGTCACGTATTACATGTCACGGATGACATGTACTTAGTGGTCGTAATGGCAAGAGTTGCACGGGGGAGGCAACTTTGAATATTGTGCATGTTAAATAAACATACACAATTATAAACCCCATGGACCCCATTGCCGCTAAACCCCATTTGGCCAATGTCTAACCTAACCTTAAGGGTTTCTATATAAGGGCTTCCCCTTATTCCTATCAACTCGATCGAGATGAGGCAAATCGGCCGGGCCGATTCTACTGTCCTCTTTCTTGGTTCTCCCCTTGTAGAGGGGACTTTCCCCATTCATGCCCGGCCGGATTCGTGGTCGCTTTTGACTCTAAGACCAAGACCAAACAATCATGCTTGAACCCGATTCTCAAGTAGATGGAAATGATACGTGAACCGGGCTTCGACAGATTAGCGGTTGTCACTCAGATAATCATTCCCAACTCTCCTTTGATCATTAAGCTCGCTTTATCCCGCTTTCTCAATCACAATCCATTTGCAAGTTTCGGTTTTTTTCGGTCCATAGCTGCTCTCTCAGATCTTTCAAAGCCCATACTTTGCATAGTTTTCTATCAATGTCAAGCTTGAATGGGGCAACCTCTCCCCTTGCGATTGCCTCGCCCCGCTTCTAACTCGCCATTCCCTGCACTGGATCGCTCTAGTTCACCGCTGAACTATCGAAATATTTTGTTGTCTTCTATAGCACCTCCTGCATCTGCTGTGGGTGGCTTGAGGGAACTCCCCGGGTATTTGGGCCTTCTTGGTAAAAGGAATCTGTTTTCCCTGAGATTTTCTTTATAGGAGAACACTCCCATCCCACGCAAGATCCGTCTGCTGATACGGTGGAATTCAGAATTGCTTATGTTGGTGCAGACAGAAGTTTTACCTATACTCCGAAGCCTTCTCTGATTACATCACATTGGAGCTCTACAAGTCTTCCTGATCTTTCTGATGTGGTCCCAACATAGAGTATTTAGTTTTTTCTTCTGACTCTAGCCATCAAGCTTCACAAGCTTCAACTGCGTCTTCTGTTTTTTCCATTCCATCTTCCTTTTCACTTGATATCTCCACCATAACTCGATCTATTATTCTTGTGAACACTGACTACATTTGGTGGGGATACATTGAAGGTCTAGTATTGCAGCTGTGGAATTCTATTATTGATCAAGATCGCCGTAAGCAGGAGCATTTCTCTTTGTGTTGAGGCTTTGCTATACGAGGTGTTGATCCAAAGATTTGTCCGTAGATTGGTCGCTTCTGATTTTCAAGAACGCGGAAATGTAGCCTACACAATCCTTTTGGTGCATTGCCCTTGGCTCAATAATTCCTTTTATTGGTTGGAGACTTATTTCGAAAGCATGACCTCTATGGAGCATGTTCTCGGCCTTCTGAGCATGCCGATACTTTGTAAGCCCCCGACATTGGTGATCGACTTTACATCTCCTTATGATTCCGTGAGGGTGGCTTAACCGATTCGCCACCTTGATAATCAGGGCCCTTATTGCTAAGATTATAAGGGGTAATCCATCTTTAGCAGAGATTAAGAATACTTTGAGTGTGTATGCCGTGGTAGAGTCCTACCGGATCCAAAAGCCTTTGGGAAACTTATACTTTCTCATCACCTTGCAAACCTAAAACTTAAACCCGCTTTTTCAAGAAGGGGATAATCACTGCCTAAATGGCCAAGTTTTGCTGCTGTAAATGGAGGCCGGATTTCAACCCCAAAAGCCGATGCCTCGTTTCTATCCGTTATGGTTTTCACTCGATCTTAGTGTGCTGCATCGGATAGAGAAGGCTTTTCAAAGCTATTGCCTCATATCTTGGGGAGTACGTGATGCATGGGCGGAACTCCTCCGAGGCCCCAAAGATCTGCGTCACAATGGATATTCTAAAGCCACTTCCACGCTTTCTTCATGGGCTTTAATAATACTTTAATAGAGTTCACTCTTCTATCTCTCGGTCTCCCTTCCCCTGCTCCGATGTGGAGCCGTGGTGCATGCCGGGGACATATGTTCGCATTCACTCCTGGCCCTGGGAGCACAACAGATCACACACTCAAGACAAAAATAAACCGCCCATATGATTGACTCGATGGATTTATGGAAACCCGATCCAAAAAGTCCACTAAGAAGCATCGCGGGCTCTTGCCCTAGCACTTTGGGGGCGTAGTGCTCCATGAAGGCTCTGCCTTCGACAGCCCAACGCATTCCCCTCGCTCCAATGGAAAAGCTCGTGCTCTTGAGTCACCAGAAACCCTCTCAGCCCCGAGGGCCTATTATATCACAAAATGCATTCAGCCCACTTGCCCTTGTTGAAGATTATATCGATCCCAACCAAGAGGGCTGGCCACCGAGTGTGAAAGCTCCTCCGTAGTCTCAAGCATGTAGAAACCAAAAGATCAACTTGGTCCTCCCAATGGGGAAATTCAGGTCTCTTTCCCCAAGAGTGATCAGGCTGATCCATGATCTTTCCTTCTCAAGCTTCCCCAACCCAGCTCCACGTTGCCGGATCTAGCCCGATGGGCTTATGATTCGGGTCGAGAGTCCCCGCTTCTACTATTTTGAAGTCCCAACCCTAGTTACCGCCAGCCCCAAGGAAGTTCGGCTGTGATGAAGAACAATCGTTTCATTTCTCGCTTCTAACCTTTTGGTTGCAGATCTTACGTGTCGATGAATGATGGGGCACAGCGGGTACAACCCCTCAATGTCATGGCAACAATACTTTATTGGCTAAGAAACTTAATGGAAGAAAGAAAGGGAAGGATGCCGGATTAAATCGTAGGGAACACTTTTCAAGCTTCAATAGCAAAAGTGTGTTTGTTGGAGCATTCTCTCGAGCAAGGAAGCTGATCCTCCCTACAAACAAAGATGGTAATACGCTTCTTTAAAGATGAAGCCGGTTCCAAGGTTTATGTTTTGTATACTTCCTAGTCCCGGTGGGCCATTTTGTCTCTTAGCCACAAGATACAGCTTTACATCCGCTCTAATATCGACGATATGTATGGAATGTTTTGTTAGACAAACGCTTTGTATCGATATGGCTGCTCTTGTAAGCGTGCTTTTGTATCGTAGATTTATATAATATGCTCGCTTTGATTCAAAAACATTGTGATGGTTGTCGGGTTGTTATAATCTCATTATTACTTGCTATGGCGCTTATCCGTTCGCGGCGTAACTAGATCTCTTTCCCCGTTATATGTATATGATCCGGAGTATTTTGGCTTACATACTACCCGCAAAACATAATAATCGGCTCGCAAATGCCTTTGTTTGGCGCTGGTATAAAAAAGATATGAAGCATGCCCTGCTTCATAATAATGGCCTTAATGTTCTTCTCTTGGATCATAAGGTCCCCGATGGCTTTACCGCGTACATGCAACTCTCTCACCAACAAGATTCTGGATTGTAACTGGCCATCTGGGTCCCTTGCCGCTTTTCCAATCATATAAAGGGTTTTCTCGCCGTCATTTTCCAATCATATTCAACTAATTTCGGCTGCTTTCGGGTGAGCAATCGAATCCCTATAAAGGTGATATCGCTGCCCTTTCTATTTTGGGTGACACTTCTTCCGACCCTAAGCAAGCATTTCTATCTCCTTGTTTTTACCAATAAACGGAGATGCATAATGGTCGCTTCAACAATATATGGTGGTGGTCTTATCCTTCCGATGGGGATATGTCGCCTAATCATATATTATTCCCTCCATGGTACTTTTTCTAATAGTCTTCTGTAATGATTCGGGTTCTATGGTTGTGAAAGGGAAGGACGACAACTCAACGCTTTATGGTGCAACTCGCATTCTCTATCTCTAATCACCGTGGAATGAAAATTTTAGCACACATGGTTTGGCACCCACATGGAGGCTTTTGATGTATTCCATCAATATCGATATCCTGAATCGGTTCCTATGGGACATCTTGATACCTTTTTAAAAGCACAAGTTTGGGCACTTTGGACTTTTGCCAAAAGGACAAAGAAGTGTCCGTTATCATACCCCTCTTCCTTATATATGCTGGAGGCTATTGAAGGGGGGTTCCACGCTATCCCGATTATTTCCGTAAATTTGTTCTCCCTTTGGGTTAATAGGAACTCTCTCCAATTAGGGTTAATAGGGGTACCTCAAGTTGCCCCCCTTCAAGATGTCTAAAGAGGCCCATTCACAAGGGGACTTCCTAAACCATTTACCCTCTTTGGTGTTGAAAACCTTATCTCCCCTGATAAGGGAACCCAGATGTTTTTCCTAGGTGTCGTTCCTTGATGTGACCCTCCCACTTGGTACCAAATGAGGAGATATGACCCCTTTAAAGGAACATAGATATGCCCTTGCACCTAGGGTCGGAAGGTGGGTCATCATCATAACCTCTTCGGGATGATCATTATTTCTTGGAATTTGCGTGGCATCAAAGGAGCACTCAAACGTGCTAGAGTCTTAGCGGCAATTAGATCAATGAAGGCGGACATTGTCATGCTACAGGAACACATGCTCCCTGACTTTGAGGCAAGATCTCTTGGAAGTTGGTGGGTAATGGATATTCCTCTTTAGTTGTGCAGCCAGTGGAACTAAGGGAGGTACTTGTATTCTTTGGGAAGGTCAGGCCCCAAAAGCCATTTCTCAGATTGGGGCGATGGCGCTTCTTCGGCTATATTTGAAAACAATAACGGTCAATGGGGGCTTATTAATGTTTACGCCCAATAAACCTCGCATGGAGAGAGCAATAATGTGGAATAATATTGAAAGTTGGATATCCCAACATGAGAACGTGATTGATAACTGGATACTTGGGGGCGACCTAAATATGACCGACACGTGGAATCAAAAAGTGGGTTTGCATGTGAATTGCAGAAGGGGAAGAGCGTGTCGGCTTTCTCTAATCAACAAAGGCTTCTCTTTAGTTCCTCCCTCCAATTCTACATTTTCCCGGGTCTAACAAATAGAAGGGTCGTGGATAGAGTGTAACCGCCCCGCTTGATAGGTTCTACCTGGCCAACAAATATGCTGGATTTATGGATAAGTCTTATGTTGAAGGTGATCTTGCATTCACTCACTCGGATCATGTTCCCTAGAGGCTTACGCTGGAAGATATCCCCTCTGCTAGGAAATCAGGTAATATTCCTTTCAAGTTCAACATCTCATGGTTAACCAAAGAAGCGTTCTGTAGTCCTTTTAAGGCTTTTCTAGGCTCACTGGAAAATGGGGATAATTCCCCCTCTATGAAGGCTTGGGCCCACAAGCTCAACATCATGAAGGCTTGGATCAAGAAGTGGGGAAGGAATCGGGCCCTGATTTTTAAAAACGACAGGGTAAAAAACGACAGGGTAAAAAACGACATGGTAAGTGCGGTCAAAAGGAGGGGTAAAAATGGGAGGGGGGACTATATGGCTCATGATCCGGCGCAGGCAGCCTTTAGCAGCATGCAAGTCACATGAAGAATGCAATCGCAGCTGCTGATTTTTTGAGTTCGGCCTGCCAAGCACCGGAAAACTATTTGAGAGCTGGGTTATTTTTGGCAATGGAGCTTGAGTTCGACCAGCTTGAGCATGCCATGTTGGCGGTAGAATCCCGAGCTCTTTCCGCAAGCCGTTTCGACCAAGACGATCATTTGGTTGATGATCCCGGCGACGGACGATGTGGTATCGTGGGGAGACGACGGATCGACGTCATGGGTTTGGCGATCACGGAATTCAAGAAAGATATTCTCGCCCAATTATTTCAAGCACAACAACTCTCCGGCTTCATCAGCTCAATACATATGTAAGTTCTGGTCCGGGTTGGGTTGGGTTTTTTAGATAGTTTTAGCTCACAGATTTTTGGGTTGGGCTGTGGCTTTCGAAAATAGTCTCCCACGGTGGAGTTTGCTAACCACTACTTCCGGCGCGGGAGCCAAAGACTTGCTCTCCGAGATTCAACGCTGAAAGTCAAGTGCCTTTTTGGATCCATGGAGGATTCTAGATCATGGGCTTGCTTTCCTTGTGGAGGTAATACAATGAGCATGTTGGACTAAAATGAAAGGCTTAGAAGGGAGAATTACGCTCGCTTCCTCGAGGTTTTGCATCCGAGGCAACCCCACGACGGTTCTGGTTTGTATCGAGAAACATGCCCCGGCAGATCTAAGCTGGCTTAAGCTTCTCAAATGCAGCGAAGGGGGGATTGTTGACGGATCTGCCATAGCCGAAATGGTGGTCCACACGTTTGTAATTAATGTAATGTTCTGATTATGTAATGTTTAATGACTGATTAATTAGGTTTGCGCAAATGTGAGGATGAGTCAGGCAACATGCCACTTCAACGTCCACACGTTTCAAAAGATTTTGCAATTAATATGAAGAAAATCAAGAAAGGGCGGCGTGGCAGAAAACAGAAGCAACTGAAGCATTAGAAACCACCTTCAACGACTGCTCCTGCTCCTTCTAGTATGGCGGCTGCTGGTAATGATGCCTGCACGTTATGGTTTTTGGAGTTTCGGAAGACTGCGAAAAGGTGGATGAATGTTAAAGACTTTTTAGAAGGATTTGAGATTGTTAGAGATATATTGCTGATTGATCTCTTTAGGGATAAGAATGAGTTATACAAGTCTCTGTATTGTTTCCTTACAGATCAGACCAACAATTCAAATTGTAAGTTATAATTTTTATTTCAAATATTGAAATTGTTTTAACCTATTTAATTTTTTTCTGTGTTTAATTTTTCGACAAAGTTCAGAGCGAGCCGAAGGGAGCAGAGGCTCACACAATGCACGCCTGTGAGCTGCCAGGAGAAGGAGGCCCAAGAGCACCAGGAGGAGGAGCGCCCCCAAGATCTTGAAGATCTTGAATTGCGCAGAGGAGCTAAGGAGGGAGCTCGAGAGGGAGTTTGCAAAGCTCGACAAGAAGACCAAGAAGAGGAAGAGGAATGGCGAGCAAGCAGAGGAGAAGAAGTCAAAGAAGGATCGCCGCAGGAAAAAGGAGGAGAGGCACAAGAGAAAGGAGGAAAGGAAGCAGAAGAAGGAGAAGAAGAGAAAGCTTAAGGTGAAGAGCTGCAAAAGCCGAGAGGGCGCACAAGGGAAAAGCCCCGCTACGCCAAAGACACGAAGCGAAATTGAAGACGACACCCCGCCAAAGGCGCTGGTCATTCGGGAGGAAGAGCCCGATGAGCTGCAGTCCTCATCTGACATTGATTCAGATGAAGGAATAAGAGTTCCCCCACGAGTCGAAGGCTCGGGACCCTCAAATGCAGGGCGGGTGCCAACCAATGAAGAGGAGGAGCAAGTAGCAGAGGTACCCCGTAGCCTAGGTGACCCTCACCGAAACACCCAAACGACAGCAAGAAGAAGCCGAGGCCGCAGAGGGAGTCATATATACTCAAGCACGAGCTTGACTACGAAAGAATCGAAGAGTATACTTGAGACATGACATGAAAATGTAACGTAAGAATACTCTAAATATTAATGTAAGAGCACAAGGTCACTTTTGTCGAAGGAGGCCGGCCGACCAAGAAGAACACTCTGAAGCCGCCGCCTGAGAGACCAGCTCCCCCGAAGAAGCCAGTGAAGAGAAAGGCGGACTCGTATTTTGCAAGAGCCTCCCGAGAGATCCGGCATTTCCAGAGGAGCTATGGCCTTCTCATCCCCAGAGTTCCTTTCGCAATGCTGACACGGGAAATTTTGCAGGAATTTGACAAGTCCAAGAGGGTCACGACGACATGCTACTAGCACACAGTGAGGCAAATGAAAGCAAAAGATATAGTCCAAAGATTTTGAAGTCTCGGTAGAAGGCAGCAATCCATGCAAAAAGGGTGACATGCATGCCCAAGGACATGAAGCTAGCTAAATACATAAAGAAAGAACCCTATTAAGTCTGTTGTAAATAATTTTTGTAAATACAAATTTATAATTTTGTCGAATTAATGTGTCAAATCATGTTTGAGTAAGTTGTATTACAAACTACTGCATTTGGAATTAACAAATTTGGAGCAAAACTCAAGTGTTTTGGCCCCACCCCTCACAGAGTACGCCAAGACCAAATCCATTTGGGATCCGATTTGACCCTGGCGCACTGTGTGAGTGGTCGAGCATGGTTTGATGCCAAAACTTGTCCAAATGCAGAAAGTAAGTACACCATTCAACTCAGCTCATCTTAATTAAGTAGAAATTGGCCAACCCAAACTCAATGGAGGCCCCACCCCACAGAGTGCGCCTGCACCAAATCTGTTTGGTATCCGATTTGACCTCGGGCGACTGACGGTGAGTGGTCGAATCCCAAAACTAGGGCCAAAACTTGTCCAAATGAAGCAAGTAAGGGCTCAATCCGATCTATCTCGATAAGATAAGCAGGATTCTACCCTTAGTTTGCATGTTTGGCATCATTTTCGACCCAAACAAGGCCCCACCCCTCACAAAGTGCGCCCATACCAAATCTGTTCAGGATCCGATTTGATCCTGGCGCATTGTGTGAGTGGTCACATTAAAATTGTCCTAACTTGCCCATACTTTCTCCAAATTAGATGGAATTTGTTGCAATAGGAACCTTAGGATGCATTCCTTACATGATTAACCTGTCTCTTGCATAGTAATACCTTAAAATCATAGGTTTTTCCCAAACCCTAAAATTTCCAAAAATTAGGGTTTTGCCTATAAGTAGACCACAACCCTCATTTGCATCCTACACCTTTGCTCCTCACCCAAGCTTCATTTTCCAGCCCCTAAGGCGCTTCCCCTCTATTTGATATCCCTACCGCCATAGACCATGGCAACCATTGCATTTAGGCGATGGTATGTTGCCACGCCACCATGTGGTGCGAGGGCCGACATCAACTCCGCTCTTCACCGCCTTTCGGAAGGGAGGTTGATGTGGAGGCCACCATCAATGCCACCCCTTTCTACCAAGACATTATGTCCGAAGTTCCATGCCAAGATAGGACCTTCTAGTAGAGCTCCCACCTTATGTAGGGATATTTCGCACCAAGCATGGCCCCTCAAGATAGCACCGCAAGACATACCCAACATAGATAAGTACCTAGAAAACAAGGCTAGTTGCTTACCTAATTACATGTCCATATCCGCCAATAGGAGGAGATACTTTTCTTACAATGCACCAGAGCTATTTTCCTATCTCTTTCGAGCCCAAACCCGTGATAGGGAGAACCATTTGTGCAACCCTTAGACATAGAGCCAATGGCCATGGCAAAGAATGAAGAAGAGTGTGATGCCTTTGCATACGAGGGAGGGTGAGAGGAAGAAGAAGAAGAAGGACGCGACTCGGATTCAGAAGACATCGACCTAGCAAAGGAGATGCAGCAGGCAGAGCAGCAGCTCCAAAGTTTTGAAGAAGGACTCGGAGCAACAAGAAGAGCCCCACCACTTGGGGAAGGAATTACAAGCTTGACCCCAGTGATCATAGAAGGAGAGGCATACTTAAGCCTCCATGATATTAAAAATCTCCCAGAGTGCCGAGACAGGGGCTAAAAGGTAGATGAAATCTTGCATCTCCTACGGCAACAACCAGATCTCGACGACTTCATCGATCGAGAAACTCAAGACTTCCCCATCAGCATAAAGGGAAGCCAGAACATATACCGGCGAAACGTCATCGGACATTGAGGCTTACTCCAGCATCAGACAGATGATGGCCGAGCGGGAATTGCCGTCAGAAGAAGAGTTCCTGGCAATCCAAAAGCGCATGGGCATCAGGGGAAAGTCAACATCAGCACTCCTACCTAGCACATCGGCATCGACAACAGGGCAGCATGAAGGCACCATCAACCTGAGCAAATCAATGTACCGAGGCTTCAGAGAAGAAGTGCCAGTTGGCGAGTACTCAGGAAGACATAGAGCAGCCTTCAGAACTGGTGAAGAAGCAAGGCATGATAAAGCCCTTAGGTTCTACCTCCCATTACTCCTAGATGGAAGAATAGCGGTTATACACCGCCAATTCAGCCCACGAGGTGAAGAAGGAGTCTTCATGCTTATCGCCTCTCAAGATTCGGAAGTCATGCTCGGATGGCCCCAAACATCCCATCATGTCGCCCCTTATCAAGAGAACGATAGCATTAAGTATCTTCGACTTCAAGTAGCCTCCCTCTGACGGCAGTGTATGTGTTGGCAAAGGGACCGCAGATATACTTTGATAGGAGGATTGAGGACTTGGTGACCGCACTTCAAGGAGGCACGCACCACAAATATCCTCGTGAACCTAGGGGGTGAACAACGGGCACAGCCCAAGTCAAGAAATTTTGGAGGACAACCCCGATTATTTGAAGAAAATTCAAGAATAGAATTAAAAATATTTTAAATTTCTATGACTAACTCCTTGAATGTATAAATATTATTATATTCATGAATGTAAATAATAATCTCAATTATGTTCTCTTTGATATATTTTGTCCCCACAATTATATCATCAAACAACCAATGCAATGACAAAACAATGAACTAATCATCGAGTATAATCTAATGTGTATGCAGCTAGAGTACCTAGAAATGTTGAACAACAAGGACATCATGACCAAGAGCGCATCCTCCCACCAAGGCGTTTCCAGCCAAGAAACCTACACCAAGAGTTTGATGCAAGAATACCAGAGGAAGAGCTATCCCGCATTCGGATCCGACATTCATGAGATAAGGGCATTGTCAAGGGTGAGCAAAGAATGAGGAGGGTGGATCAGAAACGCCATTGCCGTAAAACACCACCGGGCCAACAAAGGCAACAAAGGAAGAGAAGCCGAGAAGAAGATCACCCAGTTCGGGTTCCTCCGACTTAGTTCGTGACTCGATTTCGGATCTAAGAGGTGAGGAGGAGGAGAGACAGACCAACGGGAGGGACCCAAACCGTGATAGGGCAGGGCACAATTTGATTACGTAAGAAGGTCGACCAAGCTTTTAGTAATGTCCGGAAAGCAAGAAAGCTAGAGCAGCTTCTCGTGAGATACCGATCCTAATGGAAGCCGGGCTGGGTTGATGAAATGAGAGAATATGGTAATGCTTATGGCATGAAGGACAAGGACAAAGGCGAGTAGCTACAGCCAACTTGAAGGGGCTGCTAGGGATTTGTGGAAGGGCTACGCCAAAGCACATGGACCGAAAGCAGGACGCTTGCAGTGTTCAAGAAGTTTGCTAAGGCATTGCCACCAATATGTGCCAAGAGAACATAAGTGTCACATGATGCAAAGAAGTTTTACTGATTGCTAAAGGCAACAAATCAGTTCGTATACACGGAAGAATTCATGAGACTAAGGCTCTATGTGCCGAGGTTGAGTGAAAGGCACGCAGTGGAGGGTTACATAGAAGGGTTGAATGAGGAGATCCGGAAGCTAGTAAGAGCAATCATCCCTAGGACGGTGTCAAAAGCGGAATCCAAAGCAGTCAGCTTGCAAGGGACGGGACCCCAAGAGAATGCACCAAGGCAGCAGTATTACCATGACAAGGAAAAGGGCACGGGAGGCTATAGCCCAAGAGCGGCGAGCCCAGTAGCCAGCAGGCCTCAGTACAATGCTAATTACAGGAAGCAGGGCAATGCAAACTCTGGCAAGTAGGATAAGAAACAGGTGACCTTCAAAGAGCAAGGAGGGGGATCCAACTACTCCAAGGCAGTGAGACAGTTTTTGCAATCCATTCCCAAAGAAAAGGAGGAGGAGTGCATAGAAAAGCAGTTGTGCTTTAGGTGTTTCCAACCCGACAAACAACTGCCCCTTGATGATGAACGCGGCACTAGCGGACATGGGGGAGACACCCACGGACGCTGACGAGGAGGACGCACTGGACTATATCCAGGGTGAGTGCCATATTTTTGCCGCCATTGATACCGAGAATGCCGAAAGCCAAGTCATCTCGACAACCGGGAAAGCCCAAGCAAAATCTTTCATAGTCTTGATAGATACAGGAAGCACCCATAACTTTGCGTCGCCAAGGATGGTACAGATGTTGAAGCTGAAGCCCTTGAAGTCTAAGCCTAGGCCAATTGTCTTGGCCAGTGGAGCAGTTCGACACACAGCAGGGAAGAGGATCAACTTCAACACAGACTTTCTAGGAATCAATGTAGCATTGGGAGCCGAAGTGTTGATAATAGGCATGGAATATCTTGGACCAGCAGGAGCCGTCGTTGATTGTGGGAAGCGGAAGGTGACCTTAACAACGCCAGAAGGCAAGGTCATTGAGATAGCAGGTAAAGAAGTCACCCCAA
Source organism: Isoetes taiwanensis (assembly GCA_021234155.1). Taxonomy (NCBI): domain Eukaryota; kingdom Viridiplantae; phylum Streptophyta; class Lycopodiopsida; order Isoetales; family Isoetaceae; genus Isoetes; species Isoetes taiwanensis. Next base: position 2,300,506 of record JAJEKV010000050.1, on the reverse strand, counting down.
TCATGCAATGCATGTCTAGTGAGAAGTTACTTAAATGCATAAGGAAGGAGCAAGTGGCCTATCTCCTTAAACTTGAGGTTGATGACCAAGAGTCAGAAGAAGAGAAAGAGGCCAAGACATTGAGCAAGCTCTCGAAGCCTATAGCAAAGTTAGTGAAGCAATTTCATGACTTGTTTCCTGATGAGATCAAGCAGCTTCAACCCTATAGAGGAGTCGAGTGTGAAATAGCACTTGAACCAGGGACTAAGCCAACAAGCAAGGCGCCCTACAGAATGTCGACTCAAGAGTTGACGGAATTGAAGAAGCAACTGCAAGAATTGCTAGACCTAGGGTTCAAGACCTAGTGTCTCCCCTTTTGGAGCCCATCCTTTTGTGAAGAAGAAGGATGGAAGCTTTAGGATGTGCATTGACTATCATCAATTAAATTTAATTTAATTTTAATTTTAATGTATTGATCAAGCCATTTTAGGCCCCTGTGCCTCTATGGCAAAAAAGTACAAGATAATAATAGCACTTAATCCAAAGCGCCACCAATGTCAAAATTATTCATGAGAGTGAATAAAGCAATTATCTCATCTCTCTCTTTCCATATACTACATGATATGAGCTAAGAATATGTGCCGGTTGTAGAAGTTCTTTCAATGAGGTAGCAAGAATCGCATAATTTGCCCTTATGTGCTCATAGGGTGAGCATTCCAAAAAGTATGTCGCTTCGGTTTCTACTACAATATCAAAGCATTCCAAACATAATCTTTCATTGCGAGGAGTATTATTCCATCCTGCCCGCTTCAATGCATAGATTATGAGATGACAAATTTTAATCGAGAGATCACCATGCGATTCTTGGCGAATCGATGTTTGCTATTAGGTAAGATTGTTGTTGATAGTCATCTAGATCATTTATATCAGCCAAGTAAAACCGCTTCTTGGTATCTTTTCCATCCTCCAATGTCCACAACTTGCGATTGCTTTCTTTGTCACAAATTGCGTGAACTTCCTTAAAGTTCAATGAAGTCGGCCAAGTATCTTGACCAAGCCATCTAGCTGCCCACTTTGGACATCAAAGATACCAGCCCCTTCCTATTAGATTGTTCCAATGCTTGCAAGCGGAACCTTGTTGAGTCCATGGATAGAACGTGATTTACATAAGTAATGGTTCTACATAGAGCTTCGCTTCAAGAGGTAACAAAACCCGGGCTCGCTAATAACATACAATAAGGTGTTTGGATCTTCACCCCAAGTTCGCCAATTAGAAATCTTTTTTTGTACTGCTCAATATCATTCCATCCTTTTCGAGAGAGACCTGGTCCCCAAACTGGACTGCCATATAAAATCACCGCTCTCACTTGCACACCAAAAAGTAATGTTTGGTGTGCAATTAAATAAGCACACCATTAAGAACAAGTATGCTTTGCCTAGATCAGACGATCTCATGGACCAATTGCAAGGAGCGAAGATCTTCTCCAAGACAGACTTGAGATCGGGTTATCACCAGATCAGGATCAAGGAAGAAGATATCCACAAGACAAAGATTCAGACAAGATATGGTCACTACAAATTCAGGGTGATGCCGTTTGGATTGTCTAATGCTCCAGCGACATTCATGAGGCTTATGAACGATGTCTTTCGTGAATTCCTAGACTCCTTCATCATAGTTTTCTTTGATGATATTCTAGTTTACAGTAAGTCTCTAGAGGAGCATGTGCAGCACTTAAGAAAGATGCTTGAAAAGCTAAGAAGGCATCAACTCTTTGCGAAGTTATCCAAGTGCCACTTCGCAACAGAAAGGATGGAGTACCCAGGGCATGTGATCACAACAGAAGGCATCTCCACGGACCCCGTGAAGATCGAAGTAGTCATCGATTGGCCGGCACCGAAGAACACACATGAAGTGAGAAGCTTCCTCGGCCTAGCGGGTGATATTACAGAAATTTGTAAAGAACTTCGCCAAAGTAGCAAAGACCTGACTGATGGACCTCACCAAAGTGGGGAAGATAAAGGATTGGGCAGGTCATTGGCAAAAAGAAGGCCCTTACAAAGATTTGAGACCTTGAAAGAAGTTTTGACAATAGCACCAGTCCTAGTCTTGCCGTGATCCAAACCAAAGATAAGCTTGTGGTGACAGACGCCAAGGTGATAGCAACAAAAGGCCCTCATGCAAGAGGAAAGGGTAGTGGCCTATGACTCGAAGAAGATGAATGAGACAGAGCAGCGCTACCCGACACATGATCAGGAGCTTCTGGCTATAGTAAGAGCTTTAAGAATTTGGAGGCATTATCTGTTGGGAAGAAAGCTCCAGCTAGATACAGATCATCAAAGCCTTCAATACATTTTTACACAACCACTCCTCAAATTGAGGCAAAGGAGGTGGATGGAATTCCTTGAAGAATATGACTTCGAGATAATTTATAAGCCAGGTAAGCTCAACGTAGTTGCAGGCGCGCTTTCTAGAAAGCCGTTGAAGACGAGGATGCATTGTAATGCCATATCAACGCTCACAAGTGAGTATGGCAAGAAGATCGAAGAAAGCTTGTCAACAGATGCCGTTCAAGGAAGTTTGGGCAAGTCTTTGCAAGGAAGCTAGGACTGATAAGGAAAGGGAGATGTTCAGGAACTATAAGAAGGAGAATAACTTGCTATACTATAAAAACAAATTGTGTGTACCCGAATCTTCAGGAGTAAGAAAGCTAATCCTCCATGATACACACAATAGTCCAATAGCAGGGCATGCAGGGTTTATGAAGACGTACTTCAAGATTAGAAGCAACTACTGCCCGCATGAAGAAGGAGATAGCAAGGTACATTCATGAGTGCCGATATGCCAAAGAAACAAAGGCGAGCAATTCAATCCTGTGAGCCTTGGAGCTGTTCGTGCCAAATGCTAAGTGGGAAGTAATAAGCATGGACTTCATTACAGGGCTCCCAAGAACAGCGAGAGGCAAGGATGCCCTGATGGTGGTGGTAGACAAGTTGTCAAAGATGGCACATTTTGTGCCGTGTAGGACAACCGATACAAAGATTGGATACCGCCGTCCTATTTGTTAAGGAGATTTTTAGACTCCACTCCAGATGTTGCGGAGATAATCTCTTTATAGGGACTCTAAGTTTATGAGTGCCTTTTGGCAGGACCTATTTACCACCATCCGCATTTAAGCTTTCCATGAGCACGCATATCATCCGCAAAACGATGGTCGACGGAGTGAACCAATAGGATCATTGAAGACATGTTAAGAAGCTATGTTTGAACAAGCAATCTAAGTGGGATGATTTCATCCACTTAGTAGAGTTCGCCATTAACAAGACGGTAAGGTGAGTCATCGCAGATGTCCCCTTTATGATCAATTATGGATACCGTTGTTCATTTTGGATACTTGGCACAACTCGTGGTCCAAGGTAGAAGTCTCCCAACAAATGCTTTTGGAGATGCAAGAGTTGGTGGAGGTAAGAGGTTACCTCCTAGCAAATGGTAGAAGTAGGCGTAAAAGCATCACGACAAGCATAGGACAAGAAGAGAATTTCGTGATGGGAGACAACGCGGTGGTTGAAGATCAAGGTGAAGGTGCCAAGCTCAAGAGAAGAATTGCAAGAAGCTTGCTCCAAGATGGGCCGGACCTTCGTGATCACCAAAAGAGTAGGTACCCAATCCTACAAGTTGGACCTCGCAAATCTAAAAATCCATAGGGTCTTCCACGAAGTCTCCTAAAGAAACACATTCCTAATCCAGAGGAGATATTGGAGACAACCGAGCTTCTGGAAATGACGGACGACCAACTTGAAATCGTCCCTGAGGTCCTTCTTGACATGGCTTATAAGAAGACAAGAACCTTGTGAAGTGGACACACTTACCGCTGGAAGACGCCACGGGTACTACAATCGATTTGGAGAAGCAAGACTCAATTCATGGAGCAATGCAAGGGTCGGCTCGTCACCGAAGTAGTCGACATCGATTCGATAGGTGAGTGGAAGGTAGATTAAAAAAAGTCTACTTCCGTCCACGGAAGTAGACGACCTCGAGAGAAAGGAGGTCATTAAGGTATGCATTGATAGGAAAGCACATTTGACCAATGCCTATCACGGGGAGGACCCTATCCTTCACGCCTAAATACGGGAAGGACACTATCCTCCACGCCAAAGGCAACTAAAGGTGTAGGCATGAGTGGGCATCCTAGGCATGATAGGGCGCTGTCTCCACGGCCACGATGGAAGAAACATAATCTTCCTATGCTGGGAGATATGCCTTGCATTCATGTAATTGTGTTTAATGGGTGGTTCCCTAACAACCAACCCTTATAATAATTAAATGTGTAGTAACGTATTGTTGGACCTGCAGGCCAATAGAGGAGTTGAGCGGCAGGGAGATCGCACTACGAAGACTCGCAACACATAATTTTGTCATAATGTGTTGTGAGGAGACGATAAGGAGCATTAAGTAGGAAAAATTTTGGACTATGTTTATAATTATGGTACAAGCCATAAAAATTTTGTGAATAATAGATGATGAAGTAGAGGACAAAAGAGCATCTCACCATAGTACGATATTATACAAGGATATTTTATGATTAATTAAAATATTACCTTGACGTAATTGCATTATAAAATTATATGTATATTGAATATGATTGCAGGATATGCAGGATTCCAAGGTGGGGAGATGCGTGATGCTGAGGACAGCATCAAGTCAAGGTGGGGAGAATGTGATGTTCCAAAGATAATATACCTAATGATATATTATAATGCTGACGTAACCCGTACATGTCACAGATGACATGTACTTAGTGGCCATAATAGGGGGCAAGAGTTGCACGGGGGGTAACTCAATATTGTGCATGTTAAATAAACATACACAATTATAAACCCCATGGACCCCATTGCCAAATGGCTAAACCCCATTTGGCCAATGTCTAACCTAACCCTAAGGGTTTCTATATAAGGGCTTCCCCTTAAACCCTAAACCCTTTTCTTCTCTTTGCATTTTAGGGTTTTCATAGAGCTCCTTTTCCTTTTCGCATTTAGGGTTCTCTTGAGCCATTCCGGCCAAGCTAAGAACCAAATTCGCATTGCCAGCCTCGATAGGTGAGTGGAAGGTAGATTAAAAAAAGTCTACTTCCGTCCCATGGAAGTAGACGACCTCGAGAGAAAGGAGGTCATTAAGGTATGCATTGATAGGAAAGCACCTTTGACCAATCCCTATCACGGGAGGACCCTATCCTTCACGCCCAAATACGGGAAGGACACTATCCTCCACGCCAAAGGCAACTAAAGGTGTAGGCATGAGTGGGCATCCTAGGCAAGATAGGGCGTTGTCTCTACGGCCACGATGGAAGAAACATAATCTTCCTATGCTGGGAGATATGCCTTGCATTCTGTGTTTAATGGGTGGTTCCCTAACAACCAACCCTTATAATAATTAAATGTGTACTAACATAGTGTTGGACCTGCAGGCCAATAGAGGAGTTGAGCGGCAGGGAGATCGCACTACGAAGACTCGCAACACATAATTTTATCATAATGTGTTGTGAGGAGACGATAAGGAGCATTAAGTAGGAAAAATTTTGGACTATGTTTATAATTATGGTACAAGCCATAAAAATTTTGTGAATAATAGATGATGAAATAGAGGACAAAAGAGCCTCTCACCATAGTACAATATTATACAAGGATATTTTATGATTAATTAAAATATTACCTTGAAGTAATTGCATTATAAAATTATATGTATATTGAATATGATTGCAGGATATGCAGGATTCCAAGGTGGGGAGACGCGTGATGCTGAGGACAGCATCAAGTCAAGGTGGGGAGAATGTGACGTTCCAGCATAATATATGCCCCGAATACGTATATTATACTGCCACGTCACCCGTACATGTCACGGATGACATGTACTTAGTGGTCGTAATGGCAAGAGTTGCACAGGGGAAGGTAATTTTGAATATTGTGCATGTTAAATAAACATACACAATTATAAACCCCATGGACCCCATTGCCGCTAAACCCCATTTGGCCAATGTCTAACCTAACCTTAAGGGTTTCTATATAAGGGCTTCCCCTTAAACCCTAAACCCTTTTCTTCTCTTTGCATTTTAGGGTTTTCATAGAGCTCCTTTTCCTTTTCGCATTTAGGGCTTGAGCCATTCCGGCCAAGTAAAAACCAAATTCGCATTGCCAGGCTCTGTAAAGCCGCCTTTGCACAACAGATCGTTGAGTAGCAGCCATCTTCAGCAAGACCAGGGACATGGATGCGTTCCGAGGATCCGGAGCAGGTCAAGGACCAGGTAATCAGTCGTTTTGTTGTGCAAAGCCACCTTTGGGCTAGGCAGTAAGGTAGTTTGGCATATTCATTCAGCCATAGAGGCCTTATAGATCCCAAGATCATAAGCCCTAACTAAGGAACCTAAACTCTGGATGTTTAGGTAGATAGATTAGATGATATTCTTCATTTCAGTTCTAAGTCGTATTTAATTAAAGTGGGACTCATTCCATTCCCATTTTTTTTCGGAACCCGGTTAATTTACATAAAAAGTAGCACCCCGACCCGAAAACTATCCTTAATTCGAATTTTTGAATAAAACTCTGAATCCGAGCTTTGCTGCAGTTTTCCCTGGTTCGCGAGTCGAGAACAAAAACAATGCAACTGAAACAAAGGAAATTCATTAAAGTTTGAAACCAAAGGTCTAGTTGAAAAAGAATTTTTATTAATAAATTGAACAGATACAATGTATTTTACATCGGACGCAGAGACCATGGCGGCCTTCTTGGTCACTACGATTACATCATCTTGGTAGGTGGTCCACCTTGGGGATTAACTTGTGGCGCTTCTTCATGCCGCCTGTAAGCCTTGGGGCAACTCAAGAGTGTGGAATGCCTCACGTGGAGGTGCCTCCTCGAGCTACCGCCGCCCTGCCCACCCAACTTCTCCACTCGCCTCCCCGCAGCCTTTCATCGAATATGCTCCTTCCCACCCCTCCGCGTGGATGTTATGCAATGCTTGCAAGATGCTTTGAGCTTGCTGAACTTTCTCTTTGTTCTTCGCCCGCTCTTTATCCCTGTGGTGTAGCGAGCAACCTCTCAATCAAGCTGAGCAACCTTGTCCCAAAGGCCGGGCAAGAGTGTAGCGTGGACGGGATCCGTGCTTAACGGTATTTCTTCCGCCTTTGAGCGGGATCGTGCCACCGGAGCGGCGGTCGTGATGCCCGAAGGGATCTGTGGCCGGTGTCGGACCGTGCGAACCACGGAGCAAGGAGAGTATGATTAACAATTACGGTGCCATTAGTCAAAACGAAGAAAAGAACGTTGAAATCAAATTACAATGGAGAACATTCATTCCATACAACCGCATCCAATGACGTGGGAAGTAGGTGTCTTTCTCGACTGAAAGTCGAGAAAGCCCAGAAAGGCCCATAAAAGTGAAAGTACAACCATTCTCATTAGAATATGGTTGCATCCAATCACACACAATGAAGCATACAAATGGGTTCATCAACGAGATACTGGAAGATGCCTCCAATCCAGAAAGGCCTAGGGAAACGCAAATACAAGTATATTCATATCAAAATAGATCATGTTCATCGATGTTTCACACAATGAAATCTATGGGTCAATCGAAAAGGATGTTACCAGAAGGCAAGAAAGGCCTTACATTTGGAAATGCAATGTACAAGCATTATCATAATAGATCATGAGACGCATCCAAATACACAATGAAACATACAAATGGTCTCATCAACAGTGGAAGTGAAGATGCCTTTCGACTTGTGAGTCATGTAGAAAGGCATCTAAACTCAATATACAAGTATATTCATTACAAAATGTTCAATACATGTGTTCACGTAATAATTACAATATTCACACAATTTGACTATCCAAAGGGGGGTCACTCTTCTTGTTCACCAAAGTATTTGTCGCCCATAGCTTTCATGATCGCCTTTGCTCTCGGATCGGGTTCCGCGGAGGCTCGGATAGTTCGAAGCACATCGGGCGACAAGAATGGCAAAGAGGGATTCCGCCAAGACAGATGTAGTCCGAAGGATAACCACCTATCCGCCTCATATTCTTCGTGTCGATATGGCTTAGCAATGATTGTGTTTTTGCTGCGTTATGATAGCACTTGTAGTATGAGTCGCCTATGATCAGCGTGTTGTGTTTGTCATAGTCCCGAATTGCTCATAAATTTGTCCAGCCTTTTCACCATTATAGGCTTCCCTTTGTGATGGCTGGATCGAGGTCCTTCACATGCTCGACCCTTTCGCTTCCCCAAACGAACTTGAACTTCAAAACTGAAATGCCGAGAACACCAAGAACATTGACAATATTTTTCTTTGCCATACAAGACCATATGCCCACTTCAATCCTCGTTCGTGCAGGCACCATTCAATAATTTCCTTAGCTCTAGGCCTCTGGATACACTATTTTATGCCTGCTTTGATTGGGATCCGCGAGGTGTTAATCTCGGGACGCCTTTGTCGTGGTGGTATCGCAGCTAATACTCCATTGACGTCAAATATTACAAGCTTGGTGGGACCATTTGGATCCCGATTGGAGTTTGGCTCGACCATATTTCCGGTTCATCGGGATCCAAATGCGGGATCATTATCTTTCGTGTCCTTTTCCGGCCGCGGAGCAGTGTCTTGCTCGATTGTCTTTGTGGAATGCATTCTCCTCCTCGCAACGTGAACCGCTGGTATCCAATGACAATGATCCGGAGTCGTTGACATGGAATTCCCTGAAATGATGACATCTGTCAGAAAGGAAACGAGTTTTCTCGACTCGCGAGTCGAGAATGAAAAGAAAAGGTATTGAAAGGAAACGTTTTCTCGACTCGCGAGTCGAGAAACACCGATAGAGCAAAGTAAACTCACCTCAATCTCAGGTTTTCAATAATGTTTTCGGCAGCATTCTCGTCCAAACCTTCGACATTCTCGCCTCCGGCCGCCTTTGCCTCCCTCGCCCCTCATCGCCTTTATTGCTTCCATTTGTCTTCCTCCCCTTGAAATGCTCATGAAGCAGATCCAGGTATGACTGAATGGTTTCAACCATGTCCTTATTTCTAACCACGGATATAGGTTTTATTCCAAACAGCATAGCCCCCTGAGAGAACAGGCCATTCATGTACCACTCGCATACAATTTGATCTTCCTCGACCAAGCTGGTTATGAAGTACTTGATAACTCTTGGCCGGATAGGAATTCTATGTATAGGACCGGTCGCACCATCTTTGCTGACCTTGTCCATCGATGGAACATCCTCCATAAACCTGCCCCTTCCGTGGTTCCATCGCTCTTGAGAGATCATGAACTTGTCGAGATAATGATGCTCGCTAGACCACCACTTATCCAGTCGATCACCGATCTTGAAATCAAAACCAAAACTATGTTGGCAAAGCTTGGTGCTCTTCGGCAAGCCAAGTCTGCACTCATGATCAAGTTCGATATGGAGTGCATGATCTTGTTGGTGAAGTTAATATCACTGCCCATTGGGAGACAAGTTGTCCGATTGTCCTAAGATGCAAAAGACAAGGAAACTAAAAGTATCCGTGTCGGTCATGTCCGTGACACGCCTTGTACCAACGCTTCATGTCAGCTTTGTCAAAAAAGGGTGGGGTCTTCGATCATATTGATGGCAAATAGTGCCACGGGTCCAGGTGCGCCTGCACCACCAAATCCCTTGTGTCCCAAAGTAACCAGAAATGGGGGAGCTATCGTGCGCCTTAAATGGGACCACCCCTCAATCCAAGCTTCCTCTTCAGAATTGCCATAGCACGCTCGCGGGAAAGGAAGGGTTTTGACGCTACGCTCAGCTTGGTGTTGATGTAGGGTTGACATAGACGGTTCAATTCCTTCATGTCTTCCTCATCAAGGGCAGCCTTTTCCTTGTAATAATCAAAATCATGGTATTCATTAGATGCAACGTTGCGTAACTCCGTGATGCCTTCTTCTAACGACGATGTCGCTTTTAGGACTGCGGGCATAATCCTTTGCGCCCCGCATTTTAGAACTCCCTGGTCTTCCTTAGCAGGATTGTTCCATCCAAGATTTTGCCTTGTAGGTCAAGCGTTTCTTTGTCCGGGTGAGGCCCTCGTATCCTCTTCATGAACCGCTTGTCAAACAACTTGGGGTCCGCCCGCTTGGAAATTCTCCATTGCTGTCCTTCGCCTTGCCTCTTGTCCATTGAGCCCATATCTCGGTCCATTTCTCCTGCACCTCGTGCTAAGAATGAGGTCATATTGGTCCGAGAGAGAGACTCCCCCGCCTTCCTTGGTGTTCTCTTCTTCTTCTCCTCTTCTTCCTCTCCTCATCATCTTCCTCGTCCCTCCAAAGTAACATATCCGCATAGTTTCTCAAAGGTCTTCCACTTATCTCAGGGAGCCCTGTTTCCTTTAGGACGCCGAGGACAACCCAATGCTTTCCATCGCTGTTTAGCATGTATGATCGGGTCGGGATAAGGGCTACATGGACCAATGTACCAATGTCAGAGCATGAAAGTATCTACAAACACCCGGAATAAAGAGTAAATAGTAGCCGGGTTTTCGACTCATGAAGTCGAGAAAGTCTCTTTGAACGCCTAATTTTCTTTTACTTATCCGAAAGCTCTGTGATCCTTTGATTTTCAGGTTACCACGGCTTTTTCAGTCGAAACCCCAGTGAGAATCGGCAAATGTTAGGATGGTAGGGCTTTCTTGACTCGCGAGTCGAGAAAGTCCCCTGAATGTCTAATTTTCTTTTACTTCTTCGGGTTTTCTCGACTCGCGAAGTCGAGAAAGCTCTCGTGATCCTTTGATTTTTAGGTTGTTACCCTCGGCTTTCGACTCGCGAAGTCGAGAAACCCTGATAATCGGCAAATGTTAGATGGTAGGGCTTTTCGACTCGCGAGTCGAGAATGGAAAGATTCGAGAGAGTTATTTACCTTCACGTAGCTGGCACTAGCTGCTATTGTGTTCGGGCAAGGGCTAACGCCGCGGTTGGATTCTTTGGCGTCTCAAAGAACTCGAACTCTCGCTTGGCATATTTATCCTTGATCCTTTGGCGGCACCTCCTTCCGCCCCGCGCAATACTTGGCCGCCCTCACCGAATGCTGACCATCTACAACCCGAAGCTGGACGTCTTTTCCTTTTTTCAGATCTTCCTCGGACTTCCAAATGAACAACTCACCTGCCGATCTACTAAAAGGTATGACATCCGCAGGCATTGATCTGCAACAGGATGTCGCGACAATCGGGTTCGTAATCTCCAAAGATGTGTGCTGGATTAAATTCCTCGTGGTTGAACAAGACGGCATCTCCCGCAAACCTTCAAATTGCCTAATGTCCAAAGAAGAAACTTGTGTGATATTCCCAACGGATAATACCGAGCTAGCCGCTTCCATTTTCTCTCAGGCCCCTCTCGCAGGAAATCCTCGATCTGATCATCGGGATCCATTATTGGAAAGTCGACCATATCTTCGCCTCCTTCGGCATCCGGATTCCTCCCTCGTGGTGTCATCTTCCCATTTTTGTTTTTTGGTGGACTTTTTTGTGTATGAACCACAACTTCATTCCCCATCAGAGTGTTGTAGAGCCTTCAAAGACAAAGAGAAGTGAAGCTCCCCGTATTGAACAGTTTTTCCCTGACTCTGGAAATCTCCATACCAAGCTCCCTGGATGTTAGGGTTCCGGCCTCCTTCATCCCTTCCAGATCCTTCCACCCAAGGTTCTCGACAATTTAAAGGCGCTGCCTTTTTTCGGGGGTGCCCTTAGCCTTGCTCATGGAAGAGTGAGAATAATTTGAAACCGCTAATTTTTGATGCGATAGAACTTACTCTTATGGCAGCCCTCGACATGTAGTGTTAAATGCTTCGACCAAGCAGAGACTGAGAGCACAACACCGATTTTCTTGTACTTGTCTCCTGAGCTCTTCTTGTCCCTTTGGTGTAGAAACAGATCTTTCTCCTTCCCACTTGTCGATACCTCGACATACCACCAAGAATCATTGCTTCAAGAAGCTCTGTCTCCAATCCCTCGATGATTTAAGAATGGAGTTCGCCAGTGATCACCGCGAGTCCGAGGTGAATGCCGCAAGAAGAAAGGATGGATCGCTTAAGGTATTCCGGACAAAAGAAAAACCTCGTGAGCTCACCCGGGTGTTTGTCTTCTTCTTCTTCTTTCGCCGCCGGTAGAAAGCATCCCTCCGGGCCTTCGCTTCTTGGACGGAGTCGCCATGTTCAGATGCCCTCTCATCCTCTTTGGACCCGGAATTCCGTAAATTAAGTTTCCTCCCAAGACATTGTGAGTTTTAGGACTGCATGTAAAAAAGATCGGGCGTGTTCTTTAGTTTGAACTTAAGGACATGCAATCATTTATGAAAAAAAGCGGGCTAAAGGGTACAAAGACCGTCCACGGGTTTTAGCCCGCCCAAACACTATTTCAAATTTAATCACATCAAGGGACTAAGTGAGCTGAGCGTAGTTTATCTTCCCCGCGGCATTGGGGACCTCGAAGTTCTGAGGGGAGCATCGATCGTAGTTTTCCGAATGGCGCCGCGACGCGTAAGCCGCTAACGCCTTCCATATGTGTGTTTTTCCCGACCGGCCCTATTGCAAGCAGTTGATTTGATCGATGAGCACGGAGCTAAGGTAGGAAGCGGAGAGGAGCCGCCATTACCGGGGAACTCTACATCGGGCGCCATGGAACGGGGATACGCGAGAATCGCAGTTGATACAAGTATTAGATGCGAATACACCTTTGAAGAGACCGACGTGGAAGAAGCAAACACTCTAGGTGAGGTGCGGGATCCGTGGATACAAAGGGCCCAAGGAATTACCGCTGTGAAGAGGTGAGTTTCAGAGATGCCTATGTTATTTCGCTTGTAGAACATGCCGTCTGAAGTTTAAATAATGGAACTGGCCGATAAGCTCGACGGATTCATCGCTTCCTTGTCCAAAGATTTTTCAGCTTCGAGAGATGATTTATCTCCGGGTCGAGAGATGCTCGGCAAGGAAACAATGGATCGGGGTTAATGAACAGATTCCGTTTTAGGTGTGTTTTTTCATGGTGTTTTCTTGGAATGTTGTGCATAGATCGTGGTAGGTCTAAGGCCCAGGAGATGCGGGGTTCAAATGCATCCTCTTGTAGTTAGTTGAGAGGTTTTCCACTCCAGTCCGAACCACTCCTCGCAATATTCGAGAAAGATGGTTCAAGGAGAGTGGCTCGCATGTGCTAGAGGCACTTGGGACTAAAAAAATGGGAGAATACAAAGTGCAGTAGTTGTAGAGAATGCAAGCCTTGGCTTCCTCTCTGGGTTTCCCTGTGGTTAGTTGTAGAGTTCATTTCACCCCGAGCCCCTCCCCTTCGCAATATTCCACTAAGATGGTTCAAGGAGAGTGACTCGACCGGGTCGAGGCCACCGCTACCATACACAAGGAGAATTGGTTAAGGGATTCTCGACTTGCGAAGTCGAGAATGCGATCGGTTATCGCCGTTTTTACATTTCGACCGCAAGTCGAGAATGCCTTTGCCATCCGTAACTCCGGTTAGTACACACCGGTTGAGTTAGGTTGGTTAAGGCATTCCCCACCGCCGAGGGCAGAATGCGCATTAATAATGTGAGAATTGGTCGGTTAGAGGATTCTCGAACCAGCCAGTCGAGAAATGCATCGTTGGCTTTCATGCCTACATTCTCCGACTCGCAAGTCGAGAATGCCTTAGCCATCGAACTCCTGATGGTACACATGGAGTGCCGTTAGTAAGGCATTCCCACTCGCGAGCCGAGAATGCACCCAAGCCAGCTCGCGGGTTTCGGAGACGGTTGTTAAGTTGGCTCGCGTGACAAAAAACAACTTCCCTTCGCAATGTCCGAGGAAAAGATAGAAGGAGAGTTGTTAAGACTCATCCGCAGCCAGCTCTAGAGTGCACTAGAGCTGGACATTTTCACTCACGAAGTCCAGAAAGCTGCCAAGATCTTCGCGGGTTAGTCAATCGGAGGCCTCCACCAATCCGAGCCCATCCCTTCGCAATATTCGACGAAGATGGTTCGAAGGAGACGGTCTTTGATTGGGTAGAGGCCATCACACCAATAACAATGTGAGAATTGGGTTGAAAGAGAGTTGCCCGGCAGACAAGGAAAACCACTTTCCTTCGCAATGTCCGAGGAAGATAGAAGGAGAGGGTTAAGACTGCCACAGCCAGCAGCCCCAGAGTGCACTAGAGCCTGGCGCCGACTCACGAGCTCATCACTAAGCCGCCAAAGACTCGTGGTAGTCGCAGGCCTCCACCCGCCTGCCCCTTCGCAATATTCGACGAGCATGACCGGGCAAGGAGAGTGGCTCGTGACCGGGTGGAGGCACCCGCGACCGCACAAAGGGGCCATTGACATTGGATCACATTCTCGACTACCTATTCCAGAAGGCTGCAGCCAGGTTCTAAAGAATGTGAAGACATTGGGTAGTCGCGGTAATTCGGTCGGCGAAGTCGAATCCCTCAACCCCGCCAACACCCGTAGTGTACACTTCTCACCATGAAGTCGGAGAAGTTCTCGATCCGCGAGTCGCAGAAGAAGGCCTATACTTCCCGGACCTGCTATAAGCCGGGTATTCTCAACTCGCCACCCTTTCGCAGATGTCTCCCGCAGCGGATTTGCCGTGAGTTAGAGATGGAGATTCTCAGAAAGCAATTCCTATTCTTAGTTCTTGCCGGGAGAAAGACATTCCTAGTTATGTTCTTAATGCTCGCAATATCTTACTTCCTAACACCACCGATGATTTCTATCTCTGCTGCTTGTTTGCTACTACTTAACCACTATTCTCACTTGTGCCCTGCACAAAATGTATTCAATTCAACCACAAGCAAGAAAAAAGATAACAAAAACAAAAAACAATACAAAGATTAATGAGAAAACAGAGAAGAAAAGGAGAACAAAGACAGAGAACAAAGGAGAACAAAGATGCAAAAAAATGAGATTAAAAAAAGGGTATGATATTACAAAACATACCCGGAAGATTTGTCGGATGAGGAGGAGGCTTCCCGAAGTTCGGCCCATGTTGACAAAGCTGAATAAGGATTTGTCGGGCCAGAATTGTATCGTGGATTAATAAGAGCCTCTAACAAATGTAATATAAGTAAAAAATGCACTAAAGGACTTACGTAAAACTAAAAAGCAAAGACTAAAAAGGGCCTCACTTTCTTCTGAGCGGTAACGCCGGCCGAACAATGAATCAACATGAGAACTTCTGGCTGAAGCTGCCCCGATCCACAATTCAAGCCATGGCCATAAGATGGCCTTTGAATCGCCGGCTCGATCGATCGCCGATCGAAAAGCTGGCGCTTTTAAGGAAAACAAACAGTCAAGAGTGATCGAGAAAACAGGGAGGAAGAATGGTCTGGGGAGAGGAAGAGGGTGCAATTAATTTCGGCCGCACCCTCTAACCTCGTAAAAGTGCAATAATAAACTTCACACGCAGGGCCATGCCCTCCATGACGGGGGCAAAGGCGGATTGACGACGTACTTCGTTTCATGAACCAAGAGGCCACGCGGGCCATGACAAGATATGAAAGGGTAGGTTATATGTTTATATATGTTATCTTATGTATTTAATAAGGTTTCAATGGTTGAATAGTTTCAATGGTTATATATGGTTACAATGTTTACATATGGTTTAGAATGAGTGTGGTTGTATGCTTTAATATGGTTATATGATTTTAGTTAATATGGTTGTATGATTTAATTTGGTTATATTTAATATGTTTGTATGGTTTTATATGGTTCATATGGTCATATTTGTGGTGTTTGGGGCTATATGGTTTTAATGTGAGCTTTTTTCATTCGTGAGCATGTGAGATGAGGTAAAATGGAGCCGGGAAGTCCAAAGGAGGCCATTGCCCTAGGCTCCAATGGAGGAAGATGGGTTGCCTTTTGTTGCACCCTTGCAAACTGCATGATTTGCAGAGGGCATAATAACCGCAGCTTGATCCATTTGATAGTGTGAATGATGAGAGGCCGGGAGATGAACATCTTGAGTTGGCATTGTGAAGCTTCTTATCGGGTTGATACAATCATGTCCTGTGGAAGCTCTAGTGATTGCATTGTGTGCTCAGGGCTACCGGAGTCCCAAGCTCAATTGAGATGGCCAATTAGATATATTACACACAAGAATGGTGATACTCTAGAATGCCCCACTGAACTACACACCCCAAGGCCCACCCAAGGCCATGTGGAAGATTTGGTGGTCGATGAGCATCCTTTGATCACAAGGAAGAGACGCTTATGTCTTTCATAAAAGGCAGCCAAAGGTGCCCAAGAGGCCTAGAAGTGACAAATATTTAGAAAGGATGGAAAGTATGGCACCAACCAAAGAAAACCCGAGGCAATTAGGGGACAAGAGTGTTGCAACCTAGATTGCACAAAGGCAAGATAAATGTGGATGACCCTCGGCAGATAAGGTCCCAATACATTGACATCTTCAAAAGATAGGATTAATTTCATTTACCCTTTGTGTAGGAATTCCAGCTATGATGAAAACACAGACGGCTACTATATCAATTGAGGGGCATGAAGGTATGTATGAGAGCATTGAGATGGATTCTTGGGGTGAGCAAGTCTTCATTTTACGTGACATAATCGGGAGCAGGTTAGAAAAGGGCACACTGCTCCAACATGGTAATGCACTCACTTTGAAACCTAGAGCAAATACTCTAAAGGCCATTGCAGTCTCGAGAGCTTTGTGAGATACATGTCTCAATCTATGCCCCACAAGTCGAGGTGAACGAAAGCACCTGCAGCGAAAGTGGTGCAAAGAGTGTTGCCACAACACTATATCCAAAAGGAGTGCCTTAAGGAGGTCAACTCCATCCTAGAAACTACCGGAGGTAGGCCTCTTTCTCAATCATATTTCAGCAAGTTATGGAGCACTCACTTCTGGACGCGGAATGTCCTACAACACATGCCATTCTCAAAGTGCAACACCTCGTGATTCAACTCAAGGATACACTTGCATCAACCGCAATAGAGAAAGAAAGAATGGCAATTAGGGAGCAATTTGGTGATCACCAAAGGGACCAAATATCATGTAGACAGTTGTATTGGCAGTGGAGAACATTTTCTCGAGATGCAAATGGACAAATTTTGTGTATAATTCATGATAAGATGGACCAACACAAGACTTTCTTGCCAAAGCTAGATCCTTTACCCAAGCGCTGTCAAAACGCTTTTGATGAAAGTAAGTCTGGGTGTATTGACACATGGTCATGGAACTAGAACATATGGTCATTTTGTGCTTGATCTATGGAGAGATGATCCAAACTTCCATGTGAGCTCTATTTTCAAGTGCCCGAGAACACTAGAGAAAGGATCGATAGAAGGGAGGAGGTATTCCCCTTCAAAGACCCATTTTTGAGGCTTTGATGGATGATCAACCGCTTTGTTACCAAAGGCGATAAAAAGCTCACATCCAAGGTGTCTAGTGAATCAAGGAGGACTTGGGATGATTTCCTTACTTGAGAAATCAACGCCCGAGGAGCTATGTGTTCAGCTTTGGACAACCGCTGGAAAGAAAACAAGAATAGATGGATGTTTGGGGCAATGTCATACTTGACAAAGAAAGGGGAGTATTCAAAGTTGTGAAAGTGGGATTCATGATGGTTGGGCATACGATGATGATATAGATGGATTCTTTGGAACTTTCTCTCCACCAAGCTCAAGAGAGAAAAACGGACCACTCTCCCCGAACTAATGGATGTGTTTGAGAGCTGCATTGACCCCAACCCAATGGCTTTCTTTGATGGATGAGGTTGGTGATTGAAATCATTTGTAGAAGGATACTTGCTAGATGGCAAGGACCAGCAGGATTGTGACACACAAAGCCACTTCACCAAGTTTTGGGTTAGGGATGGAATACCAATCATGCAATATAAGTGGAGACCAGGTGATAAGTTGTGGATACTTGCATAAGGTATCGAAGTTGTGGCAAAGGGTGTCCGGGTGAAGTTCTCATTCCTAAAGGGCAGCCTAAAACCACTACCTCCCTTCAAGACAACAAAGACTCTAGCCAACCGGTGAAGGGCATCAAGGATTACATAACGACCGATGATGTTCGAAATGGAAAGCACACATCCACTCTTAAGAAAAATCAAATGGACTCCCTAATCAAGTAATCGGGAGAAAGTTGTGACATGCTTAGAAACCGAACGCCCATGTGGGAGGGAGCTAAGAGAGGTTCTTGCCGAGTCAAGATGGAAGGGTTCTCAAGGTGCAAGCACGCCTAAGAATGCTCACTTGGGTCCCAACAAGGGTTCCAAGTGGTTTTGGGAAGTAAGGCCTCAAAGCCGGTGGTTTGATCTTCCCGTGGGATCCCTTTGAGGACATCAAGGAAGGATACTTTGTGCTAGTAAGGCCCGATGATGAGGACTGCCCAATATGGTTAGGGTGGCACTCTCTCGATGTAACCACCACTATGCCCGATGGAGAGGAGTTGCGCCCCCGGATTCCAAATTCAATATTGGGAGCCCATTGGGAGACACAAGAAGGGCAACTTGAAGGAGCAATACACCGATCGGGCCGGGAGAAGAAGTGGAGGGCAATTATGCCGACCCTCAAAGGAGGGAATTGGTGGAGTGTGTGGTATGGTCATATCCAAGTTCTCACATTGCAAAGGACAACACACACAAGATCCCAAAAGGGAGATGGACAAGGCCATGAGCAACCTCCATGCTATATCATTGTATGAGGGTACATAATATTGAGAAGTTTGAAAACTTTCTCAACTAGTGGTTTGTAAAATTTATGAGGAAAACAAGTAACCCAATTCTATGTGTGTCATGTGTAATTCTATTCAAGCAATCAATTCAGAAATTTTTTTTATGGTGTGTGAGTCCCATTTTCAGTCCGAAGTCCCAAAATTCAAGATTTGTCCCACTTTAATTAAATACGACTTTTTCTGGATGATGTTGGTATTTCACTCTTGGGACCTCCATGTATTGGGAAGGGGGTAGAGGCCAAAGCCCCAGATAGCGATGATTCTAGGCAACCTACTAGTTCCCAATTACTTTGGGGCCTCAGGCACAAGAGCCCACCCTGGTTGTGGGTTGAGGGGCTAGACCCAACAGAATGTGGTACTTGTCCCAACACGTAATCCATCCCTCCGTGTGTAAGCCTCACCGAGGATCCCCCCGTGGACTAGGCTTAATGGCTTGCCACCTGCAGGGCAAGGCATGAGCTCCGACACTCTCCATTGGGTTCAAGTTAATAAGGGCAAGGCCCCCCTAGTCACCTGTGTTGGGCATGGAGTCCCCGGAAGAGAGGCGACTTCTCTTCCTGCCTCATCGTGGCCGGGGAGATGCAACCCAAGAGTAGCCCTTTGGCTATGCACTGGCGGTGCTACTTTGGCCCCGTCCCAACACCCTTCAACCCAACCGCAAAGTGTGCACAGGAGGGGCGGATGGAGTGGACTACCCTTAGCCATGTTCTTATGCCAGCCAACTCCATGTGCCATGAATTTTGTCTGCAATGACTCTGAGGCCCGGCCGTCACCATACCCCGACTCAAGCCCGGGTAGAATTTCCCTTTGTTGTTGTTGTTCATGTTGATGTTGTTATATTGATGAGGATATGATGTTTCACCCTTCGAAGTGATTGTATTGTTATATTGTGTTATGTGCTCATTGTTTATTCACGCCCGGCAGATAGGTTAACCCGATGGAAGATGGGTGAATGACACATCCACTCTTCCCTTTGCCGGGCTCATTCCACCGGGAGTGGAGTCGTGGATGGCCCCCCGCTTGGTTGGTCGTGGGGAATGTCTCCATCTTCAACGATGTGTGCATCGTATACAGCTGGGGACGCCACGGTAATAGGTACGTAAGTAGATAGTATTTTTATAGATGAAAAAACAATTTTTTTTTTATTTTTTATTTTTTGTTTGGGGGGGGGGACAACATAAATTTGTATCAAGTTACATGTAGAAAATATATGATATACAAAATTAAATAGGAGTAAATCCTATCCTTAGCAAATATAACTGGTAAAGCCCAGTTACATACTCCTCCAATGAAGGAATTTACAAAAAGCTTATCAAGTTTTGTAGTTGTGTTAAAACTACTTATTAAATACCAAGTCTGTTTAAACCAAGTCTTATCAAGAGAGCCTCAGCAAATTAGTAATCTAATACTCCGTCCAAAGTGGTCATCAGATAAGCTTCCTTCATGCTTTCATACATCATTTGTCGAGCTCAGTCGGGCCAAGGCCAGAAGAGTCTAGCAAATGCAGAATCCAGGTGTCTCGACAGTTCTTGATTTCAATGTTATATGCCTAGATATTTGTCCTTGAGGGTTCGCTCCAAAGTCTTGCATCCCATGACTTCATATTTCACCCAATGCATGAATGCAAGCATTCAATGACCTGCTGCTTGGAAAGCCTCCTCATTCTCAGAAATGTCCCTTACAAGAGGTTGAATCCATCTCTAGAATTGGTGTAGCCAAGGGCACACAAAAACATGTGTGAATGTTTCCATAGCTCCACACCCTAGAGGACAGAGTTCTAAGACCTCCTTCTTATATTGTGATAGATAGCCATTTGTTTTGAGGCTTTTGTTAAGGACCAGCCATCTGAAAACAATCATTTTATTGGCACAGTACATCTACCACCCTTTACTTACATTAGAAACTATATCAGTACTAGGGTGATCCCATTGGGTAATAGCTTTAGAGATTTGGTTTTCCAGAAGGAGCTTATAGACTATAGCAACTCTGTAGCTTTTCCCATTGCAGTATCAATTAACTTGATTATCATTCCGAGGATGACCAATGTGTTGTTAAGATATATGCTGTAATATCCTTCTGTTAGTCCTTGATTCCTGAAGCATAGAGGATTGCGAATGCTCCTCGATGTCTGACTGTCTAATTTTGTCATTAGAATGCAGATTGGCTTGGACCCAGTCCTTGTACGTCTGTGGATGTTTAAGTGCCAAGCATTCCTCCTCGTCTGAGATCGATCCCTGATGCCAAAAGAAGCCAAAACTGTCAGTAGTTTCTTCCAATGGTAGTGCTTTAAAGCAACTAGAGGCCTGGTTCCAAGCTTCTATAATTCTTCTCATAATTTTGGATGTACCCGGAGCTGGCTGCAGTTGGTAAAAGGCTGAGTCTGGCAATTGATGTGAAAGTGAGGGGGCTCCAACTAGACTCAAAGCCTGAATCCAGTACCTCACTAACTTCAGAGTAGGGGAAGATGGGGCCAATAATGCTTTCCAGATTATCTTTGCTGTCAGTGCTTGAGCTTGCAAGAAAAAGTCTTTACATCCCAAGCCACCATGTTGCTTTGACAACATTAACACTAGAGTTGTCCACTGAACCATCTGTGGTCCATGGACCAGAATTGGTCCATCGTACCTCTGCCACTTAAACCTATATATCTAGAGAGAAACATCTCCATTTTGCAACCTACCACCACTTTTTGAATCTTCACTTGATTTTTTATGATCTACAGGCAAACTAAGTATTTGTAAATCATCACATGCAAACATTTGTTGATTCATTTTATCGCTACAATAATTCACCCCTTTACTGCTGCAAATTCTTCTACCGTATACATTCTCCTATTACACACATACTCTCTTAAGCTGCAAATGCTTATATGTTGCTCCATTTCTTGTACACCACATCTTTGGATGCTCTAGGCCCTTCTTCTCAAGTTCATGTTGATTGTACGTTTGTTGCTATTAGTGTTGCCATGGCTCAAACCTCTTCAATTCACACTACTTGTATTCTAAATGTGTCTTAGAAAATGTGCCTTTGATTGGTGTCTCGGAACTCCCAAGATTTTCCCTATTGTAAGTGTGATGGTCTGAACCCAAAAGCAGAAGATATGGATGTCCTTTTCCTCATGGAAACGTGGGACCATTCTGTCAAGGGTGCAAAGGTTCTTTTTAACGTACAGTCTAGGTGTCAAGGACACGATGCCTTATCCGATTTTGCTATATGAGATTGATTTCTTGCCCCTGCAATATTCCACTATGAGCAGACATCTTGCATAGTTCCATAAGGTCAATAGCATGGATGCACAACATCTTTTCCCTATGGCTTTGTTATTGGCACAAAGGTCACAATGGTTGAAGAGAGTATGAAGGGAGCAATGTCTGCAATGGTTCGCAACCTGGTATTACCAGCATATTGTGGCTATGCCTGATGCCAAGGGATGTCATGCGTACGTGAATGAGCGCTTTGCTACCACTATGTTGGATGCATCCACTCTTGCAGAGTTGCAGAGCCTAAAACAGAGCAATACCACCTGCAGATTAATCCAGCGTTGCAATATGGCCCACACCAGTACTTGAAAGCACCTATATCTATGAAGAAACGGAGAGCTATTGCCACTATGAGAAGGGGATCCCATCATCTCAGAATTGAAACAGGTTGCTGGAGTACGGATGGAGGGCAGAGAATCCTCAGGCATGAGAGGGTATGCTAGTGTTACCACATGCAAACAGTAGAGGATGAGCACTATGCTCTGCAAGAGTGTCCGACGTATATGCAGATTCGAGCAGCACATGCTGATCTTAAGTGCTCTGAGACACCACTGCATCACTTACTGGCATTGTCAATGGTTGCATGTTTCGTGTCCTATATTTTGCAAGTCTCCACCATCAGAGTATCCCTTACATGATGTGGATCCGGAGAGCCTACTCCCGCTTTTTTTCCTTCTAATGCTTTTTTTTGAGGGGGATCATCCCAGTAGTAGGGACACATTGTATAGTAGCATTTGTATCTTCAATGTGTTTTTTATCTACTTTGTGTATTGTACGTACTATCTCATAGGCCAGTTGGCCTCTGCGAACGTTAAAATATACTTCCTTCCTTCTTTATTGAATGAATGCCACAGAAAGAATTGGCGGAGTTGCTTGCTA
This sequence comes from Isoetes taiwanensis, assembly GCA_021234155.1. Classification (NCBI taxonomy): domain Eukaryota; kingdom Viridiplantae; phylum Streptophyta; class Lycopodiopsida; order Isoetales; family Isoetaceae; genus Isoetes; species Isoetes taiwanensis. The sequence goes on along the minus strand of JAJEKV010000050.1, from coordinate 2,277,647 downwards.
TTTCAAATATGCTTTTGCTACATATATCACAATCCATAAAACGGGTAGATTTAATTGCTTCATATGCGTCAAAGTCCATTGCGCAAACAATAGTCCTATTTTGTTGTCGTATGTTACTTTCCACCTACATCATCACCTGTGACGAATATGATGTAGATCACAATAATTTATTTGGTGACATTTATAATGAAATTCCTCAATTTATACAATTACGACATGTTATTCTTTCTAATGATTCTAATGCTCGCATTGCTGCAATGCAAGCTTTTCATCTTATATATGAGGATGCACGTGCACCTTTAGGGATGTCTGCTCATGATCAATTTTTGCCAAGTTCATTATTTGATGCTCGTAAACTTGTTTCAACATTTGCAAGGGAACTCGTCTAATTGTGTGAAGTTTTTCGAGAGGGTAATATGTAATGGATTAGAGCAATGGCCACATCCTAAAGGCATTACATGTGAACATGATAGACATGTAGATGGTACTAGTGTTGTTGATTATGTCATATCTCAAGTGTAAGATTTGTGTATCATTTCAGATCTTTGGATCACCATCCACTTTATTATTTGTCATTAAAGTGGCAGCTTATACCTCGTCCAACCAACTAATATACATGCTCGTGCCCCTCGCAATTACTTGGCTTATTCTAGAGCTAATGAATGTGCACAGACATTAGGCCTTATGCTTGAAGGTATTTTGGATTACCCAACTCTCCAAGAATGCAATATTGCATTTGTTGAGACTTTGATTATTACTATTGTGAAATGATTTCGTATAAGTGATTTACGTGATTTAAGTGGAATGAAAAAGATCAAACAGCCCGAGCATTGATTCTCTATGCTATCAAAGAATCCATTTTAAAAACCGACATGAAGAAGACTATGCATGAAGTGATTAGTCTTCGCAAAGATCTTACATCATTGTGGTATCGTTTGAATGATTCATTCGACGAACATATGGATAAATTTAAAGTGCTTCTTGAAGCATTGTCTGCTACTGGTGCTAGTATTCCATATGATCAACATGTTTTCCATTTTCTGGGATCCATGTCGGAAGATTTTCAAACTCTTATGTCTGTGTTAGCCAATAAAAAATTCTATGACCTTAGATCGGGGTTGTGAATCCCTAAAAGATGGGGTCCAAAAATTACAAAGGCAATCTATGCATGAAGATCAAGCTTTACTTGTTGATAGTAAGAAACAAGATCGAGAAGATGAAAAGGCTTTTGTTACTGAATGTAGAAAGCGGATGTTATTACATATAAATGCTTTGTTAATGAGCATAAAGCTTTACTTCAGGCAATCCGAGATGGACTTCATATTTGAGATGACCATGCTAGTGTTGCATGTGATGAAGCTTCTGAAGCAGCTTTCTCTACAGGAACTGTTGTTTCCATGACTATTGATTCATGTGCCACACAATATTATTATTATTATTTGTCTGATGCTCTCTTGGGCCTCGAGAGACCATGGAGCACATGAACAAACTATTTACAACTTTAGTAAAAAAGAGCGGTGAATATCAACAGCTCTAATATAAGGACCTAAAGTCAATGGTGGCATTTGCAATAAAGATAAAAAATCAGTAGCTTGAATACCAAAGTTACCCCTGATGTGAGCATATTCCGGGCAACATGTAAAAACATGGTCTTCGTCCTCGATTTGTTTTGTATCACAAACTTTGCATAAACGTTCTTCCACTTGTATGTTTGACCACCTCCCGGTCTCAATTTCAAGCCTATGAGATCCTGTTCTGTATCTAGCAAGAAGACATCTTTGACCTTTGGGAATGTTGGCCATCAAATAAATTTGACTCTCAATTGTAATCACTGGATTGACGTTTTTCTGGTATAGCAGCATTCTCTTTCCCGGGTTCGCCCATAAGTGGCTTATTGCTTGTTTCTCCAGCATGGATCGAGTTTCCTCTTTCTCGGAAGGAAAAGTGGTTACCCCCCATCGATTAGCCCAAGCTGTTAACTTGCCTTTCCATTCAGAGTGTTCTAGCGCCTGGCGGGATAACCGGGATGCTGCTTGTGCATTCACTCTATTAAAGAAGTTTATAGACTGATACAAACTCTCTAATTCCAATGGTAATAACCCGACCTCTGCAAGCATAATAGAGTATGGAATTTGAGATCTGAGGCCTAGTTCCGCTTTTATGAAAGCTTTCTGGACTGCTTTGATCTGTTTCCAAAGCCGAGCTGGGATCTCTGGTCCCCAGATTGGGGCACCGTATAGTACCACCGTCTGGACAAGCGTTTTGAAAAGCATCTTTTTCAAATTCCAGTCCGTGAGTGAGGCCTTATTACATTTAGCCAGCATGTTGTATAGGGCAGCTTTCCCGCCTGAAACTCGCCTATTAATGCAGATTTTCCAACTGTAATTAGACGCCAGGTCAATCCCCAAATATTTATATGATTCTACTGTTTCCAGCAAGCCCCCTTTATATGTGAAATCTGGCCTCTCTCGGGAACCAAAGACCATAATTTTGGACTTAGATAAATTAACTGTCATCTTCTTTGCTGTGCAGAAGTTTTCCAAGTGGTCGAGATGGTCTTGTAGTGTTTTTATCTTGCTAGCAATTAACACTACATCGTCAGCATAGAGGAGGAGCTGAAGAATATAACTGCCAAGCTTTGTCCCTGTAAGTGATCTCTGTCTTAACCAGTCATCTAATTCGTCAATAAAAATGCCGAACAGAGTAGGGGATAGAGGACATCCCTGCCTTACCCTTATTGTGCTCTTCAAAACCGTGCTGAGATCTCGGGAGGTTGTGATGAGGACTTCAGCATATAATTGAGATACAGCTTCTCTAAGTTCCTTGGGGACTCCCAGCTGAATCAGCCTGTCACCAAGATCTTTACGGGGGACTGTATCAAAAGCCTTGCTAAAGTCAATGAATGCCAGGTATAAGGCTGAATTTGGCGCTTTAGCTCTCTCGATCACTGCCCGTATGGTAAGGACATGATCTAGAGTGTTATGATCACCTCTAAACCCTGCCTGATATATGGCATTCCATTTAGGCACTGGTTGAAAACCTATCGCCCACTTTCGGTTCATAAACTTGTGTTTCTTTGGTGATAACACAATTCATGAGGTCAAAGGCATTGGAGATCTTCATGGAGTAAAGTCTTGCGTGGAATTCTGCATGTTCCTGGTTTGCGTTGCGATCTTGTTCAGGTCTCTAGACTTGCGAACCTTGGTTTAATCATTCAGTTTGACAGACGGTGGTGTAAATTTATCCAAGATGGATGTGTACTTAGAGTTGCCCCGAGAGAAGGTCATCTCTACAAGTTTAGGTTGATCAATGATTTTGTGAATCTTATGACTGCCAATGCATGGAGATGAATCAACTTCGCGCATGTGAACTTCCAATATTTATTGGACATAGCCTCTGATAGAATCGTGGATGGTTTATCATTGAGTAGCACTGCATCAATGGGTGTATGTGAGGCATGTGATGTTGGAAAGCAAAATCGTCGTCCTTTTAGTGCGAAAGGTAAACGTGCAACACATCGTTTGGAGCTTATGCATGATGTATGTGGCCCACTACCTTATGCTTTCTGTGATGCACGATATTTCATCTTATTTGTGGATGATTTTTCCTGTAGAGCTTTTGTGTATTTTATCCTACGATTCAGTCCCAAGCCTTCACCAAATTCCAAGTGTTTAAAAGTATGATGAAGACTCAAACTGGCAAAGTGATTCAGAGATTACGTACTGACAATAGTGGAAAATTTACCCCTGCTTCAAGTGTTTTTGTGAAGAGCATGGTATAGCTCGTGAGCATACCATTCCGTATCCCCCTCAACAACATGGTGTTGTTGAGTGCAAGAATCGTACAATAATCAATGTTGTTCGATGTAGGCTTATCCATGCTGGTTTGGATAAGTCATTTTGGGCAGAAACTGTAGCTACTGATGTTTATGTACAAAATCGAACGGTAACCTCTTCTCTAAAGGGCGTAATTCCTTTGCAATTATGGACAAGGGAGTAAAACCAAATGTTCAAAATTTGTGAGTTTTTGGTTGTTTAGCCTATGTTCATATTCCAAAAGAGAAGAGTTGGCCTCAAAGCCATATTTGTAGGCTATGCCATGGAGGCACAATATTTTAGGATATTGCTACACGAAGAGTCATTACTAGTCATGATGCAGTATTTGATGAGTCTACTATGGCTAACATGGTTACTTCTCATGACCCTAATTGTTATTCTTCGTGATTTTTAGCTACTTGATAGCGAATTAAATCCTAATGTGGATGATAGGCCTCCTCATCTTCAAGTTGTCTGAATCCTACTGTGGATATGCACCTCCAAATTTCCATGTTGTAAATCCTAATGTGAATAATGGGTATTTACATATAAACTTCCTTCCTTCCTTCCTTCCTCATGTTGGAAATGAGCTTGTAAATCCTAAAGTGGAAGATGATTTCATACAAGAGTTTAATTTGTATGATGGTGCGGATGAGGATCATGATGGCCTACTTGATGTGGACGTTGGAGTTTCTGATAATGAGACTCTGATAGGATGGCAATGGAAGCCCACCAAATGGATCTTGGAATATCATGTTACTTTAGCCACTAGTGCAAATCCGGTTACAATGAAAGAGGCTATGTCTTTGTTACAAGCTGAAAATTGGTACATGGCCATGAAAGCGGAGTTTGAATCTTTTATCAACAAAGATACTTGGGAACTTGTTGAAATTCCTGAAGGACGAAAGCCAATTAAATGTAAATGGATCTTTTATTCCAAGTACAAAGCAGACAGCTCGTTTGATAAGTTCAAAGCACGACTAGTTGCGAAAGGATACTCCAAGTGTCGGAACCAATTATGAGGAAACTTTCTCACCTGTTGTTCGTCTCACTAGTTTGAGAGTATTGGTCATATTTGCCACTCAATTTGATTTGTTCGTAATCAAATGGATGTCAAAACTACGTTTCTCAATGGAGATTTTAGTGAGGAAATCTACATGAGTCAACCAGAAGGTTTTGAAGTATGTAGTAATGAGAGACTAGTTTGCCACTTGCAAAAGGCTTTATATGGTCTACGACAAGCCTCTAGGGCCTAGTATCTGAAAATGAATTCTTACCTTATTTTTGATGGATTTCTACCAAGTTCTGTAGATTCCAATGTGTAACTTAACAGGAATCAAGAACATTTTGTAGTGATTGTGCTTTATGGGATGATACTACCTTGGTATCTAATAACCTTGAATACTTGCAAGCAGTCAAGAGGAGACTCCCTTCTGCATTTGAGATGGTTGACATGAGGAAATACAGTCATGTTTAGGTATTCAGGTCAAACGAGACAAAGACAAAAATTTGCTCCAACTCTCACAGTCTAAGTACATTGAGACACTTCTTGAGAAATTTGGTGCTAAAGAGCAACCTACTCCATTACCAGTTGGTTCCATGAAAACAAGAATGTCAAAGAGACAATATCCAGTAACTTATGAGGATCAGCTATAAATGTTTAATTGTCCTTATGTGTGTCTTGTAAGAGCTCTTATGTATCTTGCGAATGCAACTAGACCAGATATTAGTTACACTGCCAATACTCTTGGCTAATTCATGACTACTCCTGGAAAAGAACATTGGCACAATGCTAAGCATGTTTTGAGATATCTTAAAAGCATTATTCATTACGGTGTCACACATAGTAAACAGATAGGCTTGAATGCTTTTAGGTTACTTGGATACACAGATGGAGACTGAGGAGCTTGTCCGGACAGCAAATATTCCATTCAATTCCCCATTATAGTTGTTACATCAGACAAGATTGGTTATCGATCCTTTCCCTCCTACTCTTTATATCATCTTCCTCTTTCAGACCATTTTTTCTTCATGTGGATTGGATAGAGTTTAACCTCATATTTATAACTCTACATTCCATTTTCCTCATGTTCATTAATCTCTGTTTTTTTACCTCATGCATATAATTGCACCCGCTTGGGTTGGTGATTTCAACGTTTTCAACTTATCTTTGGAAGCTTTCCCAATGCTGCAATAAAAAGCAAATGTAAATGGAAATAGATAGATAAATGACTTTTTTTTATTAGATGAATACCATCCCCTGGACCATGTGGTCCTGTATTCTTACAAAATAAATTTTGACCCATGCAAATTGTTCGCTCTAATGCATATTTAATCCGCAGACCTGAAAGACCCTTCAAACTTGTCGTTTGAGTGTAATTGATACTCGTAAGTCCCAAAGCAACATCATGATAGGATTTGGGCTTACGGGTGTTAAAGATGACGTCCATCTCCTTGGAATAGAAAGCATAATGCTTTGTGGCTCAATTTCCTCGTTTGCATCTCGAGCAGATAAGTACTATACCAGACTTTGCAAAACAATCTATATCCATGGTAATACAAATTGCAAGGGGAGGCAGAGAAGCAAGTCATGGGAAAATATACGTTAATAAAATAGTTGTTTCTTCCTTAAAAATGAATCTAAAGAAAGCCATAGCACATATCCCTTCATATGCTTTAGAGTTAAGGTTACGATGGCTCAAATGACGCATCTCCAGCATTCTCCAGCACAATGCAAAGGTATGCATCTGAACCGAATGAGAATGTGGTTGAAGCGGGAATCCCATGCAACTACAAGGTACACGCAATCCTTATGTTAGCAGGCACATCATTCTTGAGGGGACCAATAGGACACCCAAATCTAACACATTAAGGGAGAATAATTATAGAATTAAACTATACGGTTACTCTTTCGAAAGGAAGATGCACCTATTTAACTTCATGAATGATACCTTATGATAATACTTAAGGATTCCAAGACCAAGTTCCATTTTTCCTTGGCTAAGCCTGTCTGAAGGGAGGCATCTTGGAACCGTCCAAATTGATAAAGCAACGCCCATTGTATCAACCAATTTTGGAACATGCAAAACACCCAGCATTTTGTTTTGAACATCATTTGGTCTTGCAACATTAGTACCATTCACATTTCTTTGGTGGAAGATCTCTCTGGGCACAAACAAAAAAAAGAATCCCTAGTGGCCGTATGCACATCCTAACTGCCACATAACATGGTCGCTTCACTGACCATTTGGATGCAACAATGCCACCATATCTAAGCACTTGCATTGTGCAAGCCTGAGAGCAGGCAAAATAGTACTATCCATGATTCATAAGGCCCCAAAACCACAATCATTGCACTGCTACTTTCGTACCTCGGGGCTATCTCAGGGCTTACCTAAACTCAGATATATTCTGTTATGGGTAGGAGCTAAAAAAGGTTGTCACACAGGTCGAAATCCCATCACATCGGATACCGCTTTTGGATAATCTAATTCCGCTCTATACATAAAATAACCAATGGCAAGTAGAGCATTCATAAGATTATGGTTCCTAAGGAGACAACATTCATATCAGATTTAAAAAAAAAAATAGCACGGAAGCCTTCTATGACTTCACATCTAGCATTAAAAAGGCTCTTAATTTTGGACCTACATGACTAATAAGCCTTACCAGTCTTTACTACATCCATGGCAGTTATAGTCTTGCGACGGGCATGCTCAAAATAAATGACACCATCACGAATGGCATTCTCAAGGAAGATTTTGAGAACACCTCTACTTAGTTTCTTCATAGATGAGCCCATTGATTCTTTTGACACCTCCACATCTGGCAAAATGCCGGATTGCAGGCTTTGTGATACCTTGGATATTATCATGAAGGACCGTCTTGTGCCTTTTGAAATCGAGAAAATGGATTAGATCATCGGGGATAGGGTCTTGCATTGTAGATCCAAGCTAATTGTAAATTGCAAAGCACCACCAATTTGCAGGCCCAATTTTGCAAAATCCGAGCAAAGTCAGAAATTTTTACCTTATCAAGGATGAGAGCTGAATCTTGAAAGATAAATAAAGCTCCAACACGGCCTCCTTATGCAAATTATCATCCTTCTGCCATACTTAAGAAGGATTGACGATTGCTTTTTTTTTCCTATTTTCCATGGACCGTTGGTTTCTCAAAAATTCATTTTAAGACAATGCTAAGCCTGTCGGCCCATCATTCAATACGGTGAAAAATTTGCATTTATCATCAAAATCCTCAAATTTCCACGAAGGCGGCAATAATATTTGGCTAAGACGTCGCACCCTTCGTTCGGGGACACACGGACAACATGCCATATGGCACAATCTAAGCCATTGATCAAAGAGGAGGGATAAACAGGCAAATCTGGGCCGTCGGACGGGGCAGAGGGACATTGGAACGATCTCGGTCGTCGATCGGGTGGACAGACAGACGCCACGGTTTTATAATATAAGGATACGGAATTCAAGTAAGAAAAACATCCTCTCCTATATATGGGTACAGTTTTGGCCCAGAAAAAACCCTTTTTCTACGGTTTATTACATTCCATGTTCACAACTTCTCAAAGAACCTTCTGGTGCATTACTTGGCAGTATACATTCTTGAGGTGCTAGATGCGCGTCTTCATTTGCTGAGCCATCGCCAGTCATCTCCTTTGTATTGGCAAGTTTATTATTGACTTTCTAGTATCATAATTATTATTACCAAATTAAAGTCTTTCCCTTGAAAACCTTTTGAGACACGGGTCCATGACTTATTGGTCTTTGTGGATGTAACAAAATCTATTCTATGTATCTATCTTTCCTCTCTCCTCTCTATTGTATATGCCCTTCTTTTCTATTCGCTCTATCTATCTCTTCATTCTATTCTTTTCTCTCTTTATGCTATCTCTATCTCTGCGTTGGCTATACGTACTTCTATTTGTGATTCTATGTTTAATTGCAAAATGAAATAACATATATGAAATAGTTTAACTTGCAAAAACCTTCAATCCAAAAGTTGTCCCAATGTTAAGACATTATTCCAAAATAAATGAATGATGGTTCCATGTTTTTTTAGACTATCAGCCTCTATACTAAAAGTGTCTTCTTCATGTTCTTTTTCCGATATGTTCACCAATTCTTTTAAAAGGTTGATCTTCAAAGAAGGAAATCTTACTAGCAAGTCTTCGCCCATAGTTCAATGTTTAAGCTCGTGTTCTACAACTTAAATTTTATGTTCCCACCATCTTCCCAATTTCAGTAGTTTATAATGCTAATTGAAATCACAACATCTACGGATCTCTCCCATGGCATATTCATGTCCTTACTTTTTGAATTCCTTAAGTAATTTTATGCCAATGAATATCCGGCCTCAAATGCTCAAAATTATCTTAAAGTTTTTCATCCATATGGAATTAAAACATTGCAAGTATGTCCACGAAAAAAACTCTCACTTGGCTTTGAAATGGATATCCTTAAATTGCAAATCATGGTTATGCGAATGAAAAACCGAACTATTATATCAACAGCAAATAAGATGATGCTGCACTGAGAGTTGCCCAACAAGTCCTTTGGCGTGTTGGATGTGTTAAGTTGATGTCAAGATATGCGTTTAATGCATAGTGTAGAGAAGAATTGAATTTTCTCCTCGTGCAAGTGACATGCAAAAAAAGATCAATCAGTTTGGGACGTCCAAACTTTTCCACCAATCTTGGCCATCCATTTTTCATATCCAATTTTCAATAGACTGAAGAATTAAGTATTTGATTACAAATACTTGAGTGAGGGTGATTTATTTGGGACCCAAGAACAAGAAATTATTCGTTATAACGAGAAAACTACAAAACAATGGCTAAATCTCAAAACGTGGCAATTAAATGTTTGTGAACAGCAAATGAATCTGAGTAATTCAGTCTTTACAGATTTCAAAGCATGCGAAGATTAATATCAGTCGTTACAGACTTCAAAGGACGCAAAGAATCTGATGGCATTGAAGCGGTTTCTGTACAATGGAGATTGTTCAATGCAGGAACTACTTAAATTTAGAATTCTTAGTTTTGACTGACGCAGACAGTAGGAAGAAATCAAACGAGGAATGTTGAGAATCATAGACCAGCATGAAATCGTGGGCACAGACTTCAGGCGGAATAACGGAATCTGCTGCAACAAAAAACAAGGCAGACAAAAATTTCTTCAACAATCGCAATCCACATTTTAAATCGGGAGATTCGGCTGAAGATTTTGTTCAGATTTTCGAGGTCAAGGATAGACCATATTGCGGCTTTTCTGCCTTGTAAAGTTTGTCGCATTCGCATCCATTGACTTTGACTATTCGTCAAAGCGGCTCGAATTGTTGCCTAAGAAACGACTATGGAATTTCTCGCGCAATTTCCCAATGCCATCCATCTTTGCCTATTTATTGCGTGCATGCAATGCATCTCGTTCATGCATAACCCAAGACCCAATTTGGTCATTTTGAAAACATAGAGTCCTATAGCCGAAAATGCAAATTAAATATTCACAATTGTTCCCAATTTGGTCATTGTTGTCATTTCAACAACATAGAATCCTGCAGCCGAAAATGCGAATTAGATATTCAGAGTTGTAGCACATTATGGGTCCAGTTTCTTGATGCATAGGTCAAAGATGCCCAAGCCTTCCCCTATATTGTACACATCATGTCATTAGATTTTTTCCTTAAGGAAAGGTAAAGAAAGGGCTGCTCTAACGCTTTTGTTGAATGTCCAAAATGGGGTATGAGTTGACTTGGATAAATCAAATTGGAAAGCGCTTGTTTTCATTATGGCCAACTATAGTAGTTTTGCTGACGTCAACAAAGCATAAGAACAGAGCACTCTTAAAGAGTTTCTAACTGAGCAATTGCATCATGTTTATGCAATAAATACAAGTTTACTTTACTAGGCTAGTCCCTAGACTAGTTAGCCTTGCCTGTTACTAATGAATGCAAAGCTGACAAAGCAAACTTTCAGAGTTTTTAACAACCATGTTCACGCCAGAAACTTATTACTTTTGCAAGTTTGTTCGACACATCAATCTTAATGTCTCATATCAGCATGAAGTACATGTTACCAACAAATTCTAGGAAGCTAAGAACATAGGTTTCCCAAGTAGTCTGCTCACATCAGAACATCGTATTCTTCAAGCAGGATGTGGTTAATGTAGCCATCCTATATCAACCATGAAGAACAATATCGTTTGAAGCCCAAAAACCAATCGTTTTTGGGTTTTTCGATCCGGTTCTACTTGATATGATGGTTTTTCCCCAGTAGCTCGGGGGTGTGGTCCACTGTTATGCACTCAAAATAACCTTATTATGGAGTCTTAACCTTTATTTGATACCCTAAGAAAATTATCCTTGTATTAAGCCAAGCTAATCTCCTTGATAATATCCCAGTCCAAAAATAGCAGTTTCTAAAAGGCCAACTTCAAAAGGTCATATCTCCCCGAATATAAGTCGGACAATTACGATCCAGGGCTCATTGGAAAGCACTCAGAGTCTAGTTTCCGGATGGGGGTCGCTCATTCACTAACTCCCTGTGGATCGTGAGATATCACCAAAAGAGTGGTCGTGGGTGGAATTTTGACTGACCAAGATTCTGTTCTTGCCTCCGAACCCCTGTTTGCTTTCATAAACTTTATCTTCATCCCTAAACCCTCCCTCTGGAGTGTATATCAGGCTGAGATAACGATTTCTCAGTTCACGGATAGCGATTTCGCTTTTTTTTCCGGGATATGAGTTTTTCTGAAGGACCGGTTGGGTGGTGAGCTACCTCCTCTAATCTCTTTTGCTCTAATGAGTTTATTATGATGCACAAAAGGAACACAAAGTGATTAGAATTCTTTGGGGTAACTAATCTGAATTTGTGTTCTTTTTGTGCATTAATATCAATTGGATCAATATGGAATATGGGAGCAAAAGAACACCACCCAACTGGGTCCTTCAGGAAACCGTTATCCTGAGCCTGGAAATCGTTATCCAGGGAACTGAGAAATCACTATCTCAGCCTGATATGCACTCCAGAGGGAGAGTTTAGGGATGAAGATAAAGTTTATGAAAGCAACAGGGGTTCAGGAGGCAAGAACAGGAATCTTGGCTGTGCAGTCCAGTCTGACCCACGGCCACTCTCTTGGTGATAGCTCACTATCCACAAGGAGTTAGCAAATGAACGATCCCAATCCGGAAACTAGACTCTGAGTGCTTTCCAATGAGCCCTGGAGCATAATAATCCAACTTATATTCGCGGAGATATGGCCTTTTGAAGTTTGGCCTTTCAGAAACTGCTATTTTTGGACTGGGATATTATTAAGGAGATTAGCTTGGCTTAATACAAGGATAATTTTCTTAGGGTATAAATAAAGGTTAAGACTCCATAATAAGGATATTTTGAGTGCATAACAGTGGACCACACCCCCGAGCTACTAGGGAAAAACCATCATATGAAGCGATTGGCACGCTTCTAAAGCGAATCAAGCCGCCTATGGAGCCAAGCGGGCGATCGAAATTTCTGCCCCCGTCGTACAGTTTGAAGCCTGGTTTTTTTGCCACATTAACCAATTTTTGGCCAAATTAACTATTTTTTTTTTTGGTCTCATTAACCACCTGGATGATATCGGATAGCCATATTAACCAGACCACATTAACCACCAATTTTTGGCCACATTACCTACATCTGCTTCAAAGATACGGAGTTCTGCTCACATCCAACTATAATCATGCCATCTAATGCAAATACCAAATTTGAACTAAGAACCTGTTGGCAAAGCGCAGGATCTTGCAACACTTTGTGTGCTTGACAAGTAGGCGCTAAAAAGATGAGCACCCCCGAAAGTAAAAAAGAAAAGTTTCAGATGACAAAGATACTTTGTACCCTTGTGTTTGATCAATATAACCATCCATTTTCTTCTTATAATGTGAGTATTATAGGAGGTCCAAATACCAAGTAAGTGACATTAGACAACATGATGTTGTTTACAAATTTTTTTCCAAGGCGAACCTGTGGAAAGCTTGTGTCTTGTTATTTATGCTGGTAAATGAATGTTTAAAAGATCCCTAATACTCCTCCCCACTTAGTCCTTGTGGACTAACCCGGGTGTCTTGTTTGTATTCAAGATGGCACGTCCTGAAGCAACTAGTTCTGAACCTTGACTCCTTTGTTACGTGGTGGTTTCGTGAAACAGGTGAAGAACCAGAAATGATATCCAAGGGGAGAGTTTACGAAATGATAACCTCTTTGTTAAGACAAGTTTATTATGAGCAGCTCCGACCTAGGATTCAGGCTCCGGACCCAGACCTGGACTAGGAGTTTTTCACGGGAGATAGCTCGAGTGACTCCTCCTTGGATTCTCGGGAAGAGAGGAGCCATGAATGACTGGCCCCCCTGGACTGCCCGGATCCCACAAGTGAATGGAAGGCCAAATCCCCATTAGAATTGGATCTCACCTGAATCGCCCCATCTATCCCCCTAATACCATCGATTCTCAAATAACCTCTATTTCCTACACTTAACCATCATTTGATAGATCATCTCATCATTTGATAGATCATCTGACTCTGAGCAATTTAAGTTATCGGCGGGTCCTTGGTCTGTTAGTTGGTCCTTTTTCAGTCATTTAGATAATTATAGGAGTTTTTCTAGCTATGCATCATATACCTCATGTGGATCTAGCTTTCTCAAGCGTAGAACACATAATGAGAGATGTGAAAGGAGGCTGGTGGCTCCGTGATATGCATGCTAATGGGGCCAGTCCGTTTTTCATTGTGGTTCATTCTTATATTCTTTGCGGTTCACGTCATGGGAATTATGCGAGTCTTAGGGAATCAGTTCGGTGTATTGGAGCAGTCAAGCGAAATGGTAGCTTCGGTTGAAACAGGACCTGGAATAACGTAACCAGATGATTGCTTAGCTAATGGTGGATTTCACGCAACTCCATGAATCGAAGGATACCGATGGGGTTTCCCCCCCCAGTCAGGGCCACACGTGCAGGTTCCCCCGCATGTGGCTCGTCCATGGCAACTAACTCAGCTTCTAGAATCGTGATCTAGCCGCACGCCATATTCTTTCTTCAGGGGGGCGAACATTATCATAATATAGTGACGTTACTGAATCGGGATTTTCTGTTGTACTTGACTATGGTTTTAAGAGGGTCGGGGTGGTATGGTGATGCTACCTCCTTGCCCCTCTTGGTGATCCGCGGATTCGGACCAAACTTGTGGGAAGCAGCCTCGGCTGATCTCAAGCCATGTTTTCTGGCCGGGGTTGACACGCGGGGCTTTTTATAGATTGACACCACTTTCATTCTCACAAATACCAAAGTTCAGAACAATATTTTATTTCAAAACACAGTTGAATTTAGTTGAATTTGCTTGTGCTACGACAAAAAGTGACTATTCTTTTGAGGTGGCCGGCCTTTGGCGGCCTTTCACAAGCGAGAGCGAGTTAGCTTGAGTCCTTTGGTTGCTTCTTGCTTACCTTTCGTGTACCTCAGGGATTCTGGCTAGTTGTTTTGGGTTCATACATGACTCCACCTACCACATCAAAGTCGAGAGCGAATGTACTTTTGAGCGGCATTAGAATCCCAACAGCAAGAATATGCAGATCCTTCTTGCTAGTGACATCTCTGCTGTTGAGGCCAGCTGTATAATGAAAAATTAGAAATGAGCATGGACGAATGGAGAGGAATAAGTATATGCAGTAAGTAGGAAAACAACTTAAATCTTTGGAGCATGATGCAGCATTGTGCAAATTAGAATGGCGAAGCATTGGCCAAGTTCGTTGGCGAAGTTCCAAGACGTGAGCTTAAAGGCATGATAGCAAGGATTTTCACCTTTCTTGCATCATGTTCTTTATCGCCTTCACAGTCCTGGTTTTTATATCATAGTGAACTGCATAAGAAGTGCCAATAAGACTATCAAGATAGTCTGCAAATGCCTTTAATACAGTTGAAAGGTGAAGCTGAAATGGCCTTATATGCCAAGCCCTCGTTCTCCATTCAAGAGAAACCTCTGCGAGGTGAAGCTGAAAGGGCCTTAATAGGCCAAGCCCTCTTTCTCCATTCAAGAGAAACTTCTGCTATCAGAATTTGACATGGTACCTCCAGGTCTGACTGTGGCAGAACTGCCTGGCCATAGCTGCAGCAAAGGAACTTTGCTAGTAATTGCAGCCAACATGGCAGCTAAAAGTTTTGCTTCCTTAAACTCAAGGAGGAAAGTACAGATAGAAACTCAGAATGAAAGCTCGGTTATGAGGAGTCTACAGATCATCGTCATCAAAGTCGATTGCTGGCTCGTCCCTACATGGCTTGAGCCAGCCCTCCAAATTCAAATTTTCTCTAAAATTCAAAATTCAACTACAAAAACCAGGTGTATATTGCTCTGCAAAAGCAAGAAAAGCATTTCTTTCAAGCAAAAGCAAGAAAGATATTGTACTATTATTATGACAGTAAATACAGTTCGCAATGTCACATGTTCTGTATTTAAAACAAAGCGATTCTAGATCCCCAATTCTAAACCCTGGATTTGAAATTCAAGCATGTCTGCAATGTGCACATTGCTGATGAAGTTCCAACCTAGAAGAGAAATTAGAACTACAAAAAAAATATCCAGGAAGCACAGAATAGTACTATTTTCTTTAGAAATACAAAAAAAATATCCAGGAAGCAAGAATAGTACTATTTCATTTTAAGATCTAGCTTCTTACATCTCCTATTCTTTTGCGCATTTGCTACAAAGATACAATTATTGAGAGCCTGTGAACTGTCATAAGCAAATGTCAAAGACTGCGGCATAGAAATATAAGGTAATACCTGGAAGATAGTGTCAAATTGCACAGTCTTGGAGCAAGCTCATCAGTTTGCCCCATAGTTTTGCAGACTCTCCAAATAGGCCCATCAATTTTGTCTCAAATCTGTTAGAATGTTACAGTTATGTGTCCATAATGAACCACATCCATAATAAAGCAAAATGCTTTTCCCAAGATGATGAAGCTGCTGATCATATGATTCCTTCTGCCCTGCAATCTGCATGCACAATTGGGCCGAGAATAGAAGCATCTGCACTTTCAGGGTAATCTCCACCCATGTTATGAAAATGTAATACTCTGACCTTTCTCCAACATGATAAAAGCTCAGAAATAGCATGTGCTGCTGCTTCATAAATCCTATTATTCATGAAAAGGAGCTCTGTACAGCAGAGTTTCGAGCCCTAGATTTCTTTCTAAAATCCTATAAACTTTTCCGGACAACAAAAGCTTTAGGAAATAATGGAAACGACCTGAAAATGTGGTCAGGAAAAATGAATAGCTAGATCTTAGAGAAAACATGAATAGGGCACGAATCCTCCTCTATGACGCAGAAGCTCATCAATACAAATCCGGTCCATCCTCTGCAAGCAACGAATATCGGCAAGAACGGACCACCAAACCCTGAGGCTTATCACTCAAATCCATACTTACTCCCAAGCAATTGTAAACTTGCCATTACCATCAGACAACAAAAGAACCTTATCCTCGACACCCAAACCTTCATTCCAAGTTCTCATCCCTAACACATCATTCACAGAAATGCAAGCTATTGCATCTCCATACTCCAAGTACACGCCAGAAAAAACCTACCGTCCCTGCAGTGGCCTCTTTCTTGATAGACCAAAGGTCTACCATCTCTGGTAAATATTCCTGCAGCAGCAATACCCCTGGCTACCTCATCAAGCTTCTTTGCAGATAAAGATGGGTAAATAGGCACAAAGCTGGTCCAGAATATCACCAGCATCGACCAAACGCCAACTTTATAATATTGGTCTGCAGAAATGCCCAGCTTCAAGCTTCAAGCAATTTTGCATGAAATCCTAAAACAAGCACTGACACAGAAAAAAGGCCAAGATGTTTAAGACATCCAAAGATCAAAAAGCAAGAGAGCAAAAAGCAAGATGCCTAATCTCCACATTTCCAGGCTTTGCAGCAGTGGCTAGGCTCAGAAATTTTGGTGCAGAACTGAGGAGGGGCACTATCCAGAATGGCACAGGAGAACTGTGGGACGCAACACCAGAAAAGAAGGGCAAATCCAGAAGGCTTTTGTCAGCAGAAAGTCATGTCTTCATGCGGACCGCCAGAAAAAAGCATGCATAATTCCAAAAACATACATATTTCGAATTTCACTCCAATTTCATTCCAGAAAGTATACATATACATAATTCCAAAATTGCCCCTAATAATTATATACATAGGAAGGATAAGGTATTATGTTTAATCAAAAAGTGTGGTATTGTCTCAGGAAGAAAGAAGAAAAGGTGGCATCGTCTCATGAAAACCTGATTGTATAAGCATACTCTATTCAAGTCTAGTGAGGCTTTCTTGTGACTGTACACAGATCCACAATCCTACTAATGGATTTGCCATTGGAAAACACGTTCTCTTTGCAGATTGAAAGCAAATAGCAATTGTAATACTATCTATATACAGCATATATGATCACTTCTGAACATCTTGCTATCCCCGAACAAAGATAGATTCTTCGATGCTGAAAATTAGCGACAAAAAAGGGATTACATTACCTTCCCAGTGAGATATTAGCATTAATTACTCCTTCAGCAGCAAGAGATGCCTTTAACATATTTTCTATTCTGTTCTGTAAATCTTTAAACCTAATCCGGGAAATTACTTCTGCGCCAAAAGAATAAACTAGAGCACTACGGGCTGTTTCCAGGTCTATTCCTCGAGCACGAAAGTAAAATAGCTGCTCCTCTTCAAGATCACTAATGGCTGCGCCATGAGAACATTTGACATCATCTGCAACAATCTGCAAATTTGGTTTCACATTTACAGTTGCTTTAGGTGCAAGCAGCAAACTGCGACTCAGCTGGCCTGCATCTGTTTGTTGTGCATATCTGGAAATATAAATTGCACGTGTAAGGTTCTAGTTAAACATTTTCAATTGCACCAGACATACACAACAATCATTGCGAATTGCGGAACAATGGCAAATGGCAAGAGAAATGAAAAATGTACCTGTTCACTTTTACGTTACCATCAAAAACAGCATGCCCTGATGGACTCATGACAATGCATTTATGAAGTTGTCTTGAATACCCTCTTGGGTGGCTCAAGATAATTTTGCTATGCAAATCTTGCAGCTGATTAGAACCAGCCAAATGAAATGTTGATATTTCTGTAGATGTATCAGGACCCAGCTGATCAACCTGCAAATTGTGCCTTGCAAGCCTGCCTCCAAGCCCAATATCGACCAGTGTATAGAAGCTTGATTCGTTCTGGATACACAGCAGTGTCAGATCCTTGGCAATTAATGGCAAATATAAGTGTTAAATCTCAAATTGAATACATCATGAGCATGTAACATCATAAACTAAACTTACCCAAACAAGGTATGTCATTCACATCATATAAGAAAAAAATTATAAGACTAATTTAATTAAGCAGCATTGAGAGGAAAAAGGTTTTGGATTTGTTATTTTCAAGTTGCCAGACCTTTTTATCGTTTTGGCCCTGAATATTATGCTGAACACTTTACAGACTTAGATGTGCAGACTCAATAAGCCACATTGCTTATCTTCCAGAGTTCATGTATATGATGATCAATAAATACTAAAAGAAAAGTCAAGTACCTGGTAAACACAAGTCTTCTTCATATTGTCTGCAAATTTGCTTTCAGCCTGTACGTAACTATGAGAAACTTTAGCCCCTTCTGATATTGCTATTTCACAAACTGAATTTGAAAAATAAGTTGCTCCTATTGCACCAACATGCTCTTCAACAAACTCAACTTCTGCATTTTTTTCTGCTATTAGCAGTAACCTGGGACTTGATAAATTAACTATCTTTTTGTCATTCTGAACCGATCCATGTGAAGACCAATAAATAACATGAACTGGCTTCTTCAGTGCTACACTCTCCGGGATGAAAATGACACCTAGGTCTCTTGCTCCTACACCATTCAGGGCTGCAAACACATCACTGCTCCATGTGGATGTAGCTTCTAATCTTGGAAGAACGTACGTATTTAATTTCTCAGTGGGAAGAGTTGATATGCTTCCTATATAAACATTATCAGGAATTCCTTTCAGGCTTGAAAACTTTGAAGAGAAAATGCCATCAACAAAAACCACCCTTATAGTGTCTGGCTCCCCAAGTTCTAAGGTAGAAAGATCAACTGGGATATCTTCTATCGCAGTGCAGCAGGGCTCAATATTTGATCTCTTCAAAAGGCTCAAATCTGTAAAACGGTAGTCTTCATCTCTTCTTGTTGGCCAATGGCAATTCAATGCAACCTCTGCAGAGACTTCTCTAAGCACTCCAAGTGCATTTTTTGCATCTGCTGAAGTTGTGGCAATTGGGGGACAATCTTCTAGCCTATCCGCCAATTCCAAAACGAAAAGATCAGCACCGTGGCTTGGAGTAAATGGCTTTGAAACCTCTGCTATCCTCGCTGCAACAGCATTAGAGTGCGCCTGACGATTACTGCATTGCCGTCGTCCTAGAACGTGTAGAGCTGCCCATCAGGAACCCAATTGTGACAAAAAGTAAAAATTCTCGAAATTCAGCAGGTAATCAAAAGACAGAGAACATATGTGGAGAACAGATTCAAAAGAAGGTGCTTACCAGAATGCTGAGAAAGAGAAGGAGAATGCCAAACACCATAACTAGGAACGAAGCAGGAAGGAGCCAGAGCAGCCATTCTTAGCTCTTATGCCATAGCTTATCGCTAAAAAAAACAAGGGAAAATTACCAATAGGTATGCCATTAAGTTTTCAACAATTCTCAAAATTCTCACAATTTTCAACAATTACCAAGAAGCCATTAGCTTGTGCAATCGTTGGAGGGCAGGGCATAACATAAGGTTTTCTAAGGTTAAGGGGGGTATTCGTATCGCTGGAGCGTATAAGTCTGATGTCAGATAATGGGTTTAGGGAAGTCCATAGTCGGTCTGCTATGGTCGAATTTTTATCCTGTTTAGAAATGGTGTTCTGGCGCTGGGTTCGTGGGCGCGTGGATGCGATGGGGCAGAGGAGGAGGAGTTCGTCATATGGCGGTGGAGTTGTTCATCACGTTGTGTTCGAGTCTAAGGTAAGTCGGTTGTTTAAATTCGAGCACTCTGGCAGTTTCGACTGCATCGTTGTTGAGGAGTAAATCTGTGAAGTCGCCTTGACCTTTCCACTGTATTCATCTGTTTCCTTGTGCAATTATCTTGTGCAATTGTGGTGTCGAGCCTGCAGCTGCGTTTGCAATTCAGGTAACATGTTGAAAAGGGCAGCTAGGTCTAAGAAGCAAGCTCTTCCTCCTGAGTCCAATTTTTCTTGTACAGATGATGTTTTCTGTGTGGGGAATACAAAGGGGAAAAGTAAGGCTAAGGTAAGTTAGGTGATGAGGATGAGGGCAATGGGTTGCTAGATGTTAGCCTCACTCTAGGCTATGTTGGGAGGGACGTCCCGCTCAAGATGTTTAAGACACCCGTGGATTTCCTAAAGAAGGAGACTGTTGCAGGGCCTCTCGCCCTTAAAAGGGGATTCAAATTAGATCACTTGCATTGTCAGGGGGTACTGAGAAGCACGTTGAAAACATCTAGGGTGAATTCCGCCATCAAGAAATTCTTTGGGTGGGGATCCCAAAAGCTAGCAGGTATTCTGTTGATCTGCAAGGCTTTGAAGAACACGATGATGCATGGGTATTGCCTGAAGGACTTTGGCAAGGTGCACTTCAAGGTGTACCTCCATAATGTGAGTGAGAAATAGATCGAGATGGGGAAATATCTGTACCTTCTTCATGGTGTGGGTGATTTGAAAAGTGTCATGGTGTTGGACAACAAAATTTGCTGCATAGAGCCCATCATTTTGTGAAGTACCATGGGAGGAAGCAGCTTTCTGCTTCCCTTGTGTACGTTGTTTGGCGAATGTTGAGGACAGGGAAGTTCATACTATCTAGCCAGTGGATCTTGCCTGCTAACTGTGCGTTCATTTCAGAGTGCCGTGTGAAGGCAGCGTGGAGAATAACGTTGAATCCATCACAGGCCATGCTCAGTGATGTTCGGTCAGTTATCTTTAACATCCCTGCAGGTATGTAGCCTATTGAGCAAATAAGAAACGAGGAAGAGGTATTACAAGGATGCCTGCAGTCTTGGTGATGTGGATGAGGGCTTTGTTTACATTGATGAAGAGGACTTCAGGCCTGGGATGGAGGGGACGTCAGAGCAGCCCGATTTCATCCCTGTGGACTCCATTGATTACACTATGGCTATGAACTAACGGCATGTTTGCATTTCTTCTCATTCTGTTTGCAATTAGTTCTTGTTGTACATTCATTGCTTCTTAAAGACTCACAGGAATGAAGTGTTGCCCATGCTATGCTTGTGCCAATGCCTTCTGTACCACCTGTGGAGAATGGGCAATAGGAGGTCATGGAGTCATTCACCCCTCCCGATAGACCAACTGAGCTTCCAATCCCTCAGCTCCCCTCTATGGAGAGCCTCATCTCCATTGGTTTCCCATATCCTCTTGTGGCATCTGCAGAGGCAGACCGTGCGCATGTGGCATCTGCACTGCTGACCAATATTATAAATATTAATACTCTTGCAGAGACCATTGCCGCTTCCGTGCGTCTGCTTCGGGTGCAGCTGGTGTGTCTATTCCACGAGCTAGAGGAGACCATAGGGAACATGAAATGGGATGAAGTTGCCAGAGAGAGGCAAGCGCTGAGGAGCCACATGAACTTGGCACTGGCTTTGCTGATGTGGGAGTTAAGGCACATTGACAGGTTATCCCTAAACCGTTGTAAATCCCATGTTGCAAATTTTCCTTTTTGACAATTGCACAACAATAACAGGTTGGCAAGGAGGCATGCACAGGCGTTGAACATCACCACGAATTGATTGGAACTGTTATTTTATGGGATTGCACATAATTTCTTTTGGTCTGTTGTTTTCTGTAGTTGCACCGCATGATGCAGATGGAGCATGGTATGTTTATCTCTGCTGTATGAATTTTAGAAGAAGAAAATGAAAAAAATTGAGAACATAGGGTAGTTGCATTGTCATTGGCATGCTTGAGCACATACAAGGGATTAGCCCTCTCGTATAATAGAGTGCCCTTTGGGGCGTTCCATTATGCCATGTGAAGCATCACTGGACCGATTGCAATCGGCGGGGTTCAGGTCCCCATGCTTCTTTCTATTGCTTCCCTTTCCGCATTCTGTTTCTTGTGACATGTTCTTCAATGTGGCATTAAATATTGCGCGGTTGTGCAATGTCTTCCATGGAAGATCTGTAATGCTCTGCTCTGCAAGGGCTCTGCAGCTCCTTGGAGGTGATTGAGCAACTTCTGTGAGGGTTCTTCATGTCAAATGATGTTTGAAATTGTTCTGCAGCTGTGTGAATGAAACAACATGTTCTGTGGGAGTTGTTAATGTGAATTAATGTGTTTGGAGTTGTCCTACATTCCATAATTGTGATGGTTTATTATTGGGTCTAAGTTAGATATTGGGGTACAAAAAAGCGCGAGAAGCGGAAGCGGAGAAAGCACGCTAAGCAGCGCCCGGACGCACCTTTTCGATTTCCGCGCGCCTTTTCGGCGAACAATGATTTTGATTGTCAGAGGTGTAATTATTCATACCATTGTTACTAATTGAATTGTACAGTGCCAATTTGCTCCTCGATTGCACTTCGATTAGGCATTTTACAAATTGAATCATCCTCTTCAAGGCGCTTTGCTCGACCTCTTTGTTTTTCTTTGTCTTTTTTTTTTAAAGTATCTTCTTTTCTCATGGGTGGTGAAGGAATCATCCCACACAAAAAGCTGAAATGGTCGGGCGGAAAATATTACTAGGATGACCGGAGCGGTGTTTGGTCCGAGCCAATGGTTTCGTGCAAAAATCAAAATCTACTTTGTTCGCCCTTATTTGAAGCGTAAATTGGATGGTTTGATCGATTTCTTGTATGGAGATGGATGTGTCCCGAATAATGAATTGAGGAAGCTAGTAGCATTATCATTTGCATGGGAAAACTGTAGTCGGGCCGAGCAGCATAACCCCGAGGCTCATAGGGTTGATTGGGATGCTTACAAGAAACAAGGTTAATGTTTGGTCCAGAGAAAAAGAGATGACATTGATGTTAAAAAGAAGATGTTAAAAGGATCAAAACTACAGTTCCTTCATGCCAAAGTACACTGTAGCTTCAGGCGGATCAACACCTCAACTTGAATTTAAGGGGAAAGCAGGTCGGTCTTTCCGAAGTTTTTGTTTCCAATTTAAGTTTCAACATTTCTTTGATTGAAGAGGAGGTTAGTAAGTTGGAAACAGATTTAGACAACCTGCATAACCGATCCGGTAAAAATAATTAGTACCATTGAGGTAGATAAGAACTCTTTAGCAAGGGAAGAGAGGATGATTGAGCTTGGAAGGAGCGAGATAGCAAGAATGGAGAATGAGTTGTGCGCTTTGAATGCCAAAGAGACAAGAATGATGGAGACTGAAGGATTGAAGAGTTAAAGGCAAAAATAAGTGGTGAAATATATTTTTGCTCTAAACCGGGAGGCTTGCCTTCCAAAGGTTAGTGTTGAAGCATTACAGGAGAAGGAAAAGAAGGAAAGATTAAAAAACTTCACCGAATTGATTACGTGAAAGCAGGAAATATTTAGAAGCCGGTAGACAATTGATGGACTCGGATATATCAAAAATGTCTATCATAACTATGAAAAGCAAAGGTTGCCTGGTTTCATGGAAGATGCACATGTCCGCATGTGGATTGGTCTTCAATCCAAAATATAAATTGAGTATGGCATTACCATGTGAACATGTCTATCATTTGGTATGTTTGCATGCTTTTTGTATGAAAAGAAGACATGCTTGTGTGTTTGAAGGAAGTTCCTGTGGAAGTTTTTGTGGAACTTGGTCTAGAGGTTGCGTGAAGAAGACTTGCGATTCAAAGCAAAGCAAAGGCATTTGAGGTAGGCACTAGTAGTGCATTTGCTTCACGATAAGTTTTCCGGTCTTGTTACACACTGTGGCTTCACCTGCGGGCTTCACCGCTTTATTATTTAATAAAGCACTGTGGCACCCTTTGTTTCAACCGCTTCTATCTCGTGATCAACTCAAGTGTCACCAAGTCCAAGAAGGAATCTTTGTAGAAGCTTTGCGAAGGTAAGACTTTGATATTTTTATTTGTGTTTTAACTAACTTAATCTCATTTAAATTGATTTGTGTTCTAAGCAGCAAAGTTCTGTAATTCAGCTTATTAAGGGGCCAACAAAAAAAAGGATAAAACGTTCACGTGTTGTTGAGAGCAGTTCAGAAGAATATTATGAACAACCTGTGCAAAAGGTTCCTGCAATTGGCATAAAGACCAGGTTGAGGAGTGCAACTGTAGGAGAAAGTTCTACTGCTGCGCATGTAGATGTTCACGAAGCGATGATGAAGAACAAGCAAATGAAGATGATGTTGTCAGCTGCGATTCTTTGAAGATCTTTGAGAAAGGTAAGGATAAGGGTGAGGCATGCGCAGCAGTTGAAATGGAGGTAGCAACAACAAAGAACAAAAAGAAGATTGGGAGACCCTCAAAGAAGCTGCCACCTCAAGCACCAAAGCAAATAGGTGATCAAGTTGATATTATTTTGAAAATGTTAAATGGTAGTTCAGGTTCGCATTTCTCAAGATATCAAGTCATTGAGTTAGTTTGAGAACATAACATATTGTGGTGTGAAATACTGTTTTACTTGTTTTATGTTGTTTGAGAACATTGTTTGAATGTAATTTGGTTTTCTTTAATTAATCACTGTTTTCTTTAATTCTATTTTCTGTTTTAATATTGTAATTTCTGTAATTCTTTAATTGTTGTCATGTTGATGTTTAAGATTCTTTTCTTATGAATGTTGCAGAGGATTTAGAAAAGAAAAAACTTGTCATCTTAGACATTAATAGAGTTTTGGTCAACACCTTCAAAAAGGAGCAAGATTAAATATTCCACATGATGGCTCAAGAAGCATTACACAACGAGGAAAGTGGTTAGTTTTTTGCGTAAGACCTTTTTACAAGAGTTCTTGGATTGGAGTTTTGAAAGATTTGAAGTTGGGATTTGGTCTAGCATGATGAAGCACAACATCATACAAATCCTTAACAGTATTCTGTCAGCACACTACATTGCTAAATTCAAATTCATATGGGGTCAGAATGAGTGTGAGGCAATGCCTTTTATGTTTCCAGGCAATGCAATCAAACCAGTATTTATGAAGCCAATTGTCAAAGTTTACACAGCTTTTAATGATGTACAGGATGTTGTGCTTGTGGATGACTCTTTGTACAAGACTTTCTTGTCCCCACCAGACACATGTTTAATAGTTGAGAGCTTTGACAATGAAGAAAATGATAAGGTATTCAACTACATAAAAGCATGTTTGCACACTTGGCTTCATTCAAAGAATCCTCAAAGTGGTTGCACCAGCTGACTTCATGTTGATGTGGTCAAGGAAGTAGACATCAACATACTCAATCTTACTGTTGACCACTTGAAAGAACTTGCAAGATGGAGAGTAGCAATTGAGGGAAGCATGCAATTGGTGAAAGATATTGTTGGTGTTGAAAAATTGGATGAACCTGCAAAAGAAGACACAACACAGATTCTCCATACTGATACTGAACACATTGAAGCTACTGATCAGACCAACATTGAAGATACCGATAAACAGGAGGAAACTGCAAGAGAAGAAATAACACAAGATCAAACCCACATTGAAGATACTGACTTTGAGAACATTGAAGATACTGAACTTTAAGAACTTCATGTAACTTAAGATGTAACTTAAGTTATAAAATTTTTTTTTTTGTGAATATTGGATATAAGTACATAGCTGTACACTTTTGTAATGTAAACGGATATTAATGTAAATCCAATGTTTCGTGCATTTACCTACACTTGTGTACACTTTGTAAACTTTCAATCTGCTTTTCCATGTCCATCAAGTCCGCTTTTCCGGTTCATCAAAGTCCGTAATAGTTAATCAAAACATAAAGCATGTAAGGCACAAAGCATAAGTATGAAAAGCAGACCCATCTGAGCTTTTCTTTTAAAGCTGTGAGGACAAGGAACATTTGTGCAGCAAAGAATTTGTTAGTTTTCATTGATAACGAATTATAAAGAATATAAGAAAGAATATGGCAGGAAAGAGCCAGTGTACATCTAAAAACTCAACTTCTGCTTCTTCGAAGCAAAAGCAGAAAAAACGGGCAGCAGAATTAGCACTCTACTGGAAGGGATGCCATAACTTTTTGGCATGTCTCTTCACTCATCTTGAAAATGTTGTTACCAAGATTCTCCAGTTCATGAAATCGACAATGTCTTTGGCACGCTCCAATTTCCAGGACTCATACTTCAATTGCTCTCTTGCCAAAACCCTTTTCAATATTGCACCTTGTCCATCATGTTCTCCTTTGCCATGAGAACTGGCAAAGAAATTCCACTCATACTCAATTCCTTCACTACACACATAGTTCCTTCCTAAATATTTAAAGGCCTTGCTCCTTTAAACCGGGATGTGCAACCATCACTCAAAAAATATGTTTCTTATACTCAATGTTACGTGCTCTAAGCCAAGATGTACTTTCAAGCAATGTTGTACAAACTTCGGGGCTATGCTCCCCGTCATCCGAAATATAAAATTGCACTTCCTTTATAATTCTCCTCGATTGGTCTTTGATGATGATCTCGACTTGTCTTCTTCTTTCTTTTTCGGCTTATCCCCGCTCTCGCTTCTCTTTGCTCTGCCTCTTTAACTTCCATCTCCTCTATCTCGGCTTGGGTTGCATGTCTATATGTGATATGAACGTAATTGAGGCTGGTCCGTGTGCCAGTGGCAAGATTGTGCCTCCCTACGAATTTTAAACTGTAATTTTCAGCAAAGTCAATTACAGAGACAATTGCATCTTCGGGAAAGGTATCCAAACACGCCCCGAATTGCTTTTTGCTCGCCAGTTGTGCCACATAATTGTGTGTGACAAATTGTACCATTGTCTTGTTGGCATGCTTCATGAACAAGCAGACTCGTTCTTGTATGCAAGTCTTGTTACTTTGGCTGGTTTCCTCCCTCCCATTTTTTTCTTGGTAGTCTCCTTCATGTATCCAACTTTTTGGCGATTTCGGACCATGAACATTTCGTCGGTTTGCGGTTTGTTTAAAAAGAATGTTAAACGAAAGCACAATTTAATTAAGCCAAAGAATGCCTTTTCAAAACTGTTTCCACTCCACCTTGTAATCGGTTCCATCTTCTCCTTAGGACAAAAAGCAAACCCGTTTATAACACCACAATTAAAGTTCAAAGCAAATAATATCTTTAAACATCATAACATTGAAGAGACAAACTTAAGAGTACCTTTTCAGCCCACAATCTTTGCATGCCAACTGCAGACATTGATGTTTGTGCCATTCTTCATCTTCTTCTTTAGGGCAGACCATTTGCCTCCAAAAATCACTAGTGGATTTATAAACATGGTGTGATATTGGCAAAGAATGTGTCTCTCTTTCTTTTAAAACCTCACAAAAGATGGTTTGAAAGAATTCAAATGTCTTGTTGTGAAATCTTCATTTCATTGAATTCCTTTTTGAATGCCATGTAAAATTGCAACTATAAACAAAGCAGAAATACAGAGTTCCAAAAAAAATTAAAAGCAGCAATATAGTAAAGAAGAACAAGCGGTAAAACATATAAAGCATAATAATTACCTGAGAAATTTCAAGCAGTTGTATTGGATGATTAATTTTTTCACCATCTTTTGTAACAAACTTTCTCACATGCTTCCTGTATGGTGAGACTCTTGTGTTTTTCTCGTCGAACTTGTAAACGTAATTCTTAACCTCATTAGTTATTGCATCGATCTCTTTTCCTTGAAAACATTGACCACGGACCACATTCTTGTTACGCCATTACTCTTCTTTCGGTTCTTCGCAACAAATGATTTTCTTGATACATGAAGGAGGCGTGCAACCGCAGACCGTTGGTTTTGTTTCTTTGTTGAAGATACCATTTGCAATGTGGACTTTCTTGCTTGCATTATATCTGTCTTCCTTAGTTTCTTTTTGCTGATTGAGTGTCTCTTGAACATTTCTAATTACATTCTTCATGACCTTGCTTTGATCATGATCAACAAAATCCACCTCCAGTGGCAATTTCTTCTTCACTCTCTTCACAAATCTGTGCACCACCAGTGCCTTATCCCCTTCTTTCAAAGGCTTTGTGATATTATTGAAATAATCGTCCAAATTCTTGGACAATTCTTGAAGCCTTCTCGCACTCAAGCCACGTCAACTTGAGGTTGGATATTTTCTTTCTCCCTCTCCTATCTCTTTTCCTCTGTCTAGATTGCCTTCTTCTCTCGGCTTGAATTTCCCGGAAAATTTGAAGTCGCTTTTCTTCATCTAAATCTGATGCTGATTGATCCATTTAGAATCATGTTGTGCAGAGAATTGTGTTGTATAGAGAAACCGTGCTGCACAAAGAAAATTCTGTTCAGGGGTACAACACCGGATCATGCTTCCCGCCATTGCCAAATCTATTCACTCTCCATGCCATCTCACAACAACCCCGCCAAATTGATTCTGTACCGAATTTGATTTTGCGGGTAGCCATGTCATCGATCCGGAAGCAATTTGCTAAAAACGGATCATCGCGTTCCCGCTCTCCAAGCACCTCCAAGCACAGCGGACCAAGCACGAAAAGCAGCGCGTCCGGACGGGTGCTTTTGTACCCCAATATCTAACTTAGACCCTATTGCTCTAATGGCAGAGATGTTGATCTGTATACTCATTGCTGCTCATGTATTGTCTGTGTAAATCCGCGTATGCTTTCATGCAATGTATGCGTTCTAGTTGACTACATTGATGATTGTTTAAACTACATCTGAAACTATTGGATGACGTGGATAATCGAGTTTGATCCCATCTTGTTTTTGCATGGACGGCCAGGGTTGTGAGATTTGGAATATTCCATAGTGTATTCCATGGATCAAGGTTTGAGAACTGACGAGTATTAGGAAGTGACAAGTATGAGCAAGCACCACAATATTACTAGCACTTTAAACAGATTACCAAAAAGACATTAAAAAGCTATCTTCAACGAAGGAAACAAGGAGAAAAAAGTTAGAGCCAATGGTACAATTATTTTCATGTCAAATTAAGATAAGTTTCATGCAAGATTTCTACATGTTCGGATATTGTGCCATGTTTGTTCCCCATAGTTAGAACATGTGAATTTTCGCACTTCTTTCAATACATCTTCGGTTCATATGCGTCTCTTTTTTGGGCGTCCAGGCCAGCGAGGAGGAGTTGGTGGAACTTCCAATGGACAATCCCTTGAAGCACTTGTCCCAATCTTGATAATGCAAAAGGTGCTTCGGATATATGTGCTTTTTAGAGCCTTGACCTAACAAGTTGTCATGGGTCCCCAACTTTTATTGAATATCATTTTACATTTGTTGGGAAGAGAGTGCATTACAAAGAAAAAGAGGAAACAACTATGGCATGTTCACAGGCATGGTTCCTGTAGCCGACGTGGCAAAACTCTTGAAACTAACTTCTAGCAAAACCCCATGACCAGACCATCAAGGCATGGGCCTCATCTTCAACATGTGGCATCAAGCAGACATAGCTAATCTTCACAAGCTAAACCTTGCCATCTCTCAGTCAATGGGAGGAGGGCCGCGTCCTGGAAATGATTTTTCTCAACTTTGGTCGTATTTCTTGTCTAAGATATGGCTGCTCGCAATAGGTATCAAGGCTATTAATTTCCTTCATATAGAAGCCCGCTTTTACACTATTTTCACAGTCTTTCCTGCAAACAAACAAATCACACTTCGAACGTGAAACATATAGTCCAAAATTCTTCACTGAAGGTTTACAACTCCACGGCTTGTGGCAATGTATTGGAGCCACTGACTAT
This sequence comes from Isoetes taiwanensis, assembly GCA_021234155.1. NCBI lineage: Eukaryota > Viridiplantae > Streptophyta > Lycopodiopsida > Isoetales > Isoetaceae > Isoetes > Isoetes taiwanensis. Next base: position 2,247,897 of record JAJEKV010000050.1, on the reverse strand, counting down.
ATTAGATGGCTAAAACAACATGTTGGATTATTGTTTAGATTGGAACAAATATAAGCCACTCATCTCAAGCACTGAATTGACATGCATGTGCGTGTTGCATTCTTTATATTTTAAAAATTCTCAACAGCTTCTATAATACTTAAATTAGTCTGAACATGCATCGTTCATAGATGCCTTGGAAGGTATAAGACATGTAACATTATACTTAAAACTTCTGAGAATATGCAACATTTGTTAGTCGATGCCTTAGAAGGCATGAAACATCAAACATACCATATATTTTGTCTTGTTTTTCAAACAAAAAAATGACATTATAATTGGACAGTATGTGACGAGCATACATATATTATACATATATGGTCATCATTTGTATTTATGCGAGAACATTTTTATGGAATATTCTAAGAACCTTCTAGAAAGTTCTAGGAATATCCTTTGTGCAAACTTTTAGAATATTCTTCAGAGTGCAAGGCAAAAGGATAGCACGACACAAGGTTCAAACTTGACCCTGTAAAAAAAAACTTCGTAAGACGTGGTATCCATCAATTGTTTACATATCGTCAATTGTTTTACATATCGCCGCGAATTGAGGAGGTTTTGTGATCGCAGTTCACTTTGCATTTATGGGTCATTTCATGCACGCAGTAAGCACCATCAATTGTTGTATAGATTTTGTAGCTGACCTGCATGGATTTTGGGGGTCATAGGTTGTCTATCATGAGCTGCCTATAGTAGGGCAATGGCTCTTATGCAAAGAAATATGTGCCATTATGATATGCTCTAGGATTCAAGTATGAAAGAGCACCTGAATCAGGAGATATGAGCTCTTTTATAGTTTTATGTTTGTCTTTATGGTTATACTAGAAAAGTGTGCCTGGTGATGTCAAGCATTAGTAGAAGATGCCTGGACTTGTTAGTATAATGGAGTTTATAGGTTCTAAATGTAGTACGTCCTATATGATAGAGTGTCAAGTGTGAAGGGTGTACGATTTAGGAAGATCAGGCAAGCCAAGAATAATCTCGGAGAGGAATAGAACTTGGCAAGTTAATCCTTTGAGTCTTTTTTTATTGGTGGTGTACAATAAAGCAGTCCAGAGGGTGCTGGTTTAGTGCTGATTGCCCTTCAAGCTACCCTTCATTGCCCTTCCCTTGCCCTTCATTGCCCTTCAAAAAATACTGGGATGTTCTTTAGTTGTGTATAATATAATGAGCATATTGGTAATGTGAAGCCCTGATCACACATGTTACCTATGAAGGTGCTGATTTAGTGCTTGAATTTCGTTTTTTTGTACACCACTAGCAAAAAAACACCCCTTTGTTATTGTCTCAATCTTTAAAATATATAAATCTATTTGATATATAGTCAGGATGTCCCATCTATACACATAAATCCAGGTATTAGCTCATTCAAAAAAATGCATGCCATAACATCTTTGTCCATCTATTAAAGCAATCCAGCTTGATATTCCACGCATCTCAAGCTTCCAGCAAAGTGTAAGTTTTCGTGCATATTAAAAAGGCTATTGAAAAGAAATTAAATGCAACAAAGCAGAGAACAAGAAGATGGATTAGCTTGCACGATGCCGCCAGCTGAAATTCTGACCTGCAATCAAGAAGCACTCCTTGCAATTTAGTCCTCATGCACAAATGCTCCAGTCGCAAGTGTATCAAAGCTGAACTTAAATATCTCAGTCCATATGAAAGAAAAATAAGGTACATGAAGATGGATTACCTTGCATGATGTCTCCAATGGAAACTCTCATGACATAATATAATGTAGCAGCTAAAAGTCAGAATCTGGATGGGGTGGAAGTTTAACACACTATAGGCCAAGATAGCGTGACAAGAAGAAGGGCTGGATAAGCCAGCACAGAGAAAGCACTGAATATAATAAAAAGGTACAGAGGAGAAAGAGGGACAGAGAACGACTTCGGCAGGCAAATTAGGATCTTTCTCAAAGAATATTGCAAGCTTTCAAGGACAAAAGGCGGGAGAAGAAAGTAATGCCTCAGTTCAACAAAGGACAAATTAAGGAAGTTTCCTTCTTTAAGTAGAACCATCTTGCAAAGTTCAATAAGGACAGCCTACCGAATAGGATATATATCCAGGAGCCTCAGCAAGAATATGATATCGGTAACATGTTCACCCCCCTCAACATGGAAGAAGCACAGGACATGACCTTAGAGTAGGAGATTCTTAAGGTTGGGCAAAATGAAAATAACCACCAACCACGAAAAATCGATTCCCCACTTAAGAGCCCTGTTGTGCCAGACTTCGTAGTGAATTATTGTATGATAGGAGGAAGAACAAGGAATCAGTCGGCCTCGGTCATGGATATTGTATCTCATTCTGTGGACACCTGTCCCACTGAGCCAACTCAGAACAGCCCTACTAATAATCTCTCTCACCAATTCACATCTGACCAAACCCAAGGGCCTCCTTTGCAGCAAGATTGTGGGACCTGTGATGATAGCAACATCTCCTTTCTTCAAGCTTTCATTCACTAGGGGTCTATAGGAAGATAAAGATGCATTTATCCAGGTAATTAACCCAACCACATGTGATTTGATTAATTCGACCCCCAAGTATTGTGTTTCCAATGAGGCTGTAGAGCCTTGTACCCCAATTATGTCAAAATTTTGGACCTCATTAGAGGATGAGATAGAAGGATTTGACATAGAAGAAGCCGGTGCTACCCCAAAAGACTTGGATATGCTTGCAGATACCTCAACAAGGGTAAGCAAAGTTCCTCTTTGATTAAAAAGCAAAGGAAACAAAGGAAGACCTATTTGAAAGGTCCCAACTTCAACGACCCAGCATCCAACACTAGAAGAATTAGGTCCTGCTGAACCTTAGCTTTGGCCTCTCTTTTTCCTTCAGTCATGAGGATAGTTTCATGGAACCTACGGGGCATTAAGGGCCCTCTTAAAAGAAGGAGATTTATTGCTTTAAGGTGGTCTAACCATGCTCTGGACTACACTTGATGTGGTATCCTCTTACTGTAGCCCTTTTAATAGGTGGCATTGTATCACCATCAACATTCAGGGATAACATCTGGGTGTGATCAACATTTACACCCCCACTGAACCAAATGAGAGAACTCCCATTTGGAAAGAAATCAAAGAATGGATCCTTGATCAGAACACTGTGCAGGACTGGATTATAGAAGGGGATATGGATAACACCCCTCGGTGGGATCTTAAGCTGGGTAACAAAATCAATATATCTAGAAGTGAAAGAGTGGAATGGGAGGACCTTATGCATGAGACTAATCTGAACTACATTCCCTCAGCCAATGCCAAGTACACCTGGTCAAATACGAGGTCAGGGGCTGAAAGAATCTATTGCACACTTGATAGATTTTATGCCACCAACCCGAATATCCCTAGCATTGACAATTGCATAGTTACAGGTGATGAAGGGAACATTCTTTATGATCACTTCCTCCAAATTCTCGATGCTATATAGCTCTCTCCAAAATCTAAGCCTTCCAATTTCCCCTTTAAGCTTAACTGCTCTTTTTTAAACGAATCAACATTTTGCTCGGATTTCAGTCAGTTCTATCTTACTCAGCTTGCTATAGGGGCTCATCAATCCATGAAACAATTCAACAACAAACTGAAAGCCTGCAAGAATTGGATAAAAGAGTGGGACAAAGTGAGCAACACAAGATTAGGGAGGAAAAAAATAAGCTTCTTAGAAACATGAAGGAAATAAGGCAAAAATTGGAATTCAATCCCTTAATTGCTGAGCTCCATAAACAAGAAGTAATATTGGAAAATAATATCAAGACTATTAAGGAAAAGGAAGCTAAAGGTATGGCCTTAAGAGCCAAAATTACTCAATACAACAAGATGAATCAGGGAAGCTCGAGATATTTTTTTAGAGTTACCAAAAATAGACTTATCAACAACACTATTACCTCCATAAAAGATGCTAATGGCTTCAGAATTGAGGATGAGCAGGGCATTAAACAGGAATTCTTGGAGCAGTACACCAATCTTTCCAAAGCCAAGGAATACTCTCAAATTGAGAAAGATAAAATGGAGCTTTTCTTCCAAAATATCCCTGCTACAACCCCCATGGAGGATGGCTTCTTTGAAAGTCCAGATGCGAAGGAGATCCTCCATGTCTTTAAACATGGACAAAGGTAAAAGCCCAGGTCCTGATGGTTTTCCTCCCGAGTTTTTCCTCACTTTCTGGGTTGTGATGAAAGATGATTTTATGAACTTTATCAAAGGAGCTTGGGAAGCTGCCTCTCTTTATCCCTCATATACCTCCAACTTCATTGCTCTGATTCCCAAAGTCCAATACCCGAATAACCTGAGTGACTGGTGTCCTATCTCATTGACAAATGCCACATATAAAATCCTGGCCAAAGTCCTTTCCCTCAGGATCCTCATGCACCTCCATCATAACATCAGCAATTGTCAGTCTGGATTTCTCTCAGGTAGATACATATTGGATAATTACATAGCAGCAAGTGAGGCTATCCATTGGAATCGGCTTTCCAAACAGGGATGTGTACTGCTTAAACTAGACTTCAATTGGGCTTATGACACCATCACTTGGGAATTCTTCGAAAAGGCCTTGAATCACGTAGGTATTCATCCCACTCTCATTGCCAAGATCATGGCCCTAAACAATTTGGCCTCTTCAAGTTTAATTGTCAATGGCTCCCCTACTAGATTCTTCCTTATTAAGAGTGTTAGACAAGGGTGCCCATTGGCCTCTTACTTTTTTTTATGTGTAGCTGAAATGCTTACCAGAGCTGTAAACTGTCTTCAACATCAAAACATTATTTACTGCAGATGCCTGGGTCAGACAAACAACTCACCATATTACAGTATGCGGATAATACTTTCCTCTTATTGAAGGCTAACCAAAGTAGCTTTAACTATCTGTTGGATAGCATTGAGTTTTTTGCTTCTATGTCAGGGGTTCAGTTAAACCTGAATAAATGCAGTATCCTTTGGGAAGACCCCACAAACTCTCTGGATACTAGAGGGATCAAAGTTAATCTGCCCAATCAGGCCATTACTATGTTAGGCATTTCTTTGGCAATTAATCTTCCCAATAAGGAAGTGTGGAGGCCAATTGTGGCTCGGATTAAAAAAAAGCTCCATTCTCTCTCTCCCAATCTATATGTGGTGCTTGCGAGACTTCATATCTACTTCTCCTCTATTCTCATTGCTAATAAAGAGACATACAATGATATTGAGAGGTTTCTTGGAGACTATCTTTGGAAAGGGATGCATTTTGTCAAATGGAAAGAAATTATCCATAGTAAGAAAGAAGGGGGTTTGGATTTTAAAGCTTTGCTCAAGCATAGTCAAGCTGTTGATGTCAAATATGCGTGGAAAGCTATCAATGGGTGGAGCTCCCCTGCCATGGATTTCTTGAGGTAGTGGATTCAGATTAGCAAGCCTTTGGGAATGGGAAAGTATGCTCACCATCCTCCTGATTCCATTTATTATCAATTTAAGAGTGCCCCAAACATCTCCCCCTTATAAGGAAAATCTTTGATGCTTGAAATCTTGTGGCAGAAGGATTTGAGCACAAGGACATTAATTTTGACAGTGCTAGCTTCACCTTATTCTGGCCCCCGATCTTTGCCAAAGAGAATGATGTATGCTGAGAATGATGTATGCCAAACACCCACGAATTTGGAAAAAAAGGAAAACAGTAGGAGTCACTCCACTCCAACATCTCTGGGATGGAGACAATTGGTGTGAATGGGAGAACATCAAACAAACTGTGGGGGGCAAGCATATTGATAAAATTATTTTTGACACTATCATGAGGGTAGCTGATACTCAAATAGAATGCCAGATTTCTAGATAAGATACGCAAAGATTTCTGATACGCAAAGCAGATAAGCTAGAAAATGTACGTTATCAAGGGGCTAACTTTGATTTAGGGTTGCCAATGTGCGCATAGCATGGAAGTGATGCTTGAGGGAGATTAAGTTACAGATATTGCGTTTCACTTTGGTAATCACTCCTTATAGTGTAGATGTGATCTCATAGTAGTATACTCTGGTGGCAAGAAAATTTGGAATAAGCAGTGCATGATATATAATGCCCCGGGCAACGAGAGCTGTCGGATAGGCATATTTGCCCTTTATTCCAAGATCTGGACCGTACATAGCGATCCTCGTTTGTGGGGTATGCATGTACAAGTTTTTGTATACTGTATATTAAAGTTTGCAAAATACTATAAGGTTTGAGAGAATGTACTTAATGGTGTTAATTTTGTACATGTATTGTAAATATGTTTTTGGAGCTCTCGCTGCCCTACGTAACCCCCCGTGTGAATAGGCACCCAAATCAAAGGGGGTTTAAGGGGGATTTTAATTTAAATGTGTTAAATGCAATGGTTTGTGTTAATAATGTTAATAGTAGTTGTGTGTTGATTGTTATATTAAAAAAATTTTTGGGCCCTTCGGGCCCTAACTAAAGCAAACATAGGTAAACTTTATGGGCCTAAATATTAATTACTAAAAACCACAATAACATCAAGACAAACAAATTATTTCCGCAAAGCATTCATAAGGTATTACAACATAGGGTATTATTACAACATGAGTGGCACGAGCACATGCCTGAGCTTTCTTTCTCAATCGCATGTTTCTCAATCTCCCTGATATAATGTTAAGCTAATGTGCCATGTCTCAAAGCAAAAGCTGCAATGATTGGTGGCAAATTCCAACACAAACCCTCTTTTGATCTCAAATGACCTAGCAAATATTTCTCAATTTCATCTTTCATGCTCAACGTCCATTTAGAATCGCTAAGGCCACAAGCAGATGCTGATTCTTCCCACCATCCATCAAAGTAACGTGACAATTGGTTTTGTGATGATAAAACTGGATGAGAATGTAGGAAATTAAGTAACAGAGCTCTGCAATATCAACCCATGTATTGACTTCTGAGTGCTTATTACTTTCAGGTAGCATCTGTTCAAAAACATTTGTCTAATGTGCGCTTTCAGACTTAAAAATGATCATCCCTCCCATGAGCTTGTACATTGTCTCAGAAGTGATATACAGCAAACTCTCTCTAGCCCATTGTTGACAAGAAATGTCTCAGAATTGTTTCGCTCCAAGTCTGATCTCTTCCAAATATCCATAGAATCCTTAACACTTGTGCCGCATTTGGCAAGAGAATACAATCAGCCAAATGAGATAAAGAGCAAGGCGAGCATGTATGCTCTGACATTTATGCAGTAACCTTGCCATAAAATCTGCCAGTAAAAAGTTATGTACCAAACAAGCCGAATTCTGTACCTCTAGCAATAGGTTTCAAAATCAAGAGATAAGACATCTGCAAATCTTCTATGCACTCTGCTATGCAGATTCATTAAGGAAGATAAGTTGAAACCATAACCTAGCTTGACCGTGCAACTACTCCATCTTATCTTTATCTCTTGCATAGTATGCCCATGAAGAAACATCTATGGCCAATCTGCTCTCCAAGCTTCCTGTTATGCTTCTTCACGCCTTGACACACAAGCAGCATCCACAGAATCGATATGAATTACTATAGCGCACGCATCTAAATTGAAGACGCAAATAGATCCATACAAGATAAAGCCGATGGCAAAATATGCATCCAGATTGTCCAAACATGCATCCAGATTGTTGGCCTGGTTTTTTCAATAACACGGGATGACCTAAATTTTGCATGCCTTTACCTGATTAGCTTGCCGCTAGCTCCTCAGCTGGAAATAGCTCCTTCTCAGAAAAGCCATCGTTAGGATTCAGGATTGGCTGTAGATGATAACTTCTTTGTGTGTTCATGATATCCGACACAAAAGCTTCTCGATCAGCCGAACTTAAAATAGATTCAGACATCCGGCCCAGATTTTCATTCGTATAATCTTTATGAGAAATACTACATTTCTCAAAACTTTCGTGACAAATTCTTCTCTGTAGCACCAACTCCGCTCTCAAAACTTGCATGACAATTTAAATCCCTTACCTCTTGTCTATTCCGACCTCCTGTGATTGCCCTTGACAGGGCAAAATTTCAAGGCAGGCAACTTCGACAGAAGAGAGAATAGAAGGTCCGCTGGGAGATACAATCTTCATAACATAAAAATTTTGTTTGCCGAAATGTTTTGTTTCAACTGGACCAAAATTCATATCCAAAGACTATGTTTTCTAGCATAGCTCACAATGAAGAATCAACGGGAAGGTGTGCCGATCAAACCCTTTGTACGATTTCCTAAAAGCCCCCTTGCCAAAAAGGAGGTTCCATGTTCCTTGTGTTGGCTAAAAACCCTAAAAATAATGGGAGGACCAAAAATAAAGAAGCCTCCACCATAGGATTTGCCCCATTTCCTAAAATCAACGGCTGACAAAAGGGTGCACTCTAGAAATACTATTTAGTACACCTTGATGAATACGGCCACCAAATCATATGAAAACCTTAGAGAAAACAGTACAAAAACAGAAAGGAAAACCCCCTGTTATAATGCTACATATTTCAGGGAAGGTTCATCTCACCATATCGGATGAATAAGATTCTTGATGTGATGTTAGGTGCATTCTTTTGAAGCTAAAAATTGAGAAAACCAGGCAGCATCTATATATTGCTATCCAGTGGTAAAATAACAATAAGTTGCTAAGTTGATAGCATTCAGGCTATGGTTAGATAAGGTTACAACACGGTGGTTGTAAGACAAATTTTGAGAATGCTTAGATATGGTTATAAAATAAGATTGACATGATAGTTGGATTGAAGCTCATGTGTAAATAGCAGATGTGTGACATAGAAGGAAATGTCATGATTACATCATGGTCCTACTTGAGATCTATAAAGTTGTTGGCCTTAGGGTTATGGCTAGAATAGTCGGTGATAGCCTTGAAAAAGTTCTTGGCCTTGAAAAAATTCTTGAAGTATAAGAAAGCACTTAATGGAACAAAGTGGTCAGGTTACGCATTTATATTTAGAGAATGATATCCACTTAAATTATGGCAGATTGAAGAATTGATTGGCCAAGATTGAACAATGTTATCTATCTTATGGATAAGGAAGAAGAAGACGATGAATAGAGGAATAACATATTTAATCGTGGTAGTAGGTAAACCATGAAGTTGAACGAAAGAGTTGTTAGATAAAGCCCAGACATGAGATAAAGGCAGAGGGGAATGTATAGATATAGGGAAGTGCCATTTTTGAAAATCTTGGAATGTAATAAAAGAGTTGTAAGCACATCTAGTAATGGTGCTTCCATATATTGTAATTATTTGGCATGCTAGAAGTGATTGTAAATTAATGGAGGGATGGTGATTGCATTACTTGATTAAGGATATAGTCAAAGGATTGAAGTTGTGAACGAAATACATGAAGTAAGAGCTTCATTGAAATTAATGGCAATTGATGCCTATAAAATCTTGTTGAAAGACTAACCAGTGTGATGGGGTAATATGTATGGAAGTAGGCTAGATATAGAGGTCAAGTGTATAGCCTAGGATACTTCAATGTCATTGGATGAACTTGTAGAGGAATTCTCTGTACCATGGGCTATAATTCTTATGGGATCCCTTGTATCAACTTAAGTATGTTACCTAGCTATAAGATACCCAGACTGGGGGACTTGATTATGTATTTTGCTTGTTACTTTTTGGATTTGGCCACCCAAGAAGTCTCGAGAGATTACATATCTAGTTCGACCTGAGTATCTCTTTGGAATGGTGGGTTTTTTTTTCTATGGCACGTACCTTCTTTATGAAAAGTTGCATTAACTGCATTACGTTTATTATATTGAATTGGATATGTAGTATACTCATAATATTTGAGTTAGTTCTAGACTCGGCGGTATATTAAATTGAATCTTAGAAGGGTCCTGCATTGGAGCTATCTAATATATATCTTTCCTTTACCTTAAATTACTTGTATGAAGCTAGCTTTGAACTTTCAAGTTTGGAGAGGCATCATCTTGGATTGGAAGCAATTGTGTTTGACAAGGATGGGTCAGTTCTAAGGGACAAAATTGTATTCATTTGGGAGTATGTTGAATTGAGGATTAAGATGTGGAAGCATAAAGGGAAGAGACCCGAGGAATTAAGGAGGCAGACTATAAAAAAAAATTTAGATCAATGGTTGGGTTTGTTCCAAGGAAGATGTCACAAAGGGAGATACAAACTAGATTTTTCATGAGTACTCTAAGATGCACCCATGAGGACATGGGTTGAATTTTTGGAGGAGAGACTGTAACGGACCTAGCAACCTAGCACCAACATTAAGATGTAAGTAACGTTGCCATTATATAAGAGTGCATTTTCAAGGTAAAATAAATGATTATGTGCTAGGAATACATGCATGCAATGTGTCCATGCATGCAGTGTGTGCATGCATGCATGCAAGGGCATTGCTAGGTTATATAAGCGCAACACTATTATTCTTGATTTCTTGGGAAGGAGTTTTCCATGGGAAAGAAGTCTTTTATGTGATAGTGAAGCATTCGGAAGGAGATAGATTGCAGATGGATTGCTGAAGAAGCGAGTTGCGTCTGAGATATCTGGGGCGTTCTTTGGGGAGTCACGAAGAAAATGGCGGGATTTTCAGGTGGGGATCTGAAAATCCCGCCACACAGGGGTTTTCTAGTGTTTGTAGCTGTGTTGATTTAATAATGATTGCTTTGAGCGTAGTATAAACTTGGAGTTAAATCATATGAGCATGGTCATGAATAGGCATGCATGGTTAATGGATAGCGAGCATATTAACCAATTTAATAAACTAGTTAGCGGGGGTTATGGAAAGCCACAGTCATTAAAGGTTATAAGTAGTAATTTGAAGGAAGTTAATCTAGTTAAAAGTAATAAGATATTAGTGAAGGTTGTATTTTTGCTTAAGCAGGGCATTCGTGTTGCATGGTAGAGATAGTAATGTTTATACAAGTATAACTGGATTTCCTTTGTTGCATGAGGTGTAAATTATGGAATTTCTGATGAAATTTGATATGGAAATGTGCCTAGTTGATATTGGGTGGAATTCATAGTATTGTGATCTATGTGTAGTATAATTCTTTGATATAGACCTGCGGGGCGGAGTCTAGGTGCGATGGTCTAGACTCGCGGTTATTACTGCAGTGCTATGTAATGGTATTATTTGAACATGGGCGTTGGTACCATATGGTACAACGTCATGCATGTTAAGTGGTCCTCAATCTTTGGACCTTGGCGTGGATGGGTGTGTACACCTGCGTGGTTACCCGCCTCTATGTCAGCGGCACGATCGGTAGATTTGACCTTGCTCAGACCCAGAGGCATATTGGTTGCAATGTTGATGTTATGATTGTTTGGTTATTATATATGTGGTCTTCTTTGTTGGAATTAAGTTGCATTGGTCATGCTTGTTGGACTAGTTACTTGGATTGCGAGGTGAGGCTACGGTAAGGTTAAGTGTTGTTCTAGGTTAATGCTTTGTATTGTTGATGCTAGACATCCTAGATCCCGATCCCCACTTAGTCCGTGTGACTAACCCCGTGGTTGATGGTGTGAGAGGTGTGAGATGCTCCGGAAAGTAGCCAAGCCGAAAGGAAGAGTAGAAGTGTGTGGATTGCTATTCAATAAACTTGATTATTATTACTATTATTATTATTATTATTATTATTATTATTATATATGGGCTTGAAGTTACAATTATTAAGATCATTCATAGTGTGGGGGATATTCTTTGAGTAATGGGCAAGTACATGTTTGGAACCTTAGAATATGTACAAAGATTAAATTCTTTACCTAAGTGTTATTGTTGTGGATGCATGAGTTAATTTCTTAAGTTTTTAAGCTTAAGTAGATCCAATGGTCGAGATTGATGGGATCTCCGGTTACCATAAAGGTTAAGCGGCGGGCCCGTCACATTATTGCCCTAAGATACGGGGAGTTAGGAGATGGGCTGGATGACTATCGAGGGGTGAAAAGGTTATAATGAAGGTAACTAGGCGAACCTTATAGACACTGCTAAAAGGCTCCAACAGATTTCTTAATGCAATCAAACAAACAATCCTTTGGGTAATTTGGAAACAGGGAATAGGGTCAATTATTCAAACCATAGGGTTGATGTGACTTGGATAAAAGTAGCTTTTCAAATAGAATTATCCAAAATTGCTATGGCTCATAAAAATAGAAAGAAGGATAAAGCTTATAGCGTGTGGTTATCTATAGGAAAATTTGAGGGTTTTATGATATCTTCTTATGTAATGATATGCTTCTTACTAATGATCATTTTGTGGTGTTCAAAACACATTGAGGATGAGTTATAAGCCAAATCTTCGACCTCTTAGACTATCGCGGTTACCATGAGAGATCTTTAACAACTATTTTCTACTATAGATTAAGATTTGCAAAAGCGCCAAACCCTTCACCTTAATGGTTATCAAGCTTTCATGTTAGATGATTTACGTTTTAGTTATGACGGGTTGCTTCTTTGAAGGGCAATTCTTACATTTCATCGATATGTTCTATCATCACAAGGCCAAGCGGGGCGGCTCATGGTGAGGCCCATATTTTCTTCTCGACCACGGCCCCACGTGGTTCTTTGCCTTCCACCATTTGGAACAAAATTGGTCGGCAAGTTGACCTAGTATTACGGACACGGTGATCATAGATGGTGGCGAGGGGCGATGCGGACCCCGACCTCTTCCTTCTACGGACATACAATAAACTTGGAGTCTGATTTGTGATGGGAGATACAACGGTTTTGATCTGAGGGTGATACGGCAGAAGCCCTCGAGAGGTTCCTTTATGGTTCCTTATATGTGTATTTGGATCTATTTTTACAACACTTCTATTTATAGCGGCGGTGTAAGGTCGATGACCCTATAACCTATCATTGTTACTTATGTAAATTGATATATTTGATAGAAAATCTTCCTTTTCTCCCTCCTCCCCTCCCCAAAAAAGGAGACATAATGCAAGTAAAACATGCATTTCACGCAAATTGGTAGCATATTAACATGATAGCATATTTCATCTGAGCCAAATATTTGGCGATTGCAAATCTAATATATATTTGATCCTAATATAGCTTTATTAATTCTTCGGCATTTCAAGCTTTTTGATGTACCTCTATTGAACAAGTTGCACCACGGAAGGATGATGTTGAAGCAAGCAATAGCAAAGTACGATAAGCCCCTTCTATTCATTGGGCCTACAACATTTGATAAAACAACCCACGCCAAAATCAAGACAATATGGTCAATCTTAAAGACAAAAAAAAAAAAAAAATAATAATAAAAATAATAATAATAATTGGTCTTAACGTCCACGGAAAGCCGGAGCTTATGGGACAATTTACAACACACCCAGATGGGTCCTGCCCCCACCACTGTACATGGCTGAAGTGGGTCCTTCCCCCACTCAATCCGGCTACCTTGGCCATGCCAAATTGGTTACATACTCTCTATTATGGCGTCCATATATTAGGGCAAACATGCTTTTAGGCCACAAAAAAAAAAAACCCTTTCCACGATTTTTCAAGCTCCATGCGTTGACTATGATTTTATCAACAAATTTAGGTGGCCTTTGCCATTTCTTGGGAGTTGATTTAGTATTGCAACCAGAATCCTATTTTGTGGATGCGGTCGGGGAAGAGGAGAATAAGGGGATTGAATTTTCCTCGACACATTTTAGGACAATTTTCTTTAAGCCGTTTAAAACCTTTGCTTGAGCGCACCATTTTGTTTTAACCAGTGTCAACTCAAACCCTCAAACTTTCTTTTTTAAAGGGAGCCTGCAATGCGGAAGTGAAGAAGCAACCACGATGGGAACAATCAAATGGCAGATGATGAAGTAGATGATCGTGATTCGAGTGATGATTGCAGCAATTCAGTTGAAAAAGTCACTAAATAATAATATCCTAGATTATGATGTATGAAAATGAAGAGATTGGTAATGAGGCGCCACATTTACTGCATCTACACCTTGGTGATGATGAACTAGAGGATATTGCACATGTCGATATAAGAGATGAATTGACACTTGGGAGCCTATAAAATATTTTTCTTTCTTGTTCTAATAATATTATTTTGTGGTGCCATTACAAATTATATTACGCATTAACACTTGTATCTATCTATCTATCTATCTATCTATCTATCTATCTATCTATCTATCTATCTATCTATCTATCTATCTATCTATCTATCTATCTATCTATCTATCTATCTATCTATCTATCTATCTATCTATCTATCTATCTATCTATCTATCATTAATATCAAAATTACAACAAGTATTGAAAATAAAAGTAATGTAAGTCGTGATATTATCCATGATGCTATTATTGAAACATATAGCATCATATGATAGCACTGATATAGTATTACATATAGCATCATATGATAGCACTGATATAGTATTGCATATAGCATCATATGATAGCACTGATATAGTATTATTAATATGTGATACTATAGATGAAGCTATGGGTGATATTGTAGCGGCATAAAGCTGTAACACTTACTTTATCATTAAAACTATTGGAGTAATAAATGACGGTAAAGTTAATGCAATATGTGATATTATTCATGACGCTAACACTGATATAATATTGTCAATATGTGATACTATACATGAAGCTATATGTGATACTGTAACTAGCTTATATAAGCTATAACACTTATATTGTCATTAGCACCATTGGAGTAATAAATGATGGTAAAATTGATGCAATATTGATATTATTCATGGCGCTATTAGTAACACATATATTGTCATTAATTAGTCTTGATATAATTGTTGACTATATTTATGATGTTGCGATCTTTTATATAGATGATAGAATGTTGTCATTGATAAGCGTCACTAGATATTTATATCACTTAATACTTCTTGAAATTTTAGGTGATACTAAAGTGATGAAAAATGGCTATTCTCTTGTAGTGGATGCCATCACAATCATTTAATGTGTTGTGAGGTGTGATGGCGAGGTGATGGCGCCATCCGTATATGTGTTATGTTTGATGTTGATCTAAAAAGTTGTGTTGTTTTAAAAACATAAGGAAGTGAAGTTTGTTGAAGGTGGAATATTGGAATTATTAAATTAATAGGATTTGAAAAAATTGTGTGTTATTCTATATGTTACTAGTTGGTAGATTAGATGTTATACTAGCAATTTTGAAGCGTGATGCATGGAGCAAGATGCAATGCTTGCGGTGACCAGCTCATCGGGTATAATTTCAATTTTCTAGCTCATTGAATATGTTTGGCCTCAATTGCCAAGGAGCTTGCACTTTTCTACACTTATATATTTGATTCTCACCAAGATTTGATTCCTTTGATGTTTAAATTCAGAGTGGGGAAATTTAGCATTACAAAAATAGTCGGGGAAAAATTTTAAGCAACGCCACCTTTTGTTGTTATCCGTTGTTGTTCTTATCGAGCTCTTTCGCTTGGGATTCAGGGAACCTCAAGAGGTCTAGCATCAAAGCATTCATTGAAATAGATTATTTGGAATAGCTTTTTTGAAATGTAATGCTATTGCAATGTTTCACGGTATGCACAAAACATTCCAACGGATGATGCTACGGTCCTTTCTTTGAATCACATGGCAAAGGGTTTGTGCAAATGGGCAGTTTTGGAGCTTAGCTTTGGCATTATAGAGCAAAAAAATCATTTCATGTGATCTAGTTTTGGCTTCTTTTTCCTTTGGAAATTTCAATTTTGATTTTCGTTTGGTTCTTAGGCGACTTAGTTGCATCGAGGCACTTCAATTCAAAGCTGGTTGATTACTGGTTTTGTGTTGGGGAGCGGAAAGGGCAAGAATTTGGAGTTGTGGATTCAAATTCCTTTGTGGGTTTCATTGTTTTCATTCTCTGTGCACCTCTTGCTTCTTTATGGCTTATTTGGTTGGCGCCATGGCGAAATCAAAGAAAGAAAAGCTTTGCTTCCTTTGCGCCATAGCAAATTTTGTAGCCCATTCAAGAATCTTGACTCTTTTCAAGCTTTTCTCGAGGAAAATGCATCTACGCCCTAAAAGGAACTGGATTGCTTGAGGAAAGAATCTCCGACAAGCTAATTTGACCCGAGCTCAATGTTAAACTTCATTTTATAGATAAGGGCACAGTTTCTGGTGGTGTGGATTTGAAGACTTAAAGAATGCTTTGAAAGTGACTTCATTTGCTACCTTTTTTTACCTGATCTCGAGGTTTTCTTCTTTGGCATGATATCCGGGCTCGTGGTGGAGAAGAAAATAGAGTATTTTGAAGGTATATGCTCGTACCCTCATATTGAAATTCATGTGAAAACAAAGCCCTTTCCTGCGCCCTAAAAAGCTTGGGATTTCTAAGGCACGAGTTGATGGTGAATGCATAGCTAAACTTACTAAGCAATTTCTACAAAAGCCTCCCTTTTATTTCTTAGCCAACGCGAGGGCTTCGATTTGAGTGATGCTTGCGGTCGCAACAAATAGAAAATGCATTTATGCAGGAAGCTTATGTTAGTGCAAACAGCGAGCCATAACTTCGAAGGGCCTCTTCAAATTGTTTTGCATCTATTAAATGGGATCTCGGCTAGGAGGACATGAGCCGGTCTTACGCCTCTACTTCAATTTATGATCATAACGATGTACATCCAATCTAGGCCAAGATTAAGTTTAGCATTATGCTTTTGGGGTTGCCCCTAAGGGGGGCAAACCCTTGTTTATTGGGTTTATGGCATATTCTAAAGTATATATCGTTATATATATCCTGGAATATGCCATTACTAAAACCCATTACTAAGGGTAAATTGGCGGTCAACTATGTTCTGGTTTGCCAATGTGGAAACGGTGGGTAGCCGATTGAGGCGAGAAAATTCTCGCCAATTTTGAACTGGATGCGACTTTCTCCTTTCGCACCTCAAAAAATCAAACAAGCGATGTTAGAATCCGGTGTTGTATCGGACATAAGTGTTTAGATCCTTGCCTTCAAAGGAAACAACTATTCTACCTTTCTGTTTGGGTCTCTTAAATTTGGCTTCCCATCGATTATGTGACAAAGGAATCATTTTTTATCCGTGATAAATACTCCATCCTCAAACCATGGCAAACAAATTCGTCAAAAAGTCAAAACAAGCGCAAAATTTTGGGAAAAAGGGAATTTAATGGGTAACAAAACTTTGATCCGACAACCTTTACGCTTGATTGCATGAATCCGATGGCAAAACATCGCGTCAATCTGTTGGCATTGTGGCTGGTTAAGAGCTGCATTAAAGCTGCGGCTTTCATATACACTCTTGTTGATATGTATGCAAAGTGTGGTAGCATAAATGATGCAAGAATTGTATTTCTTTGAAATGCATTGTCAAGATGTGGTCTCTTGATAATTGCGGCATTTGGAAAAATGGCTATATAGACCTTGCACTTGACTTTTTCTGGGCTATCACGGCGTGAAAAGGTAATGCGGGCATTAGTTACATGGATAAACATGCTTGATGCATGCGTGTTCAGCCACCATAACCGCAGGGGAAAAACTAATGCATGCTTTCATCATGGAGCATGATTGTCAATCAATGTTGTAGTAGGGGCTTCTTTAGTACATATGTATGGTAAATAATGGCGGTGTCAAAGATGCATATGAAATTTTTGAAAGGATAGGGTTGTGATGCGGTTTTGTGGAACATCTTGCTTTCGGAGTTTATAATTCTGAATTGTAATTTTAAAGAGGTGGTTCAGTTATTCCATGTCATGCTCTGAGACGGTTGCTTAAATGATGCCTCTCGAATTTTATATCATTAATACTTGTCATTTAGTCTGCTGATCCTGAAGGAAGCTTATCCATGCTGTTTGTTAAGCATAATTGTGCTTCAAGCCTCATCATTGCAAATTCACTTATTTACCTTGTATGGAAAATTTGGTTGGATAGAGGATTCTGAAAAAGTATTGGTTAGAATGCAAAAGCAGGATGTTGTCTCTGGAATGCAATAATTGCAATATATACCCAAAACGGTTATGGCCCGGCACTTCAAGCTTCGACCAAATGCTCCTCAAAGGGTTATTACGGATACTATAACCTTTATCAGCATGCTTGGCTTTTGTATGGACACATGCTCTCTTGTTGAGGGCAAAAGGTTCATGCATGTATTGTTCTTTGTGGACATGATTAGGATGATGTTCTTGACAATGTTCTTTTGAACATGTATAGCAAATGCAAGAGTTTAAATGATGCAATAAGTATATTCAATAGAGCGGCAAATAATCTAGACATGTGGGCTTCCATGGTTGTTGCATATGCCAAGCGTGGTTATGTTAAAGAGGTGTGCCAACTTCGACAAATGATTGAGATGATGTTCTTGACAATGTTCTTTTTGAACATGTATAGCAAATGCCGAGAAGTTTAAATGATGCAATAAGTATATTCAATAGAGCGGCAAATAATCTAGACATGTGGGCTTCCATGGTTGTTGCATATGCCAAGCGTGGTTATGTTAAAGAGGTGTGCCAACTTCTAAAACAAATGAGGTTGTACAAGTTTATGCCAAAGTAGAACTGCCTTTGCAAGTGTGCTTGATCGTGTGTCGTGACATTGTGGAAATGGCAATGTGCAAGCAAATGCTTGGATTTTGAATTATGCATTTGAGCTGGATATTATTCTAGCTAATGCACTTCTAAGTATGTAATGCGGGAAGTGTGGCGGTGTGCATGATGCAAAGGTGAATTTTGACATGAACCCTCAAAGGAATATGGTATGGTGGTGCCGCCATGATCAAAACATATGCCGAGCGGATGCAGCAAGGAAGCCATACAAGCTGTTTCATGAAAACAGGTACAAGATATCATACCGGATGAAATTACATTTGTTAGTGTCCTCGATGCATATACATTTGTGCTAGACCTAGCTCAAGGAAAAGCAGTGCATGCTTACATTCTCTAAGGGACAACAATATAGATGCCATTATAGGGACAGCTTTATTAAATATGTATGGCAAATGTGGTAGGCTGGAGGATCTGAAACAAACATTTGATAGAGTTAGGAGGCCCAATGAAATTTCTGGAATGCCATGGTTACGCATATGCTCCGCGGGCGAGTCTTTGAAGCATTTCTTATCTCATGACTCATGATGGGCGGGGCATTACACCAACTTACATTACCTTTATTAGCATTCTTTACGTTTTAGCCCTGCGGTCTTGTTGTTGAAGGTTGCCAATACTTCGGATTCGATGTCTCCGGATTCATCGCGATTGTCCCAACACTGAACACTTATTTGCATTGTTGACTTGCTTGCATGCCATGGATTGCTCGGCCGAAACCCGGCCCGACCTTGTTCAAAACATGCCACTCAAAGCTAATGAACGCATGGTGGGACCTTCCTTGTTTAGTTCGATTCGAGATGCTTACGGATTAACAAGTGTGCTTCAAATTTGTAACAAGGCTTGAAGTAAAAGTTATATTGGGATTTCAAGTGTAAGAACATCTTTTTTTTATTGTATCTAGGATTATACAAATGTAAAACTTTGAGTTTTGGTGAATGGGATAACGAGTCCAATTTCCTTTTGTAAATATTGGTGAATTGTATCACTTGAGTCGAATTGTTTTTGTATTTTTAATAAAACTATATTGTACCTGGTAGCGGCGCTTCAGCTCTGCCAACAACAAGTTTTCACAAAAGAAACCAAAATGGGAAACTTGGAGGAAAAGCCCCCCCCCCAGGTTGTTTACGATAAAGGTAACCTTGTGGCCATCGGCCAAATGTCAAAAAGGTGCCATGGGACCACGTGGCCCAATCCAAGATTGCCCTTAAGGCCATAGTTGCATAGGCAGAAGGTTAGCCAAATCACATGTTCCCTAGATTAGGTATCGGGACGATTACTTTTTCGAGTTGAATTGTTTCATAAAAACTTCGGGCAAATCTTCACTATTGTTATTATGGCAATTGAAAAAAAATAAGTTAGACTTTAACACATACAACCTAGAGGGGTTTGATATCTTAGAAACTATAATTGGTAGTTGTCGACAAATTTTGATCATTCTTGGGATCAAAAGCTTTTTGATGGTTTTCAAACAAAATGGTATTTGATTCAACGAATCTCGACCTGAATTTGACTTTCTCCAAACATTTTTTCATGATACATTGCTTAAATTAGGTGCACAACAAACCGTTATGTTACCTTTTAATGTAGCCTCAATTCAATGGCAAGACCGAAAGAGGAAAAGAAGAACAAATTTGGACATAACATCGGAACAGCTTGAACTCCGACCTCTCATCAGCCAAAAATCTTTGCCGGGCATATGCTTGGAGCACGATCAACGACCGCGTGCATGCTTTTGCGGTTTAAAGTTTACCTTAAGAAATTTGAGAAAAAAGCGAAACGCGAAGTGGCAAAACTTCGGCCGGCGGTCGATCGGCTACAATGCATTGTTCTGAGGAGAATATAGAAAGATGGCGAAAGGGATGGACGGCAGATTAGGTGCTCAAAAATTGCTAGCGGAGAATCGCGAAGAAGCATAAAGTGTTAACAGAAAGATTAATCGGTGAAGCTTTTATATGGTTGTCACCAAAGAAGCCGGTTTAAATGCATTTGTGAGAGCCAAAGCTTTTTCCACTCGTCGTAGATTCCGCCTTTCGTCCCTAAGCCCTAACTAGCCGGGTCAAGGTGTCAAATAGAAGCGTATGGGACATTTAAAGCTGGTGGTAATAGGACTACCAATGCGAAAAGGCCCCTCTCCTAGCTCCCTAGTACGGGTTGCAAACCGGTGGCCGGTGTGGCCCCAAAGCAGATTGGGAAGGCAGCGTCACATCCGCTTCCAAGATAATTAATTTATCTATTCCATTTTGTCCAAAGCAAAATTATTTATCTATTCCATTTTGTTTCTATACAAAGCTAATGCTGATGTTGATCGAGATTGCATTCATGTATATGTATGATTATATTATTATCATGATGTCAAGCCAATATAAAAAATGAAGACTCATTTGACTATAGATGGAATTGAAAGGATAAGAAATGCCATTATATGTCAATTCCGAAAAAATAGAATTGTAGACTGGAAGCCAAAGCACCCATGCTTAATATTCTAATAATGTAGTCACCACTAGCCAAAGCACCCATGCTTAATATTCCTAATAATGTAGTCATCACTACCAACAATATCAACTGAAAGTACTATTTAATGCACCTTTCTATTTTTCAATGTTTTTGTATGACAATGTGTTTTAAGTTCAAAGATCAATGCGGTAGTGCATTGTTCAAAATAATGTTTTGGTTGCTCAATTAGAGTAAAATTTCGTTGGGTTCTGCGCAGTATTATGGATACATAGAGTAAGATTATGCTTTTGAACAATGTCTAGATGAAATCTAAAGAGGGTGTGTGCCTTTTGTGTTTATAGTTGTTCCTTAAGATGGTAACAAGGTGTATTAAGTAAATTACTTGGCGAACCAACCAAATCTTTCCAAGAAGAGATCATCAACACTATGGCCATCAACCTAAGTTATTCTTATAAGTTCCTTGTAATGGTGTTTAGACCAAGTTGAGGTTTGCTTCATGCAGGGCTTTATAAATACTATCCTAATTGCTCTGGAATGGTCCATTGTATTTCTAGTGTCAACATCAACAAACCCTTATGCATGGTAATAAAACTTACTTGTTCCATAGAAGTAGTGATATGGCTATTGTTACGTTATTATGTAATGAGAATGGCGGAGGATTATTATCTAAAAGAAACAGTATTGCCTCATATATTATGTTTGACATGACCTTAATCACACACACTCGAAACACTTGGATTTATAGCTAGTGGCCATGTTCCAAATTTTTGAATTAAAGCTGAATTCGGGGGTTGCCTACTTCTGAGAAAAGGATAATTGACAATTGAGAATTGTGCTTTTCCATCTATCATAATTATGGTATTGCAATTTTAATGGTAGAAATGGTTTTATTGGCTAACAGGTGGTAGTTGTTGCGGGCATATACACTACAAATTGATGTCATGTGGTCTATACAATATAATGATTGAGACAGGGCAGTTTCATCAAATTATTTTGTTAACGCCACAAACTTAAATCCATATCATTGCCGTGATGGCAACAATACATTCATGTGTCTATTTAATACAAAATCAATGTTTGGATTTGAAAGGATTAATAGGAACATCTCAAACAATGGATTTGAACCCAAATGATGTTAACTTCAATGTGCATATTTAAGTCAAAAGGCTTTGCTTGTCATTTCTCGTTTAATCACCTTAAATGGTTGGTTGAGGTTGAGACATTGAGTTGAATAAAATATTATATGTGCTCAAAGCAATGTTGACGTATGGAATAACGTGATAGGACTCTGGCCCTTTCCAAAACTAGAATAATATTTTAGGGATCAAAGGTGAATTTTTTGTTAAAAACAAGAATCAAGTATCAAATAATGTATTGTTTTGAAGCAGCAATTTTGATTGATTGTGAGAACATGACTTTGAAATATGATTTAAGCCACTTCACCCTCAGGTCACAGAGGGCAACCCTCCGTGCGCATCACCTTGTTTTCTTATATTTTTAAGTGCCCCTCTATAAGCTTAATGCTTTAAGTGCATTTATTAATTTAAAACTTCACGAGGAGAGCCCCAAACTATTCTTGAGAGACTAAAAAATGCCGCATGTTTTTTTTTTTTCCTACTCTCTTTTTTTTTTGTGTCTTAGCCAATATTTTATACTGGCTCTTTCTTTTTCATCGTTGTAAACTTGCAAATTTCCCTCGACAAATTCAAGACATCTTCTACATGTAATCTTGATGATATAAGATAATTTTGAGCACCATCTTTTTATGACACCAGGAGTCTTCCATGACATTTTGGCATTGCTTATGAGTATCTTCTACATAGGGTATCGTTTGCACCAAATTGAACAAAAAAAAAATGTTCGCAGCATCTGCATACAATTTTATAATGACATGGAGATATGGAGGTTTGATATCCTCTTGTTTTATAAAAGCATTATATGTAAATAACCATTATGTATTGCACATTTAAATGCTAGGTTTTTTGGTGTATTTTATGCGTTGAATATTCCATTTTTTGAGTAGCCATCTCAGGGGATGAAATTTGATCTCACCTGGCATATTCTATAGAGGTCTTGGCTTGGTGATAAAGCAGGATTTGGTGATGAAGCAAGGACCTAACAAGGTCAACTTGAACTCTATATTACATCCAATCTAAACTCGGCATAAGCAAATTTGACTAAGCCATATAGCTATAAAAGTAAATAGGTATGCTTGTGCAATTACCCAGACTTTCTAAAAGAGCTGCAAGTAAGACCTACAAATCAAAGCGGGGCAGTCATATCAATGCAACCAAGCATGATAACGTTTATTAGATGTTTAATATTGGCGCATTATCTCACTTTCAATTTCAAAAAGAAGAGATTGATAATACCACGATGGCCTCACAAGAGGGTTCCTAAAGATCAAACATATCTGCACCCATGCGATGTATCACCAACATTGTCCCCAACATTACGGCCAATCACCTATCTATCTTATTCACAAGCACCAAAGCTATGAATTAAAAAAAAAAAAAAAAAAAATGTACTATGTGTCATGAGCTTCCTATTGCTCGTTAGTTCTATGGGGATGGTTGTTTGTCTAATTCTCGCTCTTCTTAGTGACATCTTCCGCGTAAGAACTATTGAGCAAATTGAACCATCCTTGAAGACCACAGTTGATTATTTCCACCATCCTAAGCTATCTTGCCATGCCAAGCACTTCCACCCCATCAGCGTGGTTGGACATGCATAAAAATCAAAATTAGTGAACTGCACCGCGTTTAATGCTAATAGCCATGCCAAAGCACTTTCACCTCGTCAACGTGGTTGACATGTATAAAAAGTCAAGAATTGGTGAACTTTTGCATCTTTGAAATATATTTACTCCGTTTCCCTCTTTTATTGCTAATATGTTTTTATTCATAAAGCCTTGAGGCCTTTTTTTTTTTTTATTTATTTATATAGGTATGGCTAGGTTTGTCCAAACCTTTAAAGGCATTTTTTCAAAAAGCTGCACTTGAACTTTCTTTGCTAAAAAAGCTCCCATTGTGATGGTCTAATAACTTAGTATTCAAATATCGGGTTATATATGTATACCTAATTTAATAGTATATTCTTAATTTCCACTTTCTTCTCCCTCTTCTCGAATAAAATCATTTTAGGGTTACATCTCTCTTCCTTGGTGATCGCGATGGCAGTAGATGTCCTCCTAACAGAATGGCATTTCTTTGGCCCATATCTGACTCTCGGGTTTGTTATTTACATGATTTTACAGCTAAGGGTTTATATATCATGTCTTCTTAATGCCATACCTTCAGTTTACTTCTTGAGTTTATCAGTTCAGATCCCTCTGCTTGCAAATACATGCTCACGAAACTTTTATGGGTAGGACGAAAGGAGGCTTCAATAAAGGCCACCTTGACCAAGATCGCGGGGAGGGCTAAAGGCGATAAAAAGAAGGAAGATCTTTGATTACCACAAACTGCCAAAGTGCTGGATCTGCCAAAAAATCCAATTAATCTCGAAGGGGAAGCTAAGCTCTACTCATATTGCGGAAGAAATTCCCATGTCGGTTGCTTTGCCTCACGAGATCCACTGAACTCTGAGTTCAATGAGGATCCTCTTTGCTCCAAATGCTCCCAAAGTTCAGTGTTGGTGTCCCAACTATCAATTTATCTTCACAAATTACCCTAATATTACGCATCTTTGGAGTTCCTCAGAGGGCCGAATCTACAAATAAGGTTTAGGTTCATATTGTTTTATTACGTCTTATTTCCTTAAACCCAAGGTCTCCATTAGATTATAATCTTCTGTCATGCTATTGAATTTTCAGGTATGATCTATTCCTTGATTTTTATTTATATTTCTTATCTATACCTCGAGTCTTATTCATGCATTACACCACTAATATCCATGTCCTCCTTTTAAGATTAGTTATCTATGATATTCTTATTTTCTACTTAGTATTTGTTTATAATTGCATATGCGAATCTGTATGCTTCCCATAATAAAATGTCTAAGCGTATCGTTTCATAATCTTCCTCTGTAACTTTGCTCATATAATGTAGCCAATTATTTACTTTGACACCTATCTAAAAGCGCGGAAAAGGCAAAATTCAAGTCAAGCGAAAGAAGATTTGGAAGAAACAAAATAATATAAAATAAAGAAACGATAAAAGCGATAATATCCTATGCAAACAAAGCCGACATACTAGTAGGTAGGGATATCTGATACAATCAAAGCCAATAGACTAATAGGCGGGGCAATAGGCGGGATAACCCAGCCGCGACCACCAAGAAAATATTGAAAAAAAAGCAAAGCCAAGAGAAAATAAAGCAAACATTATAGCAACTTATCACGGAAAAGGCGTGCTCCGATGTGATGTTGAAGCTATGCTTTGCGGATCCATGCTCTCGCCGCGCATTAGATTGTAGCTTGGCTAGAAACCGCTAAACATCTACACGGCTTAACAATGCATCCTACAGCGGCAAAAAATACAATAGGATCATGCAAACAAATGAGAGATTATGGTTGCTCAAACTAGAGAACCTAATCAATGTGAAAATAGAAGAGATGGAATAGAATCAAACAAATGAGAGATTAGGGTTGCTTAGAGCAAATAGCCCTGTCGATGTGTGTTAGATGATAGAATAGAATCGAACAAAGAGGGAGCTTAGGTTGCGGATAGCTGTCGATGTGAAATAAGAGAAGAGATAGAATAAGAAGCGGAGGTATGATAGAGAAGGAGTAGATATCTATGCATAACTCAAGAAGCAGCGTGATAAATGAAATGAAGAAGATGTAGAATAAATAGGATCACGTGGGGTGAGCGGATTCCCATCAAGGAATGTCGGTTCTATTAGTGCTCATAATAGGAACTCATGGCATTTTGTATATTTATACATGTCTGATTTTTAAGTACTTGGAGTGCGATTATGTGATGTAATTTGTTGTTAAGCGACAGTGTTTTTTGTTTATGTATCCAAAAGTGATGGTTCACATTTGGCCCAGTTGAGGGGTCTTAAATAAGGTTTTGTACCATTCATTATATTATAAATAAAAACTTGCCTTCAACAAAAAAAAGATGGTTTAGGTAATTGCTTACTTAAGTTTGTTTATCATGTAATGGTGCAATTTCTGATTTTGTTATTTATATTGTAAGCTGTTGGAATATTTTTGCGCATTGATTTATCCAATTATAATTGGGTTCTTTTATGACCCTCCTATCCCTTGATTTCATGGTAAATGGGAGGTATTCCTCACGCCCATTCCTATAATTTGTTTTCTACATTTTGCGGCATGGGCGTTTGGAAGTGGCCAATCTTGGCTGCGGGGGGTTCAATTCCCCTCGCTCCATCTTGTAAAACCCGACATGCAATGGTTTTGTAGGCAATATGTATTGGCTGCTCAAACAAAAACAATGCATAAATGTGAGTGTTCCTCTTGATTTTTTGCTGATTTTAGACAAAATCTACAATCTTTGACAGAAATTTGATGTGCGATTGGGGTCCAAGTGCAAACTATGGAGGTCATCTGCTGCAGCAGCACTCACCATTAAGGTCAAAAACATGCCTTGCTTTGGCTCCACTTTTCCTTATGAAGACAACAAAAATTTGGGAAAAAAAATGTGACATATTGTTCGTTAGCAATTGAAACAGCTATGCATCCAAAAAAAATTTGTAATTTACCTATTTGGGCACTTGTTTTGCAGATCTTGTCACTGGTAAACCGTTTCTTGGGCACTCTCCCTTAAGGAGAAACAACAACTTTGGGCGTGTATATGTCTTTGGGAAGACAGGCGTTATTGTAAGTTTTTCCCTAAGATCCCACTAGACTCCTTCGCCAACGAACTGGTAGTGAAGGTGAGATCTAGGGAGAAACATCACTTTGGGCGTGTATGTGTCTTTGGGAAGACCGGCGCTTAGAAATAAAGATTTTGCTTCGTTGTAAGTTTTTCCCAATCTATAGATCCTACTAGACGCATCTAGGGTTCCTGATGAAGGATACAAAAAGATGCGTGTGCTTATTCTTCTGAATTCAGATCAGAACAGGATTTATGGATTGCACATATCAAGCATCCTTGATTTTCATTGCTTCGAAGGATAAGCTTCCCTAGCTCTCAAGGGAGAAGAAAAACTTTCTGTGATTATAAAATCCAACAACGAAATTAATTCTTGAAACATTATACGTGTTACTAGATTTTGCCAAGAAAATGCTTTCAGTTTACCGATTTAATCATTATTTCATTTTATCAAAAAGTATTTCGAAGTGTAGCTGAATTTGTAGATTTCCTTGAATTTGTAGAATTTGCACCTGAAGTTGATTGAGAGGAACTTGCGGCTGAATTTGTAGATTTCCCTGAAATTGTAGAATTTGCACCTGAAGCTGATTGAGAGGAACCAAGGAAGGCAGATTTGGCATGACATTGGGAAGGTTGGGAAGAGCAGCTTCGCCATCCAGTATCTGGCAGCATCTTTTTATGCTTGGTCTCTGTTCAGCATCAGGATGGGCACAAAAGCAAGCCCAGAGACAACATAACTCTCATCTGCTCAACATCATAATGTGATTGAAGTCTGGCATCAACAACTCCAAGCAGGTCATTCTTCATTTGTGCTTGCCAAACCCATTCCAGCAAAATAAATATTCTTGATTCTCCCATGGCATGCTAAGAACAGGTTTCCACATGCCATCTCAGAAATAGGATACCATAACTGTATATATCAGATTTGACACTAGCTCTACCCATCCAGGCTAGTTCTGGCGCAATGTAGCCAAGGGTACCGGCCATTGTCATTGTTTGTTGAGTGGTTTGCATGAGTCTTGAAAGTCCAAAATCTCCCAAACGTGCCACAAAGTTGTCATCTAACAGCACATTTGCAGCCTTGATATCTCTATGTATAATTCTTTGTTCCCATCCTCCATGTAAGAATACCAACCCCTCTGCCACTCCCTTTGCTATCTCATACCTCTGGCCCCATGTCAAAGACGGTCTGATGAAAATAAATGCTGATTCAGACTCCCATTTGGCATGTAGTCACATACCAGGATCAATTTTTCATGCTGATGGCACCAGCCTCTTAATCTAACTACATTTTTATGCCTAAGAAGACCTATAACAGAAAGTTCTGCTAAAAATTGTTGATGCCCTTCAACTGACATCACCTTCACTGCCACTTCAGTTTTATCAGTGTAGGCAATATTCCTTTATAAACACTCCCATATCCCCCCTTTCCGATCATCGAAATCCGTCTAAATCCACTGGTGGCTGTGCTCAGATCTGCATAGCTAAACCTTGAAAAATGAGATTCTACACAGTTAGAATTCCATTGTGGTGGCAGAGTTGGAGCCAAAAGTTTCCTTCTCTTGAGGCGATGGCGATGGCGATGCAGTAGCATTGCTACGACATTGGCTCTGGCATCCAGTTCCGCAGTAAGCTGAAGTAAACCCGCAGTATCCATACTCGCTGCAGCAGAGATTATCCTCACAAAGGGAATTGTTTGCCTGAATACCACAGTCCCCAGCAGTTGTGCTGCTATTCGTAGTACCGTTGCATTGGCTCTGGCATCCCAAACCGCAATGCTGAGCACCCATTCCACAATAACCATATTTGCTGCAACACAGATTAGCTTCACAAAGAGCTCCTCCAGCTGCTTTCCCACATTCTTGTGCTGTGCTGCCTGATTGCACCATTAGCGCCAACAGAAAAACAACAGTTGCAATATTGAACATACTTTGAAATGTTGAAGCACTGAACATGCTTTCGTTATGCAGAAACTAAGAACCCAGCTTAAGCCTTTAGTATTGACATTACATCAACAGGGAAGCTTGGTTGGAAATACTTAGCTCAGATAGAATATATGCCTCCTTGGCGAACGACCTGGTCATTGTGAGATCTAGGGAGAACTGGTGGAGAATGGCAAGAATAACATGATAAGCTTTAGCTTTGGCTTTTGCGTTGGTTTTGGCAAGTTGACACAAGATTGATGTATTCTTCCCATTCTTCCTACAGGTGTTTCTGTAGCATATATGCCACTGGATCAATTCTCTCTTGGCCTTCTTTTTTGTGCCTTTGTCATCAATCTTGGTAAAAGCTCTTCGTATATGCCAGTAGACCAATTCTCTCTTGGCCTTCTTTTATGTACCTTTGTCATCAATCTTGGTAAAAGCTCTGCCAAGAACTGTCCAGAGATGTTGCCTTCTTACCCACCCATGCAACTAAAGTTGCTAGTTTTCTTTAATAGGTGCTGGTATTTCTGACCCTTTTTAAATGCTGGGCTGGCTGCTTTTCGTTATCATAAAAGTCAAGACGGCGACATTTCGCCCTTTTTCAGCCCAGATTTAAAACCCTATACTCCTGCATGTTTTTTGCATTTCGGTCTTCTTGGTAATTTAAACTAGGATAATTTGCCAGCGGAGTTCTTTCTTCTACTACTTCTTGATATTGTTTATTCTTGTGCTATTTTAACCAGTTCATTCACTCCATAAGTTCATATCTTCTAGACAAAAAATAGACTTCTAGGCATCTTAGATCTGCTAAATTTCTGTCTAGATTCTGTTATTAACATATTTTGACCTTGCTGTGTTCTGACATCCACCTTATGGTCTCTTGCATTGGTAATGATTATGCTGGTTTTCTGGATATTTCTGGATATTACTCTTATCCTGTTTTGCTGATCCAGTGCAGAATAAAATTAAGTTTCTCTGCTATGTTTCCAGGATCTTCCTCCTATAATTAGCTCCTGCAATGTAGCTTCAATTGTTTAGTATGACCTGCTGATATGATCCAGCCTTTCTGATTTAAGCTCACCTTCTAGTTTATGTCCCTGTAATATCTTTTTACTGTTTATCATATTTACATATTAACATAGTTGTTTATGGTGAAGGGCGAGTAGCCGGATAAGATCTTTGTTTACCTGCTACCGAATACATGACAACCATGTCTAATGCTTGTTTGTGTATTGTTTAGTGCAAGTAACTGAGCTTATCCTTCCATATGATGCTGTGTGATGGTGTTGTTTACAACATATTGACTCAGTTTTCTTAAAAGATACTTTGGTGACATCTACAAGCTTTTATTCTACTATAGCATAACATGAGCACATGTTTATGAATGAATATTCTACATATTCTGTTTTGATGTCATAATACGATGTATTGGTTCTTATAATACTCTGGTTTCTTTATTTGATAATATAATGGTTAGCAGGCTTGTTGTTGTAAGTCTTTCTGCTCCTGAACTTGTTTGGTCCTATACATAGTTAAGTTTGCATGTCCTGCACAAGTTTCTAGACTGTTTCTGCAAAATAGGCTTGACCATCAAATGTTTTTCGGATAAATCTTATGAAGTCTTAATAAAGTTCCTTTTTTTCGGATTATGGTCTTTATATTCAATATTTCTAAGTTAAAATATTCCGTATGGCTACATTTTGTATATCTTCTCAATTATATATGGTTACTGGACTATTTTATGTTAAACTATGTTGTAACATTTCTTTGATTGTTGCAATCTTATTTGTATAGAGATAAAGTTTTTTTGGTTTTGTCTATTGTTCTTCTCAAATCAAGGCTTGGTCTAGACGTACACCTAGTCTATTCCAAGGCTGCAATTATATGGTCTTTAAAGTTCCAAAAGTTGGCCTCAAAGGCTTAGGGTGCGTCTTGTGACGGGAGGGTTTAATGTTATCTGATTTTGGGTTTAACCCAAAACCTTGGTTTGGGATTAGGTGTGTCTAACCTCTTACAATGCTTTTTTGAGATTATGGAAACTAAAACGCAGTTGATCTATTTTGTCTCTATCCGGATAAAAGAATTAGTATCTCTCAACTATGATAAGCTGTGGAATCTCGATACCAAACTTTTGCAATTCAAACTCGATTGCATGCATAAGGAGTAAAGAAGTCCATGAATATATTGTCCTTAAAGAGAGCAATCTGCTGGATAAAAATAAGTCCCTAGTCACTTTAAGGTGTGAAACTTCGTAAAGTTGCTTTATATTTTACCATTTTTTAAAATCTGGATTCGATGGTTTACTAGGATGTGTACACTAAAGCAACTTCATAAAATCGCCAAAATTTGATAATATTGCATCCCAATTATAGTAAATTCGTCAAATTATTGGATATTTTACAGTAGAAACCTCAATTTTATGGTAAGACATCCAATTTTATTAAATTCGTTTCTATAAAAGTGTCGGAAAAATAGGAAACAATCGCCACCATTTCTATAGTTTAGAAGCAACTAGAGGATGATAAAGTCATCACTGGTCAGCTACCTAGGCTTCAATGGTTGGTTTGGGATTTTTGTTAAGATGAAGAAAGCTAATTTCAAACTTGAGGTTTGTAAAACCCTGATCTCAGCTGTCTATAATGATATGGAGAACCTTCTCTATGCCAGAATATGTCTCGAAGATGATCTTGGTAAGAAATTTCTCATTGGTTTAACTCACTTAGAGGATGTTAATCAGATGAAATCTTCACTTCAAGTGGATGTGGAAATCAATGCTGATTCTACTGATTATATGAATGATGATGTCAAGAATTGTCTCTTTTCTGAAAATGATTTAACAGATGAAGATTTGTTTGGCTTTGATGGTAATAAATCTGATGATCCAGAAAAAGAAGAGGATTCTGATGAGATACCTACTCTAACACTTCAAAATTCTGCAAGATTTCCTATCATTCTAGAACAGAATGTGGAATGTGATACTGCTGCCTGGGCTCATGCCATATGGAAGAGTCAAAATTTTGGAGCTCTTGCTCCTATCAATGTAGAAACGTGGAAAGCGTTGACAGGTATTGTAGATTATGAAATTAGGGTTGGTATCATCAAAGCCACCAAGCTAGAGAAGTACTTCACAAAAAAGGAAATTCCTCTTCCATTTCATCTCTTATTTTTTCACCAGATTTGAAGCAAAGGTCCTAGTTCAGGTATACATATTAGCCAGAAAGGAAATATGGCCTTTTCAGATGACAAGAGAGATGGGTTTTATCTAAAAAAGATATGG
Source organism: Isoetes taiwanensis (assembly GCA_021234155.1). Classification (NCBI taxonomy): domain Eukaryota; kingdom Viridiplantae; phylum Streptophyta; class Lycopodiopsida; order Isoetales; family Isoetaceae; genus Isoetes; species Isoetes taiwanensis. The sequence continues at coordinate 2,215,940 of JAJEKV010000050.1, read as the reverse complement.
AGAACTCACTGCCCGTTTCTCACATGTGGTTGTACCAAAAACAATAAGAGGAATGACAGAAATGATGAATGTAACAGCAGCATTATATGGTTAGACCATGCAATATGGTTTCTTTTGAACAATTTGGAGACTGCCTTCCCCGATTCTACTCCTACTGCTAAGATGGTATGTCTCACTAAATTGTTGCATAATGTGCTTAAACCTGCTGTTCTGGCATACCTTTCATATCTGGAGGTAAGGAGGGTTATGGTGGATATGACTCTATATTATGTTGCTAACCCTGACATGATCTCAAAAAGGCATTTGGTGGCAGTAAACTGGCTGATATTGCTGAAAAAACATTAAGGCGAATCTCCTTCAGGCATAGTCAACCACAAAGGACCAGGAGATCTCCAGCTGCCAGACAAGGCAACAATTCCAACAGTTTATCTGCTAATATTTTCTCTCCTAGGAAACCACCAAGTGTCACTGTTGATCCTAAACTAACTGCTGGTAGCAGCAAAAAAGTGGAGGGGAAATCTAAAAAGCCCAGTGATGGGACTTCCAATGATGAAGAATATTCGGTTACAAAAGGTGGGAACAATACTATAGCACTTGAAGACAATGTTCCACAAGAGTTAAATCCAGGTCAGATTTCTAATAATGTACTTTTCATGTTCAATATACTGTTTTTTTCTTCATGTTTTCTGTACTTATATTCTGGTAACCTTCTTTGTGAGTTATCTCATTCCTTTTTTACCTTATCCGTCTACCAAGGGTTTTTTATGAAAAGAATTTTCCCTTGGGCAGATGTACATGACAAAAAAATTCTTATACTTTCTTACCCTTGGCCTATTACAGGCAGAAAGGTGTTTAATTTTTTTATTTAGATTCCCACTTGACATAGGGTCTTCCCTTAACGTTTTCTGAAATAAATCAATGTTTTATAGGATAAACACAGTTGTACGGATGTGAGACATGGGGACCAGGCCTGTCAGAGAAGAAATGGGAAAAACAAGAAGGCATACTGAGGCAGTGGCACGGATAGGAATTTCAGGTGAAGACAGGTACATCATTAGCAACAATCTTATATGAGACGGGGGAAAAGCCAATGGAAGTGAGGGCCTGGGAAAGAACAATTAGGTACCTAATAAAGGACAATAGCTATGGGAAAGAGGACAAACTGTCGTCACTAGCAATAGATGAATCAGCAAAACAACACATAACAACAGGCAAGGGATGGTTTAATTGGCGAAATGGGCCGGCAAGTATGGGGATACAACTAAGCCCGGTATACAAGCGGACGGATGGAATTAAGAATAGACCGTCGAGCAATGAGAAAAACGGGCACACGGCAATACAGGGCTAAAGGCAAACCGGCTATTGAAACCCTTCAATCCAGGGGACGATAGATAAGCAATGAGAAATGGCTGGCACGGCATCACGTGGCCTAAGGCAAACCGGGCTATTGGAAACCTTCAATCGGGGGACAGATAGGGCATATCACATACAAAAGCAAAGATGTTGAATAAGAGTGCAGGGACGCTGGCGGTCAGGATGGGAAGCCACGACCTCGAATTGAGAAAGATAGATGGAGGAAAATAGATAGAGCGAGGAAGCGAATATGCAGTATGTGACTCGGGAAAAATAGAAGATGAAGAGCACATGGTAAAAAGAGTGCCGGTTTACACCGACATAAGGTCAAATTTAACAAAGGTGGTGGGATCTCCCTCCCAAAGACGATGGACAAGGAAGAGACACTCCTGATGTAGCGAAAGCTATAAAATAAATGATAATGTCATACGGGGCTGCACAAAGAGAGGGCTAATAATCGAAAAGCACCGGATGAGCGGATCAGAGAAGCCCACAAAGTACAGTTCAAAACTGTTTATAGCGATGCATTTGTGTATGGCCAAGAAGCCAGCTATAAGCACGATGCGGGTAATATAAAGAACAAGAGAAGCCCGCTAGATGGCTACATAAAACCTATGCGTCTATTTGCTGGCAGCACCCTGTGGGAGCTCGCAGGATGCTACACAAGTCCGGGGGCCTCACGGCCTGAGGGACGTTAATGTATATTCTATTCTATTCTATTCTATTCCAACCAACTATCAATCTATTATCCGAGATTGCAATTGAAAGAGGCATTTGATTACGTCTAAGGATAGCTCGCAGACTATAATAGTGCATAGCACCTTTTTCTCTGTGTCTTTGGAGAATTTTAGTATTCGAAAAATATTTAATGATGTCTTGGTGGCATCCATGCCTGACATAGCAGATGATCTTCTGAACAACACTATGTTTGCTTGGAGGTACATTGATAAATTGAAAGACAAGGTGTACAAACCCTTTGACGTGTTTGCAGATGGTTTTCCCAAAAAATGTCCCTGCAAAAATCCTAGCCTTGCAAAATTTGTGGATTCCAGTATTGGGCACATTAGGACCATAAACTTGGAAATTATTCATTGCCCAAAGCTAAGGGCAGCTCTTTCCATGGCCTTAACCACATACCAGATGATGATTTCCCCATAAATGACTTCATGAAAGATTTCACACAAACTTGTAATCACTTCTTTGCTGCACACCGTTTAACCTTCTGCACTTCAGTGACACTGATCTGCAGCGTATAAAAGAGGACATTTTAGCTATGGCTAAGTAGAGGATTTCTATCCATAAACAAGAGTCCAAATCAAGAGATTTCGTGGAATGATGGAAATGTCAAAAATAATCTCCATCGTGGATTCAAAAACCTCTATAATTCTGGTCTTGATAAAGCAAGCAATGATGCTTCATTCATTTGCCAAAGTGGCACATAAGAGAAATGGCTTTTTTCTTAGGCTTGAGAGCCTCGGATTTTGAAAAAATTACCTCTAGTCCCTGAATGTATTAAAAGCATTTTGTGTTCATGATATCACCGGTTTCACGGGCCTACCTAGCCCTTCAAGTAATAGGGCTCCCCTATCTCATGGGTGTATTCAAAGCTCATAAAGGGTGATTATAGGTGGTGACAAATGCACATTCCACTTTTTTTTTCAAAAGTTGTTGATTTCATTCGTCAATCTTGAACAACTTTATTGAACTTTGGCCAGAAATATGTAACTGGAATACAGCTGAGTTGAAATTATGGCTCAAAGATAAAGTCAATCCATGTTGGTTAATTAACTCATCCTATGATTTTGTCCTTAACCTACCCAAAAAAAATCTTCAATGTCTTCTCAATAGATATCACAAAGTGCTAATTATGAAGGGATGATGGATGTTATGAGGGACGTTACAGGTCTGATTTGGCAGTACATGGCTTGGAAAAACCCTCTCTCTCAACTCGTTATCACAAAGTCTAATTCTTCTTTCTCTACTAAATGGATGAAGATTAATAGTGATTCTCAGGGTAAATGGTCCATTGTATCTAGATCTGACTTCATAAAATTCAACAACTGGCTACTGTCCCATTGTTACCTTCAAATGGGTAAGGAAATTTGGAGACAAAAGAAAGGCATCCCCATGGGATTCTCAAGTAGTCCTGCATGGTGTAACCTATATCTTGCATGGTACGAACTCAGATTTATTATGAAATTAGCTCACTTCAAAAGAGTACAAGACATTCCGAGATTTCAATATGCATTCAGGTTTATTGATGATCTATGCATAATCAACGGTGGTGACTTACATGAATTCTTTTTCATACACTCTGATTGTACTTTTTATAATATGTCACATCTTGGAGTGAAAAATGAGACAGTATACAGAAATGGATCCAATGTCGGGCATAGAATCAACTTCCTCAATATTACAGTCCAAGTTTTGGACCCAAACATTGGCCTGTTTAAGTATACTAGATATGACAAAAGGAGAAATCTTAATTTTGAGATATTTAGGTTTATCAGGGCAAGTGGTTACAGACCCTATGGACAGGCATGCAAGGTTATAATATCACAGATTTTTCCATACATCTATGCCCATTCAAATTTAGATAAAGCAGTGACTGACATATATGAGCTCATTATGGCTTTTTGCAACAATGGCTTCATGAAAAAAGATCTGATTAGAATCGTTCTCAACACTCTGAAGACCAACAATTTTCCAAGCTTGCCTTTTGAAATCGAAGACTTCTCAAGATACTTAAAAAAACTCATGTAAGTATATTCATTTCATAATAGAGTAGTTTCATTCGGAATAGGTAGGGCCCCTGTGTTATAGCAGGGCCCTACTCTCCCTGTTGTAGAAAGATCTATATTCTAAGATAATATCAGTTGCCCCACCTATACTGCGGTTGGCGGTAGCTTTTTTTATATAGGTATGGCTAGGTTTGTCCAATTACACCTTTAAGGCATTTTTTTCAAAAAGCTTTCTTTGCTAAAAAGCTCCCATTGTGATGGTCTAATAACTTAGTATTCAAATATCGGGTTATATATGTATACCTAATTTAATAGTATATTCTTAATTTCCACTTTCTTCTCCCTCTTCTCGAATAAAAATCATTTTAGGTTCGTCTCTCTTCCTTCTTTGTGATGGTGAAAGCGATGTGATGAGGCGTCCTCCTACGTAATGGCATTTGCTAGCTCATATACGGCTCTCCGGGTTTGTTATTTACCTAATTTTACAGCTAAGGGTTTATATATCATGTCTTCTTAATGCCATACCTTCGGTTTACTTCTTGAGTTTATCGGTTAAAGTCCCCTCCGCTTGCAAGCCATGCTCTGAAAGTTTTATGGATAGACAGAAAGGAGGCTTCAATAAGCCCACCTTGATCAAAATGCAGGAGGAGAGGCTAAAAGCCTTTCATTACCACAAACTTGCCAAAGTGCCTGGATCTGCCAAAAATCCCATTAATCTCGAAGGGGAAGCTAGCTCTACTCATATTGCAGAAGAAATTCCCATGTCAGTTGCTTGCACTCCTCAGATCCCTGAACTATCAGTTCCAGCAGATCCTACTGCTCAAATGCTCCCAAAGTTCCAAGTGTTGGTGTCCCAACTATCGATTTATCTTCACAAATTACCCCTAATATTCTGCATGCTGGAGTTCCTCTGGACGAATCTACAAATAAGGTTTAGGTTCATATTGTTTTATTCTGTCTTATTTCCTTAAACCCAAGGTCTCCATTAGATTATAATCTTCTGTCATGCCAGTCGATTTTTTCAGTATGATCTATTCCTTGATTTTTATTTATATTTTTTATCTATGCCTCAGTCTTATTCATGCATTACACCATTAATATCCATGTCCTTCTTTCTGGAATTAGTTATCTATGATATTCTTATTTTCTACTTAGTATTTGTTTATAATTGCATATCTGAATCCTGTACTTCTCATAATATAATGTCTAACTGTATCGTTTCATAATCTTCCTCCTGTAACTTTGCTCATATAATGTAGCTCCAATCATTTACTTTGACCTGCTGATCTGTTCCAACCTTTCTGATCTAATTTCCAACCCTATACTCCTGCATGTTTCTTGCATTTCGGTCTTCGTAATTTAAACTAGGATAATTTGCCAGCGGAGTTCTTTCTTCTACTACTTCTTGATATTGTTTATTCTTGTGCTATTTTAACCAGTTCATTCACTCCATAAGTTCATATCTTCTAGACAAAAAATAGACTTCTAGGCATCTTAGATCTGCTAAATTTCTGTCTAGATTCTGTTATTAACGTATTTTAACCTTGCTGTGTTCCTACATCCACCTTATGGTCTCCTGAATTGGTAATGATTATGCTGGTTTTCGGATATTTCCAAGGCAGAATAAAATTAAGTTTCTCTGCTATGCTTGTTATGTTCTTTGTTTCTAGGATCTTCCTCCTATAACTTAGCTCCTGCAATGTAGCTTCAATTGTTTAGTATGACATGCTGATATGATCCAGCCTTTCTGATTTAAGCTCACCTTCTAGTTCTAACTTTATGTCCCTGTAATATCTTTTCTTGTTTATCATATTTACATATTAACATAGTTGTTTATGGTGAAGGGGCGGTAGCCGGGATAAGTTCTTTATTTACCTGCTACCGAATACATGACAACCATGTCTAATGCTTGTTTGTGTATTGTTTGATGCAGGTAACCGAGCTTATCCTTCCATATGATGCTGTGTGATGGTGTTGTTTACAACATATTGATCCAGTTTTCTTAAAAGATATTTTGGTGACATCTACAAGCTTTTATTAGAACTGCTATAGCATAACATGGGCACATGTTTATGAATGAATATTCTACATATTCTGTTTTGATGTCATAATACTGCGTATTGGTTCGTATAATACTCTGGTTTCTTTACTTGATAATATAATGGTTAGCAGGCTTGTTGTTGTAAGTCTTTCTGCTCCTGAACTTGTTTGGTCCTATACATAGTTAAGTTTGCATGTCCTGCACAAGTTTCTAGGAAACTGTTTTACGCAAAAATAGGCTTGACCATCAAATGTTTTTCGGATAAATCTTATGAAGTCTTAATAAGTTCCTTTTTTCTCAGATTATGGTCTTTATATTCAATATTTCTAAGTTAAAATATTCTGTATGGCTACATTTTGTATATCTTCTCAATTATATATGGTTACTGGACTGTTTTATGTTAAACTATGTTGTAACATTTCTTTGATTGTTGCAATCTTATCTGTATAGAGATGAAGTTTTTTGGTTTGTCTATTGTTCTTCTCAAATCAAGGCTTGGTCTAGACGTACACCTAGTCTATTCCAAGACTGCAATTATATGGTCTTTGAGTTCCAAAAAGTTGGTCTCAAAGGCTTAGGTTTGTCTTGACAGATGTTTTTTTTTTTTTTTTTTTTATTAATTAAACATTGTATGAGGTTTCAGTGTAATACATGCCTAGGTTTTGGCTAAATGAAAATGCTGGATAACCATATATGCAGGGTTAAGGAGCAAAGGGCTACACTTGATAGTAAAGAAGGTAAGCACTTGTAAATATTTACAATGACCTAAATACGTTGGTCTAAGCACCAAGGGGAAAAACGAACAATACCTAATGAAGGATCGTCCCCCACGGATTAGGTAGCGGAAGATGTAAGGTCGCCCGGTAAGGACTGAACCTAATCTTTCCTTTAAATGGATTCACAAGGCGATCAAGTGCCCCGATCTGAGTAACCGGCCATGGCATGATGGCGGAGCTGTAAGCCGGCAGTAGCATAGCATTTGCATGGGAAGGACCTCAATATGGGCACCAGAAGGAAGCTGCAAGAAGAGAAGAAAGGCATGGCCAAAAGATTGAAGGTATTTCAATTCCATAAGCCTGCACTTGTAACTAGTGGAAGCAGTAAGGAAAAAGAAAGTACTCAGATCTGTCAAGGGAGTACTCAAGCTATTGATGATGGGGAGGCTCAAATAGGTGATAGGCAGAACATGATGCAGCAGCCTAATCCTCTCCTTACTCAGTCCAGTGCAAGGATGGCCACAAATAACATCAATGTGACTGAATGCAGCATACAGCAAAGCATAGCAAACACCAAGGCAAAGACCATTATGACGGCTGATCAACAAGAAAATAGTCCTGCTCGACCCAACCAGGTTTGAGATCATAAATATTGTGATTAAATTTGGAAGTAGTATACATTTCTATCCTACTTTAAAGAGTATATTGGCTAAAAGATAAAAATAAAATGATGATAGGTTTAATATGGCAGATCTGGAAATAATAGATGCCTTAAATATGGTAGATCTATTTAATGTTGTCCATGCTTAGACTTAAAGCAGATATTAGCATGATGCTGAAGGTGCTGAACGTATGGACTGAAATAGAGTATGTTTAATATGAGAATAATGTATGAAACTAGATTAAAGTAGATCTGGTAAGAATAAAGATTCCTGAAATGGTCTTTAAAGGATTATGACTGACCTACTGACATAAATACATTATGGATCAGATATAAAAGTGGCTGACAGATTTTGAAGCCTAGAAAATAACACATGTGGATATAATAGACTAACTTTCCTAGCCTTTGGAGCATAGGCTCGGACTATTATATCATATTTGCATGCCTTTATAACTGTTTGTGGTTTACAAGCAGGGTGAAGGGCTATAAACCCAGAAGTTCTTATGACACCTGCTACCATGTTCATAAGCAACCGTATTAACGCTTGTTTTTTGTTCGTTGTGGTGCAGGTAACAGGAATTTCTGCTCCCTGCAATGTTTACTGTCAATTGGTGTATTTGAACAATATTTCTGGATAATATCTTATCAAAAATGTAAAAATGATGCACAAAGGGGTACTGTGAAAAACACGTATAGTTTATGGTTTGGAATCTCTTCTCTTCACTCTAGTAAAAGTTGTATTATTGCTGGCATACAAGTACAGCATGTAAATATGATTTGTTTTTTTCTTAAACTGGAAATAGTATGGAATATATGGAATGTATTCATGACCAGATCTGTGCTCATAGATATAACACCTGTATATGTATGAGGTTGCTAATTGTAACATTTTGGGTCTTCAGATCTTTAATGTTAAAATGTCTATAATGGTCCCCATAAAGGTCCAGAGTAGATGTAAAGGGTTTTTTTTTTTTTTTTATATTGACTAATATACTGTTGATGTAACGGACCTAGCAACCTAGCACCAACATTAAGATGTAAGTAACGTTGCCATTATATAAGAGTGCATTTTCAAGGTAAAATAAATGATTATGTGCTAGGAATACATGCATGCAATGTGTCCATGCATGCAGTGTATGCATGCATGCATGCAAGGGCATTGCTAGGTTATATAAGTGCAACAATATTATTCTTGATTTCTTGGGGGGAAGGAGTTTTCCATGGGGAAAGAAGTCTTTTATGTGATGGTGAAGCATTTGGAAGGAGATAGATTGCAGATGGATTGTTGAAGGAGCGAGTTGTGTGCGAGATCCGGGAGCGTTCTTTGGGGAGCCTGAGAGGAAGTAAGCGAGGGATTCAGTGGGGATCAAGCCTACACACAGGGTTTTCTAGTGTTTGTATAGGCTGTGTTGATTTAATAATGATTGCTTTGAGCGTAGTATAAACTTGGAGTTAAATCATATGAGCATGGTCATGAATAGAATAGAATAGGCATGCATGGTTAATGGATAGCGAGCATATTAACCAATTCAATAAACTAGTTAGCAGGGTTATGGAAGCCACCGTCATTAAGGTTATAAGTAGTAATTTGAAGGAAGTTGATCTAGTTAAAAGTAATAAGATATTAGTGAAGGTTGTATTTTGCTTAAGCAAGGGCATTGCATGTTGCATGGTAGAGATAGTAATGTTTATATGAGGATTTCCTTTGTTGCATGAGGTGTAAATTATGGAATTTCTAAGGTAAATTTGATATGGAAATGTGCCTAATTGATATTGGGTGGAATTCATAGTATTGTGATCTATGTGTAGTATAATTCTTTGATATAGACCTACGGGGCCGAGTCTAGGTGCGATGGTCTAGACTTCGCGGTTATTGCATGATGCTATGGTATTATTTGAACATCGGGCGTTGGTACCATATGGTACAACGTCATGCACGATTAAGTGGTCCTCCAATGCCGGACGCAGCGTGGATGGTGTGTACACACGTGGTTACCCCCTCTTATGTCACCGGCGATGTACCGAAGTTGACCTTGCTTTCGACGAGGAGGAATATTGGTTGCAATGTTGATGCTATGATTGCTTGGTTATTGTATATGTGTTTTAATGTTGGAACTAAGTTGCAATGGTCATGCTTGGTGTAATTATGCATTGTGATTATGCTTGTTGGACTAAGTAACCTAGATTGCGGCTGAGGCTTCTGGTAAGGCTAAGTTATTGTTCTAAGTTAAGGCTTTGTGGTGATTGTTTTAAGATATATCCTAGATCCCCGATCCCCACTTAGTCCATGTGACTAACCGAGTGGTTGATGGTGTAAGAGGTGTGAGATGCTGGGAAAGTAGCCAAGCTAAAGGCGAGAGTGGAAGTGTGTGGATTGCTATTCAATAAACTTGATTATTATTACTATTATTATTATTATATATGGGCTTGAAGTTACAATTATTAAAGATCATTTCATAGTGTGGGGATATTCTCGAGTAATGGGCAAGTACATGTTTGGAACCTTAGAATATGTACAAAGATTAAATTCTTTACCTAAGTGTTATTGTTGAGATGCATGAGTTAATTTCTTAAGTTTTAAGCTTAAGTAGATCCAATGGTGAGATTGATGGGATCTCGGTTACCATAAAGGTTAGCGGCGGGCCGAATCCGCAGTTGGTATCGAGCATAGTTGGATCCTTGGATGTATGATAACTTGAAGTCTAGATTCAAGTTGAGGTTGTTGGATTATGCTAATAGTATTCAATTGAATATATGTGGAGATGATGGCCTTAGAGGGCGTGACAAATTGTTTTTATGAAGGTATGTGAAATTGATTACATGGTATTTCTATAATCTTGGTTGATTTTCTATCTTGCAAAGCGAGATAAGCTAGAAAAATGTACTTCATCAAAGGGGCTAACTTTGATTTAGGGTTGCCAATGCATAGCATGGAAGTGATGCTTGAGGAGATTAAGTTGAGGTATTGCGTTTCACTTTGGTAACCACTTCTTATAATGTAGATGTGATCTCGTAGTAGCATACTCACGGTGGCAAGAAAAATTTAGAATAAGCGGTGCATGATATATAATGCCTATGATATTCAGGAAGGTTCATCTCACCATATCGGTGAATAAGATTCTTGATGTGATGTTAGGTGCATCCTTTGAAGCTAAAAATTGAGAAAACGGGGCAGCATCTATATATTGCTATCCGGTGGTGAAATAACAATAAGTTGCTAAGTTGATAGCATTGGGCTATGGTGGGATAAGGTTACAACACGATTGGTTGTAAGACAAGTTTTGAGAATGCTTAGATATGCTTATAAAATAAGATTGGTGATAGTCAGTTGAAGCTCATGTGTAAATATGCGGATGTGTGGCGATAGAAGGAAATGTCGTGATTACATCATGGTCCCTACTTGAGGTCTATAAAGTTGTTGGCCTTAGGGTTATGGCTAGAATAGTCGGTGATAGCCTTGAAAAGTTCTTGGCCTTGAAAAAACTTCTTGAAGTATAAGAAAGCTTAATGGAACAAAGTGGTCCGGGTTCGTTTCGCATTTATATTTAGAGAATGATATACACTTAAATTATGGCAGATTGAAGAATTGATTGGCCAAGATTGAACAATGTTATCTATCTTATGGATAAGGAAGAAGAAAACGATGAATAGAGGAATAACATATTTAATCGTGGTAGTAGGTGAACCATGAAATTGAATGAAAGAGTTGTCCGGATAAAAGCCCACATGAGATAAAGGCGAGAGGGGAATGTATAGACATGGGGAAGTGCCATTTTGAAAATCTTAGAGCGTAATAGAAGAGTTGTAAGTACATCTAGTAATGGTGCTTCCATGTATTGTAATTATTTGGCATGCTAGAAGTGATTGTAAATTAATGGAGGGATGGTGATTGCATTACTTGATTAAGGATCTGATCAAAGGATTGAAGTTGTGAACGAAATACATGAAGTAAAACTTCATTGAAATTGCGACAATTGATGCCTATAAAATCTTGTTGAAAAGACTAACCGGTGTGATGGGGTAATATGTATGGAAGTAGGCTAAATATAGAGGCCAAGTGTATAGCCTAGGATACTTCAATGTCATTGGATGAACTAATTAGAGGAATTCTCGTACCATGGGTTATAATTCTTATGGGATCCCTTGTATCAACTTAAACATACCTAGCTATAAGATACCAGGACTGGGGACTTGATTATGTATTTTGCTTGTTACTTTTTTGATTTGGCCACAAGAAGTCTCAAGAGATTACATATCTAGTTAGACTTTGAGTATCTCTTTGGAATGGTGGGTTTTTTTTTCTATGGCACGTACCTTCTTTATGAAAAGTTGCGTTAACTTTGCATTATGTTTATTATATTGAATTGGATATGTAGTATACTCATAATATTTGAGTTAGTTCTAGACTTGGTATGTTAAATTGAATGTTAGAAGTGGGTGCATTGGAGCTATCTAATATGTATCTTTCCTTTAGCTTAAATTACTTGTATGAAGCTAGCTTTGAATTTTCAAGTTTGGAGATGCATCATCTTGGATTGGAAGGCTAAGCAATTGTGTTTGACAAGGATGGGTCAGTTCTAAGGGACAAAAATTGTATTCATTTGGGAGTATGTTGAATTGAGGATTAAGATGTGAAAGCATAAAGGGAAGAGGACCCGTAATTTTAAGGAGACTATAAAAAAAAAAATTTAGATCAATGGTTGAGTTTGTTCCAATGAAGATGTCACAAAGGGAGATACAAACTAGATTTTTCACGAGTGCTCTAAGATGCACCCATGAGGACATGGGTTGAATTTTGGAGGAGAGGATATAGGACCTAGCAACCTAGCACCAACATTAAGATGTAAGTAGCGTTGCCATTATATAAGAGTGCATTTTCAAGGTAAAATAAATGATTATATGCTAGGAATACATGCATGCAATGTGTCCATGCATGCGGTGTATGTACATGCATGCAAGGGCATTGCTAGGTTATATAAGTGCAACAATATTATTCTTGATTTTGGGGGGAAGGAGTTTTCCATGGGGAAAGAAGTCTTTATGTGATGGTGAAGCATTTGGAAGGAGATAGATTGCCAGATGGATTGTTGAAGGAGCGAAGTTGTGTGCGAGAGATGCAGGGGCGTTCGGGAGAACACCAGAGAAGCAGCGGGATTCAGGTGGGGATCAAGCCTTACACAGGGGGTTTTCTAGTGTTTGTATAGCTGTGTTGATTTAATAATGATTGCTTTGAGCGTGGTATAAACTTGAGTTAAATCATATGAGCATGGTCATGAATAGAATAGAATAGGCATGCATGGTTAATGGATATGAGCATATTAACCAATTCAATAAACTAGTTAGCGTGGTTATGGAAGCCACCGATCATTAAGGTTATAAGTAGTAATTTGAAGGAAGTTGATCTAGTTAAAAAGTAATAAGATATTAGTGAAGGTTGTATTTTGCTTAAGCACGGGCATTGCATGTTGCATGGTAGAGATAGTAATGTTTATATGAGGATTTCCTTTGTTGCATGAGGTGTAAATTATGGAATTTCTAAGGTAAATTTGATATGGAAATGTGCCTAATTGATATTGGGTGGAATTCATAGTATTGTGATCTATGTAGTATAATTCTTTGATATAGACTCTGGGGCCGGAGTCTGGGTGCCATGGTCTAGACTCGCGTTATTGCACGGTGCTATGGTATTATTTGAACATCGGGCGTTGGTACCATATGGTACAACGCATGCACGGCTAAGTGGTCCTCCAATGCCGGACCACGGCGTGGATGGTGTGTACACACGTGGTTACCCCCTCTATGTCCACCGGCTGATGGTAGAGTTGACCTTGCTAATAAGAGGAATATTGGTTTGCCAATGTTGATGCTATGATTGCTTGGTTATTGTATATGTGTTTTTAATGTTGGAACTAAGTTGCAATGGTCATGCTTGGTGTAATTATGCATTGTGATTATGCTTGTTGGACTAAGTAACCTAGATTGCGGGGCGAGCTCACGGTAAGGCTAAGTTATTGTTCTAAGTTAAGGCTTTGTGGTGATTGTTTTAATATATCCTAGATCCCCGATCCCCACTCAGTCCATGTGACTAACCCCCCGTGGTTGATGGTGTAAGCGAGGTGTGAGATGCTCGGGAAAGTAGCCAAGCTGAAAGGCGAGAGTGGAAGTGTGTGGATTGCTATTCAATAAACTTGATTATTATTACTATTATTATTATTATATATGGGCTTGAAGTTACAATTATTAAGATCATTCATAGTGTCTTGGGGATATTCAAGTAATGGGCAAGTACATGTTTGGAACCTTAGAATATGTACAAAGATTAAATTCTTTACCTAAGTGTTATTGTTGCAGATGCATGAGTTAATTTCTTAAGTTTTTAAGCTTAAGTAGATCCAATGGTCGAGATTGATGGGATCTCCAGTTACCATAAACGTTAACTGGCCAGGCCCGTCACAGTTGATTCCTCTAAAATCATGCCCCCAGTTGTCCTTATTAGCAACAGATGTTTTGAGACACATATCCTATCCTGTGCAAATATGAGGTACATGTCTAAACAGCTACCTTGACATTCTCAACCTAATTGTCCTTGCGTGTTAACTTGCTTTGACCTCTATTTCATGTTAACCAAGTGGCAGAATATTGAGAAAATTACCCATTCCCTAAAACAGCTAAAATATTCCATTTCCTCTTATTCCCTTATTCGAATATTCCTAATTTAACAATTTCATTAACTTTGCTTCACTAATAAGCTTCCTAAACTAGACGTGATTTCATCTGATACAAACACAAATTTTGGGCAAGAATAGTGTAGCCAAGATTTGAAGGTGGGTTGTACCCACTAACTTTCACTAACTTTTCGTTTACTTTAGTGTGTTGAAAATGAAACCCATCTTGAAACAAGGTGTTAAAATCTTCAAACCCATGACCGCCAAGTCCCGATTTTACATAGACCTCATATTGGATTGTTGCATAGACCTCATATCCAGGAGTACCAAGTTGAAAATTTCCCGAATTTTGTAACCTTTGGACATTAGCCAGGTACCACAGAATATTTGCCAGAGGTCTCGCGATAACCGATCCCTTCTAACCATTGTAAGTTAACCTACAAATATTTCCAAGTTAATTCCACTATATGAATAGGTTTCCTAAACTACATGTGAGTTTTTCCATACTCCCATGTCTCCTCTTTTTTATTCCCAAGACAAACCTCTAACATTGAGCTCTCTCATTCCAGTTGAAAATCCAGGAGTATCAATTTTTCAAATTTTGTAACCATTGTAGGATATCTTGTAACCATTTTTTTTTTTGCTTTATCAATGCAGGATATTTTCAAGTAAGACAACTAACTTTATAATATTCAATTGAACTCTCAAACCGCACTGTATACCCATGGTTGGTTTCTCTAATGAATAGTTGTCCTCTCCAGACATGTCTTGGATGTTGCAGACTCTTGCAAGACTGGTGTTGCAAATGACACTTATTTTGGATTTTGCTCTGGGCTATAAATCTATCATCATCTCAGTTTTTGCCATTGCTATAGCCATTTTCTTGAGCTTCAGCTTAGCTGCTATGGATGGAATTGATATTGCTGCTTTTGGAATGCTATGCATATGGTCTAGTCGACCATGTTGATGGCATTGCTGAGATGGCTGGTAAGAGCCACTGGATTCGTGAGAGGACACATGCATTAGATGCTACAAGGAATACCATTGGAGCTACAGGGACAATGATAAATGCTTGATACAATACTTATGCAAGTAACTTATATACAACTGGAATTTAATTTGGTAAATTTCCCTTTATTTAGAATTTATTTTGGGATGTCTACTATGGATTCCCTATTGGATTTGCTATTTTGGTGTTGTTGGCCCTGTTTTTCCTGTGTTAATAAGTGTTATTCAGCCTAGGGAATTTGTTGGGCTAATTGCTGGGGCCATGCGTCCATGTTGATTCTCAGCAATGATAATCAAAGTGTTGGCGGTAGCATTGGCTATGGTTGAGGAAGTAAGGAGATAATTCAACACCATGTCTGGTCTCATAGAAGGAAAACCAGACTACAAGAGATGTGTTAAGATATCATCTAGCGCGTCTATTTTGGAAATGATACCATCTGGTGCTCTGGTTATGTTAACACCTTCTATCGTGGGAACTTTTTTTGGTTCAAAAACTTTCGCTGGACTGTTGGCTGGTGCTTTGGTATCTGAAATACTGATAATTAAGAAGCATCTCAGCATCTAATAGGTGGAGCTTGGGACAATAGAAAGAATTACATTGAGGTGTAATGCAAAGAAAGAAGAGTTTATCATACGACTATTGGGCCATGGATCGACAAATCCGAGGACCTGGGGTAATCCATCGTGTCAATTAGTTTTGATACAATGTTGCTTATGTGTTTCCTAGGGACATAGATTTCAAATACTTCCTTGACTCTCAGTAGAAGTATAAGCAAGTGGTGCAAAAGTTAATTTCACTAAATGAGAAATGTTTTGAGGAGACAATAATTTTCATTAAATGATCTCGTAGAGCATGCAAACATGAAAAAATACAAGGACTTGCTTGAATATTGTTCTTCCCTAGTGTAGGATAAGAAGGTGAGAAGGTAGAGTCATACATAGCAAAACAAAAGTAAAGAATGCAAGCCCGATGCTTCTTTTTGGTAAGCAAATTTCTAAATCTTGATGCCAACTTAGATGAATGTTCAGGCAAGAATGGACTAAGCACCAAATTAGAAGAAATGCTTCTAACTATATTTTCTATAAACTTGTGTAACATCCAATACATTTTTCTCTGATTTTTAGAATTATCCCTTTCTTTTCACGGATTCAAAGGTAGCCATATATACTCTCTATTCAGATGGCATTTGAATCTGTGCCATTAGCTTATCACCACCCACCGCATTTCTTGTGATTAAGGACATTGTCTAACTTAAAAACAGTAATATTGTCACACATCTGTACGATACATTCTTTCCAAAAGGTAGAAACATTTCCAGTTTAGTGCTCTGGTCAAATTCCATCACACAGAATAAGTACAATATCGTCTCTTCTTGATTAAGTTGATCTTAGAGAGCAGCAACAAAAATGGTTAGAGATAAACAATTTTATAGCAATCTCTAAAGAAACAATGAAGTCCACTGCTTTCTGTAACTCGAGCATGCGCATGTCCCTCAAAAATCCGATACAGCTCAAACAGAAAGTCTTTTTCTATGTATAGATTGGAGGATGGATCTAGAATCTACCTTCATAATTTTTACCTCATTGGACAAAGGAAAACAAACAATGAAGAGAAGAAAGACAAGTAATGTACCTTTGCATAATTTCCAGAAATATTAGTCAATACCTTTGTAAGATACACATATAGCCTGTTAAAACAGGAGAATCAGAAACTGTTAGACCATGTATAGGATGTTAGAACAGAAGTATCTGACAGGTTAGACAATAATTAAGTGGCCATCGTGACCTGTATTGAGTAGATTATACTTGGAAATTGGAGGAAGATGGATTGGCCACAGAATTAGATGGTGCAAGGTTCAGTACAGTTACACCACTTCTATCGATGTTTTAAAGAGCAGCACTGAAACCTTTCCAATGGAAAAATATATAAAGCCCCCAATAGAATGGGTTACATATGACCCAAAACTTGTGCCAACAATGCAATGCCAAGCCGGACCATAAACCTTATCAAAATCCTGCAGAATAATCAACAATCAGAAAACCACGCCATATTCCCAACGCGTAATCCACATGAGACTAGTTCTTAAAGTTCAACCTAAACAATTAATCTAAAAAGAACAAGATGAACAGGTTCAAAAGTTGCAAAAATCTAAAAAAGACTACTTTTCAAAGTTGAGTCCAGTGGTATCAGAAGTTGCAAAAGTTTAAGATAACAGAAGGAAAGGAGAGGGTAAATAAATAGCACCTTTTTTATATGGGAAGCCACTCTTTTGTAGTTCAGCTTGCTACTATCATTACTCTCAAGAGCTTCTTGAGCACATTGCACTGCATGGTTCTGCATAGGAGAAGCCATATCTACTGACTTCATTTTCAAATTTGCAACCACTGGCTTAGAAACAGCTGAGCTGATGACTGCTTGCTTCTCTTCCACAGGGCAGTTTTTAGCACTAGGCGCTTCGCAATTGGTATCATCAGATTTCCTAACATTCAACCTTGCATTTCCTTTCTGTGGTACAGAAGCCTTTACTCTTTCTATGACAATCCCAGGAGCAGGCCTCTCTGCTGCAACTTTTTGAGCAGGTCTATCAGGCATTAGTCTAGTCTTACCCGGGGCTACTCTTGGTGATCCTGCTAGAACAGTCGACTCAGGTCTTGAAGTTACTGGAACTGGTGGACGACTACTTTGATGGCACCCTTTTGCTGCTACTCTACTACTTGGAGCTGCATTTTCTGAGTTCTGCCTTCTCTGATTCACCATATGCCCATTTGAACTCCAAAACGGAATAACAGTATTTTTAGACCTAGCTAACGCTGCTGCCACTGCCATGGCCTGCTTCTCATCCACAATAGTAACTCTTCTTCTGCCCTTGCACTCTAAATCGAGACTTTTCGACATATCCACATTGCTCAACATAGCCAATCTAGAAGAAGCAGGTTGCCTTTTTTCTGCATCCAGCATTTCCCTAATCAGACCTGCGTCACCATTTAAACTTTTTGACATATCCAAGTAATTTTTCAGGGTTCTTCTCTGCTGTTGTTGAGACGAGAAATCATTCCTCCGACCTAATCTATGCACCTCGCCCATTTTTCTGTCTTCGTCAATTATAGGAGGTCCCTAATCAGCTCCAGAGGCCAGAATGCTACAACCCACTTCGTTTCTAATCGATTCCGGAAATCCAAGAAGCCATTCGAGTCAAAAATTGCTGCTGCTCCTGTTCTTAAGTACTACAGCATAGGATACAGTGATCAATTGGGCACTTAATAAGACGTCACCTAAGCGTCTTTAGCAGTCCAAGCTGAATAAAAGCATTGCCCATTTGTTCTCTCGCTTTACAGAGGTAGCCTACAAGATATCACGGAGACAAAAACTCAATCCCTCGTTTGGGCAGATCCCGTCTGCCATGCCAAAGCACAAGGTTTTCTGCCATGGCAGTGTAGCACGGAGAGCCGTTACATCCACGTGCCAGTGGCATGTGTGTGGAATCTGGGCCGTCGGATTTGGACCATGGCAGCCAGGGCCCAGGAAATAAATAAACTATGTTTTCGAGAAAGTAACGTTTGGTTTTGGTGCTTTCTTAAACGGTGCATGTGAGCATACATATTTAAATGTGTCCCCCTCCTATTTTTATTACCAAAAGATCTGCCCCTATGTTCACAATGTTTGGACTTATCTAGACACTTCAGCCCTTAGAAACAAAGAATAATGCCTCCATGATGTACCACATGCAATAGACCACCTCTTCAATACAGCCTCCCTCTTCAACATGCATATAAATGGTAGGGCCTGATTTCTCTTGTTTTAAGACCACACCCAATAGCATGTCTCAATCTAGCAACATCAAGCAGTATCAATTACTGAGGTTCATTTAGTGAAAAGTGGATTATGTGTGAGAACACCACATTCCTACCATCGTGCAGTATCAATTATTAATGTGTATTCACTAAAGAGTTGGTTCTCAGTATAAATTATAGATATGTGTATTTGCTGAAAAGTTGGTTTTCTTCTTTGTATGCCACCTCCCCATTTGTGTGACCACAATGCCATGTGAAGTCACCACAATGTCCAACACTAGCAGTAGAATGTCGTTGTAGTATCATTGTTTGAAACAAAACCTTGCATGCAAGTAGGACACTACAGACACCGAATAATTACTAGAGAATGACAAATGCCTTTTAATATCTTCTTTGCCATATAAGACAACCCCCTAGCATGTACCACATCCATGTTGAGATTCACATGTAGAGAAGTGATTCTATCATTAACTCTTTCCCTTTGCGCAGTATGATGTAAAAAGTATGATCTATTGATCTATCTATCCATCCCCTTGTCCAGAGCTTACATTTCTTGCTTATGGAAAAGCGACAGATTGGGACAGTATGCAGGCAAAGCTTAGGGGATTAACCTATATGTATTTCGGATATGGCATCTGCGTTCCTAGGGTCAGGCCCCTTATTTTAAGTACAAATTTGGAAATAAAAAACCCCTTAGCGTACACTCAGATGGTTTATACGCATACCACAAGTGAATCCTCCTTGAGACAGAGTTGCTCAAGTGGGCAAGGTTGTCCATAGTACCGATCCTCACTGTCTTGTTCAACAGAGCATTATAGGAAGGCTTCCCCTTGCAGAGGACCACTAGCAAAGTTGTTTCCATCTACAAGGTAGGTGCCCCCGCACTGCCCGGCCAATTACCGAACAATGATGGTCAGTTCGGTGTTTGCAAAACTATTAGCTAGTACTCTCAAGCAGCAATTGACATGCAACGCCATCTAGATGCCCTAGATATATTCTGCCAGACCACTAACGTGCGCATCAATTTGGCCAAGATTAAGGTGGTGCTCATCTCATCCTCATATCAGTCAAGGCCTCCCCCATTCACTTACCAAGGGCAAAATGTGGAGGTGATACCCATCTACAAGTATTTGGGAGTGGAGTTCTCTTCTACCATGTACTGGGACACTTCTATCTGGTTACATAACAACAGGCTGAGCACTGTATGCAATGCATAACAATGACTAGGCTCATCAGTCGCACCTGTTTAGGATCTTAGTAGAGCTCGTTCTGGTATAAGGGGTCGAGATCTAGGGCATGGTGCTGTCCCTTGCCACCTAATTTGAAGCAGGTGCAGAAAGCCTTCTTATTGCAGGCATTGGGAGTGACATCCACGGTCCCATGTCAAATTTTGCTGCAAGAGATGGGTTTCTTGCCTCTTCAAAGAGCAGCCATTGATCGCCACATCGTCTATTTTCAGTTGGTGGTCAGTATGGGCAGTGCTCACTACGGACAATGGTCGTCTCCCCAACCTAGTTTTCACTGTGTCAATGAGGCCGCAGCACCTCAAGAACTAAAAGATGGCTCAATGGCTCGCTGGATGGAATGTGCAGGAGGATAGGTGCATATAGGTGCAAAGAGAAGAGGATCGCTATAGCTTGAGGCAGTAGCTTGAAGCTTGCTTCCTTAGCAAGCTTGGGATATCAATGCCCTTGAACAGGTCAAGACAACACATTATCAGCACCACATAAATCTCACACTGGAACGTGGCCCGCAACGCTACTTGCTTATCCATTTGCCCATGAAACGGTGTCGGCTCATCACCTCAATTCGCATAGGTACAGACAATTTGTGAATCGAAACATGCGGATGAAATAGAAAGCCATGCTATATTGAGTTGGCTAGGCCCCACTAGCCGCTGCATGTGATATTGAGCATGGCCCGGTCGCGTTCTTCTAATCGATCTTCAAGAGTTCATGGATATCGGGCTTACCTCGCGTCTCGCCCCATTATATGGCACCACTGATGATGATCAATAACTTCTCAAGCAACTCAACAACAACCCACGAACTACCCGTGATTTTGTTGATCATCTACATATCTTGGTTAGCAAATTCAAGGAGTATCCCAAGCAGAGTCAGATCTTAGTTTGGTCTCTACAAAGCCTCCCTCTCGCTATTCAACAGACAAAGAAGCAAGGTACTTTTCAAAGTAGAAGCTTGCCATCCCTATAATTTGAAGAAACAAGGTGCAAAGCACTGTGGATTGCCCCCAAAATGCTATTATGAATAAAGCTTTATAAATGTATCTTCATGCGTCTGGTCGTTTAGTGTAGTGGTAATACACTAGGTCTAGCAACTATAGGTCTTGAGTTTGAGACCGCCCAGAATCGCACTTTGAACTGTTGGGTGTCAAAACCCAAGATTTAATGTAAAGTGGTTTGGGGAGGGCCCAACAAAGCAATGTAGTGTTGTCACATGTCCGGGTTGGATCTTTGCCCTAGTGGTGTGACGTTAAAATACTATCTATCTATCTATTATTTAAATTATTTAATTATTTTGAAAGTAGTATAGAACATGGATGAATCATTTCGTTGCATATGTCTTTGTTTTTCAAGGCAAAGAGGTAAGTGGCCAATATCACTTAAGATGTTGTTTTTCTATTCGATCCCGTGTTGACAATTCATGTGTATTTTTTTGTTTTGTTAAGGGTGATGCGTAACTTTTTTTTTTTTTTTTGATGTTTAGATGTAGATTTTGAACATTATTTATTAGCATGTGTTTGTGTTGAATGGTTAAGTCCTTTTGAGGTGTAGGGTTCGACTTAGTGTTGAATAACATGAGTAACATATGGGATTTGAATTTTTAAAATCACGTAAAAGTAAATCATTTATATAAAAGTGTCTAGTTTTGCTTTAAAAGCAAAGATTTCTACAATTATTAAAAGCGGATAAAAAAGCTCATAGACGAGTGTTGATTGTCTAGTTGTTTTCGTGCTACTCGATGATTACGCGTTTGCACAATTGATTTTGAATATCCCTGTTGGATATTGTTGAGATACTGCTCACGGAATTTTTAGTGGCGACGTCATCATTTCATTATACAATTCTCCATCGTCCATTCCATATGCTTTGTCAAGGAGTTCATTTCGAAGAGTGCTTTGTATGTTTTGCTCAGATATTGTAGATGGAACCCGCCAAGTGTTGGTACGGCTTTGGATTTGCGATTTCACATCGCGGCGCAGTTGTTCTTCTTCATACGTTTCAAACGTGCGGTAATGTGTACAAACGTATCGTATGCTATCGAAATTGTTAGTTTGTGCTTCAAATTTGCCTTTGATCTGCGGGCCATATGTCGTTTTATCTTGAAATTACTTGCATATATTTGTGATTGGTACAATTGTTTGCTTACTAGATACGTCCTTCTTTGTTTTTCGACATGACTTGGATACACAATGTCTTTCATGCGTCGAATTGTTAATGTGTCGTAATTTACAATTGTCGGGTGTATTTCCTTCTTCGGGTCATATCAACATTCATGTCATGAATACCATTTGGTGATGCTACAAGAGGATGTTGAACAATGTCGAGAGTGTTATCAAGTAAGCCATTTTCTTCAAGTCTAGAAACTTTAGCCAAGATTGCTCTAATAGAATATTCATAATTTGGATGTGAATCTACGAAATGCTTTGCACGTGCTTTCTTTGATCCAACTCTATTTCTATTCCAAAATTGTATTAATGTTTCTTGTTCATGCAATGTCCAAGCCATTACCTCAATATAGCAACACCTCTGGACAAAGCACACATTACAATTTGAACCGTTGAGCTATATTTCTTTAAACTAAATAAAGTAAGACAATGTATAATTGCGCAAGGCTTACCAATGAAAGTTACGTCAAATTGGTAATTCTCCAAATTACTCTTATTGTCTAGTTTGCAATGTGACATACCTACTTTGTGAAAGCTGCAAAAATGGAACAAAACAAATACATCATTTATAAAAATGACGATGTAATAAAAAAAATAATACACATAACCTCACTAAATATATATTTTGTTATGCAAGTATTATTGGACAACGACGATAATTTCCTGACTAGAGAACAAATATTACTCCTTTTCCCTTATCTATGGCACGCAAATTATGTTCAGATAATATTGTGCAAAGGAAATAACTTTGAATCCACAAGGTCGTTTCCTTACTTGTTTGTTCCATCACAAATACCATAAGCATCAATATTCCTAATCTTTTGTAAAGACCATCCATTCTGCAATATATAGCATACAACTAAGGGCCCAAGGACGTATTACACGGAAAAAAAATGCCATAATTTTCCATGCAGACAAAAAGAAATTATTGAGGTCTCCACCACCACATACTTCATCAGTAACAGTTACAAGGAATCGAACAAATAATGAGCTTTGCATTTCGCCGGTGTTGTAACATAGTCTTTTGAAGTGAGGCCATGAGTGTTGCCAAATTCTAAAAAGAAAAAGGACGACCCAATGAAGAAATGAAAAGAAGGATTATTTCGACAAACCACCGAGCTTTTGTCAATCAACAAAAGCCTCGTACATCGTGGTCCATGTCTTCCATAGATCGCGACCGAATTGGGGTTCTCCAAGCTAGGTAAGGTAAAATGTTTCAAACAAGCTCTATTGCTCGTAACACCTAATTGGGCTTCTCCACTTCGTAATAAATTGTCTTTGCTATTATCTTGTCTTGCTCCAAATTTGGTAGAATTGTGGAAAAGTTTAAAATTGCTCTAGATTTGCTACTTTGCTTTGTGGTTTGGTGTGGGCAAGGGGTTGGATGGGAATTTGTGGAGAGAGTCAAGAAAGGAAAAGATGGAATGTTTGTAGTGGCTTATAGTTTAATTCAAGTTATTTTTAATATCAAGGTGGGAATGCAACAACACCGCCATAGTCAAGAAACTTTCGGACTTAAATGAGACACTTGAAAATATAGTTTCACAATGGAAAAAGGAGAATCCATCTCAGAGCCTATTTTATAATCTATTACCACCGAAGTTTGTGTAACATCTATAACAAATTTCGATCAGTATTGAACTCATCGAACCGCGTGTACAAATTCCGATCATTGCATAATAAGTTTGTATACCATCAAAACAAATTATGATCCTGAATAGGGACTGAAAGCAACCTTCTTTATGCCGTGGTCGTCATGCAATTTTGCCCGTGAGCATAGCGCTAACCCTAAAGCTAAGCGTAATGTAATATCCCACGGATCTATTGAATTCAAACACCTTAGGAGCCGGTGTCCACTATGGTCTACTTGTGTGCGGACATGGAAAAATGGTCGCATGCTTGGTGGATTGATTAGAAAGTTAATTGTGCATGCTTATGCCTCACCTCAATGTGCAAGAACAATGGCTAGCATATTGCTTAACTGTTGCATGCCTTTTATCAGAACTGCTGAATGGGCTCCACATCCTCTACATTTCTGTATGTAGAAGTAAAATCAATGCCTTTTTCAAGAACTGGCTGAATCAGCTTCAGATTAGAATCCTTATTATTGAAGTTGCCTATTGCTGCCAAGCTTTTACAGGTTGCATATAAGCAGGGAACATGATACACAAGCAAAAAATTGCTTTTAACGCTTCATAAGGAGTTGAGTCATCCTGAAATGTGCCATGTATTTTTAACAAAGTAAGCCATGTGAATCAAAAATTCTTTTGTGAATGTAAGCATTATAAACCGGTGAATAGTGCAAAGGTCTAAGAGGAGAATGTGTCATCTAATTTACAAAGCGACTTGCTAAAATGTATGGCAATCTTAAGCAATGTGCGGTGCAAGCTTATAAACTTCAAAATGACCTAATTCATAATCGTTTCTATCTTACGAATTTTGGCAAGTTCGCATATATTTTGGTTGACAATTTCTTGATGTTTAATTAAATTTTCTTAAAAGTTGGTAGTCACACTGTCCATTCTGGCTTACATATATACCAAAGAATCCTCTGTTTGGTTTGACTTGATTAAAGACTATTAATCTTTGTACATGGGATCATCGATGGCGTCTCCAACTTTTCTGATTAATGAAGTGCAAGATCCTGATCCTTCCAAATAAACAATTAAACAATCTTCAAGATTGCAGAACCCTGTTAGAAACTCGCATTCATACACAAACTAACTATGATTTGGAATGCCAAATTTACCTTGCAGTAATTTGGATAGATTGTCTAAATTTCGCCAGTTTTGTAGTGCGAGATCCTCCCATTCAAATTGGATAGACGAATGCTGCACTATTACACATATACCACATCCCATTAGAATTGTGAGCAGCCCTGGTTATGGCGGTGTTGATAGAATCATCATTTCGATGGTTGGATACGAGAATAAAGTGAAGGTAAGGAGAAAAATCACCATCCTGTATTCATATTTTGCCTTGATATTTGGTAAGAATCGGCAAAATGTTGCTGCCGCTTTTGTTTTGCATTGAATAAAAATCATTAGTGGAAGCTATTGGTCCGACTTAACAACAATAGATTACCCGCAAAGAAGACAATGAAACAGATTATTATCCTTTTCAAGATTATATCCCCGCCAAATCGGCTAAATGTGACACCCCTAATGCAAAGAACTCCACCTATAAACGTTCCAATTCCTCGTTGAGCCCCTTGCTCGGACCAAAAAAATGTTACTTTTATTGTCTCTAGAAAAGCATCGAATAAAAAGAACCATCTTCTTAGAATTAAAAAGTGGAAGAAAAACTTGAAAAAGACATTGCTAAATTGGAAAGAAACAGAGATTAGGATATTTATTCCTTTAGAGGAAAAGATTTTACAACCATTCTCGAAGGCCACAGATTGAGATTCGCGGCGACCCATTTGCAACAACAAACCACACACCCGGTAATATCTTCATTACTTTTAACAATTTTCGCAGGTGCAGATCTTCATCATGGGCCTATCATTTTGTCATTTTGTTTGCAAACAAAATGACAGAGCAAACAAACAAATTCAAATCTTCATAATTTAGCTCCATAGATTTATGCTACCAAAGAAGAATTTTGCGGGGAAAAGAAAGGGGAATTTTAAGCTCAAAATCTTACCATAAGCCTTGATTTTATTGTCAACATGGGGTATATAATACTATCAATCGAAAACTTTGCTTGAAAAGAGGCTAGAAATCTCCATGAATCCAATGATTTTGGCCACATCTAGATGGATAAGGAAATGCAAAGACGATCACAAAAGGTACATATTCAAAGATGCAACTTTGAAGCAGAATCTATGAGCATAAACATTCCAGTTTCAATATGATATAAAGTTCGAATCAAAAGAAACAATAGTAGCGGATTAGTTACCTCTTTATATCGAATGGTGATAGACGTGGAATAGTCAAGAATGTTGATATATGCACCCATTACGAGATTAATGTAAAGCTGCTTTTAACTTTAATAGCTCCAAATCGCATGTCATGAAGAATGGCAAGAGCCATATATGTAGCATCTAGAATCCCGCTTATATCCGAATACTCGAGGCCTAAAATCGCACAAACAAAGTACATCAACCTTTGCATCAACTTCATGAACAGATCGCCCATACTTAAGATTAACTACAAAACTTATCTATAAATTTGCTTTGAGTAATGAATATCTTCTACGGCAAGAAATCAAGAAAATAAGCCAAAATCATATCTTCCTGCAGGAACCAGGAACCGATTGTGCAACAACATACTAACCTGTTCAATTTCATGGTGCTTAATTCCTCCTAGTCTGTTTATTCCTCAATCCAAAGTCGTGTTCCACAAGATTGATATCATGCGTATGAAGGCAAGACCATGTAAGAACTGGAGCAGGATTTCAATACTTCTGGAACAATCATTTATCTCTGGGTTTTTTCTGCTCTGAGCTTGAGCTATAATGGAAGAAACCCAGTTAAAGAGGCCGGAATCACCATTAAAGGGCTAATGACCACCTCTTCAATTTCGTTTTTCAAAGACATGAAAATAAAAAAGCATCTTTCGACTATGGGCCAAGCGCTTACTTCGACCGTCGGATCCGGAACATGCAAATCCGAACATTCTTTATCCCAGTATTTTTCGGATTAGCCACTGCCAGAATAGTCATTTGGTGCCAAGGCCTTTGGCCAGACTGACCAAGTATCTGTATTTAGGGCAACCACTATGGAAAGGGCGTCTATTTCCAATAAAAAAATAGTTTGTTTTAAAAATAAAAAACCCAAAGATAAATTCTAAAAAAAGGAATCTCTAGCCCAAAGGTTAAAAAAACCAATAGTTTTTCACAAAAAAAAAACGAAGCCCGATCAGGAAAAATAATTTGGCGTCCAAAACACGGAAAACCTTAGCGTATATTCATACGCAAAAAAACCAAAAAGTTTTTCACCGCTGGAAAAACAATCAGTAATGACGGCCGTCAGATTATCAGATATACCCCTGATATGCCAGAATATGCCAAAACCAACCCTCCCCCTAACGAATTGCCCCCTTAACAGGGGCAATCCAACAAACTTGAAGAACTACACCTTCAAGCTGGTTCCATTTACGAAATTCAGAAAAAGATGTGTCTCTCAATTATAGGTTGGACATAAGAAGCCCCCAATTTAAACATTATAAAACACATGGTAATAAACAATCTTGCTGTCTAAACGAAACCACTTGAAACAATTATTCTATAATTTTTTAACGTGCTTTCGATTGAACTAACTTAACGATCATGGTCACCATATATAAAGTGTTGCAAACTGCTGGTATGGACCTCATCCTTCAAGTTAAGGACTTGTCTAGTTGAAGAAGGTTGCCAATACTTGAAATCCATGGAGAAATAAGTACTCTATCAGCCGAATAAGTATTACTTACCTTGTTTTGTCAATTTTCTTGGGCATTCAAAAAATCTGCTAGAAGCAAAAGGGCTGCTCCAAACAGGCAGTGAGTCTAATATTGGTGCCTGGATATTTCTTTTAAGTTTTGGAGAAAATGCTTCTATCACATGCTTCTTATGGTGCCACTAAATACAGCAGGGCATACGTTCATGTTCTCATGTTCAACATCTCTATTGATGTTTACATAGTGGAAAGTGTTCACGAAAGCAAATGCAGCAGCTCCAACGTCATACGGTCATTTAACAGCATAGCATGTCATAAAACGAAAAAGGTTCAAAGATATTACTTCATTAATGTATGTCAGCAGCTGAACATTGTTATTGTTATTGCTAGTGCTATTGCAACTACTTATGGCCGAGTCCATGTCTTCCTCAATTAGCATAGACCTTAAGATATCTGAATGTAGACGTAGAACAGCTTGTAAAGATAATGCTTTTCGAACTTAATTGCGTTTCTTGGAGAGATAAAGCAAGAAAATCAATAGGCATCAAATAGTAAAGTGAAAAATTGTCTACAAATTGTATTTGAGAGATAGTTAAATTACGAAACCACAACCCAGATACTAAGCCTAATTTGTATAAAAAGATGGAAATGTGTCATTCCCCTAGCAATCTGAAGAAACTTACAAATCATTTGACTTAATAAGCAAAGATACTCAGAAAGAAGGCATAAGAAACATAACCACTTTAATGAAATAAATGCTCCCTAAATCCATCTTTCTGTAGCTAAGTTTAAGGTGAAAAATAAGCAGGAAGCCCTAAACCCTAACCTCATATCTGTATGCCTGTTAGCCTTCTCCAGTGCTTCTCGAGAAAGCTTCTTGAGAAAGCTTCTTGAGAAAAGCTTACCAAAGCCTCAAACCGCACAGACCTTTTACCTTCGGACAAACCGGAATGAAATTGATGTGTCATAGAGCATCCAGGAGTGCCCATTTGGAAAAAGCATTAGCGGTATGACTTCCCACTTTTGGCACCCTTTCATTTGGGGAGACACCGACGCTAACATGCCACATGGCTCAATCTAAGCCGTCCAATGGGGCAAAGGGTCAAACAAATAAATATGAGCCGTCGATCGGGTGCAGGGATATTAGAACAATCTTGGCGTCGCCGTCGATCGGGCGGACTGACAGACGCCACGATTTTATAATGTAGGATACTTGCGACCCAAGACGTTGGACCATGCTATCGAACTGGTCAACCATTCTGTCAATGTGTCCTCCCATAGTGTTCCCCTCACAGATCTCCCCTTCATTTCTCCTGTTATGGTTCCACAAAACAAGGTTCAACCTCATCAATCTACTCCACCACAATGAAGTCAAATTTGGTGCCACATTTGTAAGTATCAAGGCCATCTGGGCAATGAATGCAATTCTACTAATGGTCCTCCTCACTGCAAACGTTGTAATATGTACAATCATGCTACTGAAGAATGCACGGGCTCTTATCCCATGTCTTTTCAGAAAAAAAATGGTCTTTCAAGTTCAGACAATGCCTTAGCAATATCAACCGCCTCAGCAATATCCACAACCTCAGCCACCTCAGCAATCACGAGGCCAAAGCTCATGCACTCCTTTTGATCCTGGCGAAGCTCAATGTTATCACTGTCAGGAGTAGAGCCACACCACCACGGCGTGCCCACAACTCCATCAAGTTCAAGTACAACTTCCAGGCACGAATCAAACTGCCTCAGTACGCCTCACAGTTATCAACTCTGGGTAGCCAATTCGAAACAAGGCCCCCGCCCCATGTTGAAAAAACCACCTCACGCGCCTCAACAGCAGAGGACCCAACATGCTCCTCCACTTGCTGTATTGGACCAACAAGCTCAAGAAGAGATCTATCAAGCTCTCAATCCTCTGGTACAACAATCCAACTGGGTTGGTCTAGTCTCACGCCAGCACCTGGGTACCCGTCCTCTAACGCTCACGCCTCATGACACGCAACCTGCTTTTGTAGTAGACACTGTCCTCATGAGGAATGTAAGATGGTACATTTTTCTCCTGATCTAGACAAGTCATGCCTCGTGTTATGCCCAAAGTCACGTCAAAGTATTCTAAAGCTCATGCAGCCTGCTGAAGGACGCACGCTGGCCAATGTTCACGCTACTACACGCGCTCAACAGCGTCAGGAGGCGCCCTCCACGTCTATGACCACCTCACGTGCTCAGCCGTATTCCAATATAGCAGCTGAGGTCGACACACACACCCCAACATTTGGTCCACGGCTGAAAATAACAGTAAAAACAAAACACGAGTTGTTTTTTTGAAGATTTGAAAAAAACCTACACGTAGTTATATGGGGGTGTGGTTTTCCAAGGATATGATGTAGTTTTTCTTAAGGATATGTAATTTTTTTTTAAAAAAATGGGTGGTTTCTTAAGGAGGTGTAGTCTCTTATTTAAGGATGTGTTGTTTTCGCAGGCGGTATGGTTTTTTGAAGGGATGCTTTTTTTAAGGTGTTGTTTTTTAAGGTAGTGTTTTTTTGAGGTGTGGTTTTTTAAGGTTTTCTAAGAATTCGTGTATGAGCAAGTTGTCCACATGCCATTACTGCCACAAAATGGCAACATACAAGAGTTATATATGCTTGACACACTTCACTAGCATTTGACTTCAAACATGCTACCTAGGCTCCAACATGCAGGATGGCCAAACATGCCAAGGTGGCTCCAACATGGCACCTAGGTTTCAATATGCCAAGGTGTCTCAAACATGCCACCTAGACTCCAACATGCCAAGGTGACTCAAACATGCCAAGGTGGCTCAAACATGACACCTGGGCTCTGACATGCCAAGGTGGCTCAAACATGCCAAGGTTGCTCCAACATGGCACCTAGGCTCCGACATATCACGGTGGCTCAAACATGCCACTTAGGCTCCAACATGCCAAGGTGACTCAAACATGCCACGCGAGCTCCAACATGCCACCTAAGCCCAAACATGCCAAGGTGGCTCAAACATGCCACCTAGGCTCCAACATGCCAAGGTGGCTCCAACATGCCACCTAGGCTCCAACATGCCAAGGTGGCTCCAACATGCCACCTAGGCACAAACTTGGCAAGGTGGCTGAAACATGCCACCTATGCTTCAACATATGCCACGTGGGCTCCAACATGCCACCTAGACTCCAACATGCCACTTAGGCTCCAACGTGCCAAGGTGGCTAAAACATGCCACCTACCAACATTGTGACGCTCCCTGAATATATACGGCCCCCGGCCGTACACATACGGGGACTTTCCCCTCCCATGGCGACCATCCCGCCATGAGCAGGGCCCTCCGTCTATCCCGGGCCTTCCGTAAGAGGAGCCCGAGTGAAGGACACGGAGGTGTCATTCGGCCCACGCCTTCAGTGGGACTCCTAAGTCGCGGAAGCGTGAATACATGTTAGCACACAGTATAAATCATATAAAAATAACCACCACGAAGGGTGGCACATCCATCCAAATACTAACGGCAAATAATATGCATCTAGTCCTAAGGAAACACCCCAAACCCCAGGTTCTACCCCGGTTCAGACTCCTGTGAGGATGGACTGACGGCTCAGTCTCAAGAGATCAACAGACACAGGTATAACCTGGCGTTGGCTGGCATAGAACATCGGCTAGGGTTGTCCACTCCATCCGCCCCTCCTGTGCACACTTTGCAGATGGGTCGATTCACGCTATGGCATCACTATAGCCTTCCGGATACGCAGACTCAAGGTATCACCCCTCGAGCCTACTCCAGGGTTCATGAGGCCCTGGTCCGATGAGGCAGGTCAGGGAGGTGTCCCCTTCCAAGATCACAGTGGTTCCATGGGTGAGCTAGAGAATACGTGCCGCATCAGCGACCCCCGCATCCGTACCCGACTTACTCACCCTAAATCTACTCAAAGTGCATGGTGCCCCATACGGGTCACACCCCTACACCCAGAAAGTGTCAGACCCATACCCGGCCCTCTACGTGACCGGCTATTAGGCCTCGCCCACTGTAGGAGTCTCAGGAGCCTTTTATGCTCATGCAAGACCCCACCCCCGCTTCACCACTGCGTCCCTTCTCTGGTGCTAAGCCATTCCATAGCATCTATGACCCGGTGGTCTCCTGTACACAGGCCGCATTTAATGGGAAATACAGGGATCTACCTAGGAGCATACTACTACACATGGCTCAGAGGTCTCTACCCCCCCTTAATTCCCCCGTTTCAAGAGCAATACTTATGCAAAGAACTATCAACCCATCATTCATGAGCACGTATCGAATCAGAGATAAAGAGAACTCACCTTTGCAATCAAGGGTTAGTTCCTACAATTAAAGCATAGAGAGAACATAAGAAATGAACACAACAAGTGCCCAACAGGGGCGCTACCCTAGAACATCAAGCTATACTAACCACCCACCTGAGTTCCTGCTAGATCCATTATCATTCGGTATCTCCATCTTCCTTGGACTTGGCGCTCAGTACTGGACACACAGGTAAATTGGGCGCTCGGCAAGGGTGGGCGCTCAACTGCTGCTCCTCTTGGTCGACTATGGGGTCAATTAGGGATAGGGGTCAAGTTGATGACCCAATTTGGAATTCCCCATGCTGGCCAATCGACTTAGGTGCCGCCTTCCCAAAGCATTAATTAACTTAATTAACCCACTTAGACATTAATTCTCTAATCATAGGTTATTATCCTTAATGATTAAATTAGCATAGCTAATTTAATCCCCTTTTAGGTCAACCCCCTAGGTTACAATACCCCATGGTGGCGTACCTTTACTGGGTGACGTGTCAGTATATTTATACGTATACCGTATAAATACTTGGAACGTCACAAACATGCCAAGATGGCTCCAACATGCCACCTAGGCTCCATCATGCCAAGGTGGCTCAAACATGCCACCTAGGCTCAAACATGCCACACAGGCTCCAACATTCCACACTAGGTTCCAACATGCCAAGGTGGCTCAAACATGCCACGCGGGTTCGAACATGCCACCTAGGCTCAAACATGCCATGTGCGCTCCAAGATGCCACCTTGGCTCCAACATGCCAAGGTGGCTCAAACATGCCACATGGGCTCCAACATGCCATGGTGGCTTAAACATGCCACCTAGGCTCAAACATGCCAAGATGGCTCAAACATGCCACACGGGCTCCAACATGCCACCTAGGCTCAAACATGCCAAGGTGGCTCAAAGATGCCACGTGGGCTCCAACATGCCACCTAGGCTCAAACATGCCAAGGTGGCTCAAACATGCCAAGGTGGCTCAAACATGCCATGCAGGCTCTAACATGCCACCTAGGCTCCAATATGCCAAGGTGGCTCCAACATGCCACCTAGGCTCCAACATCCCACCTAGGCTGCAAACATGCCAAGGTGGCTCAAACATGCCACGTTGGCTCAAACATGCCACCTGGGCTCCAACATCCACCTAGGCTCAAACATGCCGAGGTGGCTCAAACATGCCACGTGGACTCCAACATGCCACCTAGGTGGCTCAAACATGCCACCTAGGCTCCAACATCCACCTAGCCTCAAACATGTCAAGGTGGCTCAAACATGCCATGTGGACTCCAAAATGCCACCTCGGCTCCAACATGCGAAGGTAGCTCAAACATGCCACCTAGGCTCCAATATCCACCTATGCTTAAACATGCCAAGATGGCTCAAACATGCCACCTAGGCTCAAACATGCCAAGGTGGCTCAAACATGCACGACTCCAACATGCCAAGGTGGCTCAAATATGCCATGTGGGCTCCAACATGCCACCTAGGCTCCAACATGCCACTTAGGCTTCAACATGCGAAGGTGGCTCAAACATGCCACCCATGTCAAACATGCTAAGGTGGCTCAAACATGCCAAGGTGGCTCAAACATGCCACATGCTTGCGGGCTCCAACACGCCAAGATGGCTCAAATATGCCACCTAGGCTCAAACATGCCAGGGTGGTTGAAACAGTGGTTGAACATGCCATGTGGGCTCCAACATGCCACCTAGGCTACAACATGCCAAGGTGGCTCAGGCATGCCACTTAGGCACCAATATGCCACCTAGGCACTCCAAACGGTGACATGGCATGCCAACTAAGCAAGGCCAAGTTTTGACTAGGTCAAAAATGAAAAGATGTCCATCTTTGGTCTTTTCATTGGGTGATGTTGGCAAATTTTGGTTGACATGGCTAGATGGTGGTGATGTGGACATGATGACTAGGACTTTCTGCAAGAAATATGATAGCCTTTAAAATTTTTGGTAGAGGAGTTTGGCAAGGGATAGAATAGAGGGATCTTGAAGAACTTAAACGGTGACACCCTTCCCCAAATCGAACCAGGCCAGGACTTTGCCTAGCTTCCTAACCAGAGGGGAGATGTCAGACCCCAGGAGACGGACCTCAAAAAGGTTGCGGAGGTAGCCTTTCCTGCCAACGATCCTCCGGGAGGGCAAAGGCCAATGCCCCGCCTCCTGGAGCTCGGTTTCCCTATCCGACTGTTGAATCCACCCTTCAAGTAACCTGCTTCGAATAAATTCAAAAAAATCCAAGATCCGTCTGGAAGAACTTATCAAACCGCCGAAGCGTCCTGCGATCGACCGTGTAGAAACCCAAGTGTTTTGTCGTTCGAGCAGTACAAAGGCTTCAGAATGGAGATTTGACTTCGCCATGTCATCCGGAATGGTAAGTTTACCCTAGGGACCAAGTTATACGGTCATTTTTGGCAACAAAAGAAACATGAACCTCTACATGGCAGTATTCCGCAGCCACCTCTTACGCCAATTGACTACGAACGTATTGGACATGACCTACTTTGGCGCTTCTTGGAGAAAGGGTGGTCTTCTGCCCACGAAACTTGGTCCCGAGGGTAATCTCGACATTTTGAGTCCATTGGCAGGGTCAGTTTACAATTTCGGAGTGGGAGAGTTGCCTGTCCGTGGCCAAGGGCCTTCGGGAGAGGACCTTTGGGGCGAACTACTTCCAGAAGGTTTTAAGGGTTCATCTTCTGGCATCAACACCCTCCCTCTACGTGATGACATTATGCAAGATCCTGGTCGAATCTGACTAGGATATGGCCTTCGAAACGTAAACCCTGTGTGTTGCTAGGTTATTGAAGGGTTTACGTTATGGAGGTCGCGATTTAGTCGGGTGCACTTGGGACATGGTCAAGAAGCTGCAGTTGAAAACATGAAGCAATAGGAACTGAAGGAATGGGGTTTGGATCTATTGGCCGATCCCAAACAATTTTGCTACTGCAAAAGGCGCTCTTGGCTTCTATTTGCCATTATGGGAGGAGGATAAATCCAAACTCCATTCCGTCAATTCCTATTGCTTCGTGTTTTCAATTGCAGCTTCTCGGCCATGTCCCAAGTGCAACCGACTAAAACTCGGCTTCCAAAACGTAAACCCTTCAATAACCTAGCAACACACAGGGTTTACGTTTCAGAGGCCATATCCTAATCAGATTCGACCAGGATCTTGCACAATGTCATCATGTAGAGGGAGGGTGTTGACGCCAAAAGACGGACCCTTAAAACCTTCTGGAAGCAGTTCACCCCAAAGGTCCTCTCCCGAAGGCCCTTGGCCACGGACAGGCAACTCTCCCACTCCGAAATTGTAAACTGTCCCTGCCAATGGACTCAAAACGTCGAGATTACCCTTGGACCAAGTTTCGTGGGCAGAAGACCACCCTTTCTCCAAGAAGCACCAAAGTAGGTCATGTCCAATACGTTCCTAGTCAATTGGCGTAAGAGATGGCTGCAGAATATTGTCATGTAGAGGGTTCGTGTTTCTTTCGTTGCCAAAAATGACCGTATAACTTGGTCCCTAGGGTAATGTCACCATTCGGGATGACATGGCGAAGTCAAATCTCCATTCCGGACCCTTTATACTGCTCGAACGACAAAACACTTGGGTTTCTACATGGTCGAGCGTAGGACGCTTCACAGTTTGATAAGTTCCCCCGGACAGTCTTGGATTTTTTTGAACCTGCTCGAAGCAGGTTACTTGAATGGTGGATTCAACGGTCGGATAGAGAAATCGAGCTCCGGGAGGGGGGCATTGGCATTTGCCCGCCCGAAGGAGCGTTGGCATGTTGGACCCCGCGTGGCACGTTTGAGTCACCTTGACATGTTTGAGCCACCTTGGCATGTTTGAGCCTAGGTGGCATACACCTTGGCATGTTGGAGCCTAGGTGGCATGTTGGAGCCCACATGGCATGGTTGAGCCACCTTGGCATGTTGGACCCTAGGTGACATGTAGGAGCTCGCGTGGCATGTTGGAGCCTAGGTGGCATGTTTGAGGCACGTTGGCATGTTGGAGCCTAGGTGGCATGTTTGAGCCACCTTGGCATGTTGTAGCCTACGCGGCATGTTTGAGCCACCTTGGCATGTTGGAGCCTAGGTGGCATGTTGGAGCTCGTCCACGTGGCATGATTGAGCCACCTTGGCATGTTGGAGCCTAGGTGGCATGTTTGACCCACCATATCATGTTGGAGCCTAGGTGGCTTGTTTGAGCCACCTTGGCATGTTGGAGCCTAGGTGGCACGTTTGAACCACCTTGGCACGTTGGAGCCTAGATGGCATGTTGGAACCTAGGTGGCGTGTTTGAGCCATATTGACATGTTGGAGCCCATGTGGCATGGTTGAGCCACCTTGACATGTTGGAGCCTAGGTGGCATGTTTGAGCCACCTTGCCATGTTGGAGCCTAGGTTCCATGTCACCCAAAATTTGCCAACGTCACCCCATGGAAAACCAAAGATGTACATCTTTTCATTAGTGACCTAGTCAAAACTTGACCTTGCTTACTTGGCATGCCATGTCACCAATTGGAGGGCCACATCATCTTTTCCATGCTCTTTGTGTTGGTTGTCACAAGTGTAACAACATCAAGACCTGATCCATTATACCTCTAACATTTATTTCTTATGGGTTTGTAGACCCGACTTTGTAAAGAATGTTTCAATGGTTATCCAGAGGATTTTTCTAGAAGTACAAAGTTCCAAGGATTGATCATGTAATGGCCCACAAGTTTACCTTGTGTTATATGGCGTCCGTATTATTGGACATGCATATAACCTTGTGATATTCATTTCCTTTCCTTCTAGTCTGTTTGAAATGTTGCAGAGTTAGAAGCTCCCAATTTGGACTCATGAGCAAGAAATTTAACAACTCCCTTCACGAATCGTCCATGTGAATCACAACAGGGAAAATGGATTTTCATTCCATTACATGTCCACATCACCACCATCTTGCCATGTCACCTAAAATTTGCCAACATCATCAAATGAAAAGTTCAGAGATGGACATCTTTTCATTTTTGGCCTAGTCAAAACTTGAAATTGCTTACTTGGCATGCCATGTCACCACTTGGAGTGCCACATCATCTTTTCCATGTTGTTTGTTGGCGCCACAAGGGTAACGACATGCGCTGTCAAATCCTGGCAACTTGTGGCAAGGGGAGCAACCCATAACGTTGCAAACCCTACATTTTTTGTGTCGAGATGGAGACAAAACGCAGAGACCGCAGATAATACCCTTGAAGTTTAGAGTGTTACAGTCCTTCCCATGTAATTTAGGAACTAGAAAGAAACCATGTAATTTTAGGAACCATTTAATTTAGGTACTATTGAGAAAAGTGCATCCCATTCAACGACTGAGATGGGCGGAGATGAACAACCCAAATTTCGATCTAGGGTCTATCCTATTGGTTGGCCTAATTAACAGGCCTGTTTGTGTTTGTTTTCCCCCTTGGTTGCTTTGCTCAACGGGGTGATAATCTTTAGCACATTAATGAAGATAGTGGTGGGAAGCAACTCTAATATTGGCTTGGCCATAATTAAGCATAAAACGAATCACAGTGATCTTTAACGAACCTTTGGGAGGGAAGCAAAGGCATGAGCTACAAAGGGAATGGAAGAAAAAAAAAATAGGCCGCATGCAATTCAAACTCGGTTTTGAGATCATGGAGTGTGAAGTTGTCAAGCAGAGTATTGCTAGTTTGAAGGCCTTAATTGGCTAACGTTGTTGATCATAGAAGTTTTATTTGATGGCCCAATTTCGGATCTCAAATTGAAAGAAGGATTTCATCTGTTAGTGCAAGGAATTGAATCATTGCCGCTCTTTTATTGAAATTATCATGAAGTTGTCTAGCACCACATTTGGTGATGCGATTGTGTTCTCATTTCTCAAGTTCAATTGTTTTTCCCAAAGCGATATCTACATTGATCTTGCAATCGTGTTTCCATTTCCCAAGTGCAAGTTCCTGATACCCAAGCAATTTACCCATGTTCATTGGTTGTTTGGCACAAATCTGAGCTTGGATCTAGCTCTATACAAGATCTTGGGTTCATGAGGTTGTAGCCCGAAGTCATTTTCAATGAAACAATTAGGGACATCATTGGAAAGGATATGTAATAGTGAAATAAATGTTTTATGCACGCGTGATAAAGGATAAACGGTCACGATAAATAATGGTCGTTATAGGCGGGTGCGCATCCGGATCCCGGTCTTCTAATCTTATTGGTCGTGGATTAACGGTCAAGATCAATCGGTCTGGGACTTTGATCCAGGTCATCTAATGTTATTGGCTCTAGATTAATGGTAGAGATGGGGTAGTTAGCGAGATGAATGGCCAAGATTTCATGCTTCAACGATTCATTATTTTCAGCCTTTGTGCTATGGCTATGGCGATCTCGGCTATGTTGCCATAGCCATAGCCCTAAGCTCGGCTATGGCGATCTTGCCTAGCCCTAAGCTCTCGCATGCCCCGCCCCTAAGCTCTCGCATGCCCTTAGCTCGTGATGTCAAGAATGAAGGCGCCAACGAAATCGGAGATTAAATCCCACCGCCGGAATCGAAGCGGTTAAGAATGCTCGGATATGGCGGGTATGATTTTTTCTCTTTACCTTTCTATTCTCCAACTTTTTTTCTATGGGACTAACATTTTTCTATCAGATCCGGCTCCCCGCTTTTTCACAATACTAAAAAAATATGGCGGAGGCTATTCTTGGCGATGGAGGGGATGATGCACACATTCTTCATCGAATCGAGCCGATTTAGTAAAACCCGAGCCTAAAAATCTTTTCCTTATTCATCATACGATCCTGTGGTGCTACCGATGATTTTGTATTTTATTTTTATAGCAGGTATTGTCTTTTCCAGCCTGAAGCTCAACGCACGACCATTCTTGTAGCATTCGTATCAACGTCCATTCTTGTACAACCATTCTTGTAACAAGCACCACCATTCTTGTATCATTCAACGCACGACCATTCTTGTATCAACGCTGAAGCAGAGCAGAGCATTCTTGGTGCCGAACAGAGCTATAGGTCTTGACATGCAGCAATGTACCTTGGTTCCCGAAGCCGAACTCCCTGGTCTTTCTCAAGCTTCTTGTTGCGAACCTTCTTGCCGGATCTATCCTCAGATTTTTCCTTCTTTTTCCTTTTGATTTTTTCTTTTAGATCACTCATAACATCCTTCTATTTATTTTAAACAGGAACTTTCTTTGTGTTCAAAACACTGCTTGGAAGTCGCTATGCCACACTTTTCTTTCTTGAGTAACGAAAAAAGGTGGGTCTAGGCTAGGCTAGGCTATGGTCTGTTTATGGTCTGTTTCTTGCTGTATATCTGTTTCTTTCATCCAATAATACCAAGGATGATCATATCATTTTTCTCAATGCCTTTCTTTACTATCAAGAATTTAAAATACGTTTCTTGCTGTAAAGCTGTTTCTTTTATTCAATAATACCAAGGATGATCATATTATTTTTTTCAATGCCTTTGTTTTACTATCAAGAATTCAAAATATATCTTTGTTTACAATCAAGAATTCGAAACATTCAAAATATATGAAGTTGTTTAACAAATAAAAAGTAAATCTATTGACTATTGAATAAGAGCTAAAGTAACAACAAATACAATTTCCAAAGATAAAAAGAATAGATCTGGTTGTTTGAAGGAAACAATGTTAGCAAATTAAAAAAAAAAAAAGCATATATCTTTTTAAAGGAAACGACGTTAGCAATTTAAAGAAATAACGTTAGATTGCTTAAAAGCATGTATGTTTTTGAAGGAAACAATGCTAGATTGCTTAAAAACAATATATAGAAACCAAATTCTTACCCTAAAAAACCACACTTAAGAAAACCACACAAGTTTTTTACTTGTAATAATTACAGTTAAAAACTACACCTTTCTACATGTGGATATTTTGCTAAACCACATGTTATTATTTAGTAAAAACAACATTTGAAAACAACTACTATCCACGTGGATATTTTGTTAAACCACATGTTGATTTTTTAGTAAAAATAGCACTTAAAAACAACTACTATTTTTAAAAACCACATGTGGATATTTTGTAAAACCACATGTTATTTTTTTAGTAAAAACAAAACAAACAACACCTAAAAACAACGCATTGAATTTTTTTCAAAAGGCTGTCAATTTTCTATGCATAGACTTTTTAGCCAAAAACTACACGTTGTTTCTAGCATTTTCGGAACAAAACAACAGGTGGGCTTTAAGTGTTGTTTTTCTACAAAAAAGACAGCAAAAAACTACACATAGAGCCAAATTTGGGGTTAGTGTGCGAACTCCTCAAAGAAGTTTCAGCCTCGATGCCCCAGGCACCCGCACCCTTGGATCATGTCGATCCTTGAGATCACGTTCCCTTGGAGCTGCAAGAAGAGCTCGTTATCAAGATTCCCCTCAGTCTCTCCACTATCTTAAGTTATGTCTCGCCCTCAGGGAACAATTGCTGCTACCCACTGTTCTTGTTGGCGCTGTCGCCACTTCCACACCCACGGTTCATGCAACTGTTAGGAATCAGCAGATTAATCATGTACAGATTGATGGAGCCAGTGCTATCAATCTTATCATGGATAAACTCAGGAAACAACTTGGCATCACTCAACTATATCGTGCTCCTTATGACATAAAGCTCGCCAATAGACACATCACGCGCCCTCAAGGCAGCAGTCCTATTCATCAAATCAGCATCGGTGATCTCAAATTCCCCTTGGAATTTGGTGTTTGAAAAATTGGGGAGGATCCTGGTGATTATGAGATTCTGGTTGGACGATCTTTCCTCCGCCAAGCTAAAAGCATGCACTATTGGGCCATTGATCAACTTGTCATTACTGATGGACAATTGAATGCCACTATGGATCTTGAAACTGAGAAACTAATCTCTGTTGAACATGCTGAACCGTCGCTCTCTCATAGTGACTCTGAGGATCTTCAAAACACTTATCACGTCCAAGCTCCAGCCGCCGGCTTGCCTTTATCTGCCTATCTTGATTATGTTGATCCTTGAGGCGATATGAGTCTCGATAAAGACCACGCTGTTGCATCCTTGCTTGATCCTTATCTCGCGCCTTGCAATCGCATTCAGCGTGTTGACATCCACCAGGATGTTCACACCCCTACAGGGATGTCGCTGCTATTATGACGCAACCTTTACTTGACCCAACTCAACATCCTTTATTCTTAAACACTCAGAGTGCTGAACCCTCAGTTTTGCTACAACCACTTACTCATATAGTCATGGACATGTAACTGTCATGGCCACTTGATAGTCTAGTATACGTATTTATGTGCGTATATGCATGCTTGGCATACATGTAGCAATATAAGCAAAGGTTTTGCATAGAAATGGGTTTTGCATAGAAATGGATTTTGGGAAAGAGGGCTTTTGGGAATATGAAGCTTTTTGCAGGAGAAGGCTATCTGGAGCATGAAGGCGGAGAAAGATTGCACTAGAGGGATTGCCGGATCAAGTGAGGATGCCAGAGCTTGGAAACCGCATCAAATCTTCTATCAGGTGGGGTTTGCACTATGGATTCTTTTGTGGTTGCATATGTTGTTAATTGGTGCATGCTTTTGTTTTGTAAGGGCCTGGTAAGGGTCGCGACGTGCAATCGAGCAACAACAATGTATTATTGTGTGATTCATAGTATGTTAATTTAGCTTTGCCAGATGGATTTGATTGGGAGACGATGAGCTGCAACAAAGGGGTTTCGTTTGCAACAAGGCATCACGTTTGAAGCCGTAATTCTTTGAAAACCCTTGGAAACTACTTGGAACAAGTCGTTTTGGATTGCAAAAGAGCTGAATCACTTGCAAAAGCACCGTTTTAGAAGAATCAAGGGCCAAATTGGCGGAACTAGAGGTCGGAATAGCCATTCTGCATGCAACCCAACTGCCTCAAAATGGGCCGAACTCAGTTGAATCATGTTGGAATCTTCCTGGAACGGGCCGAAATTCATATAGGAAGGGCCGATTTGATGATTAAATGCAGTCTGGAGACTGTTGGTTGCCTCTGGGAAATGTTTTGCTTCACCAAAGATCTCTGGCCGGGCTAACACCGGATCATGTGCCTGGATCGCATCAAATCCTTAGAAGATGGCCCGGACCGCTAAATCGATGCATGGGCTTTAGAATTTGCGATGGGGGCCTGAGGCCGGCCGTTTGACCTTTTATTGGCTCGAAATTGAGTCAAAGTGCCAAAGCGGGTTCGCTTGGCGAACTAAAAAGTCGCAGGCGAACCAGCGGATAAGCCCCATCACGAACCCTGAGGGGATGTGGCATCGAGGGTTTGCGGCGCAATCGCTGCGTGGCATTCTTGCCGGGTTAAATGCCGCGAACCCAAACCCGGTCTTGTCGGGCGGCAGCGGTAGGGAGTCACGCGCGTTGGGCCAGCGACCCTACCGGGTTCGCCTGGGCGAACCCCAGGTCACTTCGGGGTCGGGTACAGGTCACTTCGGGGTCGGGTACAGGCCAGGCGTTTTCAGCGAGGGGCCCCCGCCGGGTTCGCTTGGGCGAACCCAAAAGCGTGGCAGGGGGCGGGATCCACGGCAGAAATCAGCATTTGGCTCCCAAGCATCAATCATTTGAAAGTTGGATTTCCGCAGAAATCAAATTTTTTTTCTTTGCTCACGATCTGGGATCATGCACATTGCTTTGATCATATTTCTGTAGCATTTTTTAACAGGAAAATTCGAATCCGACAACAAATTCATCAAATCAGTGAATTGTTTGTGTGAAATCGCTGTTGAAGATGAACGTGGAAGAATGGTAGCTCTGAGAAAGGAGTTTGAGAAGCTCCGAGCATCTCTGTTTCATGACAGGATTGCATCCGCCTTGAATGATCAACAAAAGCTTTGTAGGAGCCCCTGCTTTGACAGCCTCTAAAGCAGTTTCTTCGGGCCAAGATTTACAAACAGCCCACAAAACGGACATGGCATGATGGGTAGATTTATCAGAAACCCTTCTCAAAACTCCCACCAACGAAGGAATGGTACAATTTTGTTCTTGAAGGGCAGCTCTCCCTTCGCACTAGAACACAATAGCTCTAATATGGAAACCGCATTTTCTATACATTCCCTGCGCCCCAAAACTGAGTATGTGGACAAGAGGAAGAACAAATCCCATCTGCACCACCATGGGCTCCGACCATTTTGCTTTCGCGCAAATCGCCCTCAAACAGCTTTTAATCCGACTAGAACGGTATCCTCCCTTTCATCCTGAATCAGATCCAGAACACGAGAACCCAGAAAATTAAAGCTCCTTCCAACATGAAAGCCCAAATCTTCGCCATTGCAGAATCTCTGTAAGCTTTGCAACATTCATCCTCTCTTCTATACCCGCATCCTTGAGGATCTTCCCCAAGACGGAGAGCTTAGTTACCTCTGCAAGCTTGGATTTGGAAGCCGAATCCAATGGCAACAAGCGCCCCCTGCCACGCTTTTGGGTTCGCCCAGGCGAACCCTGCGGGGGCCCCACGCTGAAAACGCATGGCCTGTACCCGACCGGCGAAGTGACACGGGGTTAGCCCAGGCCGGAGAGGGTAGGGTCATTTGTAGGTTGTATAACATCGATCCGTAGTGATGGGTTATTAAAGCGAACCTGGTAGGATCGGGATGGCGTGACTCTCGCCTCGCCACCGCTGACCGGTTACCGGGGGTTTGGGTTAACCAGCGAACCGTAATGCCACGCATTTGCCAGCGCCGCCACGTCCCCCTGCGGGTTCGCCTGGGCAAATCCCGCGGGTTCGCCTGGGCGAATTTTGGGGGTTCGCTTGGGCGAACCCGGCTGGCTCCTGGACTAAATTTCGGGAGCCGATCGGAGCACCGAGTTTCGAGGTCCCTGTTTGAGCTACTGTGTTAAGTCATTGATAATTTTGTTGGACTTATTGTTGCTTTGCTTAGTGTAATTGCTTTGTTGTTGGCTTCTTAAATAAAAAGCTTAGGTAACCATTGAGGGAATTGGGTCGTGTCTTGGCTTAAGGAGAGACTTAGCCAGCAGAGGAAATTCGAGTGTGAAGAGCTGGCCATAATCATAACAAATAGTAAGAACTTGTATTTTATGAATGATTGAAGTCATTTAAATAAGAGAATATGTGATACCATTATAGGAATAATTAGTTAATTGGAAGTTTAGCTCCTAGAGATGTCCTGAAGAGGGAGTCTGGGTCTACGATCACTTGCGGAAGATAGAAGCAGTTACGCTCATGAGACCTTATGGATTCTTAAGCTGGAAGCACTGAGTTGAGGGTTCATATAAGTTGTGCCAATTAAATTCATGAGCTAAGGATGTGGATTTTAGTATAAAACATGAGTAAACATATCTAAGTGATTTATTATAAGCATTGGACATGGAGATGGAACTTGGGGCTTTGTAGCTATGGAGATGGAGTCATGCTAAGGAATATCACACAGATACTGGATATAGACGGTCTCTCGGCATCAATCGGCATCAATGGTAATTAAGGTGGTATATGGATAATTTAAATTCAATTACTAAGGAGGTGCTTAAGTGTCGGGATAGAGATACATAACTATTGGGACTTACACTGATCTTTGGACAAGCTACTTCAACTTGGGCAGGTTGTATGGGCAACATTAGCAGCAGTATCATCTAGGCACATGTATAGTAAGCATCT
This sequence comes from Isoetes taiwanensis, assembly GCA_021234155.1. Classification (NCBI taxonomy): domain Eukaryota; kingdom Viridiplantae; phylum Streptophyta; class Lycopodiopsida; order Isoetales; family Isoetaceae; genus Isoetes; species Isoetes taiwanensis. The sequence continues at coordinate 2,171,217 of JAJEKV010000050.1, read as the reverse complement.
AATGAACATCACATGCTATGGTCTTTGCATTGTTCCATTGTTGTCTTGGTATTTGATTATGTCTGTTGAAACCTCTGGGGTCGGACTTCTAGGTTCGGTGGCCTAGATTGCTCTGGCATGCTCATGTTCATCTGTGATTCTGTGGTATTTTTGTGCTCTGTGACACCAGGCATAGTTTCCCTGATCAGGATGCTACGTCAACTCTTGTGACTCCATGGTAAGAGGTCCTCCAGCGCCAGACATGGGCTGGGAAGGGTATACGCATACGAAGTTTACCCCACCAACTCCGCCAACGGGGCTTGGAATGTGAGCTGGCGAGGCATTTCTCTGCTAACAGGACCTGCATGTAGGCTAGCTGAGCTTCCCATTGTCCCGGAGCTATGTGTCATGATGGTTTGGTATTTTGGCTATGTTCTTTACTTTTGATGTTCATGTTTGGTATTTCTTTGGACTATGTTGTCTTGTTCTTAGCACTGTATTCACGTAGGATTTTCCATCTGTGTTTGTGTATCCAAGATTCCAGAGTATTTCCATGCATGCAATGGCAGCCAGGGATCTCCGCTTAGTCAAGAGGACTAAACCTAGTGAGTGCATGTGCAGTGAACAAGCAAGGTAGTGGTTGCGCGGATGGCAGCAATGTAGCTGAGGATCGTGGTTGTGATCTGGAGTTAAAAAGCTTTTGTTTAACTTGCTTAACAATGTTTATACATTGAGAGTATTGTGGATAATAAATCGTTTGAATTTGTATTCTTGATGGATAGTGGGGTTATATTGTATCTCAATGAGGATGGATTTCTAGTAATGGTTTAAGTTTCAATTGCGCAAAAGGAAGATTCAATTCTTCACCACCATTAACAAGCTAGAATGTGCAAGGTTTGACAAGATCCCAAGTTGCCTGGAGGGTCAACTCGGCAGGCTCATCACAGGACACGGATGTCATTTCGCATATTCAGACTTCGGAAGTTGGAATCATTGACTTAAGAGACAACCAATCAATCAGGTCGCACCCTCAGTCTCTTCAAAAAATTCAAACACATTTTCGCGTGGAGTTATAAAGATTTAAGAGGTATCATAAAAGTGTTGGAAGTGTTAGAATATGATCACCCTGCCAACTCAGCATAGATGATGTGTCAGTCCATGTCATATATTGAGTCGTAACTGTTTAAGGAAGAGTCGCATCTGGTCGATGCTTTTGTATAAGTTCTCTATTCTTAATACAAATCTAACTACCTATTCTCCAAGGCTACTTTCTCTATTTAACAATGATTTTGATTTGTCGAGGTGTAATGGTCTTCGCTTTCATTGTTATTTAATTAGAATCTGTGACAGCCAATTTGTTCTCTCGACACTTCATCTCAAGATTTACAAATTGAATTTATCCTCTGCTAAGGCGCTTTGTCTAATTCCTTTGCTTTTTAGTCGCTTTTTTAAAGTATCTTCTTTTCTGCGGTTTCCGTGGCTGGACCATCTCACAAAGCAGTGTTTCTGAAATATCGCTAAAAATATTAGTCATGCATGGACTGGAACAGTATTTATCCGAATAATGAGCCAGCAAATCAAACGCATTTCATTCATTTCTTATCGAAGGTGAACTGATGGCTTTGATCGATTAAGGAGGATGGATGTCCCTTTAATAATGAATTGATAGCTTAGTGGCATTTATCGCCATTTGCATGGAAAATCATAGAATGTATGTATACAACTCTCTCGAGGCTCATAGGGTTGATTTGGGCTGCCAAGAACAAAGCATTTGTCCAGAGAAAAGGATGATACTGAAGTTAAAAAGAAGATGTTAAAAAGGATCAAAACTACAGCTCTTTCCATGCCAAAGTACAATTGTGAGTTTCAAAAAGATCAACACCCCAACTTGAATTTAAGGAAAGGCAGTCACTTTCCTATTTTCTGCTCTAAATTTAAGTTTCCACATTTCTTTCATTGAAGAGGAGGTTAGTAAGTTGAAATGATTAGACAACCTGCATAACCGGGATCCGTAAAAATAATTAGTACCATTAGGCAGATAAAGAACTTTAGCAAGGAAGAGAGAGGATGATTGAGCTTGGAAGGAACGCCCAGATAGCAAGAATGGAGACGAGTTGTCTCGCTTTGGAATGCCAAAGCGGCACAAGAATGATGGAGACCGCTGCATTGAAGAGTTAAAGGCAAAAATAAGTGGTGAAATATATTTTGCTCTAAACCGGAGGCTTGCCTTCCAAAGGTTAGTGTTGAAGCATTACGGTGAGCATGAAAAAGAAGGAAAGATTTAAAACTTTCACCGAATTCAGATTACAGAAAGTGAAATATTTAGAAGCTGTAGACAATTGATGGATTCATATATCAAAAATGTCTATCATAACTATGAAAAGCAAAAGTTGCCCTCGGTTTGCCATGGAAGATGCATAGGCCGCATGTGGATTGGTCTTCAATCCAAAAATATAAATTGAGTATGGCATTACCATGTGAACATGTCCCATATTTGCATGTCGATGCTTTTGTGTATGAAAAGAAGACATGTTTTGTGTTTGAAGGAAGTTCCCCAAGAAGTTTTTTGTGGAACTTCATCTAGAGGTTGCAGAAGAAGACTTGCGATTCAGCAGCAAAGGTAAGCAGAGGTAGGCACTAGTAGTGCATTTGTTTCCACCATAAGTTTTCCAAATTTTGTTACACTGTATTTCACTGTATTTTCACCGCATTATTATTTAATAAAGCACCCGGTGGCACCGCTGTTTCACCCTCGGGCTTCTATCTAATGTGATCAACTCAAGTGTCACTAAGTCCAAAGAAGGAAAAGTCAGAGAAGCTTTGCGTATAAGGTAAGACTTTGATATTTTTATTTGTGTTTTTTAACTAACTTAATCTCATTTAAAATTGATTTGTGTTCTAAGCAAAAGAAAGTTCCACCCAGCTTATTAGGGCCAACAAAAAAAGGATAAACGCTCAATGTTGTTGAGAGCAAGCCTGTAAGAATATTATGAACAACCCGGCAAAAGGTTCCTCGAATTGGCATAAAGACCGTGCTTGAGGAGTGCAATCAGAAAGCCTCATCAGCCACAGCATGTAGATGTTCACGTAAGCGTAAAGATGAAGAACAAGCAAATGAAGATGATGTTACGGCCGCCAGCTTGCCAAGATGCCGTGCTGAGAAAGGTAAGGGATAAGGCATGAGGCATGCGCTAGAAGAAATGGAGGTAGCAACAACAAAGAACAAAAAAGAAGATTGGGAGACCCCTCAAAGAAGTCACCACCCCAAGCACCAAAGCAAATAGGTGACCAAGTTGATATTATTTTGAAAAATGTTAAATGGTAAGTTCAGTGTTCGTTTTCTCAAGATATCAAGTCATTGAGTTAGTTTCGTAACATAACATATTGTGGTGTGAAATAATCGCTTTTACTTGTTTTTATATTGTTTGAGAACATTGTTTGAATGTAATTTTGGTTTTCGAATTAATCATCTTTTCTTTTAATTCTATTTTCGGCTTTTTAATATTGTAATTTCTCAGAATTTTTTAATTGTTGTCATGTTGATGTTTAAGATTCTTTTCTTATGAATGCTGCGTAGGATTTAGAAAAAGAAAAAAACTTGTCATCTTAGACATTAATAGAGTTTTGTCAACACCTTCCAAAAAGGAGCAAGACAAATATTCCACCGCTCTCAAGAAGCATTACACAAACAGGAAAGTGGTTATTTGGTGCACCTTTTTTACAAGAATTCTTGGATTGGAGTTTTGAAAAAGATTTGTGCTGGATTTGGTCTAGCATGATGAAGCACAACATCCTTTCGGTGGTAAGACGCTAAACCGCCATACCCAAGGTCACGGCCCAACTGCTGGAAAGTGGCCATGCAATGTAAAGTTTGTGGGGAAGGACCCACTTCAGCAATGTAAAGTGGTGGGGTCCCTCGGTAAGACGTGCTAAACCCGCCATAGCCAAGGTCACGTTCAACGCCGCTAGAAAGTGGCCATTTAAACGTAAAGTTTGTGGGGAAGGACCCACTCAAAGAATGTAAAGTGGTGGGGGAGGACCCATCCGTGTTGTAAGCAGTGTCACATGTCCGGATAGACGCTGCGGGCGACGGTAAAATCTCTTCTTCTTTCAACTTCTTCATACAAATAAGATTCTCCAAGACACTACATTGCTAAATTCAAATTCATATGGGTCGTATGAGTGTGAGGTAATGCCTTTTACGTTTCCGTGCAATGCAATCAAAACCAAGATTTATGAAGCCACTGTCAAAGTTTACATGCCTTTAATGATGTATGTGATGTTGTGCTTCAGGATGAATTTCTTTGTACAAGACTTTCTTTGTCCCCACCGCATACATATGTTTAATAGTTGAGAGCTTGACAATGAAGAAAATGATAAGGTATTCAACTACATAAAAGCATGTTTGCACACTTGGCTTCATTCAAAGAATCCTCAAAAAGGCGTTGCACCAAAGAAATTTCCATGTTGATGTGGTCAAGGAAGTAGAGACATCAACATAATCAATCTTACTGCTGACCACTTGAAAGAACTTTAAAGATGGAGAGTAGCAATTGAGGGAAGCATGCAATTGGTGAAAGATATTGTTGGTGTTGAAAAAATTGATGAAACCTAAAAGAAGACACAACACACATTCTCCATACCGGAGCACATCGAACAATACTGGAAGCCAATGGGACGTAATTCAACATTGAAGATAATTGAAGGCAACGTGAGGAAACCAAGAGAAGAAATAACACAAGATCAGACCCACATTGAAGATAATGACTTTGAGAAAACATTGAAGATGATAAACTTTAACTTCATGTAACTTAAGATGTAACTTAAGTTATAATAAATGCTTTTGCGGAATATCGGATATAAGTACATAGGCAGACACTTTTGTAAATAAAAATCCATATTAATGTAAATCCAATGTTTCGTGTATTTACCTACACTTGTGTACACTTGTAAACTTTCTAACTGCTTTCCATGTCCATCAAGTCCGCTTTTCCGTGGTTCATCAAGTCTCCGTATTAGCTTAATCAAAACATAAAGTATGTAAGCATTAAAGCATACAAGTATGAAAAGCAATCTATCCGAAAGCTTTTAAAGTCGTGGAGGACAAGGAACATTTGTGCAAAAGAAAGAATTTGTTAGTTTTCATTGATAACGACTTATAAAGAATATAAGAAAGAATATGGCAGAAAGAGCCCAATATCTAAAAACTTCAACTTCTCGCTTCTTCGGGCAAAAGCAAAAAAACGCAAAATAGAATTAGTAATCTACCGAAGGGATGCCATAATCCTTTTGGCATGTCTCTTCACCATCTTGAAAATGTTACTACAAGATTCTCCGGGCCATGAAATCGATAATGTCTTTTGGCAATGCCCAATTTCCGTGACTCATACTTCCAATTGCTCCTTTGCCAAAACCCTTTTCAATATTGCACTTTGTCCATCATGTTCTCCTTTGCCATGAGAATCGCAAAGAAATTCCATCATACTCAATTCCTTCACTACACACATAGTTCCTTCCTAAATACCGAAAAGGCCTTGCTCCTTTAAACCGATGTGCAACCATCACTCCAAAAAATATGTTTCTTATACTCACGTTCTCGCGGCTCTAAGCCACCAACATGTACTTTCAAGCAATGTTGTACAAACTCGTATATGCTCCCCTCGTCATCTGAAATATAAAATCGCGACTTCCCTTTATAATTCTCCTCCGATTGGTGTCATGATCTCCTCCGCCACTTGTCTTCTTCTTTTCAAATTATCCCGCCTGGGCTTTGCTCTCTTTAACTTCCATCTCCTCTATCTCGCCTTTGGGTTGCATGTCTATATGTGATATGAACTGCACTGAGGCTCCGTCCGTGGTGCGCCGCTGGCAAGATTGTGCCTCCCCTTCCGAATTTTAAAACCGTAATTTTCAGCAAAGTCAATTACAGACAATTGCATCTTCGTGAAAGGTATCCAAACACGCCCCGAATTGCTTTGCCCGCCAAGCAAAGCCATAATTGTGTGTGACAAATTGTACCATTGTCTTGTTGGCATGCTTCATGAACTCTCAGTACTCCTCGCTTCTTGTATGCAAGTCTTGTTACTTTGGCTGGTTTCCTCCCTCCCATTTTTTCTTTGGTAGTCTCCTTCATGTATCCAACTTCTTGATTTCGCATCATGAACATTTCCGGGCTTTGCGCTTGTTTAAAAAGAATGTTAAACGAAAGCACAATTTAATTAAGCCAAACAAATGCCTTTTCAAACTGCTTCCACTCCACCTTGTAATGCAGCCTCCATCTTCTCCTTAGGGACAAAAAGCAAACCTCGCTTATAACACCACATTAAAGTTAATGAGCAAGAATATCTTTTAAAATCATAACATTGAAGAGACAAAACTTAAGAGTACCTTTTCAAATTTTACAATCTTTTTGTATGCCAACGGCAGCATTGATGTTTGTGCCATTCTTCATCTTCTTCTTTTAGGGCGGATTATTTGCCTCCAAAAATCACTAGTGGATTTATAAACATGGTGTGATATTGGCAAAAGAATGTGTCTCTCTTTTTTTTAAACGCTTCACAAAAGATGGCTTCAAAGAATTCAAATGTGTTGGCTGAAATCTTCATTTCATTAATTCCTTTTGAATGCCATGTAAAATTGCAACTATAAACAAAGCAAAGAAATACGTGTTCCAAAAAAATTAAAAGCAAAGAATATAGTAAAGAAGAACAAAGCTGCGAAAACATATAAAGCATAATAATTACCCGAGAAATTTCAAGCGCTTGTATTGGATGATCAATTTTTTCACCATCTTTTTGTAACAAACTTTCTCACATGCTTCCTGTATGGTGAGACTCTTGTTTTCTCGTCCCGTGAACTTGTAAACGTAATTTTAACCTCATTAGTTATTGCATCTGATCTCTTTTTCCTTGAAAACATTGACCACCTTTAACCACATTCTTGTTCTGCCATTACTCTTCTTTCGGTTCTTTGCAACAAATGATTTTCTTGATACATGAAGGAGGCGCGGTAACCGGCAGACCGGTTGGTTTTGTTTCTTTTTGAAGATACCGTTTGCAATGTGGACTTTCTTGCTTGCATTATATCTGTCTTCCTTAGTTTCTTTTTGATTGAGTGTCTCTTGAACATTTCTAATTACATTCTTCATGACCTTGCTTTGATCATGATCAACAAAATCCACCTCCATTGGGCAATTTCTTCTTCACTCTCTTCACAAAATCGTACCACCGATTACACCTTATCCCCTTCTCTTTCAAAGGCTTTTGTGATATTATTGAAATAATCGCCCAAATTCTTGGACAATTCTTGAAGCCTTCTCGCACACTCAAGCCAATTGTCAACTTGAGGTTTTGGATATTTTCTTCTCCCTCTCCTATCTCTTTTCCTCTTGCCTAGATTGCCTTCTTCTCTCTCTAAATTTCCCCGAAAAATTTGAAGTCGGCTTTTTCATCTAAACTGGAAGGCTTCGATTGATCCATTTAGAATCATGTTGTGCGAGAATTGTGTTGTATAGAGAAACCGTCTTTGCATTTCAAAGAAAATTACATTCGGTACAACACCGGATCATGCTTCCCCGCCATTGCCAAATCTATTCACTCTCCATGCCATCTCACAACAACCCCGGCCAAATTGATTACGACCTAATTTGATTTTTGCGGGTAGCCATGTCATCGATCCTAAGCAATTTGTTAAAAAGCGGATCGCCAGCGTTCCCTCTCCAAGCACCTCAAACACAAATGGACCAAACCTGGCAATAGCGTCCGGACGGGTGCTTTTGTACTAATATCTAACTTAGACCCTATTGCTCTAATGGCGTAGGATGTTGATCTGATACTCATTCTTTACGCTCATGTATTGTCATTAAAAATCCGCCGTATGCTTTCATGCCGCAATGTATGCGTTCTAGTTGACTACATTGATGATTGTTTAAACTACACGAAACTATTGGATGGCGTGGATAATCGAAGTTTGATCCCATCTTGTTTTTGCATGGACGGCCGGGGTTGTGAGATTTGGAATATTCCATAGTGTATTCCATGGATCAAGGTTTGAGAACTGACAGTGCATTAGGAAGTGACAAGTATGAGCAAGCACCACAATATTACTAGCACTTTAAACGCAATTACCAAAAAGACATTAAAAAGCTATCTTCAACAGAAGGAAACAAGGAGAAAAAAAGTTAGAGCCAATGGTACAATTATTTTCATGTCAAATTAAGATAAGTTTCATGCAAGATTTCTACATGTTCGGATATTGTGCCATGTTTGTTCCCCATGGTTAGAACATGTGAATTTTCGCCTTCTTTCAATACATCTTCGGTTCATATGCGTCTCTTTTTGAGGCGTCCAGCCAGCGAGGAGGAGCTGGTGGAACTTCCAATGGACAATCCCTTGAAGCACTTGTCCCAATCTTGATAATGCAAAAGGTGCTTCGGATATATGTGCTTTTTAGAGCCTTGACCTAACAAGTTGTCATGGGTCCCCAACTTTTATTGAATATCATTTTACATTTGTTGGGAAGAGAGTGCATTACAAAGAAAAAGAGGAAACAACTATGGCATGTTCCGCGAGGCATGGTTCCTGTGAGCCAGGCATGGCAAAACTCTTTGAAACTAACTTCTAGCAAAACCCCATGACCGGACCATCAAGGCATGGGCCTCATCTTCAACATGTGGCTCCATCAAGCAGACATAGCTAATCTTCACAAGCTAAACCTTGCCATCTCTCAGTCAATGGGAGGAGGGCCGCGTCCTGGAAATGATTTTTCTCAACTTTGGTCGTATTTCTTGTCTAAGATATGGCTGCTCGCAATAGGTATCAAGGCTATTAATTTCCTTCATATAGAAGCCCGCTTTTACACTATTTTCACAGTCTTTCCTGCAAACAAACAAATCACACTTCGAACGTGAAACATATAGTCCAAAATTCTTCACTTGAAGGTTTACAACTCCACGGCTTGTGGCAATGTATTGGAGCCACTGACTATATTAGATGGCTAAAACAACATGTTGGATTATTGTTTAGATTGGAACAAATATAAGCCACTCATCTCAAGCACCTAATTGACATGCATGTGCGTGTTTGCATTCTTTATATTTTAAAAATTCTCAAATGACTTCTATAATACTTAAATTAGTCCGAACATGCATCGCTTCATAGATGCCTTGGAAGATATAAGACATGTAACATTATACTTAAAACTTTCGAGAATATGCAACATTTGTTAGTCGATGCCTTAGAAGGCATGAATATGTAACATAATAACAGGGGTTTTCTTTGTGTTTTGCACGCTTTTCACTAAGGTTTTCCTATGATTTAGTGATGTATTCAACCGGATGTACTAATCGCGTACATCTAGAGTGCACCATTTCGACCCATTGATTTTAGCCTTTTTTTTCCAATGGTCAACAACCAATGGCTCACAACAAAAGCCCCCTTTTTGTGCGTCACGGTGCATAATGGTCAACAACCAATGGCTCACAATGCGTGCGGTGCATAATGGTCAACAACCAATGGCTCACAACAAAAGCCCTTTTTTTGTGTGTGGTGCATAATGGGCACATGAAGGGCTTGAAGGGCATGTAGTGCGGTTCCACCTGCCCGAATTACATTTCTTATCATAACTTTTGATCCAGGAAGGCTCGTTTGAGATGATTTTATTCGTTGGAAAGCTCTCCCGGAGATCTTTTGATAGTGTATGATATGGATATGGTTGGTTAAGTTATCTATGCTAAAACAGCAATTTTTCGGCCGGGTTTGGTAGGCTTTCACATCCTACCAGCTGATTAATACAGGATTGTGCTATATTGTTTTATGGCTCATTCCGAATGAAGGTTGCAAAAAATTACCATGCACTTTTAGATTTTGAGGCGCTTATTAAGCAAATTCCAAGGCTTATAGATCCTTGTGCTAACAAGCGAAAAAGTTTCCCACTTTGGTTTCTCACCACAAGAATCCATGGAGGCCAAAGGTCTGTGTTAAATTCCAGTTGAAAAATGTTTGTGTATGGGTATTGCAAACTTTATGACTTTCAGAATAATGGGATCAATCCGCTCTATCTTTATGGTAACTTTTACTTATGTTCAAAAGCTACAGGTGATGAAAGCCTCAAATGAATTCTAGTTTTTTTCTGGTTTGAATTCTAAAATTTTTGTCATTTGTATTTATGCGAGAACATTTTTATGGAATATTCTAAGAACCTTCTAGAAAGTTCTAGGAATATCCTTTGTGCAAACTTTTAGAATATTCTTCAGAGTGCAAGGCAAAAGGATAGCACGACACAAGGTTCAAACTTGTGACCTCTGTTGCAAAAAACTCGTAAACGACGTGGTATCCATCAATTGTTTACATATACGTCAATTGTTTACATATACGTCGCGAATTGAGGAGCTGTTGATCGCAGGTTCACTGCATTTATGGGTCAGCTCGCAGGCACAGTAAGCACCATCAATTGTTGTATAGATTTTGTAGCTGACCTGCATGGATTTTGGGGGTCATAGGTTGTCTATCATGAGCTGCCTATAGTAGGGCAATGGCTCTTATGCAAAGAAATATGTGCCATTATGATATGCTCTAGGATTCAAGTATGAAAGAGCACCCAATCCAGGAGATATGAGCTCTTTTATAGTTTTATGTTTGTCTTTATGGTTATACTAGAAAAGTGTGCCTGGTGATGTCAAGCATTAGTAGAAGATGCCTGGACTTGTTAGTATAATGGAGTTTATAGGTTCTAAAATGTGATGCGTCCTATATGATAGAGTGTCAAGTGTGAAGGGTGTACGATTTAGGAAGATCGGGCAAGCCAAGAATAATCTCGGAGAGGAATAGAACTTGGCAAGTTAATCCTTGTTATTGTCTCAATCTTTAAAATATATAAATCTATTTGATATATAGTCGATGTCCCATCTATACACATAAATCCGTGTATTAGCTCATTCAAAAAATGCATGCCATAACATCTTTGTCCATCTATTAAAGCAATCCAGCTTGATATTCCACGCATCTCAAGCTTCCAGAGAAGTGTAAGTTTTAAATGCATATTAAAAAAGGCTATTGAAAAGAAATTAAATGCAACAAAGCAGAGAATAAGAAGATGGATTAGCTTGCGATGCATGCCACCTGAAATTCCTGGACACGCAATCAAGAAGCACTCCTTGCAATTTAGTCCTCATGCACAAATGCTCCCAAGAAGTGTATCAAAAATTTGAACTTAAATATCTCAGGTCCATATGAAAGAAAAAATAAGGTACATGAAGATGGATTACCTTGCATGATGTCTCCAATGGAAACTCTCATGACATAATATAATGTAGCGATAAAAAGTCGAAATCACGGATGGGGTGGAAGTTTAACACACTATAGGCCAAGATAGCGTGACAAGAAGAAGGGCTGGATAAGCCAGCACAGAGAAAGCACTGAATATAATAAAAAGGTACAGAGGAGAAAGAGGGACAGAGAACGACCTCGGCAGGCAAATTAGGATCTTTCTCAAAGAATATTGCAAGCTTTCAAACAAAAGGCGGGAGAAAGTAATGCCTCAGTTCAACAAAGGACAAATTAAGGAAGTTTCCTTCTTTAAGTAGAACCATCTTGCAAAGTTCAATAAGGACAGCCTACCGAATAGGATATATATCCAGGAGCCTCAGCAAGAATATGATATCGGTAACATGTTCACCCCCTCAACATGGAAGAAGCACGGGACATGACCTTAGAGTAGGAGGGACTTAAGGTTGGGCAAAATGAAAATAACCACCAACCACGAAAAAAATCGATTCCCCACTTAGAGCCACTGTTGTGCGGACTTCGTAGTGAATTATTGTATGATAGGAGGAAGAACAAGGAATCCCGATCGGCCTCGGTCATGGATATTGTATCTCATTACATTGGACACTGTCCCCTGAGCCAACTCGAACAGCCCTACTAATAATCTCTCTCACCAATTCACATCCTACCAAACCCAAGGGCCTCCTTGCGGCAAGATTGTGGGACCGTGATGATAGCAACATCTCCTTTCTTCAAGCTTTCATTCACTAGGGGTCTATAGGAAGATAAAGATACATTTATCCGGGTAATTAACCCAACCACATGTGATTTGATTAATTCGACCCCCAAGTATTGTGTGTTTCCAATGAGGTCATGAGCCTTGTACCCCAATTATGTCAAAATTTTGGACCTCATTAGGGATGAGATAGAAGGATTTGACATAGAAAGAAGGTGCTACCCCAAAGACTTGGATATGCTTTGGATACCTCCAACAAGGGTAAGCAAAGTTCCTCTTTGATTAAAAGCAAAGGAAACAAAGGAAGACCTATTTGAAAGGTCCCAACTTCAACGACCCAAAGATCCAACACTAGAAGAATTGGGTCTGCTTGAACCTTAGCTTTGGCCTCTCTTTTTTCCTTGATCATGAGGATAGTTTCATGGAACCTACGGGGCATTAAGGGCCCTCTTAAAGAAGGAGATTTATTGCTTTAAGGTGGTCTAACCATGCTCTGGACTACACTTGATGTGGTATCCTCTTACTGTAGCCCTTTTAATAGGTGGCATTGTATCACCATCAACATTCAGGGATAACATCTGGGTGTGATCAACATTTACACCCCCACTGAACCAAATGAGAGAACTCCCATTTGGAAAGAAATCAAAGAATGGATCCTTGATCGTAACCTTTGTCTTGAGAATTTGGATTATAGAAGGGGATATGGATAACACCCCTCGGTGGGATCTTAAAATTTGGGTAACAAAATCAATATATCTAGAAGTGAAAGAGTGGAATGGGAGGACCTTATGCATGAGACTAATCTGAACTACATTCCCTCAGCCAATGCCAAGTACACCTGGTCAAATACGAGGTCAGGGGCTGAAAGAATCTATTGCACACTTGATAGATTTTATGCCACCAACCCGAATATCCCTAGCATTGACAATTGCATAGTTATAGGTGATGAAGGGAACATTCTTTATGATCACTTCCTCCAAATTCTCGATGCTATATAGCTCTCTCCAAAATCTAAGCCTTCCAATTTCCCCTTTAAGCTTAACTGCTCTTTTTTAAACGAATCAACATTTTGCTCGGATTTGATCAGTTCTATCTTACTCAACTTGCTATAGGGGCTCATCAATCCATGAAACAATTCAACAAACAAACTGAAAAGCCCGCAAGAATTGGATAAAAGAGTGGGGCAAAAGTGAGCAACACAAAGATTAGGGAGGAAAAAATAAGCTTCTTAGAAACATGAAGGAAATAAGGCAAAAATTGGAATACAATCCTTAATTCTTTGAGCTCCATAAACAAGTAATATTGGAAAATAATATCAAGGCTATTAATGAAAAGGAAGCTAAAGGTATGGCCTTAGAGCCAAAATTACTCAATACAACAAGATGAATCGGGGAAGCTCTAGATATTTTTAGAGTTACCAAAATAGACTTATCAACAACACTATTACCTCCATAAAAGATGCTAATGGCTTCAGAATTGAGGATGAGCAGGGCATTAAACAGGAATTCTTGGAGCAGTACACCAATCTTTCCAAAGCCAAGGAATACTCTCAAATTGAGAAAGATAAAATGGAGCTTTTCTTCCAAAATATCCTGCTACAACCCCATGGAGGATGGCTTCTTTGAAAGTCGGATCGGGAAGAGATCCTCCATGTCTTTAAACATGGACAAAGGTAAAAGCCCAGTCACGATGGTTTTCCTCCCGAGTTTTTCCTCACTTTCTGGGTTGTGATGAAAGATGATTTTATGAACTTTATCAAAGGAGCTTGGGAAAAGTGCCTCTCTTTATCCCTCATATACCTCCAACTTCATTGCTCTGATTCCCAAAGTCCAATACCCGAATAACCTGAGTGACTGGTGTCCTATCTCATTGACAAATGCCACATATAAAATCCTGGCCAAAGTCCTTTCCCTCGGGATCCTCATGCACCTCCATCATAACATCCGAATTGTCGATCTGGATTTCTCTCTGTAGATACATATTGGATAATTACATAGCGACAAGTGAGGCTATCCATTGGAATCGGCTTTCCAACAGGGGATGTGTCTTGCTTAAACTAGACTTCAATTGGGCTTATGACACCATCACTTGGGAATTCTTCGAAAAGGCCTTGAATCACGTAGGTATTCATCCCACTCTCATTGCCAAGATCATGGCCCTAAACAATTTGGCCTCTTCAAGTTTAATTGTCAATGGCTCCCCTACTAGATTCTTCCTTATTAAGAGTGTTAGACAAGGGTGCCCATTGGCCTCTTACTTTTTTATGTGTAAATAAAATGCTTACCAGTATGAACCGCTCTTCAACATCAAAAATATTATTTTCATAGATGATGCAGGTCGGACAAACAACTCACCATATTACATTATGGATGATACTTTCCTCTTATTGAAGGCTAACCAAAGTAGCTTTAACTATCTGTTGGATAGCATTGAGTTTTTTTTCTATGTCGTGGGTTCGATTAAACTGAATAAATGCACGATCCTTTGGGAAGACCCCACAAACTCTCTGGATACTAGAGGGATCAAAGTTAATCACCTTGTCGAGGCCATTACTATGTTAAGCATTTCTTTGGCAATTAATCTTCCCAATAAGGAAAGTGTGGAGGCCAATTGTGGCTCAGGATTAAAAAAAGCTCCATTCTCTCTCCCCCAATCTATATGTGGTGCTTAGAGACTTCATATCTACTTCTCCTCTATTCTCATTGCTAATAAAGAGACATACAAATGATATTTAGAGGTTTCTTGGAGACTATCTTTGGAAAGGGATGCATTTTGTCAAATGGAAAGAAATTATCCATAGTAAGAAAGAAGGGGGTTTGATTTTTAAAGCTTTGCTCAAGCATAGTCAAGCTGTTGATGTCAAATATGCGTGGAAAGCTATCAATGGGTGGAGCTCCCCTGCCATGGATTTCTTGAGGTAGTGGATTCAGATTAGCAAGCCTTTGGGAATGGGAAAGTATGCTCACCATCCTCCTGATTCCATTTATTATCAATTTAAGAGTGCCCCAAACATCTCCCCTTATAAGGAAAAAATCTTTGATGCTTGAAATTCTTGTGGCGTTGGATTTGAGCACAAGGACATTAATTTTGACAGTGCTAGCTTCACCTTATTCTGGCCCCCGATCTTTGCCAAAGAGAATGATGTATGCTGAGAATGATGTATGCCAAACACCCACGAATTTGGAAAAAAAGGAAAGCAGTAGGAGTCACTCCACTCCAACATCTCTGGGATGGAGACAATTGGTGTGAATGGGAGAACATCAAACAAACTGTGGGGGGCAAGCATATTGATAAAATTATTTTTGACACTATCATGAGGGTAGCTGATACTCAAATAGAATGCCAGATTTCTAGATAAGATACGCAAAGATTTCTGATACGCAAAGCAGATAAGCTAGAAAATGTACGTTATCAAGGGGCTAACTTTGATTTAGGGTTGCCAATATGCATAGCATGGAAGTGATGCTTGAGGGAGATTAAGTTCTGATATATTGCGCTTCACTTTGGTAATCACTCCTTATAGTGTAGATGTGATCTCATAGTAGTATACTCTCCGTGGCAAGAAAATTTGAATAAGCAAAGGCATGATATATAATGCCCCTCGCAACGAGAGTCATTCTGATAGGCATATTTGCCCTTTATTCCAAGATCCGGACCGCATATAGCGATCCTCGCTTGTGGGATATGCATGTACAAGTTTTTGTATCTTGTATATTAAAGTTTGCAAAATACTATAAGGTTTGAGAGAATGTACTTAATGGTGTTAATTTTGTACATGTATTGTAAATATGTTTTGGAGCTCTCGCCTCTCAATGTGACCCCCTGTGAATAGGCACCCAAACCAAAGGGGTTTAAGGGATTTTAATTTAAATGTGTTAAATGCAATGGTTTGTGTTAATAATGTTAATAGTAGTTGTGTGTTGATTGTTATATTAAAAAATTTTTGGGCCCTTCTGGGCCTAACTAAAGCAAACATAGGTAAACTTTATGGGCCTAAATATTAATTACTAAAAAACCACAATAACATCAAGACAAACAAATTATTTCCATAAAGCATTCATAAGGTATTACAACATAGGGTATTATTACAACATGAGTGGTAATGCGAGCGCACAGGCACGAGCTTTCTTTCTCAATCGCATGTTTCTCAATCTCCCCGATATAATGTTAAGCTAATGTGCCATGTCTCAAAGCAAAAGCTGCAATGATTGGTGGCAAATTCCAACACAAACCCTCTTTTTGATCTCAAATGACCTAGCAAATATTTCTCAATTTCATCTTTCATGCTCAACGCCCATTTAGAATCGCTAAGGCCACAAGCGATGTCTTTGATTCTTCCCACCATCCATCAAAGTAACGTGACAATTGGTTTTGTGATGATAAAACGGATGAGAATGTAGGAAATTAAGTAACAGAGCTCTGCAATATCAACCCATGTATTGGACTCGAAAGTGCTTATTACTTTTCGTAGCATCCGCTCAAAAACATTTGTCTAATGTGCGGCTTCGGACTTAAAAATGATCATCCCTCCCATGAGCTTGTACATTGTCTCGAGATGATATACGCTAAACTCTCTCTAGCCCATTGTTGACAAGAATGACAACAGAGCTCTGCAATATCAACCCATGTATTGACTTCGAAAGTGCTTATTACTTTCGTGTAGCATCCGTTTCAAAAACATTTGTCTAATGTGCGCTTTTCGGACTTAAAATGATCATCCCTCCCATGAGCTTGTACATTGTCTCGATGATATACTGAGAAACTCTCTCTAGCCCATTGTTGACAAGAAATGTCTCGAATTGTTTCGCCCCAAGTCCTCGATCTCTTCCAAATATCCATAGAATCCTTAACACTTGTCCGCGATTTGGCAAGAGAATACAATCACCAAATGAGATAAAGAGCAAGGCGAGCATGTATGCTCGACATTTATCTGAACCTTGCCATAGAATCCTTAACACTTGTGCCGCATTTGGCAAGAGAATACAATCGACCAAATGAGATAAAGAGCAAAGCGAGCATGTATGCTCGACATTTATGCAAAGAACCTTGCCATAAAAATCTGCCAAGAAAAAGTTATGTACCAAACAAGTTTAATTGCACCTCTAGCAATAGGTTTCAAAATCAAGAGATAAGACATCCAGAAATCTTCTATGCACTCGCTATCGCATTCATTAAGGAAGATAAGTTGAAACCATAACCTAGCTTGACCGTAACTACTCCATCTTATCTTTATCTCTTGCATAGTATGCCCATGAAGAAACATCTATGGCCAATCCGCCTCCAAGCTTCCTGTTATGCTTCTTCACGCCTTGGACACACAAGCAAAAGATCCACAGAATCGATATGAATTACTATAGCGACGATCTAAATTGAAGACGAAATAGATCCATACAAGATAAAAGCCGATGGCAAAATGCATCCATCATTGTCCAAACATGCATCCGTTTGTTGGCCCGGTTTTTCAATAACACCTGATGACCTAAATTTTGCATGCCTTTACACGATTAGCTTGTGCCGCTAGCTCCTCACCGAAATAGCTCCTTCTCGGAAAAGCCATCGTTAGATTCGGGATTGGTCTGAGATGATAACTTCTTTGTGTGTTCATGATATCCTACACAAAAGCTTCTCGATCACCGAACTTAAAATAGATTCGCACATCCGCCAAGATTTTCATTCAGATAATCTTTATGAGAAATACTACATTTCTCAAAACTTTCGTGGACAAATTCTTCTCTCAGAGCACCAACTCCGCTCTCAAAACTTGCATGACAATTTAAATCCCTTACCTCTTGTCTATTCCGACCTCACTGGATTGCCCTTGACAAAATTTCAAAGCGTGCAACCGACGAGAAGAGAGAATAGAAGGTCCACTTGGGAGATACAATCTTCATAACATAAAAAATTTTGTTTGCCGAAATGTTTTGTTTCAACTGACCAAAATTCATATCCAAAGACTATGTTTTCTAGCATAGCTCACAATGAAGAATCAACGAAGGTGTGCCGATCAAACCCTTTGTACGATTTCCTAAAAGCCCCCTTGCCAAAAAGGAGGTTCCATGTTCCTTGTGTTGGCTAAAAACCCTAAAAATAATGGGAGGACCAAAAATAAAGAAGCCTCCACCATAGGATTTGCCCCATTTCCTAAAAAATCAATCCGACAAAAAAGAGTGCACTCTAGAAATACTATTTAGTACACCTTTGATGAATACGGCCACCAAATCATATGAAAACCTTAGAGAAAAAAAGCAAAAAACGAAAAGGAAAACCCCCTGTTATAATGCTACATATTTCAGGGAAGGTTCATCTCACCATATCGGATGAATAAGATTCTTGATGTGATGTTAGGTGCATTCTTTTGAAGCTAAAAATTGAGAAAACCAAAGCAAACATCTATATATTGCTATCCAAAGGTAAAAATAACAATAAGTTGCTAAGTTGATAGCATTCAGGGCTATGGTTAGATAAGGTTACAACACCTGGTTGTAAGACAAATTTTTGAGAATGCTTAGATATGGTTATAAAATAAGATTGACATGATAGTTGGATTGAAGCTCATGTGTAAATAGCGGATGTGTGACATAGAAGGAAATGTCATGATTACATCATGGTCCTACTTGAGATCTATAAAGTTGTTGGCCTTAGGGTTATGGCTAGAATAGTCGGTGATAGCCTTGAAAAAGTTCTTGGCCTTGAAAAAATTCTTGAAGTATAAGAAAGCACTTAATGGAACAAAGTGGTCCGGGTTAATGCATTTATATTTAGAGAATGATATCCACTTAAATTATGGCAGATTGAAGAATTGATTGGCCAAGATTGAACAATGTTATCTATCTTATGGATAAGGAAGAAGAAGACGATGAATAGAGGAATAACATATTTAATCGTGGTAGTAGGTAAACCATGAAGTTGAACGAAAGAGTTGTTAGATAAAGCCCAGACATGAGATAAAGGCAGAGGGGAATGTATAGATATAGGGAAGTGCCATTTTTGAAAATCTTGGAATGTAATAAAAGAGTTGTAAGCACATCTAGTAATGGTGCTTCCATATATTGTAATTATTTGGCATGCTAGAAGTGATTGTAAATTAATGGAGGGATGGTGATTGCATTACTTGATTAAGGATACAGTCAAAGGATTGAAGTTGTGAACGAAATACATGAAGTAAGAGCTTCATGGAAATTAACGGCAATTGATGCCTATAAAATCTTGTTGAAAGACTAACCAGTGTGATGGGGTAATATGTATGGAAGTAGGCTAGATATAGAGGTCAAGTGTATAGCCTAGGATACTTCAATGTCATTGGATGAACTTGTAGAGGAATTCTCTGTACCATGGGCTATAATTCTTATGGGATCCCTTGTATCAACTTAAGTATGTTACCTAGCTATAAGATACCCGGTTCGGGACTTGATTATGTATTTTGCTTGTTACTTTTTGGATTTGGCCACCCAAGAAGTCTCGAGAGATTACATATCTAGTTCGACCTGAGTATCTCTTTGGAATGGTGGGTTTTTTTTTCTATGGCACGTACATTCTTTATGAAAAGTTGCATTAACTGCATTACGTTTATTATATTGAATTGGATATGTAGTATACTCATAATATTTGAGTTAGTTCTAGACTCGGCGGTATGTTAAATTGAATCTTAGAAGGGTCCTGCATTGGAGCTATCTAATATATATCTTTCCTTTAGCTTAAATTACTTGTATGAAGCTAGCTTTGAACTTTCAAGTTTGGAGAGGCATCATCTTGGATTGGAAGGCTAAGCAATTGTGTTTGACAAGGATGGGTCAGTTCTAAGGGACAAAATTGTATTCATTTGGGAGTATGTTGAATTGAGGATTAAGATGTGGAAGCATAAAGGGAAGAGACCCGAGGAATTAAGGAGGCAGACTATAAAAAAAAAAATTAAATCAATGGTTGGGTTTGTTCCAAGGAAGATGTCACAAAGGGAGATACAAACTAGATTTTTCATGAGTACTCTAAGATGCACCCATGAGGACATGGGTTGAATTTTTGGAGGAGAGACTGTAACGGACCTAGCAACCTAGCACCAACATTAAGATGTAAGTAACGTTGCCATTATATAAGAGTGCATTTTCAAGGTAAAATAAATGATTATGTGCTAGGAATACATGCATGCAATGTGTCCATGCATGCAGTGTGTGCATGCATGCATGCAAGGGCATTGCTAGGTTATATAAGCGCAACACTATTATTCTTGATTTCTTGGGAAGGAGTTTTCCATGGGAAAGAAGTCTTTTATGTGATAGTGAAGCATTCTAAGGAGATAGATTGCGATGGATTCTTTGAAGAAGCGAGTTGCGTCGCGTGATATCCTGGGAGCCGCGTGCCGGGAGTGCGTAAGTAAGCGGGATTTTCAGGTGGGGATCAAGCCTTACACCTGGGGTTTTCTAGTGTTTGTATAGCTGTGTTGATTTAATAATGATTGCTTTGAACGTAGTATAAACTTGGAGTTAAATCATATGAGCATGGTCATGAATAGGCATGCATGGTTAATGGATAGCGAGCATATTAACCAATTTAATAAACTAGTTAGCAGGGTTATGGAAGCCACCGTCATTAAGGTTATAAGTAGTAATTTGAAGGAAGTTAATCTAGTTAAAAGTAATAAGATATTAGTGAAGGTTGTATTTTGCTTAAGCACCGGGCATTGCGTGTTGCATGGTAGAGATAGTAATGTTTATACAAGCGTATAACTGGATTTCCTTTGTTGCATGAGGTGTAAATTATGGAATTTCTACAGTAAATTTGATATGGAAATGTGCCTAGTTGATATTGGGTGGAATTCATAGTATTGTGATCTATGTGTAGTATAATTCTTTGATATAGACCTCTGGGGCGGGAGTCTAGGCCCGATGGTCTAGACTCGCCGTTGGCTTATTGCACGCTATGTAATGGTATTATTTGAACATCTAGGCGTTGGTACCATATGGTACAACGTCATGCCGCTAAGTGGTCCTCCAATTTGGACGCAAAATGGGATGGGTGTGTACACACGCGGGTTACCCCCGCCTCTATGTCCGGGCCCGGTACCGATTTGACCTTGCTCGACCCCAGGAGGAATATTGGTTGCAATGTTGATGTTATGATTGTTTGGTTATTATATAGTGGTCTTCTTTGTTGGAATTAAGTTGCATTGGTCATGCTTGTTGGACTAGTTACTTGGATTGCGTGGGCAGGCTACTTTAAGGTTAGGCCGTTGTTCTAGGTTAATGCTTTATATTGTTGATGCTAGATATCCTAGATCCCCATCCCCACTTAGTCCGTGTGACTAACCCCGTGGTTGATGGTGTAAGCAGAGGTGTGAGATGCTCCGGAAAGTAGCCAAGCTTCGGAAAGGCGAGAGTAGAAGTGTGTGGATTGCTATTCAATAAACTTGATTATTATTACTATTATTATTATTATTATTATTATTATATATGGGCTTGAAGTTACAATTATTAAGATCATTCATAGTGTGGGGGGATATTGCTGAGTAATGGGCAAGTACATGTTTGGAACCTTAGAATATGTACAAAGATTAAATTCTTTACCTAAGTGTTATTGTTGTGGATGCATGAGTTAATTTCTTAAGTTTTTAAGCTTAAGTAGATCCAATGGTCGAGATTGATGGGATCTCCAGTTACCATAAAGGTTAACTGGCCAGGCCCGTCACATTATTGCCCTAAGATACGGGAGTTCTGGAGATGGCTGGACAGCTATCTGAGGGTGAAAGGTTATAATGAAGGTAACTAGGCGAACCTTATAGACCTGCTAAAAGGCTCCAACAGATTTCTTAATGCAATCAAACAAACAATCCTTTGGGTAATTTGGAAACACAGGAATAGGGTCAATTATTCAAACCATAGGGTTGATGTGACTTGGATAAAAGTAGCTTTTCAAATAGAATTATCCAAAATTGCTATGGCTCATAAAAATAGAAAGAAGGATAAAGCTTATAGCCGTGGTTATCTATAGGAAAATTTGAGGGTTTTTATGATATCTTCTTATGTAATGATATGCTTCTTACTAATGATCATTTTGTGGTGTTCAAAACACATTGAGGATGAGTTATAAGCCAAATCTTCCTGACCTCTTAGACTATGCGGTTGCAACAGAGATCTTTAACAACTATTTTCTACTATAGATTAAGATTTGCAAAAGCGCAAACCCTTCCTGCTTAATGGTTATCAAGCTTTCATGTTAGATAGATTTCTGTTTAGTTATGACAGGTTGCTTACTGAAGGGCAATTCTTACATTTCATCGATATGTTCTATCATCACAAGGCCAAGCAGGACGCTCATGGTGAGGCCCATATTTTCTTCTCTGACACGGCCCCCCTGTGGTTCTTTGCCTTCCACCCTGACTGGAACAAAATTGGCTGGCAAGTTGACCTAGTGGCCACAGACCTGGTGATCATAGATGGTGACGAGGACGATCTGGACCCCGACCTCTTCCTTCTGGACATACAATAAACTTGGAGTCTGATTTGACAGTAGGAGATACAACACGGTTTTGATACAGGGTATTCTGTAGAAGCCCTCCAGAGGTTCCTTTATGGTTCCTTATGTGTAGCGCTGGATCTATTTTTACAACACTTCTATTTATAGCAGCAGGTGTAAGGTCGATGACCCTATAACCTATCATTGTTACTTATGTAAATTGATATATTTGATAGAAAATCTTCCTTTTCTCCCTCCCTCCCCCTCCCCAAAAAAAAAGGAGACATAATGCAAGTAAAACATGCATTTCTGCAAATTTGGTAGCATATTAACATGATAGCATATTTCATCCTGAGCCAAATATTTGAGCAGTGCAAATCTAATATATATTTGATCCTAATATAGCTTTATTAATTCTTCTCAGCATTTCAAGCTTTTTGATGTACCTCTATTGAACAAGTAGCCTGCACCACCAGAAGGATGATGTTGAAGCAAGCAATAGCAAAGTACACGATAAGCCCCTTCTATTCATTGGGCCTACAACATTTGATAAAACAACCCCTGCCAACATCCAAGACAATATGGTCAATCTTAAAGACAAAAAAAAAAAAAAAAAAAAAATAATAATAATAATTGGTCTTAACGTCCACGGAAAGCCGGAGCTTATGGGACAATTTACAACACACCCAGATGGGTCCTGCCCCCACCACTGTACATGGCTGAAGTGGGTCCTTCCCCCACTCAATCCGGCTACCTTGGCCATGCCAAATTCAGTTACATACTCTCTATTATAGCGTCCATATATTAGGGCAAACATGCTTTTTAGGCCACACAAAAAAAAACCCTTTCCACGATTTTTCAAGCTCCATGCGTTGACTATGATTTTATCAACAAATTTAGGTGGCCTTTGCCATTTCTTGGGAGTTGATTTAGTATTGCAACCCAGAATCCTATTTTGTGGATGCCAGATCGGGGAAGAGGAGAATAAGGGGATTCGAATTTTCCTCCTGACACATTTTAGGACAATTTTCTTTAAGCCGTTTAAAACCTTTGCTTGAACTGCACCATTTTGTTTTAACCACAGTGTCAACTCAAACCCTCCAAACTTTCTTTTTACAGGAGCCTCTGTCTGAAGTGAAGAAGCAACCACGATGGGAACAATCAAATGGCAGATGATGAAGTAGATGATCGTGATTCGAGTGATGATTGCAGCAATTCAGTTGAAAAAGTCACTAAATAATAATATCCTAGATTATGATGTATGAAAATGAAGAGATTGGTAATGAGGCGCCACATTTACTGCATCTACACCTTGGTGATGATGAACTAGAGGATATTGCACATGTCGATATAAGAGATGAATTGACACTTGGGAGCCTATAAAATATTTTTCTTTTTTGTTCTAATAATATTATTTTGTGTACTTTGTCTAAAAGATAGTGCCATTACAAATTATATTACGCATTAACACTTGTATCTATCTATCTATCTATCTATCTATCTATCTATCTATCTATCTATCTATCTATCTATCTATCTATCTATCTATCTATCTATCTATCTATCTATCTATCTATCTATCTATCTATCTATCTATCTATCTATCTTATCAAAATTACAACAAGTATTGAAAATAAAAGTAATGTAAGTCGTGATATTATCCATGATGCTATTATTGAAACATATAGCATCATATGATAGCAATCTTGATATAGTATTATTTATTATTATTATTATTATATCATCGCCTCGTAGGGCCTTGAAGGCCAAAGAGCCCGAAAAATGCACATTATTTTCACAAGGTTCTCAATAGGAATGAACGATGTTCATCTATTGTTTTAATATAACATCCAGGTTTCTTCTAAATCTAATGTAAAGAGGGAATCAATCTTCCAACATGAATGTTGTACCTTTCTCCTGATATCATTCAGATAAGCCGAGCACCACAAAGAAAACATGATTTTCATCTTCTACACATGCCAAGTCACACAACTTGCAGAATCTGATTCTCAATGGGTATTTTGAGCCATCCGCCCACTTCGATTTCCAATTTGTGAGCTGACCCCAGATCCGGAGATCACTTGTCCGGTTCTTCCGGGCATGTGGCGGATAGGTATGCCTCGCCCATATAGTCCAACATAGTGTTCATCGTTTTTTGTAATGCGACATCCCCGCGCCGGGTGTGGCCCAAAGTTTGTTTATGGCCAGCCCTTCAAGCAAAACTTCGTGTTTCCTCTTTTCCCTTTCTACCAGGTTGCATGTGTGACCCCCATTTCTTGGCCCATTCCCTGCATATCCCTGAACCATCCCTGCTCTTTTGAGCTTTGTAGTGCTTGAAAGGAGAGTCTACTTTCCGATTGTTTTTCAATTGCGTTAACTAAATTGATTGTTCGATACAAAGCTTCCAAATCAAGAGGGAACATGCCGGTCTCGCTGTAATGATTGCATATGGAATAGTATGTTTAATGCCTAATTCTCCGCAGATAAATAGCTTCCCGAACAGATTCGACCGCCCCCCCATAATTTACGAGATATTCTGGGTCCCAGATTGGTGACCCATAAAGGATCACTACCGTCTGTTCCAAAACCTTGAAAAGCATTTTCCCGAGATCCCAATCCCGGAGAAAAGCTTAACACATTTCGAAAGCATGGCATATAGAGCAGATTTTCCACTGTCACCCTTCTCTCAATACACACCCTTCCATGTGTATTTTGCGGAAAAATCTATGCCCAAATACTTGAAACACTCCACGTTTCTATATTTTCTCCTTTGTATGTGAAATCTAGCTTATCTCGTGTTCCAAATTGCATAATTTTGGTTTCTTCACATTGACTTTCATTTTCCTTGCCATACAAAATTGCTCTAACCTATCAAGGTGTGCTTGAAGGACATGTCTCTTTTTCACCAGTGAAACTACATCGTCCGCATAAAGCGAAGAATTGGACCACATATTGTCCAAGTCCTGGTACTGCATGATGATTTCCCTGCATCCACTCATCAAGTTCATCAATGAATAAGCCAAATAATGTTGGAGATAGCGGGCAGCCTTGACGAACACCTATATTGTTCTTTATCGGGGTAGATGTATCTTGGGATAGTGTTACCAACACCTCGTAGTAAAGCTGAGACCGCCCTTTGAGTTCATCCGGGACTCCTAGCTGCACCATTCTTTCTCCCAATTCCTTTCTTGGGGACAAGTCAAACGCTTTCGGAAATCCACGAAAGCCACATATAGGGCCCCGTTCGGTGCTTTAGCTTGTTCAATAAGAACACGGCGTGTGGCGTGATCTAAAGTATTATGTTCTCTCCTAAAGCCAGCTTGTGATGGAGCTCGCTTGTCATGATCTTACGCCCGTGTACTAAGTTTTCTCTCAAGAATGCTCCTAATGCTTTGTGTATGTATATGCCGATTAAGATTGTGCGGTAATTCGGACTTGATTTTTATCTCCTCCCTTGTATATTGATGCACTCGATTTATCGTCCACTCTTTCCGCGCAGCCCTTCTCTAATGCTTTGATTTAACACACTGGTAAGTTTTGTGAGAGTATGAATGCCCCCATTTAAAGCAAATCTATGCAAATGCCTTGCACATCATGTGCTTTGCCATTTTTCATGCTTGATAGTGTCTCATACATACGATCTGAGAGAAGAGATCTATGTCCGGGCTGAGAATTGCATGTTCTCGATCCCGCCTATATTGTATATTGACCTAACCAAACCCATCGATCGTGATCGTCTTTGGTCGGTCCAGTGTATCTGCGTTTCCCTGTAGAGCTTTCCAAAAAAATCGTGGGTTTTCCTTAATTTGTGCTTCTAGATTCAACTGTCTTGTCTTAAAATAAGCTCTCTTTTTCTGCCTCAAGTACGATCTGTACCACTTTGGTTTGTGAACACATCCCTGTGGCAATGCCTCTCTTGCCTTCTGACAGTCTGCATCCCACCATGCATTGATTGGTTTGCTTTGCGAACGTTTTCTTGTTAAGCCAAAAACCTGTTTTGCAGCTTGCAGCAGCACTTGTGAGAGTTGGTTGACATCTGGAACAAGTTTCCCTCGCCACTCTACGGATGCCATTGTTTCTTCCACCTGCCTTGCATATGATTCTTTCCAGCTTTGATTAATCTTGAGTCTCGGACGAATTGAGCTTCATTCTTCCTTCCGGCCGTGATCTTAAGTTCCAAGAATATGGGTTTGTGATCGATTCCTGTAGCGGCTTCCAATTCGAAATTGTTGATCCGATCCGCCCTTCCAAAGATAAGATAATCTATTGTCTTTGGAACCAAAGATGATTTTCATATGTATACTTCCCGCACGCGGAAAAAGCTTGTGCCATTCAGTATTTTCAAACTGCAAATGGTGCATAATTCTAGAAGTTTTTCTCCCATCGAGTTCATGATCCGATCCTCTGATGTTCTTTCATAACACGGTTCTTCCACTTCCTGTAACCGGACATCCGAAATATCTTCAAATGTCATGGATTGTCTTTGCCCTGTTCTTGCATTGAAATCACCTAACAATATTACTTCTCCTATTTTGCTGTATTCCATGACCTCCATACAAAGTTCACGAAGTGGATCTGATCTATCATACCCTTGTTTATCATATGTACTGGCAGACAGTGGAGCAAAATAGCATATCCCTAAATATAGACCTCTTATTTTGATCCATATGAATTGTTTATTGCTGTCTATAGATACGAGTTCTATATCTGATGAGATTTCTTTTTTGCTGTATACTGCTATTCCACCAAACCCGCGTCCTACTGCGTTTTCTTTTTTATTCCAGATATTCCCAATTAAAACAAACCCTGGTAAATCTGGTAATGGTTTTGTCTGATGCTCCCAAGTTTCATTGAACAGAAGGATATCTTGTTGCTCCCAATTTGGCCAAGTGGCTGCTATCTTAACCTGGTGAAGACCGTGTGCATTCCACATACTAACCTTCAAGGCCCGAGATTCCTAGCTTCTCTGCTTCTTGGTTATCACAGCTTTTCCATTCTGATCCAGGTAAGCCACTACTCCTGTATCCCTTGCCTCCTTGACTTTACTCCATTCCTTCTTCCTAAACTCTTGTTGTGCAGGTGTCAGGTCTACATCTAACCAGATCTTATGGCCTTTGAGAGCTATCCTGTTTTGAAGGATCCGGTCACGGGCTTCTTTCGAATTGAATCTGACTAATATAGGTCCGTGTACGCACTGTGTTTCCCCCTTCTCCCAGACACAAATTGTGGATCGTGTATGTGCATGATTTCTTTAAAGCAATGACTAATTACCTCGTTTATATCTTCATCATTTGTCTCTACCAAGCCCTGAAATCTTCAAGTTCTTAGCTCTAAGTTCTAGGTCGGCTTGTTCTCACGGACATGTTCTTGATGAAGTTGCATCTGTTCCCTAGTGGTCTCTGCAACTAAGGCTGCCAGCTTCGATTCCAGCATTCGGATTTGTACTGTATAATAATCTTCTTTTGGTGACTGGACTATGGCTTCATCTTTGAATTTTCCAAGCTTCGTGTTTTTCCGAGCATCGTGCAACTCTTTTTGAGTGATGAAACTTCTTCTCTTAATCCCAAGACCTCTCGATTTCAATTCATGGAGTAGAGCAACCAATTGGGCGAATCCCTTCAGATTCGGTCGGTTTCCACGGTGAGCGTCGGATCTCGTCCTTCTCTTTTTTCTTAGCCATACGAAAACGCAACGCGCGCCCAACTAGCGCCCAACTAGACAACTATAGCATCATATGATAGCACTGATATAGTATTGCATATAGCATCATATGATAGCACTGATATAGTATTATTAATATGTGATACTATAGATGAAGCTATGGGTGATATTGTAACTGGCATAAGCTGTAACACTTACTTTATCATTAAAACTATTGGAGTAATAAATGACGGTAAAGTTAATGCAATATGTGATATTATTCATGACGCTAACACTGATATAATATTGTCAATATGTGATACTATACATGAAGCTATATGTGATACTGTAACTAGCTTATATAAGCTATAACACTTATATTGTCATTAGCACCATTGGAGTAATAAATGATGGTAAAATTGATGCAATACGTGATATTATTCATGACGCTATTAGTAACACATATATTGTCATTAATTAGTACTGATATAATTGTTGACTATATTTATGATGTTGCTGATGCTGCTATAGATGATAGAATGTTGTCATTGATAGCGTCACTAGATATTTATATCACTTAATACTTCTTGAAATTTTAGGTGATACTAAAGTGATGAAAAATGGCTATTCTCTTGTAGTGGATGCCATCACAATCATTTAATGTGTTGTGAGGTGTGATGGCGAGGTGATGACGCCATCGTATATGTGTTATGTTTGATGTTGATCTAAAAAAGTTGTGTTGTTTTAAAACATAAGGAAGTGAAGTTTGTTGAAGGTGGAATATTGGAATTATTAAATTAATAGGATTTGAAAAATTGTGTGTTATTCTATATGTTACTAGTTGGTAGATTAGATGTTATACTAGCAATTTTGAGAAGCGTGATGCATGGAGCAAGATGCAATGCTTGCGAGTGACCAGCTCATCGGGTATAATTTCAATTTTCTAGCTCATTGAATATGTTTGGCCTCAATTGCCAAGGAGCTTGCACTTTTCTACACTTATATATTTGATTCTCACCAAGATTTGATTCCTTTGATGTTTAAATTCCCGAGTGGGGAAAATTTAGCATTACAAAAATAGTCAGGGAAAAATTTTAAGCAACGCCACCTTTTTGTTGTTATCCGTTGTTGTTCTTATCCAGAGCTCTTTCGCTTGGGATTCCGGAGCCTCCAAGAGGTCTAGCATCCAAAGCATTCATTGAAATAGATTATTTGGAATAGCTTTTTGAAATGTAATGCTATTGCAATGTTTCACAGTATGCACAAAACATTCCAACAGATGATGCTCTGGTC
Source organism: Isoetes taiwanensis (assembly GCA_021234155.1). Lineage (NCBI taxonomy): Eukaryota > Viridiplantae > Streptophyta > Lycopodiopsida > Isoetales > Isoetaceae > Isoetes > Isoetes taiwanensis. The sequence goes on along the minus strand of JAJEKV010000050.1, from coordinate 2,141,862 downwards.
CTTTGCTGAATCACATGGCAAAGGGTTTGTGCAAATGGGCAGTTTTGGAGCTTAGCTTTGGCATTATAGGGCGCAAAAAATCATTTCATGTGATCTAGTTTTGGCTTCTTTTCCTTTGGAAATTTCAATTTTGATTTACGTTTGGTTCTTGAAGCGACTTAGTTGCATGCAGGCACTTCAATTCAAGGCGCTGGTTCGGCCCTGGTTTTGTGTTGGGGCAGCGGAAAGGGCAAGAATTTGGAGTTGTGGATTCAAATTCCACTGTGGGTTTCATTGTTTTCATTCTCTGTGCACCTCTTGCTTCTTTATGGCTTATTTGGTTGGCGCCATGGCCAGGAAATCCAAGAGAAAGAAAAGCTTTGCTTCCTTTGCGCCATAGCAAATTTTGTCGCCCCATTCAAGAATCTTGACTCTTTTCCAAGCTTTTCTCAGGAAAATGCATCTTACGCCCTAAAAAGGAACTGGATTGCTGAGGAAAGAATCTCCAGCAAGCTAATTTGACCGAGCTCAATGTTAAACTTCATTTTTATAGATAAGGGCCTGGTTTACGACGAGCTGTGGATTTGAAGACTTAAAGAATCGCAGAAAGTGACTTCATTTGCTACCTTTTTTTACCTGATCTCAGGTTTTCTTCTTTGGCATGATATCCAGGCTCGTGAGCTGGAGAAGAAAATAGAGTATTTTGAAGGTATATACTCGTACCCTCATATTGAAATTCATGTAGAAAACAAGCGCCCTTTCCTCGCCCTAAAAGCTTGGGATTTCTAAGCTGCAGAGTTGATGGTGAATGCATAACTAAGCTTACTAAGCAATTTCTACAAAAGCCTCCCTTTTATTTCTTAGCCAACACTTGAGGCTTCTGATTCGGCAGAGTGATGCTTGCCAGATTCGCAACAAATAGAAAATGCATTTATACCCGAGAGCTTATGTTAGTGCAAACACTGAGCCATAACTCGAAGGGCCTCTTCCAAATTGTTTTGCATCTATTAAATCGGGATCTCTGGCTAGGAGGACATGAGCCAGTCTTCTGCCTCTACTTCAATTTATGATCATAACGATGTACATCCAATCTAGGCCAAGATTAAGTTTAGCATTATGCTTTTTGGGTTGCCCCTAAGGGGGCAAACCCTTGTTTATTTGGGTTTATGGCATATTCTAAGTATATATCAGTATATATCCAGAATATGCCACTGACTGCTAAAAACCCATTACTAAGGGTAAATTGGCGGTCAACTATGTTCTGGTTAGCCAATGTGGAAACCTGGTAACCGGTGTGGGCAGAAATTCTCTCGCCCAATTTCTGGACCTGGATGCAGCTTTCTCCTTTCGCACCTCAAAAATCCGACAAACGATGTTAGAATCCCGGTGTTGTATCAGACATAAATTCTGTTTAGATCCTTGCCTTCAAAGGGAAGCAACTATTCTGCTCTGTTTTGGGTCTCTTAAATTTGGCTTCCCATCGATTATGTGACAAGGAATCGTTTTTTATCCGGCGATAAATACTCCATCCTCAACCTGTGGCAAGCAAATTCGTCAAAAAAGTCAAAGCAAACTGCAAAATTTTGGGAAAAAAAGGGAATTTAATGGGTAACAAAACTTTGATCCGACAACCTTTCTGCTTGATTGCATGAATCCGATGGCAAAACATGCGTCAATCTGTTGGCATTGTGGCTGGTTAAGAGCTGCGTAAAACTGCAGCTTTCATACACTCTTGTTGATATGTATGCAAAGTGTGGTAGCATAAATGATGCAAGAATTGTATTTGCTGAAATGCATTGTCAAGATGTGGTCTCTTGATAATTGCAGCATTTGGAAAAAATGGCTATATAGACCTTGCACTTTTTTTTTTCTCGCTATGCAAAACAAGAAAAGGTAATGCCGGCATCGTGAGTTACATGGATAAACATGCTTGATGCATGCACGTGTTCAGCCACCATAACACAGGAAAAACTAATGCATGCTTTCATCATGGAGCATGATTGTCAATCCAATGTTGTAGTAGGGGCTTCTTTAGTACATATGTATGGTAAATGTGGCAGTGTCAAAGATGCATATGAAATTTTTGAAAGGATAGCAGGTTGTGATGCAGTTTTGTGGAACATCTTGCTCGGAGTTTATGGTCTGAATTGTAATTTTAAAGAGGTGGTTCAGTTATTCCATGTCATGCTCACAGAAGACAGTTGCTTAAATGATGCCTCTCGAATTTATATCATTAATACTTGTGCGTATTTAGCTGCAGTCACAGAAGGGAAGCTTATCCATGCCTGTTTGTTAAGCCGCAATTGTGCTTCAAGCCTCATCATTGCAAATTCACTTGTTACCTTGTATGGAAAATTTGGTTGGATAGAGGATTCTGAAAAAGTATTGGTTAGAATGCAAAAACAGGATGTTGTCTCCTGGAATGCAATAATTGCAATATATGCCCAAAACGGTTATGGCAAACTGGCACTTCAAGCTTCTGACCAAATGCTCCTCAAAGGGTTATTACCAGATACTATAACCTTTATCAGCATGCTTGACGCCTGTATGGACACATGCTCTCTTGTTGAGGGCAAAAAGGTTCATGCATGTATTGTTCTTTGTGGACATGATTCAGATGATGTTCTTGACAATGTTCTTTTGAACATGTATAGCAAATGCAAGAGTTTAAATGATGCAATAAGTATATTCAATAGAACGGCAAATAATCTAGACATGTGGGCTTCCATGGTTGTTGCATATGCCAAGCGTGGTTATGTTAAAGAGGTGTGCCAACTTCTACAGCAAATGAGGTTGTACAAGTTTATGCCAAGTAGAACTGCCTTTGCAAGTGTGCTTGATGCGTGTGCTGACATTGTGGAAATGGCAATGTGCAAGCAAATGCATGCTTGGATTTTGAATTATGCATTTGAGCTGGATATTATTCTAGCTAATGCACTTCTAAGTATGTACGGGAAGTGTGGCAGTGTGCATGATGCAAGGTGAATTTTTGACATGAACCCTCAAAGGAATATGGTATCGCGGATCGCCATGATCACAAAGATATGCACGTAACGTGATGCACAGAAGGAAGCCATACAACCTGTTTTCATGAAATGCGGTACAAGATATCATACCGGATGAAATTACATTTGTTAGTGTCCTCGATGCATATTCATTTGTGCTAGACCTAGCTCAAGGAAAAACAGTGCATGCTTACATTCTAAGTCGACAACAATATAGATGCCATTATAGGGACAAAATTTTATTAAATATGTATGGCAAATGTGGTAGACTGGAGGATGCTAAAACAAACATTTGATAGAGTTAGGAGGCCCAATGAAATTTCCGAATGCCATGGTTACCGATATGCTCAATGGGGCGAATGTCAAGCATTTCTTATCTCGCAGCCATGATGGAGCAGGGCATTACACCAACTTACATTACCTTTTATTAGCATTCTTTCTGTTTGCAGCCACACTGGGTCTTGTTGTTGAAGGTTGCCAATACTTCAGTTCGATGTCTCAGATTCATCGCATTGTCCCAACACCTGAACACTTCAGCTGCATTGTTGACTTGCTTGCACGCCATGGATTGCTCGACGAAGCCGCTGACCTTGTTCAAAACATGCCACTCAAAGCTAACGAAACTGCATGGACAGCCTTCCTTGTTTAGTTCAGTTGCAGATGCTTCTGGATTAACAAGTGTGCTTCAAATTTGTAACAAGGCTTCGAAGTAAAGTTATATTGGGATTTCAAGTGTAAGAACATCTTTTTTTTTATTGTATCTAGGATTATACAAATGTAAAACTTTGAGTTTTGGTGAATGGGATAACTTGAGTCCAATTTCCTTTGTGTAAATATTGGTGAATTGTATCACTTGAGTCGAATTGCTTTGTATTTTAATAAAACTATATTGTACCTGGTAGCGACGCTTCAGCTCTGCCAACAACAAGTTTTCACAAAAGAAACCAAAATGGGAAACTTGGAGGAAAAAGCCCCCCCCCCTCCCCCGGTTGTTTACGATAAAGGTAACCTTGTGGCCATCTGGCCAAATGTCAAAGGTGCCATGGGACCACGTGGCCCAATCCAAGATTGCCCTTAAGGCCATAGTTGCATAGGCAGAAGGTTAGCCAAATCACATGTTCCCTAGATTAGGTATGCTGACGATTACTTTTCTCGAGTTGAATTGTTTCATAAAAACTCGGGCAAATCTTGCTATTGTTATTATGGCAATTGAAAAAAATAAGTTAGACTTTAACTTACATACAACCTAGAGGGGTTTGATATCTTAGAAACTATAATTGAGTAGTTGTCGACAAATTTTGATCATTGCCGGATCAAAAAGCTTTTGATGGTTTTCAAACAAAATGGTATTTGATTCAACGAATCTCGACCTGGATGCAGCTTTCTCAAACATTTTTTCATATTCTGTGCTTAAATTCGGTCTGCACAACAAACCGTTCTGTTACCTTTTCGCCAATGTAGCCTCAATTCAGTGGCAAGACCGAAAGAAAGCTTCGGAGGAAGAACAAATTACGGACATAACATCACGGAACTGCTTGAACTCCAGCCTCTCATCAGCAAAAAATACTGCCAGGCATATGCTTGGGCACGATCAACAGAGTAACGTGCATGCTTTGGCAGTTTCAAAGGACACCTTAGAGAATTTACAGAAAAAACTGCGAAGCACTTGAAGTGGCAAAACTCGACGGCAGTCTGATCGCTGCAATGCATTGTTTACAGAGAATATAGAAAGATGGCAGAAAGGGATGGACACTGGCAGATTCGTGCTCAAAAATTGCTAGCCAGAATCACGAAGAAGCATAAAGAGATTAATCAGCAAGAAAGATTAATCAGTAAGAAGCTTTTTTATATGGTTGTCCGAAGAGAAGCCAGTTTAAATGCATTTGTGAGAGCCAAAGCTTTTTCCCTGTCGCCCGTAGGTCTGCCGTCCCTACGCCCCTAACTAGCAGCGGGTCAAAGGTGTCAAATAGAAGCGTCTGGGACATTTAAAGCTGGTGGTAATAGGACTACCAATGCGAAAAGGCCCCTCTCCTAGCTCCCTAGTACAGGTTGCTCGGCTGGCGGGCGAGTGTGACAGCCCCAAAGCAGATTGGAAGGCAACGTCACATCCGCTTCCAAGATAATTAATTTATCTATTCCATTTTGTCCAAAGCAAAATTATTTATCTATTCCATTTTGTTTCTATACAAAGCTAATGCTGATGTTGATCGAGATTGCATTCATGTATATGTATGATTATATTATTATCATGATGTCAAGCCAATATAAAAAATGAAGACTCATTTGACTATAGATGGAATTGAAAGGATAAGAAATGCCATTATATGTCAATTCCGAAAAATAGAATTGTAGACCAGAAGCCAAAGCACCCATGCTTAATATTCCTAATAATGTAGTCACCACTAGCCAAAGCACCCATGCTTAATATTCCTAATAATGTAGTCATCACTACCAACAATATCAACTGAGTACTATTTAATGCACCTTTCTATTTTTTCAATGTTTTTGTATGACAATGTGTTTAAGTTCCAAAGATCAATGCGGTAGTGCATTGTTCAAATAATGTTTTGGTTGCTCCAATTAGAGTAAAATTTCTACGTTGCAGTTCTCTGCAATCGTATGGATACATAGAGTAGGATTATGCTTTGAACAATGTCTAGATGAAATCTAAAGAGGGTGTGCCTTTTGTGTTTATAGTTGTTCCTTAAGATGGTAACAAGGTGTCGTAAATTACTTGGCGAAGACCAACCAGTGCTGCCAAGAAGATCATCAACACTATGGCCATCAACCTAAGTTATTCTTATAAGTTCCTTGTAATGGTGTTTAGACCAAGTTGAGGTTTTGCTTCATACAGGCTTATAAATACTATCCTAATTGCTCCTGGAATGGTCCATTGTATTTCTAGTGTCAACATCAACAAACCCTTATGCATGGTAATAAAACTTACTTGTTCCATAGAAGTAGTGATATGGCTATTGTTCTGTTATGTAATGCAGAATGGCAGAGGATTATTATCTAAAGAAACAGTATTGCCTCATATATTATGTTTGACATGACCTTAATGCAGCACACTCGAAACACTTGGATTTATAGCTAGTGGCCATGTTCCAAATTTTTGAATTAAAACTGAATTCAGGGGTTGCCTACTTTACAGAAAAGGATAATTGACAATTGAGAATTGTGCTTTTCCATCTATCATACAATTATGAGTATTGCAATTTTTAATGGTAGAAATGGTTTTATTGGCTAACAGGTAGGTAGTTGTTGCAGGCATATACACTACAAATTGATGTCATGTGGTCTATACAATATAATGATTGAGACAAGGACAGTTTCATCAAATTATTTTGTTAACGCCACAAACTTAAATCCATATCATTGCCGTGATGGCAACAATACATTCATGTGTCTATTTAATACAAAATCAATGTTTGGATTTGAAAGGATTAATAGGAACATCTCAAACAATGGATTTGAACCCAAATGATGTTAACTTCAATGTGCATATTTAAGTCAAAAGGCTTTGCTTGTCATTTCTCGTTTAATCACCTTAAATGGTTGGTTGAGGTTGAGACATTGAGTTGAATAAAATATTATATGTGCTCAAAGCAATGTTGACGTATGGAATAACGTGATAGGACTCTGGCCCTTTCCAAAACTAGAATAATATTTTAGGGATCAAAGGTGAATTTTTTGTTAAAAACAAGAATCAAGTATCAAATAATGTATTGTTTTTTGCGACAATTTTGATTGATTGTGAGAACATGACTTTGAAATATGATTTAAGCCACTTCACCCTCAGGTCACAGAGGGCAACCCTCCGTGCGCATCACCTTGTTTTCTTATATTTTTAAGTGCCCCTCTATAAGCTTAATGCTTTAAGTGCATTTATTAATTTAAAACTTCACGCAGGAGAGCCCCAAACTATTCTTGAGACTAAAAAAATGCCGATGTTTTTTTTTTTTTTTACTTTTTTTTGTGTCTTAGCCAATATTTTATACTGGCTCTTTCTTTTTCATCGTTGTAAACTTGCAAATTTCCCTCGACAAATTCAAGACATCTTCTACATGTAATCTTGATGATATAAGATAATTTTGAGCACCATCTTTTTATGACACCAGAAGTCTTCCATGACATTTTGGCATTGCTTATGAGTATCTTCTACATAGGGTATCGTTTGCACCAAATTGAACAAAAAAAATGTTCGCAGCGTCTGCATACAATTTTATAATGACATGGAGATATGGAGGTTTGATATCCTCTTGTTTTATAAAAGCATTATATGTAAATAACCATTATGTATTGCACATTTAAATGCTAGGTTTTTTGGTGTATTTTATGCGTTGAATATTCCATTTTTTGAGTAGCCATCTCAGGGGATGAAATTTGATCTCACCTGGCATATTCTATAGAGGTCTTGGCTTGGTGATAAAGCAGGATTTGGTGATGAAGCAAGGACCTAACAAGGTCAACTTGAACTCTATATTACATCCAATCTAAACTCGGCATAAGCAAATTTGACTAAGCCATATAGCTATAAAAGTAAATAGGTATGCTTGAATGTGCAATTACCCATGTCAAAGCTTTCTAAAAGAGCTGCAAGTAAGACCTACAAATCAAGCGGGAGCAGTCATATCAATGCAACCAAGCATGATAACGTTTATTAGATGTTTAATATTGCGCATTATCTCACTTTCAATTTCAAAAGAAGAGATTGATAATACCACGATGGCCTCACAAGAGGGTTCCCTAAAAGATCCAAACATATCTGCACCCATGCCAGTAATATCACCAACATTGTCCCCAACATTACCAGCAATCACCTATCTATCTTATTCACAAGCACCAAAGCTATGAATTAAAAAAAAATAAAAAAAAATGTACTATGTGTCATGAGCTTCCTATTGCTCGTTAGTTCTATGGGGATGGTTGTTTGTCTAATTACTGCTCTTCTTGGTACTGACATCTTCCACGTAAGAACTATTGAGCAAATTGAACCATCCTTGAAGACACAGTTGATTATTTCCACCATCCTCGCTATCTTGCCATGCCAAGCACTTCCACCCCATCAACGTGGTTGGACATGCATAAAAAAGTCAAGAATTCGTGAACTTTGCACACGTTTTAATGCTAATAGCCATGCCAAGCACTTTCACCTCGTCAACGTGGTTGACATGTATAAAGAAGTCAAGAATTGGTGAACTTTGCACATCTTTGAAATATATTTACTCCGTTTCCCTCTTTTTATTGCTAATATGTTTTTTATTCATAAAGCGCAGGCCTTTTTTTTTATTTATTTATATAGGTATGGCTAGGTTTGTCCAAACCTTTAAGGCATTTTTTTCAAAAAGCTGCACTTGAACTTTCTTTGCTAAAAAGCTCCCATTGTGATGGTCTAATAACTTAGTATTCAAATATCGGGTTATATATGTATACCTAATTTAATAGTATATTCTTAATTTCCACTTTCTTCTCCCTCTTCTCGAATAAAAATCATTTTAGGGTTACATCTCTCTTCCGCACTGGTGATCGCGATGGCAGTAGATGTCCTCCTAACAGAATGGCATTTGCTGGCCCATATACGGCTCTCCGGGTTTGTTATTTACCTGATTTTACAGCTAAGGGTTTATATATCATGTCTTCTTAATGCCATACCTTCAGTTTACTTCTTGAGTTTATCAGTTCCGTCCTCTGCTTGCAAGCCATGCTCTGAAACTTTTATGGGTAGACGAAAAGGAGGCTTCAATAAGGCCACCTTGACCAAGATGCAGGAGGAGAAGCTAAAAGCTGATAAAAGAAGGAAGATCTTTGATTACCACAAACCTGCCAAAGTGCCTGGATCTGCCAAAAATCCAATTAATCTCGAAGGGGAAGCTAGCTCTACTCATATTGCAGAAGAAATTCCCATGTCAGTTGCTTGCACTCCTGAGATCCCTGAACTATCAGTTCCAGCAGATCCTACTGCTCCAAATGCTCCCAAAGTTCCAGGTGTTGGTGTCCCAACTATCAATTTATCTTCACAAATTACCCCTAATATTCTGCATGCTGGAGTTCCTCTGGACGAATCTACAAATAAGGTTTAGGTTCATATTGTTTTATTCTGTCTTATTTCCTTAAACCCAAGGTCTCCATTAGATTATAATCTTCTGTCATGCTATTCGAATTTTTCAGTATGATCTATTCCTTGATTTTTATTTATATTTCTTATCTATGCCTCAGTCTTATTCATGCATTACACCACTAATATCCATGTCCTCCTTTCTGGAATTAGTTATCTATGATATTCTTATTTTCTACTTAGTATTTGTTTATAATTGCATATCTGAATCCTGTACTTCCCATAATAAAATGTCTAACTGTATCGTTTCATAATCTTCCTCCTGTAACTTTGCTCATATAATGTAGCTCCAATTATTTACTTTGACCTGCTATCTAAAACTGCCAGAAAGGCAAAAATTCAAGTCAAACGAAAGAAGATTTGGAAGAAACAAAATAATATAAAATAAAAGAACGATAAAAGAACGATAATATCCTATGCAAACAAAGCCGACATACTAGTAGGTAGGGATATCCTGTGCAATCAAAGCCAATAGACTAATAGGCAGGCAATAGATAGCCAGGATAACCCAACCGCAGCCACCAAGAAAATATTGAAAAAAGCAAAGCCAAGAGAAAATAAGAAGCAAACATTATAGCAACTTATCTGGAAAGACGTGCTCCCGATGTGATGTTGAAGCTATGCTTTGCAGATCCATGCTCTCGCACGCATTAGATTGTAGCTTGGAGGCGCTGAAACCGCTAAACATCTACCTGGCTTAACAATCGTCCTACAACGGCAAAAAAATACAATAGGATCATGCAAACAAATGAGAGATTATGGTTGCTCAAACTAGAGAGCCTAATCAATGTGAAAATAGAAGAGATGGAATAGAATCAAACAAATGAGAGATTAGGGTTGCTTAGAGCAAATAGCCTAATCGATGTGTTAGATGATAGAATAGAATCGAACAAAAGAGAGCTTAGGATTGCGGATAGCCTAATCGATGTGAAATAAGAAGAGATAGAATAAGGAAACTGGTATGATAGAGAAGGAGTAGATATCTAGCTCAAGAGAACCCCGATAAATGAAATGAGAGAAGATGTAGAATAAATAGGATACGTGAGGTGAACCTTCCCCATCCAAGGAATGTCGGTTCTATTGCGTATCGCAATAGAACCATGGCATTTTGTATATTTATACATGTCTGATTTTTTAAGTACTTGGAGTCTGATTATGTGATGTAATTTGTTGTTAAACAGCAAGTGTCTTTTTGTTTATGTATCAAAAGTGATGGTTTAGGTAATTGCTTACTTAAGTTTGTTTATCATGTAATGGTGCAATTTCTGATTTTGTTATTTATATTGTAAGCTGTTGGAATATTTTGTCTGCATTGATTTATCTCAGTATAATTCAGGTTCTTTTATGACCCTCCTATCCCTTGATTTCATGGGCAGAGGTATTCCTCTGCCCATTCCCCACTAATTTGTTTTCTACATTTGCAGCATGGGCGTTTGGAAGTGGCCAATCTTGGCTGCAGGGGTTCAATTCCCCTCGCTCCATCTTGTAAAACTGACATGCAATGGTTTTGTAGGCAATATGTATTGGCTGCTCAAACAAAAACAATGCATAAATGTGAGTGTTCCTCTTGATTTTGCTGATTTTAGACAAAATCTACAATCTTTGACAGAAATTTGATGTGCGATTGGGGTCCAAGTGCAAACCATGGAGGTCATCTGCTGCAGCAGCACTCACCATTAAGGTCAAAAACATGCCTTGCTTTGGCTCCACTTTTCCTTATGAAGACAACAAAAATTTGGGAAAAAAAATGTGACATATTGTTCGTTAGCAATTGAAACAGCTATGCATCCAAAAAAAATTTGTAATTTACCTATTTGGGCACTTGTTTTGCAGATCTTGTCACTGGTAAACCGTTTCTTGGGCACTCTCCCTTAAGGAGAAACAACAACTTTGGGCGTGTATATGTCTTTGGGAAGACAGGCGTTATTGTAAGTTTTTCCCTAAGATCCCACTAGACTCCTTCGCCAACGAACTGGTAGTGAAGGTGAGATCTAGGGAGAAACATCACTTTGGGCGTGTATGTGTCTTTGGGAAGACCGGCGCTTAGAAATAAAGATTTTGCTTCGTTGTAAGTTTTTCCCAATCTATAGATCCTACTAGACGCATCTAGGGTTCCTGATGAAGGATACAAAAAGATGCGTGTGCTTATTCTTCTGAATTCAGATCAGACAGGATTTATGGATTGCACATATCAAGCATCCTTGATTTTCATTGCTTCCGAAGGATAAGCTTCCTAGCTCTCAAGGAGAAGAAAAACTTTCTGTGATTATAAAATCCAACAACGAAATTAATTCTTGAAACATTATACGTGTTACTAGATTTTGCCAAGAAAATGCTTTCAGTTTACCGATTTAATCATTATTTCATTTTATCAAAAGAAGTATTTCGAAGTGTAGCTGAATTTGTAGATTTCCTTGAATTTGTAGAATTTGCACCTGAAGTTGATTGAGAGGAACTTGCGGCTGAATTTGTAGATTTCCCTGAAATTGTAGAATTTGCACCTGAAGCTGATTGAGAGGAACCAAGGAAAGGCAGATTTGGCATGACATTGGGAAGGCTGGGAAGAGCAGCTTCGCCATCCAGTATCTGGCAGCATCTTTTTATGCTTGGTCTCTGTTCAGCATCAGGATGGGCACAAAGCAAGCCCAGAGACAACATAACTCTCATCTGCTCAACATCATAATGTGATTGAAGTCTGGCATCAGCAACTCCAAGCAGGTCATTCTTCATTTGTGCTTGCCAAACCCATTCCAGCAAAAATAAATATTCTTGATTCTCCCATGGCATGCTAAGAACAGGTTTTCCACATGCCATCTCCAGAAGTAGGATACCATAACTGTATATATCAGATTTGACACTAGCTCTACCCATCCAGGCTAGTTCTGGCGCAATGTAGCCAAGGGTACCGGCCATTGTCATTGTTTGTTGAGTGGTTTGCATGAGTCTTGAAAGTCCAAAATCTCCCAAACGTGCCACAAAGTTGTCATCTAACAGCACATTTGCAGCCTTGATATCTCTATGTATAATTCTTTGTTCCCATCCTCCATGTAAGAATGCCAACCCCTCTGCCACTCCCTTTGCTATCTCATACCTCTGGCCCCATGTCAAAAGACGGTCTGATGAAAATAAATGCTGATTCAGACTCCCATTTGGCATGTAGTCATATACCAGGATCAATTTTTCATGCTGATGGCACCAGCCTCTTAATCTAACTACATTTTTATGCCTAAGAAGACCTATAACAGAAAGTTCTGCTAAAAATTGTTGATGCCCTTCAACTGACATCACCTTCACTGCCACTTCAGTTTTATCAGTAGGCAATATTCCTTTATAAACACTCCCATATCCCCCCTTTCCGATCATCAGGCTCTGTCTAAATCCACTGGTGGCTGTGCTCAGATCTGCATAGCTAAACCTTGAAAAATGAGATTCTACACAGTTAGAATTCCATTGTGGTGGCAGAGTTGGAGCCAAAAGTTTCCTTCTCTTGAGGCAAGCAACAGCAAGAGCAACAGCAACAGGAACTGCAACAAGAAGAACTATGGCGAATGGAACAAGAAGAAGTGCAAGCTTTTGGGAGAAGAAGGAATCTATGACTTGTGGCGATGAAGGAGAAGAAGATGGCGATGGAGAAGAAGATGGCGATGAAGGAGAAGAAGATGGCAATGGCGATGGCGGCGATGGAGGCGACGGCGATGGCGATGGCGATGCAGTAGCATTGCTACGACATTGGCTCTGGCATCCAGTTCCGCAGTAAGCTGAAGTAAACCCGCAGTATCCATACTCGCTGCAGCAGAGATTATCCTCACAAAGGAATTGTTTGCCTGAATACCACAGTCCCCTTCAGCAGTTGTGCTGGCTATTCGTAGTACCGTTATGCATTGGCCCCATCTGGCATCCCAAACCGCAATGCTGAGCACCCATTCCACAATAACCATATTTTTTTTTGCTGCAACACAGATTAGCTTCACAAAGAGCTAAGAACCTCCTCCAGCTGCTTTCCCACATTCTTGTGTTGTTGCTATGCTGTGCTGCCTGATTGCACCATTAGCGCCAACAGAAAAACAACAGTTGCAATATTGAACATACTTTGAAATGTTGAAGCACTGAACATGCTTTCGTTATGCAGAAACTAAGAACCCAGCTTAAGCCTTTAGTATTGACATTACATCAACAGGGAAGTTTGGATGGAAATACTTAGCTCAGATAGAATATATGCCTCCTTGGCGAACGACCTGGTCATTGTGAGATCTAGGGAGAACTGGTGGAGAATGGCAAGAATAACATGATAAGCTTTAGCTTTGGCTTTTGCGTTGGTTTTGGCAAGTTGACACAAGATTGATGTATTCTTCCCATTCTTCCTACAGGTGTTTCTGTAGCATATATGCCACTGGATCAATTCTCTCTTGGCCTTCTTTTTTGTGCCTTTGTCATCAATCTTGGTAAAAGCTCTTCGTATATGCCAGTAGACCAATTCTCTCTTGGCCTTCTTTTATGTACCTTTGTCATCAATCTTGGTAAAAGCTCTGCCAAGAACTGTCCAGAGATGTTGCCTTCTTACCCACCCATGCAGTTTTCTTTAATAGGTGCTGGTATTTCTGACCCTTTTTAAATGCTGGGCTGGCTGCTTTTCGTTATCATAAAAGTCAAGACGGCGACATTTCGCCCTTTTTCAGCCCAGATTTAAAACCCTATACTCCTGCATGTTTTTTGCATTTCGGTCTTCTTGGTAATTTAAGCTAGGATAATTTGCCAGCGGAGTTCTTTCTTCTACTACTTCTTGATATTGTTTATTCTTGTGCTATTTTAACCAGTTCATTCACTCCATAAGTTCATATCTTCTAGACAAAAAATAGACTTCTAGGCATCTTAGATCTGCTAAATTTCTGTCTAGATTCTGTTATTAACATATTTTGACCTTGCTGTGTTCTGACATCCACCTTATGGTCTCTTGAATTGGTAATGATTATGCTGGTTTTCTGGATATTTCTGGATATTACTCTTATCCTGTTTTGCTGATCCAGTGCAGAATAAAATTAAGTTTCTCTGCTATGCTTGTTATGTTCTTTGTTTCCAGGATCTTCCTCCTATAATTAGCTCCTGCAATGTAGCTTCAATTGTTTAGTATGACCTGCTGATATGATCCAGCCTTTCTGATTTAAGCTCACCTTCTAGTTTATGTCCCTGTAATATCTTTTTACTGTTTATCATATTTACATATTAACATAGTTGTTTATGGTGAAGGGCGAGTAGCCGGATAAGATCTTTGTTTACCTGCTACCGAATACATGACAACCATGTCTAATGCTTGTTTGTGTATTGTTTAGTGCAGGTAACTGAGCTTATCCTTCCATATGATGCTGTGTGATGGTGTTGTTTACAACATATTGACTCAGTTTTCTTAAAAGATACTTTGGTGACATCTACAAGCTTTTTTTCTACTATAGCATAACATGAGCACATGTTTATGAATGAATATTCTACATATTCTGTTTTGATGTCATAATACGATGTATTGGTTCTTATAATACTCTGGTTTCTTTATTTGATAATATAATGGTTAGCAGGCTTGTTGTTGTAAGTCTTTCTGCTCCTGAACTTGTTTGGTCCTATACATAGTTAAGTTTGCATGTCCTGCACAAGTTTCTAGACTGTTTCTGCAAAATAGGCTTGACCATCAAATGTTTTTCGGATAAATCTTATGAAGTCTTAATAAGTTCCTTTTTTCTCAGATTATGGTCTTTATATTCAATATTTCTAAGTTAAAATATTCCGTATGGCTACATTTTGTATATCTTCTCAATTATATATGGTTACTGGACTATTTTATGTTAAACTATGTTGTAACATTTCTTTGATTGTTGCAATCTTATTTGTATAGAGATAAAGTTTTTTGGTTTGTCTATTGTTCTTCTCAAATCAAGGCTTGGTCTAGACGTACACCTAGTCTATTCCAAGACTGCAATTATATGGTCTTTAAGTTCCAAAAAGTTGGCCTCAAAGGCTTAGGTCTGTCTTGACAGACGGGCAGGGGGGTTTAATGTTATCTCAGTTTTTGGGTTTAACCCAAAACCTTGGTTTGGGATTAGGTGTGTCTAACCTCTTACAATGCTTTTTACAGATTATGGAAACTAAAGCACAGATTGATCCTGAAGCTGGTATCTCTATCTGGATAAAAGAATTAGTATCTCTCAACTATGATAACTGTGGAATCTCGATACCAAACTTTGCAATTCAAACTCTGATTGCATGCATAAGGAGTAAAGAAGTCCATGAATATATTGTCCTTAAAGAGAGCAATCTGCTGGATAAAAATAAGTCCCTAGTCACTTTAAGGTGTGAAACTTCGTAAAGTTGCTATATTTTACCATTTTTTAAAATCTGGATTCGATGGTTTACTAGGATGTGTACACTAAAGCAACTTCATAAAATCGCCAAAATTTGATAATATTGCATCCCAATTATAGTAAATTCGTCAAATTATTGGATATTTTACAGTAGAAACCTCAATTTTATGGTAAGACATCCAATTTTATTAAATTCGTTTCTATAAAAGTGTCGGAAAAATAGGAAACAATCGCCACCATTTCTATAGTTTAGAAGCAACTAGAGGATGATAAAGTCATCACTGGTCAGCTACCTAGGCTTCAATGGTTGGTTTGGGATTTTTGTTAAGATGAAGAAAGCTAATTTCAAACTTGAGGTTTGTAAAACCCTGATCTCAGCTGTCTATAATGATATGGAGAACCTTCTCTATGCCAGAATATGTCTCGAAGATGATCTTGGTAAGAAATTTCTCATTGGTTTAACTCACTTAGAGGATGTTCATCAGATAAAGTCGTCACTTCAAGTGGATGTGGAAATCAATGCTGAGTCTACTGATTATATGAATGATGATGTCAAGAATTGCCTCTTTTCTGAAAATGATTTAACAGATGAAGATTTGTTTGGCCTTGATGGTAATAAATCTGATGATCCAGAAAAAGAAGAGGATTCTGATGAGGTACCTACTCTAACACTTCAAAATTCTGCAAGATTTCCTATCATTCCAGAACAGAATGTGGAATGTGATGCTGCTGCCTGGGCTCATGCCATATGGAAGAGTCAAAATTTTGGAGCTCTTGCTCCTATCAATGTAGAAACGTGGAAAGCGTTGACAGGTATTGTAGATGATGAAATTAGGGTTGGTATCATCAAAGCCACCAAGCTAGAGAAATACTTCACAAAAAAGGAAATTCCTCTTCCATTTCCTCTCTCATTTTTTCACCAAATTTGCAGCAAAGGTCCTAGTTCAGGTATTCATATTAGCCAGAAAGGAAATATGGCCTTTTCAGATGACAAGAGAGATGGGTTTTATCTAAAAAAAGTATGGAGAACTCACTGCCCGTTTCTCACCTGTGGCTGCACCAAAAACAATAAGAGGAATGACCGAAATGATGATTGTAACAGCAGCATTATCTGGTTAGACCAGGCAATATGGTTTCTTTTGAACAATTTGGAATCTGCCTTCCCCGATTCTACTCCTACTGCTAAGATGGTATGTCTTACTAAATTGTTGCATAATGTGCTTAAACCTGCTGTTTTGGCATACCTTTCATATCTGGAGGTAAGGAGGGTTATGGTGGACATGACTCTTTATTATGCTGCTAACCCTGACAGTGATCTCAAAAAGGCATTTGGTGGCGATGGCACCGCCGATATTCTTGAAAAAAACATTAAGGCGAATCTCCTTCAGGCTTAGTCAACCACAAAGGACCAGGAGCTCTCCAGCTGCCAGACAAGGCAACACTTCCGACAGTTTATCTGCCAACATTTTCTCTCCTAGGAAACCACCACGTGTCACTGTTGACCCTAAACTTACTGCTGGTAGCAGCAAAAAAGTGGAGGGGAAATCTAAAAAGCCCAGTGATGGGACTTCCAATGATGAAGAATATTCCGTTACAAAAGGTGGGAACAATACTATAGCACTTGAAGACGATCTTCCACAAGAGTTAAATCCAGGTCAGATTTCTAATAATGTACTTTTCATGTTCAATATACTGTTTTTTTCTTCATGTTTTCTCGTACTTATATTACGGTAACCTTCTTTGTGAGTTATCTCATTCCTTTTTACCTTATCCGGTCTACCAGGGTTTTATGAAAAGAATTTTCCCTTAGGCCGATGTACATGACAAAAAAAAATTCTTATACTTTCTTACCCTTGGCCTATTACGAGGCGAAAAGGTGTTTAATTTTTTATTTAGATTCCCACTTGACATAGGGTCTTCCCTTAACGTTTTAAAAATAAATCAATGTTTTATAGGATAAACACGGTTAATGGGATGTGAGACATGGGGACCAGGGCTGTCGAGGAGAAGAAATGGGAAAAACAAGAAGGCATACCGAAGGCAAAGGCACAGACAGAATTTCGGGTGAAGACAGGTACATCATTAGCAACAATCTTATATGAGACGGGGAAAAGCCAATGGAAGTGAGGGCACGAGGAAAGAACAATTAGGTACCTAATAAAGGACAATAGCTATGGGAAAGAGGACAAACCGTCGTCACTAGCAATAGATGAATCGAAGAAAACAACACATAACAATGGGCAAGGGATGGTTTAACTAATTAAGCGAAATGGGCCGCAAGTATGGGATGCAACTAAGCCGATATAAGCGAGACGGATGGGACGAAGAATGGACAAATCGAGCAATGAGAAATCGGGCGGCACCACGTGGGCCTAAGGCCAACTGGCTATTGGAAACCTTCAATCCGCGGGGGCAGGTCATGAGCAATGAGAAACCGGCCGCGGCACCGCGGGCCTAAGGCAACCGGCTATTGGAAACCTTCAATCCGGGGGGCCGGATAGGGCATATCACATACAAAAGCGGCATGATGTTGAATAAAATGAGTAGCGGGGAAATACGATTCGTGATGGGGAAGCCACGACCTCGAATTGAGAAAGATATAGATGGAGGAAAATAGATAGAGCCGAGCCGAATATGCCGCATATGTGACTCATGAAAAATAGAAGATGAAGAGCACATGGTAAAAGAGTGCCCGTTTACACCGGCGCATAAGGTCCAAATTTAACAAGGTCGTGGGATCTCCACTCCCAAAGACCGATGGACAAGGAAGAGACATCGCAGCATGTAGCGAAAGCTATAAAATAAATGATAATCAGACACCGGGGTGCACAAAGAGAGGGGCTAATAATCGAAAAGCACGCGGATGAGGCGGATCGAGAAGCCCCACAAAGTACGCATTCAAAAACCGCTTTTATAAGCGTGCTGGCGTCGAAGCGTATGCGGTAGGCCGCCCCGGCCCATCGATTACCACGAACGAAGAGTCGCCCGCCCTCCGATGCAAGGGAGTCCAGCAACATCATCCATCTTTGCCCGCTCAAAACCCCGCGACGACTTCCGCTCCTCCTGCCATTATCTATCATGGGATGGACTCCACCATATTGAAGTCACCCAACAACGGCCAAGCCACATCCGGCCCCCAGGATGCGACCTTTATGCCTTAACGACGCGCCCATAACGCCTCTCTGGCTGGCGCACTATTGTGAGCGTGAGACATTCACAATCCCCCCACTCGCGCGGGGCCCTCACGCCACTTGACGATGACCCACCTGCCCCAACGGCCCATGGTGAAAGTCACCCGCACATGCATCTTCCACGCAATGGCGGTTCCACCCTTAGAGGCTCCAGAGGTGGCAACCGCGGCCGGCAGATTAAGACCCACACATGTCCAACGATTGGTTCGAAAGCCCCCCGGGACACTTGTGTTCCCGAAGGCACAAGATATCCGGATCCAACTTTATTTAACGCCCACGCCACTCTCGCTTCTTTTCAAGCGGTGACGAAGCGCACCCGCCTAACATTCCAGTTTCACTATCTTCTTGTCCATAACTACTACTACCGACGCCAGGATCTTTACGATGTTTTTCCTTCGCCGGCCTTGCCGCGGGCAGTTCGATTCCGTCATATGGAACAAGAGCGAAGGATTATCCTCGTGGGAGTGCAACCTCTCGCCTCCGCATCCACCTCATCTCGCCTGGCGTGCAGAGCCACCTTATCTGGGCCCATCCCCCTCAGGGAGGCTTGGGTGGAATCTTTGATCCGAACCACCAGGCTGCACCAACCGCTCCCTCAACCCGCCCCAGCCCAACTGCAAGGATTGCCGCCAGCCTTTCGGCCGATCCGCGAATTTCTTTGGATGTCGCTGGCACCACGATACCGCCGTCTGCCCTCCTGACAGGCCCTGCCGCCAAATTTCATCATCCCGTCTAAGCCGGCATGCCTATCCGGATACCCGGGGCGACCGGAACTTAGGCCCGGGGGCTGCTCCTCCCGGGCCGAAGCTTGGGGACGGAACTCCGCTCCCCATCCCGTGGAACCTTCTTCATTGCCTCTTTATGAGCCCCCCTTGGTATTGACGCTGGCCCGCGAGGGAATTGAGCCGGCCGAAGACCGGAGGGCGAAACATTCTCAATCTCGCCCATTCAATGTACTGAGGGAAAACCGAAGTACCATTCTCCGCCCTACCATCGAGGGAGGCAATGGACTATCCGCGGTAGAGCAACACAAATCTTAGGCTCCCCCGCACTATGGAGGCGAATATGACCGCCAATCCCATTGGCAATCGCAATCATGAACTTCCGGCAACAACATATCTCTTCATGGAAGATCCATTACCTCAAACCAACATGGGATCTTCAGGCGACAAGGACCCCTGAAAGGCCACGCCAGAGTGTAATGCCGGTAAATCGTAATTCCCCACATGAGGTCGACCCTCTCGCTATTATTCTCCCACTAACGGGAGCATCGAACATGAGGAGGAAGAAATTGTTCCCTAGGAACTTCGAGGACCGAAATGGCGAGATGCCCAACCGCTGAGTGAGCTGCGACCACCCGCCAACTCTCCTTCGTGTCCAAAGACTCCAAGATAGTACACCAAAGATCAAGACGCGAGACAAGGTTGGAAATCGACCTGAGGTGTCTTCTGGCTGATGATCAAGCTCAACTATGGCAAAATGGAGAGCGATGGGGTCCACCGCAACTCCCCTCTTGTTGTGCCGATTCAAGAAGGCCAAAGCCTCCTCCATCCGAGAGCAGTAATGCGGGCCGGCCACGGTGTGCCGGATCCATTCGAGAACCGCGGACGGAAAGCCGGGCTCACCGATCGCTTTGTCCGCCACGCAGTGTCCCGGGCCGCACTAACTCCATGTCCTTCAAGCCCACACGCCTCCCCTGCATTACTGGGATGTCCCGCCCTCGACTATTATGCAGATGCCGTATGCATCACCACACCTCCCATGCCCGGCTATGAACTACACACCGGGCTCTGCCACGCAAAGGATCCTCCTGGCAGCGAGAGACAACTGGCGAGTGTGGACTCGCAAGCGAGTCACTGTCTTCAAGTGGCGGCGATGCTCTTTGGGGACCACAAATTACGCTTGCCCCCACCGCTTGTATATCCCCAGCCAGAAGACTCCTCACCCGGGACATCGCCGCTTTCCACCAGACCTCCATAGGGGCCCCCAGGACCCTAGCTGGCCGCCATTTAATCCAAAAAGAGCTTCCTTCCTATCTCCAGATCTCCACTGGCCCTTGCCGGGCCACTCTGTCTGCTGCAACCCGGAGGGAGCTTGCTGGCATCCCCCCTACCCCTTCTCCCCAACACACTACACATCTCGGGGCCAGATGGGTACCCGGGCTGGGTGGCCCGCTATCCCCCCGCTATTGCCTCAAGCGAAGACTTGACCCGAGGTCCGGCCACGGGGCAACCGGATCTGTTATAACACAAAATCCTAGCCGGTGGGCCGGCGCATGAGGCCCGGGAGCTCCGTGATCCGGCTTTCAGACCATCTCTTACGCAATAGAACCGTGATAGCCCGGCCCCATGGTTCGGCTTGTGGACCCCAAAGCGCCAAAATCAATCCCACCAGCCCCTTCTGCGCCCATACCTGCCCGGATGGCCCCAATCCTTCACTGCTCACGTAAGATCTCAGACACCGTCCCCAAGAAGCCGGGTCGTTGTTGCCTGGCCTCTCATCATCCAACCCTACTGATAAAGCCGCTGGATTGGTCAGCACCTTTGAAGTCTTTGCCTACAGCCCCGAATTGCCTCCTCCCTTAATCGCTGCCCCGGATGCACCCTAATCCATCGTAGATGAACCGGAAGCCGTAATCAACCTGTTGAATCAAAGCCCCAAAGATCGATTGAGGCGGGCTCCGCGCCACCTTAGGAATCGGCTTTTAGGCGGAGTTGAATGATTCGCCCGGAAAGCATGAGCATCAACCGCCGCTTGCTAGCTCTGCCATATCACCCTCGAGGATTCCCGCTTAGAGCTCCCCGGCGCCGCCTTAGTTCCGCCGCCATCGCCATGCCCTAACGCCGGTTTTTGCCGTTCTCTTTCAGGAATTGAGAATGAGCAATACCTCTCCACAGCGGCCGGACGACCTCGGCTCAGTGAGCCGGACATTTTGTCTACCGTGAGTCTCTTGACCATTTTCCTCGGTTGATCTCTCGGGGAAGGCCCGGTGCAGCTAGGCTGAGCCATGACTGTTTTAAATTAACCGCCTACCAAGGATGCTGATTTCTCTTAGGGATGCCCGGCGGATCCGGTTTAGGTACCTTCGGGATAATTTCCGGGATGCGGGAATGGTGCGGCCTTTAGCCGAGGTCAAGGCATTGATGGCCAAAGTCATGGGGAGTCGGCCAGCACGACAAAGAGAGGGAGGTGTTAGAGGTATCAGACGCGAAGTTGGAGGTCCTTAGGGTCTCACCGGCCCGATGGGAGTGCGGAGAATGAATCTTAAGCGCCACCATTCGCGGCCAGATGAATCTAGGAGGCTGCTCGGTGCAAGGGTCGTGCGAGGGTCACCTGGCGCGGGAAGGGGACACTTCACCGAATGTTCTTGTGGCTGCCGACAAAAAGAAGCAATGGCCTCAATGTCGCCACCGGCATTGGGTGATGGTGGGTGTTCGGCAGATCGTAGGTGAACATCGTGCTACTTTTCCCCGCACTTCTCTCAATTTTTTTCAAAAGAGATATCCCTACACGGATGTGATGGAGGAGATTGTGCTTTCAGTAAAGTGTCGCAAAGTGTCGGCCCGAAGGTGATGATGTTCGTGGCAACCACAAAGCGTGGAGGCGGAGGAGGCTTTTGCCGCGTGCTTGGCTCCCACAAGTGCCCGCCTCGGATGGCATCCCTGGCCGAAGTTCTTCCAAGAATATTGGGGCTGGGTGGGGGACTGGTGTGCAGACCTATCAAGATCTGCTCCGTGTGCGTTGGACTATAGGCTCAACACGGGCTGCATCTCCTTGATACCGGAAGGTGAAGGAACCAGCGTCATCTCCGATTGGCGCCCCATTACGGCTCATTTCGGCGGTATACAAAAATCATTGTGAAGGCACTTTCGCTTTAGGATCCGCAGTGGTCTTGAAGGAGACCATTAGTCCCATCTTGTACCGCTTCATTCCGGCGGTATTCTTAGCAATGTAGCAGCCGCATTTGAGGGCATTCAGGAACGCTTGAGCGGTCGCCAGATTACGTACTTGAAGCCGGACTTAGCAAAAGGCATATGATAGTGTTCCTGTGGACGTTCACGAAAGGATGATGTTAGCCTTTGGATGCGGGGAGAGCTTTACGGCAATGGCGATGAAGCTTTTAACGTCTGCGAGCCACCCTCCCGTGTCATGGCGAGTCATCTTCGATCTTTAGTGTGGGCGCGGAGTTCGTCAGGGATGTCCTTTGGCACCTTCCTCTTTACCATTGACGCGAGGCCCTCAGCGGTTGTTGACTTCCCGCAGAGAGGCGGGTGTGGTCGAGGGGCCGAGGATGGCGGATGGGTCGCAGCAGATTGGGAGTCGATATCGTGATGATTCGTTCCTCTTCTTACCATTTGATGAGGGAAATTTGTTAAACACGAAGGAGCTCACGGATACGTTCTCCCTTGCTTCCGGGCATATGAATTGGGCGAAGTGTTTATTCATTGTGGCCGGTGTTGACCCCATGCCGGTGGATCGTGTCCCAATTCCCTTGGCGAATTCAGCCGCGGGGCACATGTTCTAGGCTTTGGGTATCCCGTTCGACATCGACATTTCAAGTCGGTGGTATGTGGGAGGACATTCGGTGGGTTATTACCGTCGGCACCTTAATTGGTGGAGGGGGGTCCATGGTCAAGTGGTCCGCGATGTGGTCGGCCTGTGGTTCGACTCATATTTATATGGCCTCTATCATCTTGCGCCGAGAAAGCAAGGTCGGAAATCTCCTCTATGGTGCGTAACTTTGTATGGGGAGGCAATGAGGGAGGGCTGTCGTTAAGGTGGCTTGGTGGAAATGCGTCGCCCAAAGTCAGCTTGGGTGGGCTCGGCTTCTTCTCCTCCGTTGCATGGCAAGATCCTCTTGTCTAAGTTAGCCCTTGCCATTCTTGAGGAGGTGCTTCGACTCTCCCGGCTTGGTCTTGCTTCATCGGGTCGTTGTCTCACTCGATAGTTTTCCACAAGCCGCCTGCATTGCTGGCTCCCTTGGGCATTGTTAGGTGGATATTAGGCCATCGCTCATGCCTCTCCATTTGAAGGGGCTCTTGCGAGCTTGGGAGCAGGTCCGTCCCATTGCTTGCAATTGACGCCACGGTGCATTGGGTTGGGCGTCCTTTGGTGGATTCCGCTCGGACCACGCGCACCTTTGGTTCCGGCGGCCCCTCGGCCGATCCCTCGTGTTCAGCGCGGTGGGCGCAACGTGGGGTGTTGACGGTGGGCGGAGTATATTGATGGGCGCTTGGCACCTTGGCGGATCTTTATACAAATTTCGACTTCAAGAGCGGGATTGTGCTATTTGGGCGGGTGGCTAATGCTCGCCCATTGAACCCTCCACGTACATCGGGGCGTGTGTGGAAGTGTCACCCGGTAGACCCCTCAAATTTAGGAGATCACATTTATGGGCTTTTGGCAATTCGGGATGAGCCGCCTCCTATAGGATGGTTGGAGTCTTGATGTACCGGGAGATGGCCCGGGCCTACATCCGAGATGGGTATGGAAACCCAATCTAAGCCCCCAAGATTCGCGTATTCTTTGTGGCAGATTGTGCATCGCTCCCCGAGGGGTGAACACGCGGGTTCCACGGGGATCAATCCGCTGGATCGGCGACCTGGCCCTATGTGTGTGGTGCATGTGTGGAGACCACGGAACACTGCATGTTTCTTTAACTTACATATCCAGTAGGCATGGAGGTGGGTCCAGTATACTCTTCCATACCTCACTCTGTAGTCAAGAGGTTCTTTTGGGGGTGTACCCTAGCAGTGGTCCCATACTCGAGTCCGGCCTTTCATTTGTGTAAAGCATGGTTGTTGTGGCTCATTTGGGCGGGCGCGATGAAGGTGTTCGGGAATGCGAGACGCAGCCCCAGGCTTTGGTCCCACTGTTGAGGTACAAGCTATACCTCTCTTACCTGGCGTCTCCTCGGAAAGAACAGCTCAAAGCAAATGGGCTGGGAAAAGAACCCTCCACATTGTAGACAGTCTCTCGGTAGATTTGTGGCATGAGTCATAGATAGGCACATATGTCTTGTGGGTACTTGTCCTAGTGTGGGCGGGAGTACCCTAACAACGTTCATCTTTGTATTTATTCTGGATTAATATTAGTTAATTTGATCCTTCAAAAAAAAAAAAAAAAAAAAAAACTTTTATAGCGATGCATTTGTGTATGGCCAAGAAGCCAGCTATAAGCACGATGCGGGTAATATAAAGAACAAGAGAAGCCCGCTAGATGGCTACATAAAACCTATCTCGCGTCGCTTTCTTTGCAAAGACTGCGGGAGCTCGCAGGATGCTACACAAGTCCGGGGGCCTCACGGCCTGAGGGACGTTAATGTATATTCTATTCTATTCTATTCTATTCTATTCCAACCAACTATCAATCTATTATCCGAGATTGCAATTGAAAGAGGCATTTGATTACGTCTAAGGATAGCTCGCAGACTATAATAGTGCATAGCACCTTTTTCTCTGTGTCTTTGGAGAATTTTAGTATTCGAAAAATATTTAATGATGTCTTGGTGGCATCCATGCCTGACATAGCAGATGATCTTCTGAACAACACTATGTTTGCTTGGAGGTACATTGATAAATTGAAAGACAAAGGTGTACAAACCCTTTTGACGTGTTTGCGAGATGGTTTTCCCAAAATGTCCCCAAAAAATCCTAGCCTTGCAAAATTTGTGGATTCCAGTATTGGGCACATTAGGACCATAAACTTGGAAATTATCCATTGCCCAAAGCTAAGGGCAGCTCTTTCCATGGCCTTAACCACATACCAGATGATGATTTCCCCATAAATGACTTCATGAAAGATTTCACACAAACTTGTAATCACTTCTTTGCTGCACACCGTTTAACCTTCTGCACTTCAGTGACACTGATCTGCAGCGTATAAAAGAGGACATTTTAGCTATGGCTAAGTAGAGGATTTCTATCCATAAACAAGAGTCCAAATCCAAGAGATTTCTGTGGAATGATGGAAATGTCAAAAATAATCTACTGTGGATTCAAAAAAACCTCTATAATTCTGGTCTTGATAAAGCAAGCAATGATGCTTCATTCATTTGCCAGTGGCACATAAGAGAAATGGCTTTTCTTAGGCTTGAGAGCTCGGATTTTGAAAAAATTACCTCTAGTCCTGAATGTATTAAAAGCAGCTGTGTTCATGATATCACCAGTTTCCTGGGCCTACCTAGCCCTTCAAGTAATAGGCTCCCCTATCTCATGGGTGTATTCAAAGCTCATAAGGGTGATTATAGGTGGCTGACAAATGCACATTCCACTTTATTTTCAAAAGTTGCTGATTTCATTACGTCAATCTTGAACAACTTTATTGAACTTTGGCCAGAAATATGTAACTGGAATACAGCTGAGTTGAAATTATGGCTCAAAGATAAAGTCAATCCATGTTGGTTAATTAACTCATCCTATGATTTTGTCCTTAACCTACCCAAAAAAGATCTTCAATGTCTTCTCAATAGATATCACAAAGTGCTAATTATGAAGGGATGATGGATGTTATGAGGGACGTTACAGGTCTGATTTGGCAGTACATGGCTTGGAAAAACCCTCTCTCTCAACTCGTTATCACAAAGTCTAATTCTTCTTTCTCTACTAAATGGATGAAGATTAATAGTGATTCTCAGGGTAAATGGTCCATTGTATCTAGATCTGACTTCATAAAATTCAACAACTGGCTACTGTCCCATTGTTACCTTCAAATGGGTAAGGAAATTTGGAGACAAAAGAAAGGCATCCCCATGGGATTCTCAAGTAGTCCTGCATGGTGTAACCTATATCTTGCATGGTACGAACTCAGATTTATTATGAAATTAGCTCACTTCAAAAGAGTACAAGACATTCCGAGATTTCAATATGCATTCAGGTTTATTGATGATCTATGCATAATCAACGGTGGTGACTTACATGAATTCTTTTTCATACACTCTGATTGTACTTTTTATAATATGTCACATCTTGGAGTGAAAAATGAGACAGTATACAGAAATGGATCCAATGTCGGGCATAGAATCAACTTCCTCAATATTACAGTCCAAGTTTTGGACCCAAACATTGGCCTGTTTAAGTATACTAGATATGACAAAAGGAGAAATCTTAATTTTGAGATATTTAGGTTTATCAGGGCAAGTGGTTACAGACCCTATGGACAGGCATGCAAGGTTATAATATCACAGATTTTTCCATACATCTATGCCCATTCAAATTTAGATAAAGCAGTGACTGACATATATGAGCTCATTATGGCTTTTTTGCAACAATGGCTTCATGAAAAAGATCCGATTAGAATCGCTTCTCAACACTGAAGACCAACAATTTTCCAAGGTTGCCTTTTGAAATCTAAGACTTCTCAAGATACTTAAAAACTCATGTAAGTATATTCATTTCATAATAGAGTAGTTTCATTCTGAATAGGTAGGGGCCCTCAGGTTATAGCGGGGCCCTACTCTCTCCCTATTAATAGAAAGATCTATATTCTAAGATAATATCAGTTGCCCCACCTATACTGCGGTTGGCGGTAGGTTTTTTTATATAGGTATGGCTAGGTTTGTCCAATTACACCTTTAAGGCATTTTTTTCAAAAAGCTTTCTTTGCTAAAAAGCTCCCATTGTGATGGTCTAATAACTTAGTATTCAAATATCGGGTTATATATGTATACCTAATTTAATAGTATATTCTTAATTTCCACTTTCTTCTCCCTCTTCTCGAATAAAAATCATTTTAGGGTTACGTCTCTCTTCCGCACTGCTGTATGGTGACTGCGATGGCAGTAGACGTCCTCCTAACAGAATGGCATTTGCTAGCTCATATACGGCTCTCCGGGTTTGTTATTTACCTAATTTTACAGCTAAGGGTTTATATATCATGTCTTCTTAATGCCATACCTTCAGTTTACTTCTTGAGTTTATCAGTTCCGTCCTCTGCTTGCAAGCCATGCTCTGAAAGTTTTATGGATAGACAGAAAGGAGGCTTCAATAAGGCCACCTTGATCAAAATGCAGGAGGAGAGGCTAAAAGCCTTTGATTACCACAAACTTGCCAAAGTGCCTGGATCTGCCAAAAATCCCATTAATCTCGAAGGGGAAGCTAGCTCTACTCATATTGCAGAAGAAATTCCCATGTCAGTTGCTTGCACTCCTGAGATCCCTGAACTATCAGTTCCAGCAGATCCTACTGCTCAAATGCTCCCAAAGTTCCAAGTGTTGGTGTCCCAACTATCGATTTATCTTCACAAATTACCCCTAATATTCTGCATGCTGGAGTTCCTCTGGACGAATCTACAAATAAGGTTTAGGTTCATATTGTTTTATTCTGTCTTATTTCCTTAAACCCAAGGTCTCCATTAGATTATAATCTTCTGTCATGCCATTCGATTTTTTCAGTATGATCTATTCCTTGATTTTTATTTATATTTCTTATCTATGCCTCAGTCTTATTCATGCATTACACCATTAATATCCATGTCCTTCTTTCTGGAATTAGTTATCTATGATATTCTTATTTTCTACTTAGTATTTGTTTATAATTGCATATCTGAATCCTGTACTTCTCATAATATAATGTCTAATCAGATCGTTTCATAATCTTCCTCCTGTAACTTTGCTCATATAATGTAGCTCCAATCATTTACTTTGACCTGCTGATCTGTTCCAACCTTTCTGATCTAATTTCCAACCCTATACTCCTGCATGTTTCTTGCATTTCGGTCTTCGTAATTTAAACTAGGATAATTTGCCAGCGGAGTTCTTTCTTCTACTACTTCTTGATATTGTTTATTCTTGTGCTATTTTAACCAGTTCATTCACTCCATAAGTTCATATCTTCTAGACAAAAAATAGACTTCTAGGCATCTTAGATCTGCTAAATTTCTGTCTAGATTCTGTTATTAACGTATTTTAACCTTGCTGTGTTCCTACATCCACCTTATGGTCTCCTGAATTGGTAATGATTATGCTGGTTTTCTGGATATTTCAGTGCAGAATAAAATTAAGTTTCTCTGCTATGCTTGTTATGTTCTTTGTTTCTAGGATCTTCCTCCTATAACTTAGCTCCTGCAATGTAGCTTCAATTGTTTAGTATGACATGCTGATATGATCCAGCCTTTCTGATTTAAGCTCACCTTCTAGTTCTAACTTTATGTCCCTGTAATATCTTTTTACTGTTTATCATATTTACATATTAACATAGTTGTTTATGGTGAAGGGCGAGTAGCCGGATAAGTTCTTTATTTACCTGCTACCGAATACATGACAACCATGTCTAATGCTTGTTTGTGTATTGTTTGATGCAGGTAACCGAGCTTATCCTTCCATATGATGCTGTGTGATGGTGTTGTTTACAACATATTGACCCAGTTTTCTTAAAAGATATTTTGGTGACATCTACAAGCTTTTATTAGAACTGCTATAGCATAACATGGGCACATGTTTATGAATGAATATTCTACATATTCTCGCTTTTGATGTCATAATATCGTGTTTTGGTTAGATAATACTACGGTTTCTTTACTTGATAATATAATGGTTAGCGTGCTTGTTGTTGTAAGTCTTTTCGCTCTGAACTTGTTTGGTCCTATACATAGTTAAGTTTGCATGTCCCGCATAAAGTTTCTAGACTGCTTCGCAAAATAGGCTTGACCATCAAATGTTTTTTAGGATAAATCTTATGAAGTCTTAATAAGTTCCTTTTTCTCAGTTATGGTCTTTATATTCAATATTTCTAAGTTAAAATATTCTATGGCTACATTTTGTATATCTTCTCAATTATATATGGTTCTTTGACTTTTTTTATGTTAAACTATGTTGTAACATTTCTTTTGATTGTTGCAATCTTATCTCAGATAGAGATGAAGTTTTTTGGTTTGTCTATTGTTCTTCTCAAATCAAGGCTTGGTCTAGACGTATACCTAGTCTATTCCAAGACTGCAATTATATGGTCTTTGAGTTCCAAAAAGTTGGTCTCAAAGGCTTAGGTTTGTCTTGACAGATGTTTTTTTTTTTTTTTTTTTTTTATTAATTAAACATTGTATGAGGTTTCAGTGTAATACATGCCTAGGTTTTGGCTAAATGAAAATGCTGGATAACCATATATGCAGGGTTAAGGAGCAAAGGGCTACACTTGATAGTAAAGAAGGTAAGCACTTGTAAATATTTACAATGACCTAAATACGTTGGTCTAAGCACCAAGGGGGAAAAAACCAGAACAATACCTAATGAAGGATCGTGTCCCGACCTGGATTAGGTAGCGGAAGATGTAAGGTCGTCCCAGGTAAGGACTGAACCTAATCTTTCCTTTAAATGGATTCACAAGGGCGATCAAGTGCCCCGATCTGAGTAACCGGCCATGGCATGATGGCGGAGCTGTAAGCCGGCAGTAGCATAGCATTTGCATGGGAAGGACCTCAATATGGGCACCAGAAGGAAGCTGCAAGAAGAGAAGAAAGGCATGGCCAAAAGATTGAAGGTATTCCAATTCCATAAGCCTGCACTTGTAACTAGTGGAAGCAGTAAGGAAAAAGAAAGTACTCAGATCTGTCAAGGGAGTACTCAAGCTATTGATGATGGGGAGGCTCAAATAGGTGATAGGCAGAACATGATGCAGCAGCCTAATCCTCTCCTTACTCAGTCCAGTGCAAGGATGGCCACAAATAACATCAATGTGACTGAATGCAGCATACAGCAAAGCATAGCAAACACCAAGGCAAAGACCATTATGACGGCTGATCAACAAGAAAATAGTCCTGCTCGACCCAACCAGGTTTGAGATCATAAATATTGTGATTAAATTTGGAAGTAGTATACATTTCTATCCTACTTTAAAAAGTATATTGGCTAAAAGATAAAAATAAAATGATGATAGGTTTAATATGGCAGATCTGGAAATAATAGATGCCTTAAATATGGCAGATCTATTTAATGTTGTCCATGCTTAGACTTAAAGCAGATATTAGCATGATGCTGAACCCCGGGGGATTCACCTTTCATTTGCGTATAACCCATGAGAGTTCAACGGAGGGGTGTTTTTTGGACCATTTGCGTCCGTATACTTAGGGGTTAGGGGTGTTTTTTGGCACTGATCTGGAGCAATATCTATATACATAGGGGTTAAATTGCCTTTTGAAAATGTGTATACAAGGGGGGTTTTTTGCTACCCTCCGAACGCAGATGCCATACCCCCTTTATGTATAAGTGCATCCCCTGGGTGCTGAACGTATGGACTGAAATAGAGTATGTTTAATATGAGAATAATGTATGAAACTAGATTAAAGTAGATCTGGTAAGAATAAAGATTCCTGAAATGGTCTTTAAAGGATTATGACTGACCTACTGACATAAATACATTATGGATCAGATATAAAAGTGGCTGACAGATTTTGAAGCCTAGAAAATAACACATGTGGATATAATAGACTAACTTTCCTAGCCTTTGGAGCATAGGCTCGGACTATTATATCATATTTGCATGCCTTTGTAACTGTTTGTGGTTTACAAGCAGGGTGAAGGGCTATAAACCCAGAAGTTCTTATGACACCTGCTACCATGTTCATAAGCAACCGTATTAACGCTTGTTTTTTGTTCGTTGTGGTGCAGGTAACAGGAACTTCTGCTCCCTGCAATGTTTACTTCTATTTTGGTGTAATTGAACAATATTTCTGGATAATATCTTATCAAAAATGTAAAAATGATGCACAAGGGTACATACTGTGAAACACGTATAGTTTATGGTTTGGAATCTCTTCTCTTCACTCTAGTAAAAGTTGTATTATTGCTGGCATACAAGTACAGCATGTAAATATGATTTGTTTTTTTCTTAAACTGGAAATAGTATGGAATATATGGAATGTATTCATGACCAGATCTGTGCTCATAGATATAACACCTGTATATGTATGAGGTTGCTAATTGTAACATTTTGGGTCTTCAGATCTTTAATGTTAAAATGTCTATAATGGTCCCCATAAAGGTCCAGAGTAGATGTAAAGGGTTTTTTTTTTTTTTTTTTTTTTTTTTTTTGCTTTATCAATGCAGGATATTTTCAAGTAAGACAACTAACTTTATAATATTCAATTGAACTCTCAAGCCGCACTGTATACCCATGGTTGGTTTCTCTAATGAATAGTTGTCCTCTCCGGACATGTCTTGGATGTTGCGACTCTTGCAAGGCCCGGTGTTGCAAATGACACTTATTTTGGATTTTGCTCGGGCTATAAATCTATCATCATCTCGATTTTTGCCATTGCTATAGCCATTTTCTTGAGCTTGACTTAAGCTGTATGGATGGAATTGATATTCTTTGCTTTTGGAATGCTATGCATATGGTCTAGTCGACCATGTTGATGGCATTCTTTGAGATGGTTTGTAAAACCCACTGGATTCGTGAGAGGACACATGCATTAGATGCTACAAGGAATACCATTGGAGCCTCTGAGGGACAATGATAAATGCTTGATACAATACTTATGCAAGTAACTTATATACAAGCTGAATTTAATTTGGTAAATTTCCCTTTATTTAGAATTTATTTTGGGATGTCTACTATGGATTCCCTATTGGATTTGCTATTTTGGTGTTGTTGGCCCCGTTTTTGCTGTGTTAATAAGTGTTATTCAAACCTAGGGAATTTGTTGGGCTAATTCTTTGGGCCCATCGTCCATGTTGATTCTCAAAGAATGATAATCAAAGTGTTGGCGGTAGCATTGGCTATGGTTGAGGAAGTAAGGAGATAATTCAACACCATGTCCGGTCTCATAGAAGGACTTGTCAAACGGACTACAAGAGATGTGTTAAGATATCATCTAAGCGCGTCTATTTTGGAAATGATACCATCTGGTGCTCTGGTTATGTTAACACCTTCTATCGTGGGAACTTTTTTTGGTTCAAAACTTTTACATTTGGACATTTGGTGCTTTGGTATCCGAAATCACGATAATTAAAGCATCTCAGCATCTAATAGGTGGAGCTTGGGACAATAGAAAGAATTACATTGAGGTGTAATGCAAAGAAAGAAGAGTTTATCATACGACTATTGGGCCATGGATCGACAAATCCGAGGACCTGGGGTAATCCATCGTGTCAATTAGTTTTGATACAATGTTGCTTATGTGTTTCCTAGGGACATAGATTTCAAATACTTCCTTGACTCTCAGTAGAAGTATAAGCAAGTGGTGCAAAAGTTAATTTCACTAAATGAGAAATGTTTGAGGAGACAATAATTTTCATTAAATGATCTCGTAGAGCATGCAAACATGAAAAAATACAAGGACTTGCTTGAATATTGTTCTTCCCTAGTGTAGGATAAGAAGGTGAGAAGGTAGAGTCATACATAGCAAAACAAAAGTAAAGAATGCAAAGCCCGATGCTTCTTTTTGGTAAAACAAATTTCTAAATCTTGATGCCAACTTAGATGAATGTTCAGGCAAGAATGGACTAAGCACCGAATTAGAAGAAATGCTTCTAACTATATTTTCTATAAACTTGTGTAACATCAATACATTTTCTCTGATTTTTAGAATTATCCCTTTCTTTTCACGGATTTGAATCTGTGCCATTAGCTTATCACCACCCACCGCATTTCTTGTGATTAAGGACATTGTCTAACTTAAAAACAGTAATATTGTCACACATCTGTACGATACATTCTTTCCAAAAGGTAGAAACATTTCCAGTTTAGTGCTCTGGTCAAATTCCATCACACAGAATAAGTACAATATCGTCTCTTCTTGATTAAGTTGATCTTAGAGAGCAGCAACAAAAATGGTTAGAGATAAACAATTTTATAGCAATCTCTAAAGAAACAATGAAGTCCACTGCTTTCTGTAACTCGAGCATGCATGTCCCTCAAAAATCCGATACAGCTCAAACAGAAAGTCTTTTTCTATGTATAGATTGGAGGATGGATCTAGAATCTACCTTCATAATTTTTACCTCATTGGACAAAGGAAAACAAACAATGAAGAGAAGAAAGACAAGTAATGTACCTTTGCATAATTTCCAGAAATATTAGTCAATACCTTTGTAAGATACACATATAGCCTGTTAAAACAGGAGAATCAGAAACTGTTAGACCATGTATAGGATGTTAGAACAGAAGTATCTGACAGGTTAGACAATAATTAAGTGGCCATCGTGACCTGTATTGAGTAGATTATACTTGGAAATTGGAGGAAGATGGATTGGCCACAGAATTAGATGGTGCAAGGTTCAGTACAGTTACACCACTTCTATCGATGTTTTAAAGAGCAGCACTGAAACCTTTCCAATGGAAAAATATATAAAGCCCCAATAGAATGGGTTACATATGACCCAAAACTTGTGCCAACAATGCAATGCCAAGCCGGACCATAAACCTTATCAAAATCCTGCAGAATAATCAACAATCAGAAAACCACGCCATATTCCCAACGTGTAATCCACATGAGACTAGTTCTTAAAGTTCAACCTAAACAATTAATCTAAAAAGAACAAGATGAACAGGTTCAAAAGTTGCAAAAATCTAAAAAAGACTACTTTTCAAAGTTGAGTCCAGTGGTATCAGAAGTTGCAAAAGTTTAAGATAACAGAAGGAAAGGAGAGGGTAAATAAATAGCACCTTTTTATATGGGGAAGCCACTCTTTTGTAGTTCAGCTTGCTACTATCATTACTCTCAAGAGCTTCTTGAGCACATTGCACTGCATGGTTCTGCATAGGAGAAGCCATATCTACTGACTTCATTTTCAAATTTGCAACCACTGGCTTAGAAACAGCTAAGCTGATGACTGCTTGCTTCTCTTCCACAGGGCAGTTTTAGCACTAGGCGCTTCGCAATTGGTATCATCAGATTTCCTAACATTCAACCTTGCATTTCCTTTCTGTGGTACAGAAGCCTTTACTCTTTCTATGACAATCCCAGGAGCAGGCCTCTCTGCTGCAACTTTTTGAGCAGGTCTATCAGGCATTAGTCTAGTCTTACCCGGGGCTACTCTTGGTGATCCTGCTAGAACAGTCGACTCAGGTCTTGAAGTTACTGGAACTGGTGGACGACTACTTTGATGGCACCCTTTTGCTGCTACTCTACTACTTGGAGCTGCATTTTCTGAGTTCTGCCTTCTCTGATTCACCATATGCCCATTTGAACTCCAAAACGGAATAACAGTATTTTTAGACCTAGCTAACGCTGCTGCCACTGCCATGGCCTGCTTCTCATCCACAATAGTAACTCTTCTTCTGCCCTTGCACTCTAAATCGAGACTTTTTCGACATATCCACATTGCTCAACATAGCCAATCTAGAAGAAGCAGGTTGCCTTTTTTTTCTGCATCCAGCATTTCCCTAATCAGACCTGCGTCACCATTTAAACTTTTGACATATCCAAGTAATTTTTCAGGGTTCTTCTCTGCTGTTGTTGAGACGAGAAATCATTCCTCCGACCTAATCTATGCACCTCGCCCATTTTCTGTCTTCGTCAATTATAGGAGGTCCCTAATCAGCTCCAGAGGCCAGAATGCTACAACCCACTTCGTTTCTAATCGATTCCGGAAATCCAAGAAGCCATTCGGGTCAAAAATTGCTGCTGCTCCTGTTCTTAAGTACTACAGCATAGGATACAGTGATCAATTGGGCATAATAAGACGTCACCTAAGCGTCTTTAGCAGTCCAAGCTGAATAAAAGCATTGCCCATTTGTTCTCTCGCTTTACAGAGGTAGCCTACAAGATATCACGGAGACAAAAACTCAATCCCTCGTTTGGGCAGATCCCGTCTGCCATGCCAAAGCACAAGGTTTTCTGCCATGGCAGTGTAGCACGGAGAGCCGTTACATCCACGTGCCAGTGGCATGTGTGTGGAATCTGGGCCGTCGGATTTGGACCATGGCAGCCAGGGCCCAGGAAATAAATAAACTATGTTTTCGAGAAAGTAACGTTTGGTTTTGGTGCTTTCTTAAACGGTGCATGTGAGCATACATATTTAAATGTGTCCCCCTCCTATTTTTATTACCAAAAGATCTGCCCCTATGTTCACAATGTTTGGACTTATCTAGACACTTCAGCCCTTAGAAACAAAGAATAATGCCTCCATGATGTACCACATGCAATAGACCACCTCTTCAATACAGCCTCCCTCTTCAACATGCATATAAATGGTAGGGCCTGATTTCTCGTGTTTTAAGACCACACCCAATAGCATGTCTCAATCTAGCAACATCAAGCAGTATCAATTACTGAGGTTCATTTAGTGAAAAGTGGATTATGTGTGAGAACACCACATTCCTACCATCGTGCAGTATCAATTATTAATGTGTATTCACTAAAGAGTTGGTTCTCAGTATAAATTATAGATATGTGTATTTGCTGAAAAGTTGGTTTTCTTCTTTGTATGCCACCTCCCCATTTGTGTGACCACAATGCCATGTGAAGTCACCACAATGTCCAACACTAGCAGTAGAATGTCGTTGTAGTATCATTGTTTTGAAACAAAACCTTGCATGCAAGTAGGACACTACAGACACCGAATAATTACTAGAGAATGACAAATGCCTTTTAATATCTTCTTTTACCATATAAGACAACCCCCTAGCATGTACCACATCCATGTTGAGATTCACATGTAGAGAAGTGATTCTATCATTAACTCTTTCCCTTTGTGCAGTATGATGTAAAAGTATGATCTATTGATCTATCTATCCATCCCCTCGTCCAGAGCTTACATTTCTTGCTTATGGAAAAGCGACAGATTGGGACAGTATGCAGGCAAAGCTTAGGGATTAACCTATATGTATTTCGGATATGGCATCTGCGTTCCTAGGGTCAGGCCCCTTATTTTAAGTACAAATTTGGAAATAAAAACCCCTTAGCGTACACTCCGGATGGTTTATACGCATACCACAAGTGAATCCTCCTTGAGACGAGTTGCTCAAGTGGGCAAGGTTGTCCATAGTCACCGATCCTCACCGGTCTTGTTCAATGAGGCATTATAGGAAGGCTTCCCCTTACGAGAGGACCACTAGCAAAGTTGTTTCCATCTACAAGGTAGGTGCCCCGCCTTTGCCCGACCAATTCTTAGAACAATGATGGTGGGTTCGGTGTTTGCAAAACTATTAGCTAGTACTCTCAGCGGCAATTGACATGCAACACCATCTAGATGCCCTAGATATATTACGCGGACCACTAACGTGCGCATCAATTTGGCCAAGATTAAGGTGGTGCTCATCTCATCCTCATATCGGTCAAGGCCTCCCCATTCCTTACCAAGGGCAAAATGTGGAGGTGATACCCATCTACAAGTATTTGGGAGTGGAGTTCTCTTCTACCATGTCTTTGGGACACTTCTATCTGGTTACATAACAACGAACAGGAGCCTTTGTATGCAATGCATAACAATGACTAGGCTCATCGATCGCTTTTGTTTAGGATCTTAGTAGAGCTCGTTTACGGTATAAGGGGTGAGATCTAGGGCATGGTCTTTGTCCTTGCCACCTAATTTGAAGCGGTCAAAAAAGCCTTCTTATTGCGGCATTGGGAGTGACATCCACGGTCCCATGTCAAATTTTGCTGCAAGAGATGGGTTTCTTGCCTCTTCAAAGAGCAGCCATTGATCGCCACATCGTCTATTTTCAGTTGGTGGTCAGTATGGGCAGTGCTCACTACGGACAATGGTCGTCTCCCCAACCTAGTTTTCACTGTGTCAATGAGGCCGCAGCACCTCAAGAACTAAAAGATGGCTCAATGGCTCGCTGGATGGAATGTGCAGGAGGATAGGTGCATATAGGTGCAAAGAGAAGAGGATCGCTATAGCTTGAGGCAGTAGCTTGAAGCTTGCTTCCTTAGCAAGCTTGGGATATCAATGCCCTTGAACAGGTCAAGACAACACATTATCAGCACCACATAAATCTCACACTGGAACGTGGCCCGCAACGCTACTTGCTTATCCATTTGCCCATGAAACGGTGTCGGCTCATCACCTCAATTCGCATAGGTACAGACAATTTGTGAATCGAGACATGCGGATGAAATAGAAA
The DNA here is from genome assembly GCA_021234155.1 of Isoetes taiwanensis. Classification (NCBI taxonomy): domain Eukaryota; kingdom Viridiplantae; phylum Streptophyta; class Lycopodiopsida; order Isoetales; family Isoetaceae; genus Isoetes; species Isoetes taiwanensis. Next base: position 2,104,221 of record JAJEKV010000050.1, on the reverse strand, counting down.
GCCATGCTATATTGAGTTGGCTAGGCCCCACTAGCCGCTGCATGTGATATTGAGCATGGCTTCAGTGCGGTTGCCGGAATCGTATCTTCAAGAGTTCATGGATATGCGGGCTTACCTGTGCCCTGTCCCATTATATGGCACCACTGATGATGATCAATAACTTCTCAAGCAACTCAACAACAACCCACGAACTACCCGTGATTTTGTTGATCATCTACATATCTTGGTTAGCAAATTCAAGGAGTATCCCAAGCAGAGTCAGATCTTAGTTTGGTCTCTACAAAGCCTCCCTCTCGCTATTCAACAGACAAAGAAGCAAGGTACTTTTCAAAGTAGAAGCTTGCCATCCCTATAATTTGAAGAAACAAGGTGCAAAGCACTGTGGATTGCCCCCAAAATGCTATTATGAATAAAGCTTTATAAATGTATCTTCATAAATGCAGTGGTTTAGTGTAGTGGTAATACACTAGGTCTAGCAACTATAGGTCTTGAGTTTGAGACCGCCCAGAATCGCACTTTGAACTTTGGGTGTCAAAACCCACAGACGCAATGTAAAGTGGTTGGGGGCAGGGCCCAACAAAGCAATGTAGTGTTGTCACATGTCCAGTTGGATGCTGCCTAGTGGTGTGACGTTAAAATACTATCTATCTATCTATTATTTAAATTATTTAATTATTTTTGAAAGTAGTATAGGAACATGGATGAATCATTTAGATTTGCATATGTCTTTGTTTTTCAAGGCAAAGAGGTAAGTGGCCAATATCACGAAGATGTTGTTTTTCTATTCCGATCCCCGTGTTGACAATTCATGTGTATTTTTTTTGTTTTGTTAAGGGTGATCGCGTAACTTTTTTTTTTTATGTTTAGATGTAGATTTTGAACATTATTTATTAGCATGTGTTTGTGTTGAATGGTTAAGTCCTTTGAGGTGTAGGGTTCGACTTAGTGTTGAATAACATGAGTAACATATGGGATTTGAATTTTTAAAAATCAATAAAAAGTAAATCATTTATATAAAAGTGTCTAGTTTTGCTTTAAAAGCAAAGATTTCTACAATTATTAAAAAGGACAAAAAGCTCATAGGCGAGTGTTGATTGTCTAGTTGTTTTCGTACTCGATGATTACGTTTGCACAATTGATTTTGAATATCCCCTTTGGATATTGTTGAGATACTCGTTCACGGAATTTTAGTGGCGGCGTCATCATTTCATTATACAATTCTCCATCGTCCATTCCATATGCTTTGTCAAGGGAGTTCATTTCGGAAGAGTGCTTTGTATGCTTTGCACTGTATCGGTAGATGGAACCAGCAAGTGTTGGTGCGGCTTTGGATTTGCGATTTCACATCGCGTCGCGGTGTTCTTCTTCATACGTTTCAAGCGTGGTAATGTGTGTACAAACGTATCGTATGCTATCGAAATTGTTAGTTTGTGCTTCAAATTTGCCTTTGATCTGCGAGCCATATGTCGGACATCTTGAAATTACTTGCATATATTTGTGATTGGTACAATTGTTTGCTTCACCGATTCGTCCTTCTTTGTTTTTCGACATGACTTGGATACACAATGTCTTTCATCGTCGAATTGTTAATGTGTCGTAATTTACAATTGTCGGGTGTATTTCCTTCTTCGGGTCATATCAACATTCATGTCATGAATACCATTTGGTGATGCTACAAGAGGATGTTGAACAATGTCGAGAGTGTTATCAAGTAAGCCATTTTCTTCAAGTCTAGAAACTTTAGCCAAGATTGCTCTAATAGAATATTCATAATTTGGATGTGAATCTACAGAAATGCTTTGCACGTGCTTTCTTTGATCCAACTCTATTTCTATTCCAAAATTGTATTAATGTTTCTTGTTCATGCAATGTCCAAGCCATTACCTCAATATAGCAACACCTCTGGACAAAGCACACATTACAATTTGAACCGTTGAGCTATATTTCTTTAAACTAAATAAAGAGGCTTACCAATGAAAGTTACGTCAAATTGGTAATTCTCCAAATTACTCTTATTGTCTAGTTTGCAATGTGACATACCTACTTTGTGAAAAAGCGCAAAAATGGAACAAAACAAATACATCATTTACCAAAATGACGATGTAATAAAAAAAAATAATACACATAACCTCATTAAATATATATTTTTTATTATGCAAGTATTATTGGACAACGGCGATAATTTCGACTAGAGAACAAATATTACTCCTTTTCCCTTATCTATGGCATGCAAATTATGTTCAGATAATATTGTGCAAAGGAAATAACTTTGAATCCACAAGGTCGTTTCCTTACTTGTTTGTTCCATCACAAATACCGCAAGCATCAATATTCCCACTGTTGCAGCACCATCCATTCTGCAATATATAGCATACAACTAATACAATATTCTTGGGCCCAAGGACGTATTACACGGAAAAAAAATGCCATAATTTTCCATGCAGACAAAAAGAAATTATTGAGGTCTCCACCACCACATACTTCATCAGTAATAGTTACAAGGAATCGAACAAATAACAGAGCTTTGCATTTCTGGCTCAGTGTTGTAACATAGTCTTTTGAAGTGAGGCCATGAGTGTTGCCAAATTCTAAAAAGAAAAAGGACGACCCAATGAAGAAATGAAAAGAAGGATTATTCTGACAAACCACTGAGCTTTTGTCAATCAACAAAAGCCTGTACATCGTGTCCATGTCTTCCATAGACTGCACCGAATTGGGGTTCTCCAAGCTAGGTAAGGTAAAATGTTTCAAACAAGCTCTATTGCTCAGAACACGAATTGGGCTTCTCCAGCTTCGTAATAAATTGTACTGCTATTATCTTGTACTGTTCCAAATTTGGTAGAATTGTGGAAAAGTTTAAAATTGCTCTAGACTGCTACTTTGCTTTGTGGTTTGGTGTGGGCAAGGGGTTGGATGGGAATTTGTGGAGAGAGTCAAGAAAGGAAAAGATGGAATGTTTGTAGTGGCTTATAGTTTAATTCAAGTTATTTTTAATATCAAGGTGGGAATGCAATAACACTGCCATAGTCAGTAACTTTCAGACTTAAATGAGACACTTGAAAATATAGTTTCACAATGGAAAAAGGAGAATCCATCTCAGTAGCCTATTTTATAATCTATTACCACGAGTTTGTGTAACATCTATAACAAATTACGATCGTATTGAACTCATCGGAACTGTGTACAAATTACGATCATTGCATAATAAGTTTGTATACCACTTTGAAACAAATTATGATCCAATAGGGACTTGAAAGCAACCTTCTTTATCTTGCCGTGGTCGTCATGCAATTTTGCCCGAGCATAGTGCTAACCCTAAAGCTAAAAAGGAATGTAATATCCCACGATCTATTGAATTCAAACACCTTAGGAGCCGGTGTCCACTATGGTCTACTTGTGTGCGGACATGGAAAAATGGTCGCATGCTTGGTGGATTGATTAGAAAGTTAATTGTGCATGCTTATGCCTCACCTCAATGTGCAAGAACAATGTGTTGATGTTTGGGGTTCTTGGCATCACCTTGCGTGGCCGATCCATGATTACTTAAGATACCACAAGGCTGCCACAAATGCTCATGGATCAACAAAAGAAGATGGGAAGAAACTCAAGAACAAGAACAAAAGAAAGAATGAACAAAAGCAGAATCATATTGATGCTCCAAAAAGAGGTGCTCCAAAACGTGAGCAAAAACCTAAACAATGAGAGGAAATGCTCTCTCTAAATAGTAGAGCAAAACCCTAACCCTAAATGATATCTCACCCTCCACGGATCTAGGCTAAATGGGCCATAGATTGTGGGGTCCAATATGACAAATACATGTGGCCTATGCCACCTACCACATATGTGGGCTAAATCAGGGCCCTAGATCAAGTGGTCCAATGTGATAAATACATGTGGCCTATGCCACTCATACATAAGGGCTAACACTCCCCCCACCACACCAAACTATGTAGAACCTTTATAGCAATGGGTTAAACATTTACAAATGTCCAAAGTGAGGGAAATGATGAGAATGTCAGCCAGAGATCTTGATCCAAAAATGCCAATGTCGATGAAGTACAAAAATCATGAGAGGTTGAGAAGGTCGTCACCACTTCTCTTGAGCTTGCCACAAGCTCCTTTAAAGCCCGGAGAAGTCGAATCTAAGGTTGAGAAGGCTGTCACCACTTCTCATAGAGCTTGCCACGTAGCTCGAATACATGCCCAATCAAAGTGTCTTGTAATGAGTTGAACAAAAATTTGGAAAGAAAAATTGTTGAAGGGGCGAAAGGTCCTAAGTCATCTTCACGCCAGTGTTGAACTTGAAAAGTGGAAACAAGGAGTTGAAACATAAGTGATTGAAGGGGCGGAAGGCAAGTCAGCTTCACGCCATGTGTTGAACTTGAAAGAGTTTGAGCAAATAGTTGAACTTGAAGGAGTTGAAATTGAAGGGGCAGAAGGCTATAAGTCATCTTCACGCCATTGGTTGAACTTGAAAGAGGCTCGACCGCCATGTATGATGGACGGATGAGGTTGATCAAAATGTTGAACTTGAAAAAGTTGACACCAAAGAGAAATTGCTGAATTGGCTGCACATGCCATGTGGCCATGTGAGGTTGATGCACGAAGGGGCGGAAGGCAGACTTCATCTTCACGCCATTGCAGGAACTTGAAATTTGTTGGTACAAAGGTGCAAAGAAGATCTCTAAGAATGCGACAAAAGATGAGGCGTCCCCCAAAATGTGCCAAAAATATGCTCAAGATACTTCTTGCGTCAAAAGTTGATTGAAAGTTGTGCTGGAAATCACGCCTTGAGGGGCCGTGACAGATTATTGAACTCACGCCGTTGGGCCGTGATGTTTGAAGTCATAGTTGCATGAGAGTTTACCTCCAAAGACATAATGGTAGGACGAGATATCTGGTATGAGAAAAAATGGCTTCAATATTAGAAGGGGTGGAAAACACCAAAAATGTGGGCCATGTGGAATATTCAAGTGTCCATGTCGAATTCTTCTAGGAAAAAATCATAAAGGATGTCGTTAAAATAAAGCATGACAATATGTGGACATTAAAGAAATGTGCCACGCCAAGGGATGGGCCGTGGGGTTTGATGGCATGAGGGGCGTGAGGTATCGATGTTGAGGCCTCGCCGTGGGGCGTGGTTTCACGCAGGCCATGCCCGTGGAGGTCTTTGATGTTGAGGCCATGCGCCGGGGGCGTGGTTCACGCTGTGAAGATATTGCAGACTCGGCCACGCCGTGATGGCCGTGGGCTTCTACGAAGGTTTTGCAGAGGCACGCCTGGTAAGGTTTTGCAGATTGAAGCCACGCCGTGATGGCCGTGGGGCTCTTGATGCTCGGCCGGAAGAGATTGATGTTATGATGTGGAAGAGGTTCTCGATGGCGGCAGAGGCCACGCCGTGATGGGCCGTGGGGTGCAAAGCTATGTCGTGAACTGTTATGGCCTTGAAGCTTGTTGTCGGAGAGTTGCCGTGAGACTTTTGTGAAGCGACAACAACAAGGCCGTGGATCATTTGAAGGTCCGGAGGGATGGAGCCACGCCGTAAGGTCCGTGGACGCCGCGAGTTGTGATTGAAGAGATTGACCACGCCGTAGACAGCCGCGGAAGGCAAAGAAAGCCGTGAAATGAAGCTAAATTTTGGTGGTTCCATAGCAAGATTTGTAAATATATTTCGTCGCACCTTGAGGGAGGGCTTTAGAGTGTTGCTTCAAAATTTGGAGTCTGTGGAGCATGGATAATGGAGCTCTATTCAATTTAGCGGCTGTAGCCGCGGAAAAACTTCGAGAAAACTCGTGCTTGCTCTGTTTGTCTTGAACGAACGATGCTTGCTTTGAAAACCCGTGGTCACAGAGGCAAGGGCGCACTTCTCATACCGTGAAGGTTCTCGAGGACCGAAGCCATGCCCCGATGGTCGTGAATTTGTGTTGACGCAGACAAAAAGCCTTGAAGTTGAAAGATGTCCGGGCCAAATGCTCGCTTGCTAGCCATGTCTCAACTAATAGCCCGTGGAGATTTTTTTTTTGCTTGCTTTGGACCCAAAGTGATTGGAAAGCCATAGGCTATGAAGATTGAAATGTGGCCACGCATTGTTGGGCCGCGGATGAAGAGGGCAGAAACAAAGCCGCAAATTGCAAGGTTTGTAGGGATTCGGTGCTTGCCAAGCCGTAAAATATGGGTGGTTGCAAAAAGAGGCTTGAATGGATGCGAGGAAATTGTGCGGATGATTCGGCTCCAAGGTCATGCGGTATGGAGCCCGAGAAATATCGTGGCTGATTTATGGTCACAAAAATAGGATGATAGACTATGTGTCGCGCCGGTGCTTGTCCCCGAATGTTGCATGTCTTGGTTGCTCTTGATCGGATCGCCCGAGGTGATTATCCAAATGAAGGACATTCCTTTCTTGAATTTACTACCTTTTCTGCCGTTTGGCAAAGATAGTCATGTAGAGAGCCGATGGGCCTCTCATGTTGAGAAGGATTGCATGTTGTGTGGCGGTGGGCATCCGGTGTTCGGATCCCCTTTGTTCTCGTAAAGGACTGGTGCTGTGCGTCCGCAGGTAAAGATATCAAACAAGAAATCCAAAGCAAGTGTCCGTGATGAATTTCAAAGGAAGGAATCGAAATATTTATTGCTTGCTCTGGAACTGAAAATTTGCAAGACCTCTGTATCAAGTTGGAACTCAAAGAAAAACTCTGCAGAGATTCAGAAAAGATAGATGCCTGTGGAAGAGCCGTTGGGCCTCTTCTTGGGTGGTTTGCTTGTCCAAGCAAGACCACATCTAAAAATGACGGAGAATAAGTCGATGAAGAAGACAGATACCAAAGCGATGCAGGTCTAGAAAACTCTGTAAAGAACAGAGCTTCAAACTCCTGAAAAAATATGGCCAAGTATACAAGGAGAAGAGCCGTGGGAGTGTTGGCATTACGCTTACGGAACTATCTGCAGTATGTCTTTGAAACGATGGCCATATAACATAATAGAGTATGGAAAAATATTTCGATGAAGAGCAAAATGGTGTTCGTTTTGAAGGAACCGAGCAAAATGGTGTTCGCCGTAACAAAAAAATTACAGGTGCCATTGAAACTACGTGCAAAAAACAGAGCCTCGTTGAGAATCACATATGGAAGAGCCGTTGAGCCTCTTCCGGTGTTTCTTGCTTTTCCAAACAATAGGCAATGTTAGATAAGAGAAAGAAATGTACTTCTTGTCTTGAGTCACAAACCATTTTAGCCTCTGTCTAAAAGGAATCGGTGGCCAAATATCGAGAGATAAAAATCCCGGAAAGTGTCGATGTAGAACCAAAAATTTTTTTGCTTAAAAACTTTTGGAGATCTTTGGAAAAGAAAACAAAAGGATGATCATGAGCTCAAGAGACCCCAGGCATGAGGCGCCCGATGTTGATGTTTGGGGTTCTTGGCATCACTTCTTGCAGCCCGCAGTCCATGATCTAAGATACCACAAAGGCTGCCACAAATGCTCATGGATCAACAAAAAGAAGATGGGAAGAAACTCCAAGAACAAGAACAAAAGAAAGAATGAACAAAAGCAGAATCATATTGATGCTCCAAAAAGAGGTGCTCCAAAGCGTGAGCAAAAACCTAAACAATGAGAGGAAATGCTCTCTCTAAAATAGTAGAGCAAAACCCTAACCCTAAATGATATCTCACCCTCCACAGATCTAGGCTAAATCTGGGCCATAGATTGTGGGGTCCAATATGACAAATACATGTGGCCTATGCCACCTACCACATATGTGGGCTAAATCTGGGCCCTAGATCAAGTGGTCCAATGTGATAAATACATGTGGCCTATGCCACTCATACATATGTTTAGCCCAAAGGGCTAACACAATGGCTAGCATATTGCTTAAGCATTTGCATGCCTTTTATCGAGCTAATCTTTGAATGGGCTCCACATCCTCTACATTTAGATGTAGAAGTAAAATCAATGCCTTTTTCAAGAACCTGGTGAATCCCTTCAGATTAGAATCCTTATTATTGAAGTTGCCTATTCTTTTAAGCTTTTACAAAAGTTGCATATAAGCAGGGAACATGATACACAAGCAGAAAATTGCTTTTAACGCTTCATAAGGAGTTGAGTCATCCTGAAATGTGCCATGTATTTTTAACAAAGTAAGCCATGTGAATCAAAAATTCTTTTGTGAATGTAAGCATTATAAACCCAGGTGAATAGTGCAAAGGTCTAAGAGGAGAATGTGTCATCTAATTTACAAAGTTTACTTGCTAAAATGTATGGCAATCTTAAGCAATGTGCGGTGCAAGCTTATAAACTTCAAAATAACCTAATTCATAATCGTTTCTATCTTACAATTTTGGCAAGTTCGCATATATTTTTGGTTGACAATTTCTTGATGTTTAATTAAATTTTTCTTAAAAAGTTGGTAGTCACACTTGTCCATTACGCTTACATATATATACCAAAGAATCCTCTGTTTTGGTTTGACTTGATTAAAGACTATTAATCTTTGTACATGGGATCATCGATGCGTCTCCAACTTTTCGATTAATGAAGTGCAAGATCCCGATCCTTCCAAATAAACAATTAAACAATCTTCAAGATTGCGTAACCACTGTTAGAAACTTCGCATTCATACACAAACTAACTATGATTTGGAATGCCAAATTTACCTTCGCAATAATTTGGATAGATTGTCTAAATTCTCGGCCAGCTTTTTGTAGTGCGCGATCCTCCCGACCCAAATTGGATAGATCGAACAAGCGGATCTATTACACATATACCACATCCCATTAGAATTGTGAGCAGCAGCCCGGTTATGGCGGTGTTGATAGAATCATCATTTCGATGGTGGATCACGAGAATAAAGGCAAAGGTAAGGAGAAAAATCACCATCCTGTATTCATATTTTGCCTTGATATTTGGTAAGAATCGGCAAATGTTGTTTTGCCTTTTGTTTTGCATTGAATAAAAATCATTAGTCGGAAGCTATTGGTCCGACTTAAGAACAATAGATTACCCGCAAAGAAGACATTGAAACAGTTATTATCCTTTTCGCATTATATCCCCGCCAAATCGGGCTAAATGTGACACCCCTAATGCAAAGAACTCCAAATATAAACGTTCCAATTCCTCTGTTGAGCCCCTTTGCTCGGACACGCAAAAAAATGTTACTTTTTATTGTCTCTAGAAAAGCATCGAATAAAAAGAACCATCTTCTTAGAATTAAAAAGTGGAAGAAAAACTTGAAAAGACATTGCTAAATTGGAAAGAAAAAGATTAGGATATTTGTTCCTTTAGAGGAAAAGATTGTACAACCATTCCGAAGGCACAGATTGAGATTCCGGGCGACGACCCATTTGCAACAACAGCCACACCCAAGTAATATCTTCATTACTTTTAACAATTTTCGCAGTCCGCATCTTCATCATGGGCCTATCATTTTGTCATTTTGTTTGCAAACAAAATGACAGAAAGCAAACAAACAAATTCAAATCTTCATAATTTAGCTCCATAGATTTATCGCCAAAGAAGAATTTTTGCGGGGAAAAGAAAAGGGAATTTTAAGCTCAAAATCTTACCATAAGCCTTGATTTTATTGTCAACATGGGGTATATAATACTATCAAAAAACTTTGCTTGAAAAAGAGGCTAGAAATCTCCATGAATCCAATGATTTTGGCCACATCTAGATGGATAAGGAAATGCGAAAGACGATCACAAAAGGTACATATTCAAAGATGCAACTTTGAATGTAATCTATGAGCATAAACATTCCCGTTTCATTATGATATAAAGTTCAATCAAAAGAAACAATAGTAGCCTCTGATTAGTTACCTCTTTATATCGAATGGTGATAGGCGTGGAATAGTCAAGAATGTGCCGATATATGCACCCATTACACGAGATTAATGTAAAGTCACTTTCGAACTTTAATAGCTCCAAATCGCATGTCATGAAGAATGGCAAGAGCCATATATGTAGCATCTAGAATCCCGCTTATATCCGAATACTCACGAGGCCTAAAATCTGCACAAACAAAGTACATCAACCTTTGCATCAACTTCATGAAACAGGCGCCCATACTTAAGATTAACTACAAAACTTATCTATAAATTTGCTTTGAGTAATGAATATCTTCTACCAAGAAGAAATCAAGAAAATAAGCCAAAATCATATCTTCCCCTGGGGAACCGGGAACCGATTGTGCAACAACATACTAACCCTGTTCAATTTCATGGTGCTTAATTCCTCCTAACTGCTTATTCCTCAATCCAAAGTTTGTGTTCCACAAGATTGATATCATCGTAAGGAAAGGCAAGACCATGTAAGAACTGGAGCGAGGATTTCAATGCTTCGAACAATCATTTATCTCTCGGTTTTTTCGCTTTCGAGCTTGAGCTATAATGGAAGAAACCCGCTTAAAGAGGCCTTAATCACCATTAAAGGGCTAATGACCACCTCTTCAATTTCGTTTTTCAAAGACATGAAAATAAAAAGCATCTTTCCTCGACTATGGGCCAAAAAGCTTACGCGACTTTGTCTGATCCGAACATGCAAATCCGAACATTCTTTATCCTCCAGTATTTTGGATTAGCCACCGCCCGAATAGTCATTTGGTGCCAAGGCCTTTGGCCGACCGACCAAATATCCAGATTTAGGGCAACCACTATGGAAAGGGCGCCTATTTCCAATAAAAAATAGTTTGTTTTAAAAATAAAAAACCCAAAGATAAATTCTAAAAAAAGGAATCTCTAGCCCAAAGGTTAAAAAAACCAATAGTTTTTCACAAAAAAAAAACGAGTTTCCGATCGCCGGAAAAATAATTTGGCGTCCAAAACACGGAAAACCTTAAGCGTATATTCATACATAAAAACCAAAAAGTTTTTCACCACTGAAAAACAATCGCAAGAATGACTGCCGCCGTTTATCGATATATACCCCTGATATGCCAGAATATGCCAAAACCAACCCTCCCCCTAACGAATTGCCCCCTTAACAGGGGCAATCCAACAAACTTGAAGAACTACACCTTCAAGCTGGTTCCATTTACGAAATTCAGAAAAAGATGTGTCTCTCAATTATAGGTTGGACATAAGAAGCCCCCAATTTAAACATTATAAAACACATGGTAATAAACAATCTTGCTGTCTAAACGAAACCACTTGAAACAATTATTCTATAATTTTTTTAACGTGCTCAGTTGAACTAACTTAACGATCATGGTCACCATATATAAAGTGTTGCAAACTGCTGGTATGGACCTCATCCTTCAAGTTAAGGACTTGTCTAGTTGAAGAAGGTTGCCAATACTTGAAATCCATGGAGAAATAAGTACTCTATCAGCCGAATAAGTATTACTTACCTTGTTTTGTCAATTTTCTTGGGCATTCAAAAAATCTGCTAGAAGCAAAAGGGCTGCTCCAAACAGGCAGTGAGTCTAATATTGGTGCCTGGATATTTCTTTTAAGTTTTGGAGAAAATGCTTCTATCACATGCTTCTTATGGTGCCACTAAATACAGCAGGGCATACGTTCATGTTCTCATGTTCAACATCTCTATTGATGTTTACATAGTGGAAAGTGTTCACGAAAAAGCAAATCACGGCTGACTCCAACGTCATACGGTCATTTAACAAAGATAGCATGTCATAAAACGAAAAAGGTTCAAAGATATTACTTCATTAATGTATGTCAGCAGCTGAACATTGTTATTGTTATTGCTAGTGCTATTGCAACTACTTATGGCCGAGTCCATGTCTTCCTCAATTAGCATAGACCTTAAGATATCTGAATGTAGACGTAGAACAGCTTGTAAAGATAATGCTTTTCGAACTTAATTGCGTTTGTTGGAGAGATAAAGCAAGAAAATCAATAGGCATCAAATAGTAAAGTGAAAAATTGTCTACAAATTGTATTTGAGAGATAGTTAAATTACGAAACCACAACCCAGATACTAAGCCTAATTTGTATAAAAAGATGGAAATGTGTCATTCCCCTAGCAATCTGAAGAAACTTACAAATCATTTAACTTAATAAGCAAAGATACTCAGAAAGAAGGCATAAGAAACATAACCACTTTAATGAAATAAATGCTCCCTAAATCCATCTTTCTGTAGCTAAGTTTAAGGTGAAAAATAAGCAGGAAGCCCTAAACCCTAACCTCATATCTGTATGCCTGTTAGCCTTCTCCAGTGCTTCTCGAGAAAGCTTCTTGAGAAAGCTTCTTGAGAAAAGCTTACCAAAGCCTCAAACCGCACAGACCTTTTACCTTCAGACAAACCGGAATGAAATTGATGTGTCATAGAGCATCCGAGGAGTGCCCGCTGGAAAAAGCATTAGCGGTATGACTTCCCACTTTTGGCACCCTTTCATTTGGGGAGACACCGACGCTAACATGCCACATGGCTCAATCTAAGCCGTCCAATGGGGCAAAGGGTCAAACAAATAAATATGAGCCGTCGATCGGGTGCAGGGATATTAGAACAATCTTGGCCGTCGATCGGGCGGACAGACAGACGCCACGATTTTATAATGTAGGATACTTGCGACCCAAGACGTTGGACCATGCTATCGAACTGGTCAACCATTCTGTCAATGTGTCCTCCCATAGTGTTCCCCTCACAGATCTCCCCTTCATTTCTCCTGTTATGGTTCCACAAAACAAGGTTCAACCTCATCAATCTACTCCACCACAATGAAGTCAAATTTGGTGCCACATTTGTAAGTATCAAGGCCATCTGGGCAATGAATGCAATTCTACTAATGGTCCTCCTCACTGCAAACGTTGTAATATGTACAATCATGCTACTGAAGAATGCACGGGCTCTCATCCCATGTCTTTTCAGAAAAAAAATGGTCTTTCAAGTTCAGACAATGCCTTAGCAATATCAACCGCCTCAGCAATATCCACAACCTCAGCCACCTCAGCAATCACGAGGCCAAAGCTCATGCACTCCTTTTGATCTTGCGAAAGCTCAATGTTATCACTGTCAGGAGTAGAGCCACACCACCACGGCGTGCCCACAACTCCATCAAGTTCAAGTACAACTTCCAGGCACGAATCAAACTGCCTCAGTACGCCTCACAGTTATCAACTCTGGGTAGCCAATTCGAAACAAGGCCCCCGCCCCATGTTGAAAAAACCACCTCACGCGCCTCAACAGCAGAGGACCCAACATGCTCCTCCACTTGCTGTATTGGACCAACAAGCTCAAGAAGAGATCTATCAAGCTCTCAATCCTCTGGTACAACAATCCAACTGGGTTGGTCTAGTCTCACGCCAAAGACAGGTAATTGGCCCTCTAACGCCACGCGCCTCATGACCACCCGCTTTTGTTTTGTAGTAGACCGGCCCCTCGTGGAGGAATGTAAGATGGTACATTTTTCTCCTGATCTAGACAAGTCATGCCTCGTGTTATGCCCAAAGTCACGTCAAAGTATTCTAAAGCTCATGCAGCCTGCTGAAGGACGCACGCTGGCCAATGTTCACGCTACTACACGCGCTCAACAGCGTCAGGAGGCGCCCTCCACGTCTATGACCACCTCACGTGCTCAGCCGTATTCCAATATAGCAGCTGAGGTCGACACACACACCCCAACATTTGGTCCACGGCTGAAAATAACAGTAAAAACAAAACACGAGTTGTTTTTTTGAAGATTTGAAAAAAACCTACACGTAGTTATATGGGGGTGTGGTTTTCCAAGGATATGATGTAGTTTTTCTTAAGGATATGTAATTTTTTTTTAAAAAAATGGGTGGTTTCTTAAGGAGGTGTAGTCTCTTATTTAAGGATGTGTTGTTTTCAAGCAGCGTATGGTTTTTTTTGAAGGGATGCTTTTTTAAGGTGTTGTTTTAAGGTAGTGTTTTTCGAGGTGTGGTTTTAAGGTTTTTCTAAGAATTAGTGTATGAGCAAGTTGTCCACATGCCATTCTTGCCACAAAATGGCAACATACAAAGAGTTATATATGCTTGACACACTTCACTAGCATTTGACTTCAAACATGCTACCTAGGCTCCAACATGCGGGGATGGCCAAACATGCCAAGGTGGCTCCAACATGGCACCTAGGTTTCAATATGCCAAGGTGTCTCAAACATGCCACCTAGACTCCAACATGCCAAGGTGACTCAAACATGCCAAGGTGGCTCAAACATGACACTGGGCTCGACATGCCAAGGTGGCTCAAACATGCCAAGGTTGCTCCAACATGGCACCTAGGCTCGACATATCACCGGTGGCTCAAACATGCCACTTAGGCTCCAACATGCCAAGGTGACTCAAACATGCCACGCGAGCTCCAACATGCCACCTAAGCCCAAACATGCCAAGGTGGCTCAAACATGCCACCTAGGCTCCAACATGCCAAGGTGGCTCCAACATGCCACCTAGGGCTCCAACATGCCAAGGTGGCTCCAACATGCCACCTAGGCACAAACTTGGCAAGGTGGGTGAAACATGCCACCTAGGCTTCAACATATGCCCGTGGGCTCCAACATGCCACCTAGACTCCAACATGCCACTTAGGCTCCAGCGTGCCAAGGTGGCTAAAACATGCCACCTACCAACATTGTGGCGCTCCACGAATATATCGCTCCCCCGTGCATACACATCTGAGGACTTTCCCCTCCCATGGCGACCATCCCACCATGGCCGGGGCCCTCCGGTCTATCCCGGGCCTTCAGTAAGAGAGGGCAGTGAAGGACACTCTGGAGGTGTCATTCGCCCACATGGTGGGACTCCTAAGTCGCGAAGCGTGAATACATGTTAGCACCCGCGGTATAAATCATATAAAAATAACCACCACGAAGGGTGGCACATCCATCAAATACTAACGGCAAATAATATGCATCTAGTCCTAAGGAAACACCCCAAACCCGGGTTCTACCGGTTCGTGACTCAGGAGGGGATGGGACGCTTTCCGGTCTCAAAGAGATCAATGCATTACGCGGGTATAACTTTGGCGTTGGCTGGCATAGAACATCGGCTAGGGTTGTCCACTCCATCCGCCCCCTCCACATTGCACACTTTGCGGATGGGTCGATTCACGCTTATGGCATCACTATAGCCTTGGGATCACGCTGGACTCAAGGTATCACCCCTCGAGCCTACTCGTGGTTCATGAGGCCCCGGGTCCGATGAGGCAGTCGGGAGGTGTCCCCTTCCAGGATCGCAGTGGTTCCATGGGTGAGCTAGAGAATACGTGCCGCATCAGCGACCCCCGCATCCGTACCCGACTTACTCACCCTAAATCTACTCAAAGTGCATGGTGCCCCATACGGGTCACACCCCTACACCCGTGGAGTGTCGGACCCATACCCGCCCTCGTGGACCCGGCTGTTAGGCCTCAGCCCATCAGGGAGTCTCGAGCCTTTTATGCTCATGCAAGACCCCACCCAGCCTTCACCAACTGCCCCCTTCTCACGGTGCTAAGCCATTCCATAGCATCTATGACCCGGTGGTCTCCTCATACCGCAGTCGCATTTAATGGGAAATACAGGGATCTACCTAGGAGCATACTACTACACATGGCTCAGAGGTCTCTACCCCCCTTAATTCCCCCGTTTCAAGAGCAATACTTATGCAAAGAACTATCAACCCATCATTCATGAGCACGTATCGAATCAGAGATAAAGAGAACTCACCTTTGCAATCAAGGGTTAGTTCCTACAATTAAAGCACAGAGAGAACATAAGAAATGAACACAACAAGTGCCCAACAGGGGCGCTACCCTAGAACATCAAGCTATACTAACCACCCACCTGAGTTCCTGCTAGATCCATTATCATTCTCAGATCTCCATCTTCCTTGGACTTGGCTTCCAAGATCGGACACCTACTGTAAATTGGGCAAGGGTGTGGGCAATCCTGCCTCCTCTTGGTCGACTATGGGGTCAATTAGGGATAGGGGTCAAGTTGATGACCCAATTTGGAATTCCCCATGCTGGCCAATCGACTTAGGTGCCGCCTTCCCAAAGCATTAATTAACTTAATTAACCCACTTAGACATTAATTCTCTAATCATAGGTTATTATCCTTAATGATTAAATTAGCATAGCTAATTTAATCCCCTTTTAGGTCAACCCCCTAGGTTACAATACCCCATGGTGGCGTACCTTTACTGGGTGACGTGTCAGTATATTTATAATTATACCGTATAAATACTTGGACGCCACAAACATGCCAAGATGGCTCAAACATGCCACCTCGACTCCAACATGCCACCTAGAATCAAACATGCCAAGGTGGCTCAAACATGCCGCCAGGCTCCAACATGCCAAGGTGGCTCAAACATGCCCGCGTGGGCTCCAACATGCCACCTAGGGCTCCATCATGCCAAGGTGGCTCAAACATGCCACCTAGGCTCAAACATGCCACACAGTGCTCCAACATTCCACACTAGGTTCCAACATGCCAAGGTGGCTCAAACATGCCACGCGTGGTTCGAACATGCCACCTAGGCTCAAACATGCCATGTGGGCTCCAAGATGCCACCTTGGCTCCAACATGCCAAGGTGGCTCAAACATGCCACATGGGCTCCAACATGCCATGGTGGCTTTAAACATGCCACCTAGGCTCAAACATGCCAAGATGGCTCAAACATGCCACACGGGCTCCAACATGCCACCTAGGCTCAAACATGCCAAGGTGGCTCAAAGATGCCAAATGGGGCTCCAACATGCCACCTAGGCTCAAACATGCCAAGGTGGCTCAAACATGCCAAGGTGGCTCAAACATGCCATGCAGGCTCTAACATGCCACCTAGGCTCCAATATGCCAAGGTGGCTCCAACATGCCACCTAGGCTCCAACATCCCACCTAGGCTGCAAACATGCCAAGGTGGCTCAAACATGCCACGTAGGCTCAAACATGCCACCAGGCTCCAACATCCACCTAGGCTCAAACATGCCGAGGTGGCTCAAACATGCCACGTGGACTCCAACATGCCACCTAGGTGGCTCAAACATGCCACCCTAGGCTCCAACATCCACCTAGCCTCAAACATGTCAAGGTGGCTCAAACATGCCATGTGGACTCCAAAATGCCACCCCTCGGCCCAACATGCGAAGGTAGCTCAAACATGCCACCTAGGCTCCAATATCCACCTATGCTTAAACATGCCAAGATGGCTCAAAACATGCCACCTAGGCTCAAACATGCCAAGGTGGCTCAAACATGCACTCGACTCCAACATGCCAAGGTGGCTCAAACATGCCATGTGGGGCTCCAACATGCCACCTAGGGCTCCAACATGCCACTTAGGCTTCAACATGCGAAGGTGGCTCAAACATGCCACCCATGTCAAACATGCTAAGGTGGCTCAAACATGCCAAGGTGGCTCAAACATGCCACGCGGGCTCCAACACGCCAAGATGGCTCAAATATGCCACCTAGGCTCAAACATGCCAGGGTGGTTGAAACAGTGGTTGAACATGCCATGTGGGCTCCAACATGCCACCTAGGCTACAACATGCCAAGGTGGCTCAGGCATGCCACTTAGGCACCAATATGCCACCTAGGCACTCCAAACGGTGACATGGCATGCCAACTAAGCAAGGCCAAGTTTTGACTAGGTCAAAAATGAAAAGATGTCCATCTTTGGTCTTTTCATTGGGTGATGTTGGCAAATTTTGGTTGACATGGCTAGATGGTGGTGATGTGGACATGATGACTATGATAGCCTTTAAAATTTTTGGTAGAGAAGTTTGGCAAGGGATAGAATAGAGGGATCTTGAAGAACTTAAACGGTGACACCCTTCCCCAAATCGAACCAGGCCAGGACTTTGCCTAGCTTCCTAACCAGAGGGGAGATGTCAGACCCCAGGAGACGGACCTCAAAAAGGTTGCGGAGGTAGCCTTTCCTGCCAACGATCCTCCGGGAGGGCAAAGGCCAATGCCCCGCCTCCTGGAGCTCGGTTTCCCTATCCGACTGTTGAATCCACCCTTCAAGTAACCTGCTTCGAATAAATTCAAAAAAATCCAAGATCCGTCTGGAAGAACTTATCAAACCCGCCGGCCCCGCGATCAACCGTAGAAACCCAAGTGTTTTGTCGTTCGAGCAGTACAAAGGCTTCAGAATGGAGATTTGACTTCGCCATGTCATCCGGAATGGTAAGTTTACCCTAGGGACCAAGTTATACGGTCATTTTTGGCAACAAAAGAAACATGAACCTCTACATGGCGTGTTCCCGGCCACCTCTTACGTTCAATTGACTCTGAACGTATTGGACATGACCTACTTTGGCGCTTCTTGGAGAAAGGGTGGTCTTCTGCCCACGAAACTTGGTCCCGAGGGTAATCTCGACATTTTGAGTCCATTGGCGTGGTCGGGTTATAATTTGGGGAGTGGGAGATTGCCGTCCGGTACCAGGGCCTTCGGGAGAGGACCTTTAGGCTTAACTACTTCCGAAGGTTTTAAGGGTTCATCTTCCTCGCATCAACACCCTCCCTCTCTGCGATGACATTATGCAAGATCTCGGTCGAATCGACTAGGATATGGCCTTCAAACGTCAAACCCCGTGTGTTGCTAGGTTATTGAAGGGTTTACGTTATGGAGGTCGATGATTTAGTCGGGTGCACTTGGGACATGGTCAAGAAGTCGCAGCTGAAAACATGAAGCAATAGGAACCGGAAGGAATGGGGTTTGGATCTATTGGCCATCCCGAATGATCCCAAACAATTTTGCTACCGCAAAAGGCTCTTGGCTTCTATTTGCCATCATGGGAGGAGGATAAATCCAAACTCCATTCCATCAATTCCTATTGCTTCGTTTTCAATTGCGACTTCTCGGCCACGCCCCAAGTGCAACCGATTAAAAACTTCGGCCTCCCAAAACGTAAACCCTTCAATAACCTAGCAACACCACGTGGTTTTACGTTTGAGGCCATATCCTAATCAGATTCGACTAGGATCTTGCACAATGTCATCATGTAGAGGAGGGTGTTGACGCCAAAAAGATCGGACCTTTAAAACCTTCCTCGAAGCAGCTCACCCCAAAGGTCCTCTCCGAAGGCCCTTGGCCACCTGACAGCAACTCTCCCACTCAAATTGTAAACCGCCCCCGCCAATGGACTCAAAACGTCCGAGATTACCCTTGACCAAGTTTCAGGCGAAGACCACCCTTTCTCCAAGAAGCACCAAAGTAGGTCATGTCCAATACGTTCCTAGTCAATTGGCGTGAGAGATGGTCAGCGCGGAATATTGTCATGTAGAGGGTTCGTGTTTCTTTTCGCTGCCAAAATGACCGTGATAACTTGGTCCCTAGGGTAATGTCAACCATTCTGGATGACATGGCGGTCAAATCTCCATTCCGACCCTTATACTTTTCTCGAACGACAAAACACTTGGGTTTCTACATGGTCGAGCATAGACGCCTCCGCTTGATAAGTTCCCTGACAGCCTTTGATTTTTTTTTGAACCCTCCGCCGTTACTTGAATGGTGGATTCAACCACGGATAGAGAAATCGAGCTCCCGGAGGGGGGTTGGCATTTGCCCACCCTCGGAGCGTTGGCATGTTGGACCCCGCCGGGCACGCTTTGAGTCACCTTGACATGTTTGAGCCACCTTGGCATGTTTGAGCCTAGGTGGCATACACCTTTGGCATGTTGGAGCCTAGGTGGCATGTTGGAGCCCACATGGTATGGTTGAGCCACCCTTGGCATGTTGGACCCTAGGTGACATGTAGGAGCTCACGGGCATGTTGGAGCCTAGGTGGCATGTTTGAGGCACGCTGGCATGTTGGAGCCTAGGGTGGCATGTTTGAGCCACCTTGGCATGTTGTAGCCTACGCTGCATGTTTGAGCCACCTTGGCATGTTGGAGCCTAGGTGGCATGTTGGAGCTCGGCCCACGCAGATGATTGAGCCACCTTGGCATGTTGGAGCCTAGGTGGCATGTTTGACCCACCATATCATGTTGGAGCCTAGGTGGCTTGTTTGAGCCACCTTGGCATGTTGGAGCCTAGGTGGCACGCTTGAGCCACCTTGGCACGC
Organism: Isoetes taiwanensis; assembly: GCA_021234155.1. NCBI lineage: Eukaryota > Viridiplantae > Streptophyta > Lycopodiopsida > Isoetales > Isoetaceae > Isoetes > Isoetes taiwanensis. The sequence continues at coordinate 2,084,255 of JAJEKV010000050.1, read as the reverse complement.
TGGAGCCTAGATGGCATGTTGGAACCTAGGTGGCGGTTTGAGCCATATTGACATGTTGGAGCCCATGTGGCATGGTTGAGCCACCTTGACATGTTGGAGCCCAGGTGGCATGTTTGAGCCACCTTGCCATGTTGGAGCCTAGGTTCCATGTCACCCAAAATTTGCCAACGCCACCCCATGGAAAACCAAAGATGTACATCTTTTCATTAGTGACCTAGTCAAAACTTGACCTTGCTTACTTGGCATGCCATGTCACCAATTGAGGGCCACATCATCTTTTCCATGTTTTTGTGTTGGTTGTCACAAGTGTAACAACATCAAGACCTGATCCATTATACCTCTAACATTTATTTCTTATGGGTTTGTAGACCCGACTTTGTAAAGAATGTTTCAATGGTTATCCAGAGGATTTTTCTAGAAGTACAAAGTTCCAAGGATTGATCATGTAATGGCCCACAAGTTTGCCTTTGTGTTATATGGCGCCCTCAGATTATTGGACATGCATATAACCTTGTGATATTCATTTCCTTTCCTTCTAGTCCTGCTTTGAAATGTTGCAGAGTTAGAAGCTCCCAATTTGGACTCATGAGCAAGAAATTTAACAACTCCCCCTTCACCTAATCGGCCCATGTGAATCACAAACAGGGAAAATGGATTTTCATTCCATTACATGTCCACATCACCATCATCTTGCCATGTCACCCAAAATTTGCCAACATCATCAAATGAAAAGTTCAGAGATGGACATCTTTTCATTTTTGGCCTAGTCAAAACTTGAAATTGCTTACTTGGCATGCCATGTCACCACTTGAGTGCCACATCATCTTTCCATGTTGTTTGTTGGCCCACAAGGGTAACGACGTGCGCCGGCAAAATCCTCGGCAACTTGTGGCAAGGGGAGCAACCCATAACGTTGCAAACCCTACATTTTTTGTGTCGAGATGGAGACAAGCACGCCCGAGACTGCAGATAATACCCTTGAAGTTTAGAGTGTTACAGTCCTTCCCATGTAATTTAGGAACTAGAAAGAAACCATGTAATTTTAGGAACCATTTAATTTAGGTACTATTGAGAAAAGTGCATCCCATTCAACGACTGAGATGGGCGGAGATGAACAACCCAAATTTCGATCTAGGGTCTATCCTATTGGTTGGCCTAATTAATGTGCCCTGTTTTAGTGTTTGTTTTCCCCCTTGGTTGCTTTGCTCAACGGGGTGATAATCTTTAGCACATTAATGAAGATAGTGGTGGGAAGCAACTCTAATATTGGCTTGGCCATAATTAAGCATAAAACGAATCACAGTGATCTTTAACGAACCTTTGGGAGGGAAGCAAGGCGAGCTACAAAGGGAATGGAAGGGAAAAAAATAGGCACGCCCACGAATTCAAACTCTCAGTTTTGAGATCATGGAGTGTGAAGTTGTCAAGCAGAGTATTGCTAGTTTGAAGGCCTTAATTGGCTAACGTTGTTGATCATAGAAGTTTTATTTGATGGCCCAATTTCGGATCTCAAATTGAAAGAAGGATTTCATCTGTTAGTGCAAGGAATTGAATCATTGCCGCTCTTTTATTGAAATTATCATGAAGTTGTCTAGCACCACATTTGACAGTACGATTGTGTTCTCATTTCTCAAGTTCAATTGTTTTTTCCCAAGCGATATCTACATTGATCTTGCAATCGTGTTTCCATTTCCCAAGTGCAAGTTCCTGATACCCAAGCAATTTACCCATGTTCATTGGTTGTTTGGCACAAATCTGAGCTTGGATCTAGCTCTATACAAGATCTTGGGTTCATGAGGTTGTAGCCTGAGTCATTTTTCAATGAAACAATTAGGGACATCATTGGAAAGGATATGTAATAGTGAAATAAATGTTTTATGCACGCGTGATAAAGGATAAACGGTCCTGATAAATAATGGTCGTTATAGACGGTGCGATCTGATCCCGGTCTTCTAATCTTATCGGGTCAGGATTAACTGGCCAAGATCAATCTGCGTACTTTGATCCAGTCATCTAATGTTATTGGCTCTAGATTAATGGTAGAGATGGGGTAGTTAGCCGAGATGAATGGCCAAGATTTCATGCTTCAACGATTGTTATTTTCAGCCTTTGTGCTATGGCTATGGCGATCTCCTATATGTTGCCATAGCCATAGCCCTAAGCTCGCTATGGCGATCTTGCCCTAGCCCTAAGCTCTCGCGATGCCCCGCCTCCTAAGCTCGTGATGCCCTTAGCTCTCGATGTCAAGAACTGAAGGCGCCCACGCGAGATTAAATCCACACCTAATCTAAGGCGCTTAAGAATGCTCCGGATATGGCGGTGTATGATTTTTCTTTTACCTTTCTATTCTCCAACTTTTCTATGGGACTAACATTTTTCTATCGATCCGCTCCCCGCTTTTTCACAATACTAAAAAATATGGCGAGGCTATTCTTGTCGATGGAGGGATGATGCACATTCTTCATCGAATCGGAGCCGATTTTAGTAAAACCCCGAGCCTAAAATCTTTTCCTTATTCATCATACAAATTGGTGCTTGGTGATGATTTTGTATTTTATTTTATAGCGGTATTGTCTTTTTCCAGCCTGAAGCTCAACGCACGACCATTCTTGTAGCATTCGTATCAAACGCCCATTCTTGTACAACCATTCTTGTAACAAGCACCACCATTCTTGTATCATTCAACGCACGACCATTTCTTGTATCAACGCAAGCAGAGCAGAGCATTCTTGGTGCCGAATGAGCTATAGGTCTTGACATGCAAAGAATGTACCTTGGTTCCGGTTTTAACTCCCCGGTCTTTCTCAAGCTTCTTGTTGCGAACCTTCTTGGATCTATCCTCGTGATTTTTCCTTCTTTTTCCTTTTGATTTTTTTCTTTTAGATCACTCATAACATCCTTCTATTTATTTTAAAATGGTGAACTTTGGCCGTGTTCAAGACCGCGACCGAAGCCGCTATGGCCACTACTTTTCTTTCTTTTGTAAAAAAAAGGCCGGGTCTAGGCTAGGCTAGGCTATGGTCCGCTTATGGTCCGCTTTTTGTCAGATATCTCTGCTTTTCATCCAATAATACCAAGGATGATCATATCATTTTTCTCAATGCCTTTCTTTACTATCAAGAATTTAAAATACGCTTTCTTTGTCAAAAATTCGTTTCTTTATTCAATAATACCAAGGATGATCATATTATTTTTTTCAATGCCTTTGTTTTACTATCAAGAATTCAAAATATATCTTTGTTTACAATCAAGAATTCGAAACATTCAAAATATATGAAGTTGTTTAACAAATAAAAAGTAAATCTATTGACTATTGAATAAGAGCTAAAGTAACAACAAATACAATTTCCAAAGATAAAAAGAATAGATCTGGTTGTTTGAAGGAAACAATGTTAGCAAATTAAAAAAAAAAAAAAAAAAAAAATATATCTTTTAAAGGAAACGACGTTAGCAATTTAAAGAAATAACGTTAGATTGCTTAAAAGCATGTATGTTTTTGAAGGAAACAATGCTAGATTGCTTAAAAACAATATATAGAAACCAAATTCTTACCCTAAAAAACCACACTTAAGAAAACCACACAAGTTTTTTACTTGTAATAATTACAGTTAAAAACTACACCTTTCTACATGTGGATATTTTGCTAAACCACATGTTATTATTTAGTAAAAACAACATTTGAAAACAACTACTATCCACGTGGATATTTTGTTAAACCACATGTTGATTTTTTAGTAAAAATAGCACTTAAAACAACTACTATTTTTAAAAACCACATGTGGATATTTTGTAAAACCACATGTTATTTTTTTAGTAAAACAAAACAAACAACACCTAAAACAACGATTGAATTTTTTCAAAAAGGTCATTAATTTTCTATGCATAGACTTTTTTAGCCAAAAACTACACGTTGTTTCTAGCATTTTCGAACAAAACAAATGTGGAGCTTTAAGTGTTGTTTTTCTACAAAAAGACAAAAAAAAACTACATAGAGCCAAATTTGGGGTTAGTGTGCGAACTCCTCAAAGAAGTTTCACCGATGCCCTGTGCACCCGCATTCTCGATCATCATGTCGATCCTGAGATCACGCCCCTTGAGTCAGTAAGAAGAGCCGTTATCAAGATTCCCCGGTCTCTCCACTATCTTAAGTTATGTCTCGCCTCGTGGAACAATTGTCGCTACCCATCGTTCTTGTTGGCGCTGCCGCCACTTCCACACCCACGTTCATGCAATCCCATTAGGAATCGGGAATTAATCATGTACGCATTGATGGAGCCGTGCTATCAATCTTATCATGGATAAACTCAGAAACAACTTGGCATCACTCAACTATATCGTGTTCCTTATGACATAAAGCTTCGCTAATAGACACATCACAGCGCCCTCAAGGCATCGAATCCTATTCATCAAATCAAGATCCGGATCTCAAATTCCCTTGGAATTTGGTGTTTTGAAAAATGGGGAGGATCCCGGTGATTATGAGATTCTCGTTGGACGATCTTTCCTCCGCCAAGCTAAAAGCATGCACTATTGGGCCATTGATCAACTTGTCAATTCATGGCGGACAATTGAATGCCACTATGGATCTTGAAACCGAGAAACTAATCTCGCTTGAACATGCCAAACCGTCGCTCTCATAGTGACTCCGAGGATCTTCAAAACACTTATCACGCCCAAGCTCCACCCCTACTTTGCCTTTATCCGCCTATCTTGATTATGTTGATCCTTGAGGCGATATGAGTCTCGATAAAGACCACGCTGTTGCATCCTTGCTTGATCCTTATCTCGCGCCTTGCAATCGCATTCAGCGTGTTGACATCCACCAGGATGTTCACACCCCTACAGGGATGTCGCTGCTATTATGACGCAACCTTTACTTGACCCAACTCAACATCCTTTATTCTTAAACACTCAGTCGTGTGAACCCTCGCTTTTGCTACAACCACTTACTCATACAGTCATGGACATGTAACTGTCATGGCCACTTGATAGTCTAGTATACGTATTTATGTGCGTATATGCATGCTTGGCATACATGTAGCATGTGATAAATATAAGCAAAGGTTTTGCATAGAAATGGGTTTTGCATAGAAATGGATTTTGGGAAAGAGGGCTTTTGGGAATATGAAGCTTTTTGCAGGAGAAGGCTATCTGGAGCATGAAGGCGGAGAAAGATTGCACTGGAGGGATTGCCGGATCAAGTGAGGATGCCAGAGCTTGGAAACCGCATCAAATCTTCTATCAGGTGGGGTTTGCACTATGGATTCTTTTGTGGTTGCATATGTTGTTAATTGGTGCATGCTTTTGTTTTGTAAGGGCCTGGTAAGGGCCGTACTCGGAGCTGCAACAATGTATTATTGTGTGATTCATAGTATGTTAATTTAGCTTTGCCAGATGGATTTGATTGGGAGACGATGAGCTGCAACAAAGGGGTTTCGTTTGCAACAGGCGATCACGTTTGAAGCCGTAATTCTTGGAAAACCCTTGGAAACTACTTGGAACAAGTCGTTTTGGATTGCAAAAGAGCTGAATCACTTGCAAAAGCACCGTTTTAGAAGAATCAAGGGCCAAATTGGCGGAACTAGAGGTCGGAATAGCCATTCTGCATGCAACCCAACTGCCTCAAAATGGGCCGAACTCAGTTGAATCATGTTGGAATCTTCCTGGAACGGGCCGAAATTCATATAGGAAGGGCCGATTTGATGATTAAATGCAGTCTGGAGACTGTTGGTTGCCTCTGGGAAATGTTTTGCTTCACCAAAGATCTGCTGGCGAACACTGGATCATGTGCCTGGATCAGACCGAAATCCTTAGAAGATGGCCTGGACTGCTAAATCGATGCATGGGCTTTAGAATTTGGTGCAGTAGAGGGCCCTGCAGCCAGTTTCGAGGTCCCTGTTTGAGCTACTGTGTTAAGTCATTGATAATTTTGTTGGACTTATTGTTGCTTTGCTTAGTGTAATTGCTTTGTTGTTGGCTTCTTAAATAAAAAGCTTAGGTAACCATTGAGGGAATTGGGTCGTGTCTTGGCTTAAGGAGAGACTTAGCCAGCAGAGGAAATTCGAGTGTGAAGAGCTGGCCATAATCATAACAAATAGTAAGAACTTGTATTTTATGAATGATTGAAGTCATTTAAATAAGAGAATATGTGATACCATTATAGGAATAATTAGTTAATTGGAAGTTTAGCTCCTAGAGATGTCCTGAAGAGGGAGTCTGGGTCTCACGATCACTTCATGGAAGATAGAAGCAATTCACGCTCATGAGACCTTATGGATTCTTAAAATTTTGCACCGAGTTGAGGGTTCATATAAGTTGTGCCAATTAAATTCATGAGCTAAGGATGGGATTTTAGTATAAAACATGAGTAAACATATCTAAGTGATTTATTATAAGCATTGGACATGGAGATGGAACTTGGGGCTTTGTAGCTATGGAGATGGAGTCATGCTAAGGAATATCACACGATATCGGATATAGACTCGGCCTCTCGGCATCAATCCAAGATCAATGGTAATTAAGGTGGTATATGGATAATTTAAATGTTACAATTACTAAGGAGGTGCTTAAGTGTCTGGATAGAGATACATAACTATTGGGACTTATAATCGATCTTTGGACAAGCTACTTCAACTTGGGCGGTGTTGTATGGGCAACATTAGCAAAGTAATATCATCTAGGCACATGTATAGTAAGCATCTAATGAACATCACATGCTATGGTCTTTGCATTGTTCCATTGTTGTCTTGGTATTTGATTATGTCATTTGAAACCTCCCGGCCTGGACTTCTAGGTTCTAAGTGGCCTAGATTGCTCCTCGCATGCTCATGTTCATCCAGTGATTCCGTGGTATTTTTGTGCCTCGTGACACCGGCATAGTTTCCCGATCGATGCTACGCCAACTCTTGTGACTCCATGGTAAGAGGTCCTCCAAATCGGGCGGGGGCGGGAAGGGTATACGATAATGAAGTTTACCCCACCAACTCCGCCAATCCGGGCTTGGAATGTGAGTCGGCGAGGCATTTCTCGCTAACAGACTCGCATGTAGGCTAGCTGAGCTTCCCATTGTCCCGAGCTATGTGTCATGATGGTTTGGTATTTTGGCTATGTTCTTTACTTTTGATGTTCATGTTTGGTATTTCTTTGGACTATGTTGTCTTGTTCTTTTTAGTAATCAGATTCACGAGGGATTTTCCATCCGTGTTTGTGTATCCAAGATTCCAGAGTATTTCCATGCATGCAATGGCAGCCAGGGATCTCCGCTTAGTCAAGAGGACTAAACCTAGTGAGTGCATGTCCAGTGAACAAGCAAGGTAGTGGTTGCGCGGATGGCAGCAATGTAGCTGAGGATCGTAGTTGTGATCCGGAGTTAAAAAGCTTTTTGTTTAACTTGCTTAACAATGTTTATACATTGAGAGTATTGTGGATAATAAATCGCTTGAATTTGTATTCTTGATGGATAGTGGGGTTATATTGTATCTCAGTGAGGATGGATTTCTAGTAATGGTTTAAGTTTCAATTGCGCAAAAGGAAGATTCAATTCTTCACCACCATTAACAAGCTAGAATGTGCAAGGTTTGACAAGATCCCGAGTTGCCTGGAGGGTCAACTTCGAGGCTCATCCACAGACACCTGATGTCATTTCGCATATTCAGACTTCGGAAGTTGGAATCATTGACTTAAGAGACAACCAATCAATCAGGTCGCACCCTCAGTCTCTTCAAAAAATTCAAACACATTTTCGCGTGGAGTTATAAAGATTTAAGAGGTATCATAAAAGTGTTGGAAGAACTTGCGAGAGGCGTTTGGTGAAGTTTTGTTTGTTGGAGGTATGCTTGTTGCTTTTTGGCAACAGCATGGATTTTTGGATATGTAGTCATCCTGGCAACAGTTTTTTCCCAGGTGGTTTTTAATCTGGGCCGGGGTGATTATGTTTTATTGTGTTTGTAAGGGCTTCGGCCCATGTTCTGGTAAGGGACTTCGGTCCCGTTGGCAATCCTGTTATAAAATCCATACTGACGACCTCCCACTTAGCGTTTGGTACCGCTAATGGTTCCAAAGCACCCGAATCCGAAGTTGTTCTGCCTTGGTTTGCTGGCATAGGCTGACACTCCTTGATGTGGCGAAGCTATACGTTTCTTCATTCCTGGCCAATAGTAGCTTCACGCACTTTGAAATATGTCTTCATGAATCCTGCGTGGCCAGCTATTGGGCTGTTGTGGGTGTCGTGGAGGATCAACTTTCTTACTCCGGATGATTCCGCACGCTGGCTTGTTCTTATGGTATAGGAGGTTACCTTCCTTTTTAAAATTTTTGAAGGTTTCTCTCTCCTTGTCCGTTCTCGCTTCTTTGGATAAGCTTGCCCATACTTCTTTGAAATCCTCATCCGTTGGCAAGGTTTCTTCTATCTTTTCTCCGAAATCGCTGAAGAGTGTCGAGATTGCATTGCAGTGCACTCTGGTTGTCAGTGGATGCCTTGAAAGCATCTGCTACCACTAAACTTCCGGGTTTGTAGACTATCTCAAAGTCGTACTCCTCAAGAAATTCCATCCACCTTCTCTGCCTCAGATTGAGATGTGGTTGCGTGAATACGTATTGGAGGCTCTGGGGATCAGTGTCCAACTGGAATTTCCTCCCTAAGAGGTAATGCCTCCAAATTCTCAATGCCCTGACAACTGCTAGCAGCTCTTGATCATCGTCCTGAATTGCTTAGCGTTTGGCGTCGTTCATTTTCCTTGAGTCAAATGCGCTATTACCCTCTCTTCTTGCATCAACCGCGCCCACTGTGGCTATCTTGCTTGCATCCGTTGCCACTAACTTATCCTTCTCTCCCGTCTGGCGGGGGTCAAGGCGGGCCGGTTGTCAAAGCTTCCTTCAACAACTCAAATCACAGCGGGCTTTCTTGAGCCAATGGTCGCCCAATTTTTGACTTTCTCCGTCTTTTGTCGTCCGCCGGAGCTGCTATCTTTCGCGGTTCTTCACGAACTTCCTCAGTAATATACCGCTAGGCCAAGGGAAGCCGACCTGCGGGGCGTTCTTTGGTGCTGGCCATTGGATTACCGCTTCAATCTTTAAGGGTCCGCCGAGATTCCTTCTGGCGAGATCACGTGGACCGAGGTATTCCACCTTTTCTGTTGCGGCGACACTTCGGCCAAACTTGGCATACAATTGATGCCTTCTTAACTTCTCGAGCACCTTTCTCGACGTCTTGTGGTCCCATAGCCCGATTGGGCTCGTGGGCGTTAAAGTTTCTTCCTTCCTTCCTTCCTTCCTACCAAACTTGATGCATGCCCCATCTAGCAACGATAGTACAAGCTCAAGCTCAACTATCGTAACCGTGTTAAAGCCGAAATTGATAAACTCTTGGCTATTGGACTTATTTATGAGGTCAAACATTCTGAGTGGGTGAGCCCTATTGTTATTGCCCTTAAGCATAATGGAAAAATACGCGTTTGCTGGAATACAAAAAATCCAAAATAGCCACGGAACGAGATCATTTCCCGCTACCCTTCACGGATCAAGTTCTAGAAAAAGTAAACAGCCATGAGATGTACTCCTTCATGGATGGTCAAATATCCATTTGAGCTGAAGATCAATTGAAAACAACATTCACCATGTCGTGGGGCACTTTTGCCTACAAAGTGGTCCCCTTTGGGTTGTCTAACTCACCATCTACTTTCCAATGCATTATGCTTTCTGTTTTTCAGGATTACATGAAAGAAAATGCTTTTCTGCAAGTTTTTCAAGATGACTTTTCTGCCTATAGCTCAATGGACGATTATCTCACCAAACTTGAGCTTGTTTTTCAAAAATGTGATGAATCGGGCATGAGTTTTGTTAGTCCCAGATGACGTCCCGGTACATGACTATTCATGCACACCCTGACCAGTCAAGGACAAGGCGCCAAAGCCAGTCAAGGTCACCATCAAAAGCCCAAATAGAAGACCACGCCCAAGAAGAGGCAGAGAACGTACATGTGACGGGCCCGGGCCGCGGCGTGATTCCGTGCATTTCAAGAGGCACCGCCAGCATTCCCACAAATCAGGCCTCTTTCCAGGAGTCGGCACCGAGATCTGACAGAGTATCTATATTGGGCCAGAGGCCATTGTACTATATATATGAGTAGAGCTAGCATTCGAGGGTTAGATGAGTTTTGGTTCTTGTCTCCATCATTTTCTCTCTCAGTTGCGAGAGCTCATGTATTCTCATTGATATCAAGAAGTTTTCTTCACACACCTGTGTTTCAGTTGTCTTTTATTTTCTCTTTCCTTGTTCTTTTGCAAATCCCGCGTGACACAGCTCCCGGATTCTCCTATTTGATCCAAGGGTCCTCACAGAGGGCTGTCTTGCAGGAGTTCTCGAACCCAGACCCCAAACACTGGCGCCGTTGCCGGGGATGATCTTTCCTTTTTCCTTCTTTCCACTATGTCTGCCCGTGGTTTTTCTCCTGAAGAACTTCTTTGCCAAACGGCAGCTCGATTGGAGCGCCATCAACGTCGCGAGGCTGTTCGGGATATGTATGACAATGCTTATGACATTGAGGGTGGTCGTGTCCGCTCAAGAGCTCAGTCGGCACCACCTACTCCTCGACTTCATTCTCGACCAGGGTCTCCCCCTGTATGTCGGCATTGTTCTCAACCTCCGTCACCACATCATACACCTGTTCAGCCCACGCCTCATTATTTCCAGACTCCCAAAAGCACCTACATTACCATCCCTTCAGGCCACACCCCTCTGCCTTCACAACCTTCTTCTCCTCCTGCCGGGATGGGCTACCCTCAAGTTTCCTTTGGCCCTCCCCATGTTCATGAATTTCAGGCTTCCCCATCTTTTCAGAATGCTCTTCCTGTCTACCAACTCACTGATCTCAAGCCTAATGAAAAGGGCTCACATGGTCCTTCACCACAGGACGTTCCCTTCTCTGGCCCTCCCGGTTTTTCTGTTCCAATACCACCTGGGTCTCAGCCCATGGCTGTTCCGCCCAACTATATTTCTGCCTATGCTCCACCTGTTTATGCGTCAGTTCCGCCTTCATCTCCTACTCACAATTTGAAGCTGACTTATCCTAATTTTGGCAACACTAAATGCAAACCTCTGGATCAAAGCGCTCAAGCTCACATGGAGGAATTTGAGGCCTTGGCCATTCTCAATGGTCATGCCCAACCTCAACTCAAGTTTCACATCTTCTCTACCACGCTCCGCGGCGCCCCTCATCAATGGTTCATGGCCAACAAAAGCCACTGGAAATAAAGTTGGCACGAAATGAAAACAACATTCCTTTCTCATTATGGCACCATGGATGATGATCAACTCCTGCTCAAGCAACTCAATGATCTTCAGCAGCAACCCACGGAGTCTGCGCGTGATTTCACAGACCGTCTTCACATCCTCATCAGTAAACTCCAGGAGTGCCCCACACAGAGTCAGATTCTTGTCTGGTTTCTGCATGGCCTACCTCCTGCTATTCGTCTCATGACAGAGTACCTGCGCCCAAAAACTTTGGAGCAGGCGATAGAGTTGGTCAACCACTCGGTCAACGTCTCCTCTCGAGGTGTTGCTCTTCTGTAACTCCCTTCATACCCCCGTCCATGGTTCCTCGAATGCGTTCAGCCTCAACAAACCAATCCACAACGCCACAGATTCGGTGCCATATCTATAAATATCAAGGACATCTGGCCAATGAATGCAACTCCTCAAATGGACCTCCTCATTGCAAAAGATACAATATGTGCAATCATGCCACGGAGGAATGCACTCGTTCTCATCCTACACCCTTCAGGCAGAAAATGGTTTGTCAAGTACAGACCACGCCTCCGCAACACCAAACATATCAGCCTCAGCAATATCAAGCTCCACAAGATCGGCAAACTCAACAACCTCAAGCGGCTGGGGACAAGGCTCCGGCCCACCATTTGATCCTTCCAAAGCTCAGTGCTATCATTGTCACGAATGGGGTCATACCACCACGGCGTGCCCTCAACTTCCCCAAGTTCAAGTACAACTTCCTGGCACAAATCAACCTGCTTCTGTACGCCTCACGGCTTATCAGCTGTGGGTTGCCAATGGTAAACAAGGCCAGCGTCCCCCCGCTTTTGAGAAAGCCACCACGGACACCTCAACACCGAGACCTCCTCAGAAACCGCATCTACCTCCAATCCTATAGATCAACAAGCTCAAGAAGAAATATACCAGGCCTTCAATCCTCCGGTCCAGCCGTCAAATTGGGTTGGTCTGGTTTTACGCCAGACCAGGGCTTCACGCCCTTTGACCATCATCCCTCACGATACGCAACCAGCTTTTGCTGTCGACACGATTCCTCATGAAGATGACAAAAAGGTCCACTTTGCGCCTGACTTGAATAAACTCATGCCTCACGTCATGCCCAAGATGAGACAGAGTATTCACAAACTTATCCAGTCGCCGGCGTCGCGACGCGGCAAATGTTCATGCCACAACGAGCTTCAAGAATCGGCCGAGGCACCATCATCATCTACAAGCACACGTTCTTAGCCGTATCCTAATATTGCTGCAGAGGTGGAGCTTCTCAAAGAGGTTTCAGCTTCTTTACCACAGACTCCTGCTCCTTTGGATCCGACTGATCCATTTTCTCACGTTCCTTTGGAACTTCAAGAAGAACTTGCCAAGATCAAGATTCCTTTGAGCCTGGCCACCATTTTGAAACTCTGTCCGGCTCTCAAAGATCAGTTGCCTCTTCCCACTGTTCTGGTTGGAGCCGTCGCGACATCAACACCCACGGTGCATGCCACGGTGGGCAATCAGAACATCAATCACGTTCAGATTGATGGAGGCAGTGCTGTCAATCTCATTACTGATAAGCTCAGGAAGCAATTGGGAATCAAACAACTATATCGTGCCTCTTATGACATCAAGTTGGCCAATGGCCATATCACACGACCTCAAAGCGTCACTCCTCTCCTTCACATTAGCATTGGTGATCTCAAATTCCCCTTGGAATTTGGGGTTTGGAAAGCTGGAGAAGATCCGGGTGACTATGAAATGCTGGTAGGACGACCTTTTCTCCGCCAGGCTAAAAGTATTCATTACTGGGCCACGGACCAATTTGTCATCACTGATGGTCATTTCAATGCTACAATGGATTTAGAAACTGGCAAGTTAATCTCTGTTGAAAATGCTGAACCATCCATCTTTGACACTGATTCTGAAGAAGCACAAAATATCTATAATGTTCAGGCTCCACCAGCGAGTCTGCCTCTCTCATCCTACCCTGAGTACGCTGATCCTTGGGGAGAGATGACTCTTGATCAGGACCAGGCTGTGGCCGCTCTCCTGGACCCTTACCTGGCTCCTTGCAATCGAATTCAACGTCTTGACCATTTTTTGGACACGGAACTTCCTCCTGCGACAGTAGATGTTCATGTCGTCATGAAGGAACCATTGCTTGATGACACTCAGCAGCCCCTTTTCTTCACCACTCAAAATGCTGCTCCTCCCGTCATGCTTCAACCTCCTGCTCATCACGTTCAGGACACGGAGGTGGTTCCACATATTCAAACTCCAGAGGTGGAAATTGTGGACATTGGTAACAATCAACCAGTCCGCCTAGCTGCCAATCTTCCACCGACCTATAAAGCACGCGATGTGATACTGTTCAAAAAATTCAAACATATTTTCACATGGAGCTACAAAGACCTTCGAGGTATCAAAAAGAAATTGGGGGAACTCACCATTCCTACCAAACCTGACGCACACCCAATCTAGCAACGATAGTACAGGCTCAACCCAAATTATCGTGACCGTGTCAAGATCGAAATTGACAAACTTTTAGCTGCTGGCTTGATTTATGAGGTCAAACACTCCGAATGGATGAGCCCCGTCGTCATTGCTCTCAAGCACAATGGTAAGATCTGCGTTTGTGTGGACTATTGCAAACTCAATCAGGCCACGGAGCGTGATCACTTCCCGCTTCCCTTCATTGACCAGGTTCTAGAAGAGATTGCTGGTCATGAGATGTACTCTTTCATGGATGGCTTTTCAGGGTACAATCAAATCTCTATCAAGCAGGAAGATCAACTCAAAACTACCTTCACCACCCCGTGGGGCACTTTTGCCTACAAGGTGGTCCCTTTTGGTTTATCAAACTCTCCGTCCACGTTCCAGCGGATCATGCTCTCCGTTTTCCATGACTATATGAAGGAAAAACCCTTTCTTCAGATTTTTCAAGATGACTTTTCGGCCTACAGCTCCATGGATGATCACCTGGAGAAGTTAGAGCTGGTCTTTCAAAAATGTGATGAATCTGGCATCAGCCTCAATCCTGAGAAATGCACCTTTTGCGTCACCTCAGGTGTTCTTCTGGGTCATATGGTTAGTAAAGAAGGGATCACCACGGATCCTGCTAAAATCAGTTGTGTGTTGAAGGCTCACGCACCATCAAATATTAAGGAGACACGTTCCTTCCTGGGTAAGATCAACTACTACTCCACCTTCATTCCGGGACTTGCGGCCATTGCTGATCCCATTCATAAACTCACGGGTGATGAATCCACTTGGGCTTGGAATCCCTAGGCAGAAGCTGCTTTCCAGAAATTGAAGTTGTTGCTTACTCAGGCCCCAGTCCTTCTTCCTCCTCAATGGGACAAGCCTTTTCACGTTCATGTAGATGTCTCTGCTTTTGCCATTGGTGCTGTTCTCTCTCAGGCATATGATGAGCACACAGATAAACCTATCCGCTACGCCAGCAGAAAACTCAATCCTACTGAGAGCAACTACTCTGCCACGGAACGGGAAGCCTTGGGCTTAGTTTTCTGTGTCCAACGCTTCCATCATTATTTTTGGGAAGCAAGATCAAGTTCTTTGTTGATCATCAGGCTCTTCTTTATTTGATCAACAAGGCCACGCCCACGGGCTGGATTGCTCGTTGGGTCCTCCTTTTACAAGAATTCGCTCCCTTCGAAATCGTTCATAAGGCAGGCAAATCTCATGTGGTGCCCGATTATCTCTCACGCATTCGCACTGATGATCCCTCCACAGCTGTTTCTGATGCCTTTCCCGACGCTCAACTATTCTTAGTCACAGCCACGCCCCATTGGTTCCACAACTTTCAGCAGTATCTCCTCACTGGTGCTCTTCCGTCAGACGATCCCACGCTCTCCCCAGAAAAGCTTCGCTCACGCCGCCGTCAGTTTCTCCGTGAAGTCCGTGACTACACCATGGTTGCGGGCCATCTGTACAAATGCGGCAAAGACATGGTCCTCCGTCGTTGTGTCCTCCGTCGTTGTGTCCTCCCTCATGAGGTGCCCGATATCGTTCGACAAGCCCATGAAGGGCTTGGTGGTGGTCATTTCAGTGGTGACACCATGGCATGCAAAATTCTTCTGGCAGGATACTTCTGGCCCACGCTCTTCAAGGATGCCCACGCTCACGCTCGCACGTGTGACGTCTGTCAGCGTGTGGGTCGGCCCACGGCCCGTGACGCTCTACCATTGACGCCGGTTGCCACGCCACTTCCCTTCGCCAAATGGGGAATGGACTTTGTGGGACCCATGGATCCTCCTGCGCGGCACACCTGTGCCCGCTACATTCTGGTCATCATTGATTATGCTACAAAATGGGTGGAGGCCTGTGCACTTCCGGACAACACTGCAGCCAGCACGACCAAGGTTCTCTACACGCACATCATCACGCGTTTTGGTTGCCCCACGGAATTTGTTTGTGATCGTGGAGTGCACTTCGTCAATCATACCATCAAGGCGCTGACGGACTATCTGTATATCCATCACAGAAAAAGTACACCTTACTATCCTCAAGGGAATGGTTTGGCCGAAAGCACCAACAAAACTCTCATCACTATTCTCAAGAAAATCTGTGATGCCTCTCGCACGGATTGGCAAGAAAAGTTGCCTACAGTTCTTTGGGCTTACAACACTAGTTTCAAAATTGCTACTGGCCACACTCCTTTCAAGTTGGTTTATGGTCAAGAAGCTCTTATGCCCTTTGAATATATCCTTCCGACTCTTCGTTTCCAGCTTGCTACAGCAAATAATCCACCTGCAGCTCTTAAAGAACGGGTTTATCAACTTGAACAGTTGGATGAACTTAGGAGAGACGCTTATATTCATTTTGTTCATGGACAACAGTTGCAAAAATCGTTGCATGACAAACATCTTAAAGCCAAAACATTTCAAGAAGGTGATTTGGTTCTGCTCTATGACTCTCGTTACAAAAATTTTCCGGGCAAATTAAAGTTTCGGTGGTTGGGACCGTATCAAATTCTTCAAGTGGTGCAACCCAGTGTTTTCAAACTGGCAGAGTTAGATGGCACTCCATCACCTACACTGGTTAATGGTTTTCGCCTAAAACAATTTCATACAGACGATACCAAAGTTCATACACATGATCAACAACAAAATTCTGACTCAGAAGATAGTGACTAGCAGCATATTTATATTATATTAGTGGCGAAAAACAAAAGGTGGGCATTGCCCATATACATCCGCTATGGGCTGAGCCCTATTTACAAAATCCTAAGTTAAAAGTACCCCTACTCCAGGTTTGGAGCAGAGGTTATACGGAGCATATGGTAGAGGCACTGCTCAGGATCCCAGTGCAGATGCAGCACCACCTCCATGGGATTAGTTAAAGGATCGGGATGCTCAGCCATCCCGCCACACCAGCCATCCATCGGGATGCCGCGATTGCGGCATTTCCAGAGGTCGATGGCGTTCATCTTACAAGTTACCCACTCTTGGCAGTTCCGCGGCATTGTACTCTCCACTCCATCGCTGCAAACCGGTGTCTCAGCTTAGACCACTGCTCGTCTTATATAGCCCAATCGCTTGGAACTCTGCCGACGTGGACCAATCAACACCTTGCTAACGTGGGTGCAATGCAAGGCTATTTCTAAATCCAGAATCTTTTCTCTCGCCGAATATCTCGCCATGGTACTGTCTGACAATTCCTTTTTATGATATCACACTTCGAGTTGCCTGCATTAATTGCTTTTCCTTCCTTTTACGCCCGGCGGTCATTATTATTTGTACCTCCACCAAGCTGTCAAATCCTACCGTTCATTCACGTTTCATCTCCACCGTTCATCTGTTTTCCTTCCCTACTCTGGGACTTAGCCAAAATTTTACCTCCCAAATCGTCCTCCTCCGATCTGTTGCCATCTGGCACCATCAACGGTTCCTTTTCCACTCTCATCATGCCCCTTCGCCACAGCCGGATGCCCTAAAACCTTTTCGCCTCTCTTCGTTTTTCGTCTTCTGCTCTCCGCCCTCCGGCTTCCTTCAATCCGCTCTCTGGTTTCTTTTCCTCTGATTTTTGCCATGGCCGCTTCACCCAAGTTTCCAACTCTTCAAGTTACCGCTCCAAGGGATCAGGCTCTCTTTGAGTCTGTTATTTTCTCCACTCCTACCTTTCGTGATGCCCTGACAGGTCCAAGTCGAGAAGTGGCAGAACGCCACGGGCTGTATGAATTCTCCAGGCAGGAACTCCCTGCACTGAATCCGGACCAACTCTGGCAATTTGTTGCTCACATGATCAACACCACGGGGGGGTATGCCACAAGGGTCGATCAGACAGATATTCTGCTCACACCGGTTCTTCTTTCTCAGGTATTCCAGTTACCTATCCGCAAGCTTTCTTTATCTCACTCTTCGGCTTTAAAGCTCCACTCAAGTGCCTTCCTCTTCACAGGCCACGCTCTCTCATAGAAGGTTCCGTGATCAGTCCCGTCTCCTTGCTGACAAAGATAATCAGATCCGTGATTTGGAGCATCAGGTCAAGCAAGCTGTTCAATCTGCGGAAGAAGCTCAAAATCAAACTGAGACGTATATTGATCTTGCTCTCCGCATTCCACAGGACTTTTCCACCCCTTCCAGCTATCTGGATTACGTTGTGGCCCGACGCCATCTCTTTATTCTGAAGTGGTACTCGGCACAAGGCAAGCTTAATGAGCCCCTTGGCAGCTCGGATTTTCTCAAGATTTGGCCGAAACTTTCCATTGAAGACAAAGGCTTACTCTGTGCCCTATTGGTCTTTGGTCAACTCCATTGTGTGGATTCTGATTTTGTCATCTTCCCTGTTATCCAGCCTATGGCTTATGTTCTTCATGATTTTTATCTCGCTGACATACACGATAAGTTCTTAGATGGGCCTCATCGAATTTTTCAAGGCGACCCTCATGCTCACTGGTTGTTATTACAAACCAATCAATATTTACAGGATCCTGCTAAAGTAAACACTCTATGCACTGAGTACATGCCTGAGCTTGCTCCTCACCTCCCTTTGTGGCAAGCAGAGACGCTCGAACAGGTGCGGAAGAATTTAGCTCACCCTGAGGACCTCCCGTTTGCTAAAGTTTACTTACAGCACTTGGGTGGCTACAACACGCTGCGTGCCTTTCTGGACAGTCAGACTATACCCACGGGTTGGGTCTCACCTCTAGTTTGGACCATGCTCTCTGGCTCTGATTGGGACCAGTGGTGCAGTGCTCTTGATGCAGACCTTGTTCGTGAATTCAGGGAACAGCCCAGCAGCCCACACCAACTGGCACAGCTCAATCTCCGTATGCTTCCTTGGGTGCCCCTCCACGCCCCAGATATCTCACCTCAGACTGGTGTCTTCCCTTTTGGACCAAGGTTCTGGAAGGCCACGCTGGGTGGACTCCTCCTCAGATTTCCACAAATTTTCGATGGGATCCCCGTTTTGTTCGCCGCTCTACTTGGGAGAATGGCGCTACCTTGGAGCACACTGAAAATTGGATCTACATCCCTAATGAGAGAGGTTGGCAGACGCCTACTCATGCTGTCTCCGGTCTTGATCTCTTTTTGGAGCGTGCTGCCACCTCCCCGGATCCATCTGTTCACCGCCAAGCAGGTTTTTGTGCTGCTTTAAAGTGCCTTCTGTTGAGTTTTCTTGCCAGAAAGCGTCCTATCTATTATTGCAATCCGAATGCCAGCGTCAGTGCCTTCAGACTTCAGACCTGTCTTCTCATGGAATGCCAGTTTGTCCCTGCTGAGGCACACCGTGCTCTTGAAGAGATGGTGTCCTCTGGGTTTCTTATTGACGCTCATCCAGCAATAGGTCTCAACACTCCTGAAGCTCTCACGGCACGACAAGACCTCATTGCCAACTATCACTCTGGTGACCGCCCTCATACACGCCAAGATGATTTTGAAATTGCTGGGTTTCCACCGTCTGAGTCCCTTCCTCCTTTTCTTGCCCCTGAGTGTCGTTTGGTGGGGGGGAGTGTTAGTCCTGTACATCCTGGTACAGGACTATTCATGCACACCTCGGACTAGCTCAAGGACAAGGCGCCAAAGCCAGGTCAAGGTATCTAAAAAATATTTCTACTACTGAAAAAGGAACCACAAAGTATAGTCGTTAGATGTTTAGATATGCCCACAAATATGCTCCAAGATCCCAAAACTAACCCCCAATTCAATTCGATCCTGATGAATTGTCCCTTGAGCGGAGGCAATCCAAAAAGCTTTTCATCCTTGAGCTAGTCTAGCTGTTCAAAGAGAAGAATCATATGAAGAATAAATAACTTAACTAGATTATTACCCTTTTCTCACTTAACAGTTAGGTTAAGTTAGTTCTTAACCGAGTTAAGTGTATCTCTCCTAGGTAACTTAACTTCTAGTTTAAAATAAGGGAAACAGTTAAAGTTTTAACTTTTAACTTAACTATTATCAGTATGAAAGTGGCCTAGTTAAGTTAACCATAGTTAAAATTTAACCAAGTCCTAACTTAACTGGTAGTAACTTAAGTGCTAGTGTGAAAGCAAGTTTATTTTATTTGCCCTATTTAACCTAACCTAACCGCTAGTGGGAATTGACCCTAAATACAAAAATTTTCCAGGCAAGCTCAAATTTCGTTGGCTCGGCCCTTACAAAATTTTTCAAGTGGTACAACCACGTGTGTTTCAACTCGTGGAATTAGATGGCACTATATTACCTACTTTGGTTAATTGTTTTCGCCTCAAACCCTTTTATACTAAAATAACAGACACAAATGCGTATGATTGAGTAACTGGCTTATATTATATTCACAAAAGAGTTAAATTACACAAATAAATTGGGCATATCCCTTACTTAGTTGCAGGGGCCGTCGCCCTTAATCTATACACAAAATCCTACTCTAAGTTTCTGGCTACTCCGCGTTGGGAGCAGCACATACCTGCAGGATTACATAGCCCTGCTCTGGATCATAGCGCAGGTGCAGTATCACGTCATAGTGGATATAGGGTGGGGATTATCCGCCAAAGCGGACAGCCAGCCATCCATGGGAATCCCGCGGTTCTTCATCTTTTAAAGAAGGTCATTCATGTGGCAGGTAAGCCATTCAAGGCAATTCTTCGGCATGGTGTTTAACATCTCCATCGTTGCAACTAGTAGTGTGCTCACTTCCTCCTTGTTCGTCTTATATAGCCCTACCGCCTCTTGCATGCCATGGTGGCCCAATCACTTTTTGCTGACTTGTCCATGTCTGGGGTACATTCCAATTCCAGATTCTCATATCTCGCCGCAAATCTAGTAGCGGTACCTTCTGTCTGGCCTGATGCTTCTGCCACCTCCTTCATTTAAATGCTTGGACTCTCGAGTTGCCTTTCTTAATTACGTCAAATTAAACCACGACTGTGTCAAATCATTATTCGTACACCACCACGATGTCCCATCGCACCGTTCATTCCTGTCCATCTCCACCATTGATTTTCTCTAAGTTGGCATTCTGGGACTTAAGCCAAAATTTTGGTTCTGGATATTTCTTTCCTCCATGCTACCATCTGGCACTCTCAATGGCTTAGATTCTACCTTTGGGCCTGCCTATAAAAATCTGTGTTGAACAGACGTAAACCCTAAAGCTCCAAAAATGTCTCTGCTTTTTGCCTTCCACTCTCCAACTCTTTCCTTCGATAGCCATGGCTGCTTCCCCAAAGTTACCCACCTTACAAGCTACTGCGCCCATGGATCTTGAAGTTTTTTCATCAATGATTTTTTCCACAGCCATTGTTCAGGAAGCTCTTGAAGGCGCCAGTCGGAAAGTTGCTGAAAGGGCGGGGTTGCTTGATTTCGCAAAATAAGAATTTCGTGTTCAAAATCTGGCGCAACTTTAGCAGTTTGTTGCTCATTTGGTAAAGACAGACACTGGATACCAAATGATGGTGGATCATACCCGCATCAACCTCAATCAGAGTCTTTTGGCACATGTATTTCAATTGCCTCGACGCACTCCTTCTTTAAATTGGGCTGCTTTACATGATCATAATGGCACCATCTATGGTCAAGTTCCCTATGCTACCACCACACATAAACTTATCAACATAGCGAAGCCTCATGAAGCTTTTGTCAAGTTTTTATGGCGGAAGTTCTATGGGTACTCTGTCAAGAACACCCACATAAATAAGCATTTTATCCATACTGCTATTGCTGCTATTCACTTCACCAGCTTTGTTGATTGGCCCCAAATTCTGTTCCAATACCTTCTCTATGAAGTCGACTAGCTTCGTCAATCTCCTGACTCAGGTCTCGATTCTGCTATAGGTGCACATTTCCAAGCTATCATTAATCAATGTCTTCCAGAACCTAGTCGACTCTCCACCAGACATTTAGAAGCCACTTCTCAAGCCTCCAGTCGCACACACTGTATCATCCGCGCGGTGCGGGAACTTCAAGAAGAGACCTCTCGACCACGCCCCGACGTCCAATCATCTCAACGACCACAAGATGTGCACCCTTCTCCTTCCAAGGTCATCAATGTCCCCTCCTCTCAATCTACTCACGCTGACGCTTCCACCTCCCGCAAGTCTCCCAAACCTCCACGCACATTGTTCCACAACCTCCTTTACCTCTTCAGCTGCTCGTCCCTCCATCAACCAGAAGGGCATTGTATCAATAAGAACAGGTTGTTACCAGTTACATGCTCAGGCTCTAGGAGTCGCAAGATCACCTCATGAATGGAGTTAAAGAATATATGGATTCCATTGACGCATTGCAGCATGACCTTCAGGCTGCCCACACTAAGAACCAGGCCTTGGAAGAAAGTTTTCAGCGTAAACATAGTGCCTTGCTGTACATCCGAGCTACCCTCCTTAAAGAACAAGAGAAACAACAAAGATAAACTGCTATGGAGGAACAACAAGCTCAACTTCAGGCTACCATCACGGAGCTTCTAGCTCAGATCACTAACAAAGACAAACTTCTTGTTGACACTCAGGCTCTCTACATAGGGTTGCAGAATAAATGTACCCGTCAATAGCATGCCATCACGCAGGGTGAAATTCGAATTACTATTTTGGAAGGTCAGTTAGCCGCGGTGCAAACACAGGTTACGGACTTGCAAACGCAGCTCAGTGACATGCAAAAACAAAAGCTCGTGGATGACACTGAGACAGCTAGTCTTCAGCTGCAGGTTTTTACTCATGGCCCTTCGCCTTCACAGGCCACTAATACTCACAGAAAGATCAAGGAACAACTCTGTCTCCTTACTGAGAAGGACAACAGAATCCATGATCTGGAACATCAGCTGCAGTAGGCAATTCAGTCTGCTGATGACGTTCATCATCAGCATGAGGTCTACATCTCCTTAGCTGTCCACATGCAGGGTGATTATCTAAAACCCACGAGCTATTTGGACTATGTTCAGTCCCGTAGACATTTTGTTTTTGCTCAAGTGGTTCATTGCTAATGGAACTCTTCACGGCTCTCTCATCAGCAAGGATTTGCTCGCTATATGGCCCGATCTTTCCATTAAAGACAAAGACCTTCTTTGTGCTCTTCTTACCTTTCAGCTTATTCCTTGTGAGGATCAAGAATTCTTTATTATACGCCTTGTTCAACCAATGGCATATGTCATGCATGATTTCTACTTGGCCGCCACACAGGATAAGTTTGATGATGATCCACACCGCGCCTTTCAAGGTGATTCAAATGCCACATGGCTGTTATAGCAGGACAACAAATATCTTCAAGATCAGTCATGGGTCACTGCTCTTCAGGCGGAGTACATGCCTGAGCTAGCTCGCCATTTGCCTCTTTGGATTGCAGAAACTTTGCAGCAAGTCCACAAAACCCTGCATGAGGATATGGGGATTCAATTTGCTCAAATCTACTTACAGCACTTAGGTGTCCTCCACAGTCTCCGTGCCTATCTTGACGGTGAGATCATTCCCATGGACTAAGTTCCTCCTTCTATCAACACACTTCTTCCAGGTTTAGACTGGGAATGTTGGTGTCAAACCCTAGATGCCGATCTTCTTCAAGCTCAGCAGCCTATGATGCAGCCTCCTCCTTAACACTAGAGTTGTCTCTCGGACCTATTCGGGTTCATGGACCCATATGGGTCTTCCAAACCCTCTTCTACTCAAAGCTATAATTCTCTATGACCATACCATGTTTTTGAGTATAGACATTAAATTATCAAAGTCAAAACAAAATTGTACCACCATATTAAATCATATGCTCAAATTCTTCATGAAGCGGATGCAATTGGATCTTGAATTGCACCTCCTTTTTGTTGCTTTTTAAGTTTTCCCAAATATTAATATCGTTACTATTTTTAGTTGGCCCTATTCTTTTTCGATGTCCTCCAAGAAGAGGTCGTATATACATTGGCACCATGTTAATGGCATTATCCACCGTTGGATGGAAATGAGTGCTAGGAGATGGCACGGATTGGCTCCAAGTTTGGAGGCAACTTTCTGATAGAATGGAATTAGCAGAGATGGAGGGCCTCCTCATTTGTGAATTTCTGTAAGCACCTCCCTCCACCAAATGACCTGGGGTTTTTCGGAATGGATTTCCCACTTGAGCCTGTACCTTCAAATGATTTTTGCAAGAGGCTTGTTGGTTGTTTTGTGTCCGTACCAGCTGAAGAATTTGGTCTTGATCGGGCCAAAGAAGAGTTTGAAGATTTTTACCAAGATGCCCAAATTCCTGGCAGAATTGAAGATTATGATATTAGGAAAAAGATTTTCCATGTCTTTTATATTATGACAAGACAAAGACAACAGTAAAATGGCCACTGGTTGAGAAGTACATTATAAAAAAGGGAGATGATGCACATCTTCTCAATTAGAAGATGAAAGAAGGCTAGAAATAGAAAAGACAGAAGAAGATAATGCTAAATTGAAGGTAGCAGATCATAAGCTCAGTGCAGTGGTTATAAGAAAATGCAGGAGGATAGCTTGCAGTGATAGTAGTGCGGAATCAAAAGCTAGCAGCCAGGATTCAGATGACTCAGATTATGCCCATTCTGAATCAGACTCATCGGGTTCGGACTCATTGGATTCACATTCACCACTTGATGTTCTTTTTCATGGTATGCCTTAAACCCCTTCTTGTAAACTAGATTTTATGTTTTGGATGCATAATTCTTCATCCATATAACCCATTTATATTTCTGAAATTTCAGATAGACACGCTATTAAAGTAGGTAGTCACATTCGTGAAGCATATTCTAGTCCTAACAGCATGCATGATGAACGAATGCTCCAGATAAGTATGCGTTTATCAATTGTTTACAGCTTAAAACATTTACTTTCAAAAGGCATATGTATAAGTCATTTTGGATCTGAATTATAGATGTATCTCTTGATGAGATTAAAGTGGGAGCATGAAGATATTAATATGGACAAGCTTCGCTCTCGTGGCCAAGCTTCGCTCTCGTGGCCATCATGTGTATTTTGACCGTTACTTCACGAGTAAGAAACTTCTTGATTGGCTGTCAGCAAGAAGACAAGGTAGCTGTGGTACTGTGAAAAGTAATTGCCATAAAATGTTTCCTTTGAAAGAGCTGAAATTATCAAAAAGTAACAAAGACGATGTGCCAAGAGGGACTTACAAGTTTGCTTATTGTGCAAAATCTGGACTTGTTGTTTGTGCATGGCAAGATAAGGAAGAGATCCTTTTTGCCTCCAACTGTATCCGTGTTGATGAAACAGTAGTGAGGCGCCTAGTAAAACCTCCAAAGAGAGAAGAAGTTACTGCACCACAAATAGCAGCAGCATACAATATGTATAAAGCTGGTTGCGATGTGCATGATAGGATGTATCTTGCCTCCAACAGTCTGGAAAGAGAAATGGTTCAATGGAAGTAGTGGCATACTCCATTTTAGGGAATGTTGGATTCCGTGTTAACTAATGCTTATATTATTTTCAGGCATTGGAATCCAAAAATTTCACACTATCAGTTTCTTTTAGAACTGCAACGTCAACTTGTTGAGAATACATTGGATGGTGGTCATGTTATACGAAGCTCATTCTCCTTTTCTAGTTGGGTTCATAATACGAACTACAAAACTGAAGGGGAGCACAAAGTTTGTGTGGTGCATGCTGGCCGGCGTGTAGTGGAAGCGAGCCATGGTATTGTTCATGATACATGCAAAGCAGCAAGGACGCGATTTTTTTGTGAAGACTGTAAGGTCTATGTGTGCCCTGGAACATGTGATAGGTTCTTACATTCTGAGTAGTGGGCACAACTGCAAGCAGATAGAAGAAAAGCTTTAAAAGTGGTCAAGGCTGCAACTAGACGTCTCCCTAACAACAAGTAACTGCAGCACGCACAGGTATGTCTGACATTTTCAATGTTAGTCTTTACTTTCAAAGGCGCATCATAGCAATTAGTTACTATTTCTGTCTTCTTCTAGCATGCGCACAAACTGGAGCGATTGTCTATTATTTTTTTCACAAAAGATTTGCAAAACAGTTCTCTTTGTTAGCAAAGTGTAGCTCCTTAAGGTCAAGTGGAAACATTAACGCTAGAGGATGTGGTTCCACTATTTTTCCAGGCCAGGCAAACTGGGTACATGTGCACAGGCTTTGACAAGTTGCAAGTTTGAGATGTGGTCTGGAAATACACTCTTGTGTCCAAATGATACATTGGCTTGGCAGAAATGGCAGCATACTGTAGCTACAGACTATAGCAGCATGTGAGAAGGAACATAGAAGGTGTCTTTTGAAGTTTTTCATCCAAACTGGAATTGTTAAATTGCTGTAACTAGTTTTATTAGAAAGAAGTACACCAAGATTTTTGCACTTCCAAAAAACAGGTTTCAAACTGCCTAGGTAAGGCTTCAACAACATCACGAATAAGTGCTGGAAAGAGGGAGTTATTCATCACATTCAACCTCTCAGCATCTATCTTTTCTTCTGGATTTTCATCCTGCATTTTTTCTTCTTTTATTTGCCTTTGTATGTTTACAGTCTAAAGTGTATCTTATTTAGCTTATGAAATTGTCTGAATCTAAGTCTTTCTTGCTAGCAAGGTGATCTAGGCCTGTACGTATGCCTTAGTGCAAGATAATTTAGAAGTTTGTCTATTTTATTCATCTTATTGCATGTACCAGGAAAGTTAGAGAGAAAGCATTGTATCAATAAGCTTTAATTCCATGTCTAGAAATTACAGCATATGGAGATAGATATGTCTTAACATCTTGAACCATCCAGCACAGTTTTGCTTTTGCCAGTTCTCTATTGATCTGTTTTCTGTTGATTTGTTCACATATCATGTTTTCACAAAGAGAAACAAGTCATTCTATAAGATCTTAGATTGATTTTCAGATTTCTCAGGCATAGAACTGATTTTGTTGCTTTCAGAAACTACACTTTAGAGTGTTAATGTTCAAATCAGCTGCTCTCTGTACCGAATCCTAGTTTATCTTAGGATATTTCACCGTTATCCAAGCCTTACCTTGCCTTATCAGGAGCACCTTCAGGAGCACCTTCACACTGTCAGTTTCTTACTTCTGACTGGCGCTCCTTCTTTTGGACCAAGGCTCTGGCTGGTCCGCTGATTGGACCCCTGCACACATTTGTAGAGACCTCGGGTGGGATCCACGTTTTGTCGCCGTAATGTCTGGCAAGAGGAGAAACCTTGGATCATAACCACAATTGGATCTACATTCCTAATGGACGAGGTTGGCAAAACCCCGCTCATGCCATCTGGGGACTCACTCAGTTCTTAGACGGAGCCTGTTCAATTGCCCGTCGACGTCCTGTTTACTATTGTAATCCCAACGCCAGTGCCGGTGCTTTTGGTCTCCAGACTTGTCTGTTCATTGAATATCAGTATGTCCCCGCTGAGGCTCACCGTGCTTTTGAAGACATGGCGCAGTCTGGCTTTCTGTTAGACGCGTCACCCTCCATTGGGATAAACACTTCGGATGCTCTAAAAGATCGACAAGATCTCTTTCAAAAGTATCACTCTGAGGCTCGTCCTCATAGTCGGCAGGATGATTTTGAAAAGGTACCCGGCTTTCCCCCTCTAGAAACTGTGCCTGCTTTTCTCTCTTCTGAGTGTTCTTTGGTGGGGAGGAGTGTTAGTCCCGTGCAGCCAGGCACTGGACTATTCTTGAACACCACAAATCAAAGGCAAGGGACCAGGTCAATCGCCAAGTAGCAAACCCAGGCCCCCGCCGAAAACTACGCAAAAACCCATGCCCCCATCAAAGAAGAGGACCAGACAAGACAAATGACTGCCTCAGGGAAGTTCTGCCTTAGATTAGCGTGATTTTGGACACTAATGATGGCACTATAAAGATTCCCTCAAATCAAGCATATGATCCAGGAGTTGGTGACCAAGATCATAAAGGCTCTGCCATATGTCTATTTTGGGCCCAAGGCCATTGTACTATATATATCAGTAGAGTTAGGTCTCAAGTTTTTAGATGAGACTTACTATCGTCTTGTTTCAGTCTTCTCGTCTTAGCGAGATCTCATGTACTCTTTTTGATATTCAAGGATTCTTATCTTGGCATATAGTCTCTTTACTTTTCTGTTTCATTCTTTCTGTTCTGATTTCTTTGCAAAATCCCGTGTGACACATTATACTAGGATTTGTCTGCTTGATCCACGGGTCCTCATAGAGGGCTGTCTTGCAGACGACCCAAAATAGAACGGAGAGATGATTCGTAACAGCCACCATTAGATTCATGGTTTCAAATACATACTTTATATAAGGGAAAGCTCCCACGAGGATTTTATGGGAAATAATCCGCGAGGCGGCGCCGCTCAACAGTGGTAGAGGGGGAGATTTTCCCATGCGTAATCGACGGTTTCTTCAAATTACCACTCTCCCTTTGACACATGGCCCCTGTTTCCCATGCTTCCAGCAATGGCAACTGCTGGATCAGAAGATAGACCTCGGGATCTCGAATCTGCCGGCTCTTTTGAAGATGCCCCTGCGAAAGATCTCTGACATGAAGATCGAACGTTCTAAACTCCCACTGCAGACCATAGGAGCCCTCTGCAGAAACCTTGATGATGAAAAACCTAAAGCCATGAAGCCTTGAAGCTGATTGAAACCTTGAAGCCGGTAATAAAACTTTGAAGCTTTTCCTTGAGCATTTCCAGCAAATCAAGGCACTTGAGATGATAGATGACAAATTTATATTACCAGAATCGCTATAGCTGGAGCATGGTTTGCATCATCGAAAGTAAAACATCATCAAAGGCCGCAGTAGAATCGTCGGATCTAAGAAATAAACCTAGATTGAGGCTTGAGTGGCTGCAATAGAATGCCGCAGTAGAATAGTCGGATGTGGAAAAGCCAAGAATCATCGAATCTACTCTGTTTGTTGAAAAACAGGGAAGAAGAAAAGAGGGCAGCGGCACCGCTCCATAAATAATGCTGCCAAATTTCGCTTTATAATTAAGGAGGAATAATGGCATAATTTGAAGGAACTGTTGATTATGACTAGAAATATTATCTCTCACATTTGACGTAATACTCTTAAACACATGAAAAAACAATTGGGCAGATTTTACTGTGTCGAATCCTTTTACAATGCAGTTTCCTACTGGAGATTGCGTTGATCGATACCAAGGGTCAAAATTAGGAGGTTCCTCCCCAGAATTTACAATTGAAGTTAGAAATATTCGATTTGATAAAGTAGATGCAGACAAATTTCTGGTTGAAATTTTATCTACACATATATAATCGAGCTTCTTATTTTTCTTTTTTTGTTCTCTCCTCATTTTTTCTCCGCCGCAATCTATATCGCTATTGAGAAGCCACGTTTTTGGTGAGATGGTCGAGGAGATCTCCACCGTATATGCCGGCAGTGCCATAGCCAATCAAACGACACCGTAGCCAGATATGTAAGCACGATCCCATTTTTCATCCTAAGATGGAGGGGAAGCTGTTTTGTGTATGTAAGCACAGCATATAGGAAAGCAAAAAATAGATGCATGCCGATGATGTAAAATAGATCTGTACCAAATGTGGGTTTGCTTTTCTTATGATATTTTTCGTTAGATGGAGCTCATATTCTGGTTAAAGATGCTAAGAACCGATAGTTTTGTTTCAGCGATATATTTGCCCCTTTGCTTCTTCAGCACATGTTCTTTAGCGCCTTTTGGAGCCAGATATTTCGTACCTGTTGTCAATATTTCGGAGCATGTTCATACCTGTTCTGGATATTTTTGAAATATTCTTCAGCGTCTGTTCTGGATATTTCGGAGTCAGATGGTCGAAGCCAGATGCATGGTGCGGATATGTGCGTCCTATGCCTCATGTGATGGCAATTCCGCCGTGCAGGTATGCATCTAATCCTTTCGGCACTGCCTCATTCAAATCCCAGTGCATCCAAGCTGGAAAGACAGACAATGTATGGAGTTGTTTTTGCGGGATTTAGATTAAAATCCCAAGGCATGGATATGATTCAAGAAGGCACAAGCCTGAAATTAGGTCATTAGGATTGACTTGCTCTGCTTGAGAAATTCAGTTTGAGGTATACATTATTCTCTTAATACTATTTTGCTTCCATTCAGTATAAGTTTCGAGCTTATTTTCTGATAATATTTCTGATTTCTATGTAAGAATGATGGACGAACCACTACTTCTTTGACTAGGACGAGATACATTGGATTTAAGGCTTCCTTTATGCTTTTCTAGTTTATTTTTGAGTAAAGCTATAAGATGGCATTATGATTAAGCATTAAGAGCTGAATATACCCATAGCTTTTATTGCAGGTGTTGTTTTATATTACTTTTGGTATGTTTGCAAGCTTCTTCTGTTGTTTACGGCTTATGAGCTAAAAGGCAAGGAATTTTTGAAGGGTTCTGTGGCTTGGATCATTCCTCTTGTTGCAGCTTTAGACATGTCTTTGACATATCTTAGCTTTGGTTTGTCTTACTCGTTGCCTGCATGTGTGTAGGTTTCTGCTAGATTTATGATTGCTAATTCTGGCAATGGGAGCTAGGTTGTGGTTGACACGTCTGCAAGTTCTTTTGTCTGGTTTTGCAAAAGAAATCTGGTGAAAGTATGTAGATCATCTAATGCCAGATGTAGAGATGGCTGGATATATAACAA
The DNA here is from genome assembly GCA_021234155.1 of Isoetes taiwanensis. Lineage (NCBI taxonomy): Eukaryota > Viridiplantae > Streptophyta > Lycopodiopsida > Isoetales > Isoetaceae > Isoetes > Isoetes taiwanensis. The sequence continues at coordinate 2,053,958 of JAJEKV010000050.1, read as the reverse complement.
CAGTTGTCAAATTTACTAGAAACTCTTCATATTGAATTGCTAATAAAGGTTGCATTATTCAAACGTCTGTGATTTGATCATTTGGACGGTGGAGACAACTTTCCATTTGGGTTTTAGAAATTACAATTATAGGGTTTTTTAAGAATTGACAAACCCAAGCACCAAATCTTGCAATACCCTGAAGCATCCAATCCTTCAAATATTGTCAAATCTGCAAGCACTTCTCTTAGAGCCTCAACATCTATTTCTTCATAGGTCTAGTGTTGAAGACGAGGCATAAGTCCTTGAAAGTCCACATTCAGCAATGCATGCAAAACAGTGAAGCGATTTAAATGACTTTATTCGACATGCGGTTTCTATCTGTAACAAATGTTTATTACCAATATATCATTTGTCTGCCCAGTTTCTAAGTGCATTCGTGATCTCGGTTCCACCCTTTGCTGAAGGCCAGAGGTGGATTTTGTTTTGCAGTGGCCTTATTTGTCAATGAACTAACCATGAGGAAACCTAACCTATTGCCTTTGATTTTTTGTCATTTCTAATCCTTTCAAGTAGAATATTCCAATGGCACATAAGACTGCAAACCTCGTTCTCCCAATATAGAAACTTAGGTGGCTTCGCTATAATAGAAGTATGGTTGCTCTAAATTTTCTCTCTATGTATGCCATAAAATCTTTCTAACACCTGTATGGGCTAATAAACATGATCCTCCCCACCCATAGGTCGACCTATATCTTTGATCCAGTATATCTTTGGCAAGTCATGCATTTGAGATTATACATTAACGAAAACTAGCTCCCTTTTGTGAAAAATGACTATTTATTGTGACTTCGCTTTATAACCATTGCCTGGTGTTTCATTACTCAAAATGACTTTAAAGAAAAAACCCTTTGGAATCTTTAAACCAAGGAGCAATATGCATGACTACTTTTTAAGAAAATCGAACGTCATTCCATACTTTGACCTGGCTAGAATGGTTCCTATGAACTAAAGCCTTTAGAAAGTAAGTCAAATACATTTGTAATTGCACACTTAAGTTCGCCTCTCATCTAAACTATATTCAAGAAACACAAAGCAGATAACTACATCAACCACAAGCATTATGCTGCCAGACAAAAATCCAGCCAATGAGTGAGTCGGTAGAAGGACTTGGCTACTGCGAACAAGTTTCTTTGCGGACTCACTTCTATACACATAGGGTATCGAGAAAGAGAAATGTTCGCGGCGGCCTTGGCCGCCACGATAAATTTCTTGTAATATAAAGTTAGTGTATCGTAGAGCATCCCCATTATCTGGCCTTATTTTGCCATGTCATCGGAACTGGGTTCCTACAATCTATCAGGTGCATACCATTCCTATTACCGTGGGTGAACTTATTTCTTGGCGAGCTACAGGACAAACCGGAACTGACCTACAAGACGAATATAGCTGCTAGAGAACAAATCCAGCTTGCTAGAAGACAAACCCAAGGCCTAACTTGGGCATTGGTTTTTGTCCTTGAGGGGCTTACTCCTGAAGAAAAAGGAAGGTGCCCTAGACTTGTCCGTAGAAGATCGGCAAGAAAAGTATGAACTTCGGGTGCCTTGAAGGTAATGGGAATGATTTTTCCTGGTGGGTTTGCCATCTAGCAAGGTCAGGGATGCGCCCTAAAATCCGGCAAATTAGGGGTGTTTTTCTCAAAAATCCGATTAGTATAGATAAAAGGGTGGCATTTTTGCTGGTTAGTGCAAAATCTAAATTCGAGGCTTGAATTGATCGATACCATCTAATTTCTTGGACCGGCTGGGCCGGGAAAGTTTTTTCCGGCAAATATGCATGCATATGCAAAAAGGGTTTAACAGACCTGATATCTGCTGAGAACGGCTGCTTTGTCTATCATCTATGGGGAATACTTCGTCGATGCTCACTCAATACGACCTTGAAGAGCTTCAGGCTCACTGTAAAGGAATATGTGCGAATCTCTCAGACCTTGTGCTTCTTGTATCATCGTTAATTATTTTGCTTAGTTGCATTTTGTAACAGTTGATCTGCGCGAAATTATCTCCTTGTATGAAAGATTTTGTGCACTAGATCGAACTGGTAAAGGGTTCATCCTAGGGGACGAATTTATGGCGATCCCTGAATTTGCTTTGAATCCCCTTGCACAGGTGCTTACTCTGTTCTTTTACCCAAATTTTATTCTAATCATCTAATCTTTAATCTGGCATACATAATGTAATTTATATTCATTCGGCTGAGTGAAATGCTGTCATGGAATGCAATTTTTTCAGGGTTTGCACAATTTGACAAATCCATCAAAATGGAAAATAAGTTGAAGCTACAAAACAACCTTCAATATCCTGCTTTGGCAGTAGATGTAGAACAGGAACAGTGGATTGGTGCTTATGTCCTCAAGGGTAGTTCCCTGCTTGAAATAGTAGCAATCTACCAGCTTCTTTCAAAGCCGTTGTCTCCATTTGAAGTGCATCTTCTGGGGCTCGCTTTTGCATAGCCAAGGCTTCTTCCTCTGTTGCCTTTTTGGTGATCATTCTTGACTTTCAGGCCATGCTTCATTGGGCGAGGGTAGCTGCAATGACAATCATTTTTAGACCCACCATTGATATGCACCATTGGGGTGCAGTCACTACAAAACTATAGTTTTCTTTTACTTGCTAGGTTTGCCTAGCACTGTCAAAGCTAAGAGGATGCTCTTAGATGATTGGGAGCTAATGTGCTCATTGGGTCTCCTAGGATGTGTCTCTAGTACATGTTAAGTTACTCTTTGTTTCTGTCTTGCATTGTTTCCTTATATTAGGTAACACATTGGACTATAAGGTCTCATCTTCTGAAATGATTTGCAAGTCAGGACTGATATTAAGAGGCCAGAAGTCATGTAGCTATAAGGCACATTTCTCAAACCCAGAAATGATGGGTTTCTGAGCTGCATTTGGGGATGGAAGTTATTCTTAGAGGAATAGTTGAGGTCACAAGGACACCCGATATTGTCATCGCTTTTCCAAGAAGTGCAACGACTTTAATTGACATTAAAATGCTAACATGGTTTGATTGCTGATATTTAGCACTAGTCATGCCTTATTTTCGTACTTTACAACAGTAACTGCTTGCTCGAAGTTTATTTCATGTCTCATTCCAGAAAGAATTTCTTTGCCCATGCAAAATCTCCTCTGATCAATCATAATAATCCTTGTAGCACGTCTCCAGTACTTGAAATTTTGAACCTGGAGATCAACAACCTGAAAGGGCCAGTACTTGAAATTTTGAACATGGAGATCAACAACCTGAAAGGGAAAGCTCAACCTGACAGGGAAATTTCCAAGCTTGGGAAGCTCAGCCGCCTCAAAATTCTTAGACTTTATGGCTTTGTTGGCTCTTCTCCAAACAGATTCAAATCCCTGGCCAGAAGCTATGGCAGTGACCTGCTTTCCCCATGCAAGAGAAAGGAAAAAGACACCTTGCACCATTCAAACTTCAAAGGCATGCCTGAAAATTCAAAGGAAATACAAATAAGAAGAAGAAGAATACCTTCTGGGTTCAGTTTGAAGAAGAATACCTCAGTAATAACACCGAATGTCTATAGAAGCGCCTGCTAAAGAAGAACCCAGATAACCCAGAAGTGCCTGCCGCCATAACATTGTTTACCATTGCTTATGTTGGTGCCATAGAACATGGCAGGCATATTCACTTGAAGATTGTGGAGAGTGGGCTTCAATCTGATATTGTAGGAAATGCCATTATTGATATGTATGCTAAAACGAGAAGCTTGGAGGAAGCATGTGAATTATTTAATAGATTACAGAATCAGGATGTGGTGTCAAGGGGTTCAATCATCGCTGGATATGCTCAGCATGGTGCTGCAGCAGTAGTTGTGGAATATTTGAACAATGCAAGACAATGAAAAACCACCCGATGGTGTAACATCCTTGCCGCATTTAGTCGTGTTGGACTTGTGAAAGAAGGCCTTTGGTATTTTGAGTCTATGAAAAAATACCATGGCATAAAACCTTCCATCATTCATGTTGCTTGTATGGTTGACCTTCTAGGTCATGCAGGATGCTTTAATGAAGCACAACCCATTCTTAAAATGACTGCAAACTGCAATATTTGTATATGGATGGCCCTACTTAGTGCTTGCAAAATGCACAAGAAGGAGTTAGGGAGGTACTATTGCTTTGATGAAATCATGCAGTTGGATCACTTTCGTTCTGGAGCCTATGACCTATCTAACATTTATGCCAGTGTTTCTTAAGAGACGTTGCAAGAATATGCAGGAAATGATCATACTTAATATAGTAGGCCAGAGATATAAGTGAAGCGCCTTCTCCTTCTGTGAGCCTTCAAGTATTCATCTGTGACTACCCTGCCATCAAATTTAATCCCCTAATTTGATAGCGGAAGTTCAGAATAGTGATCTCAGAGACTGAGCAACATGCAATTCCAGTATGTCCTCAGTATAGATGCTCCAGGAAAGGTATACGACTAACCTTTTAGACTTTCAAGATATCCTTGCTGTAGAAGGCATGGGATTAGAATGATGAGCGACTGAAGGGTTCAGAGGAGCCAATGTTTTCAAGCAGATACCTTGGAATGGTGTTAGGATTGGCAGCAATTCTAACAGTGGCATCTCTTGACTCTGGTTTATGCTGTAACCTTAGAAAGTGAAGAAGCTTGAATTACAGGCATGCCATTGATCAGATCATATGTTTCATACTGCGCCAGGATGAGATTTAGGGAATAATGCATGGAAGCTTTTTCAGATCCGGCTGCTGCAGCAGACCAGGACGAGTTTCTCCTTCCTCCTGGTTTAAGGTTGGCATTAAATCGCGTTAATCAGATCCACTGAACTCCAACACCAAATCTCTGCCCTCTAGTTTTTCGTATTTCATAGAATACCCTTCTGTAACGAATATTCATGGCGCCTTTTTAGCAAAGATGCCTCTTTTTATTCTCGGTACCTTAAAGGAAGGCAGACATAGATCTGCTAAGCTTTGTTTGTGACACAATAAGAAATTTCATGGCGGTGGATTTCAAAAAAAATTCAAACACAGTTGATTGACGGACTGAAAAAATGAAACTGCTTTATATATGTTTGGATGATGATGATTATTATTATTATTATTATTATTATTATTATTATTATTATTATTATTATTATTATTATTATTATTATTATTATTATTATTATTATTCATCATCATTCTCTAATTATTAGTATCAACAATGTCTATCAAGGATCTTATTGTGTTGTTACCACTGTTTTTATACAAATGCATGGTATTGAAACATTGCATTTGTCTATTGTAGAGAATGTTAAGGATGCTGGAAGGCGTAAATTTCAAAGAATTTATTTACCTACTGTCAGCATTCAGTCAACGGGCAAGTTTTCAGCACAAAGTTGAGTGTGAGTTTTTGTGCACACAACACTCATACGCTCAAATAAATGTACGGACGTTTTTGATAATCTAATTTGTCATGTATGGTTTGCAGTTATTTTCAAAGTGTACGATTCTGATGGTAATGGAAAGGTGACAACAGCTGACATATTGGAAGTTTTAAATTGACCTATCAGGCTCTTTTCTTACAGAAGAACAAAGGGAGGTAATTTATATGTGAATGTGTTGCATGTTGAGGCTTCCATATGTGCACTAGCTATAAGTTACATTATGGAAACTTCAAGTATCCTGCCCAAGCTAACTATCTCAGTATAGTTCAGTCACATTTTTAAAATGTCTGTTATGCCTGTTTTAGTGCCGTCTTATCGTTGCTTCATATTTGTCTTAAGTATCAAATGATTCTGAACATCACTTTGAAGACAGAAGTCAGTTTATTTGTAAAATGCATATCTGCTGGCAGGAAGTTGTGAGGCGGGCATTGGAAGAAGCAGGGTTTTCAAAGGATTGCACATTAACATATGATGACTTTTTGAAGGTACAAATATCAAATCTTGTTTCTGAATATGAGGAATGCCTCTGTTTGTATCATCCAATGCCTGTATTAGCTGACATCATCTTATTGTTTGTGTTTGCATCCTTGATGTATGTAACCAGGTTCTTGGGAAAGCTGGTCTGAAAATGGAAGTAGAGGTTCCAGTTGATTAATGTTTAAGGCAATATCCCAGTGGGTATCCTACGTTCCATTGTACAGTAAGTTGATGCTGAGATTGAGCATGAAGAATTTGGAGAATTTTGGGTCGTTTTGCAGAAGAACTGCAAAGCAGGAGGTGCAAATATGCAATGGTTAGTTATAGGAAGATGGCAGATTGGTAATGCAAATTTTAGGAGTGCAGTAAACTATAAAGCAATGCACTTACAGATTAGTTAAACTAAAATAAATGTACCTTTCATGAGGGCAGAGTGGGATCAAGATTTAATGACAACCTAGACATCCAGCTATAAATACCTGCTGGCTTATTTGTTAGTTTCTCAATAAGATGCATACTAAGATGTAAAGTATTTATTCAAATGATGGTTTTGCACGTTCTATGAGTTAAAGCTTTGAAAGGACATTCTGTTTTACCTAACTTTTTTTTTAGCGATGCTGTTTTAAAGAATAGGTTAAAGTAGCCCAAACAGGCAAGTAATTAACCTTGTTGAATGTAAAGATAGATGGGACGATATCATTGGTCATTTATAGGGTTTGTGGTAGCCCAAACAGGCAAGTAATGCAAAGATGAGGAGGTTAACCTCCCCTCAAGTGGGTTATGGAAAATAACCCTTGGAGGCCGTTAGAGAGGGTTTTTCCATAACCGGCCTTGAGGGGAGGTTGACCTCTCTAAACTCATAGAGGCGAGAAGTTAACGAGAGAAGGCGACAAAAGAGGCAAGAGAAGGGGGGCAAAGAGGCAAAACAGTTTTTAAGTATACCCGGTTCGTTCGGTGGTCTTGACTAGGGTTTTACGATGGCACTAGCTTCGTCGACCACGGATGTAAGTCCTGTGGTGCAAGCTTCCGCGACCACAAGTATGGTTGCGTTGAGGTGCAAAAGACGGCATTGTTGCGGTAAGAAACATCTTGTTTTCTTGTTTCTTGCTTCACTATTTGTTGAATCGGCATCTAGATAGCATGTTTAAGAGGAGCATCTCTATATAGTGGTGCATGCTTGATTTGAGCATGTTCTTGCTCATTTTCCTTGAAGTAGCCACGCTTTGGAGAAATCGAGGATATAAGCTTCGTTGCCTCTATTTTCATGGTCACAATCTTCTTTGGCGCTATTGTTGCAAGGTAAAACTTTTCTTGTGTATGCCAATTCGAGCATGTTCTTGCTCATTTTCCTTGGAAGTAGACATGCTTTGGAGAAACCGCGGATGTAAGCTCCTTTGCAGCTATTTTCATGGCCACAATTTTACGTAAAGCCATTGTTCACAAAGGTAAAACTTTTCTAATATTTCTCGAGTTCGAGACTGCCCAGAATCGCACTATGAACTGTTGGGTGTCAAAACCCACAGACGCAATGTAAAATGGTTGGGGGCAGGGCCCAACTGAGCAATGTAGTGTGGTGTGTGGTCACATGTCCAGTTGGATGCTGCCTAGTGGCGTGACATTAAAATACTATCTATCTATCTATCTATCTATCTATCTATCTTTCTTGTTTGATTTCCAATTTAGTAGGTTTAAGTGGAGCTCGTCGAACATATCAATTTGAGCATGTTGCTCATTTTCCTTTGATATATCTGATATGTTACGATTCAAGAAATATGTTTAAAAAGCATCGATACGGTATGTCCAACAGTTGTATATCTTTATTAGAGTCACATGATTATGATTTTTATATATTTTTCTTTAACCCGGTGTGTCTTGTTAAGCTCTGACCCATCTTAATGAGTTTGCAGGACATACTAATTTTTTTATCAATGCCAATCTTAGCAACTTGTTTGAGTTAACTATTTCTGTTGCATTGCATACACGTTCTCCTCTTCCAACTTATTAATTATTTTGCTCCCCGATCATCCCCGAGGGGCTTCCATCCCTCTTGTATAATAGTTCAAAATCTCCGGGCTTCAACCCATGGATGAAGGGAGGTTAACCTCCTCCTTGAGAGGGTTATGCAAAATAACCCTCGAGGCCGGCAGCCGAAGGGTTATTTTGCATGACCCTCGAAGGAAGGAGGTTGACCTCCCTCAACCATCAGGTCCGGCAAAGTATCTCCGGACAATTGCAGCCCTTTAACAAATCTTACGTATTGGAGATCTTGTGAAATCGGGTGTATCTTTGCCTCTTTTGGCTTCTAAAACCGTACCAAATTTGGACAAATTTGCCTAGAAACCGATCCCCGCAAAGGCAGGCGTTGTAGGCTAAAATTGCAGATTTGAGCCAGAATTTATACATATTTTTTGCTACAGGTTTGCCACAAAATGCAGGGAATTTGTTGGCGTTTCTTGATTTTGGTCCTGTATACTGCTTGACAGAGAGATTTCATAAGGAATGCTGCATTTCAGCGCCTGAATCGAACTAATCTTCGAGCTTAAGAGCAGAGTAAAAATTAAGGACACTCAATATTTTTTATGTTATTATCCATTGCGATTATTTGGTATTTCTAGATTTTTTTAATTAATATGTGGGCGATTTTTTTTTCGAGAATTTATCCCAATCTTAGTGGGCGATTTTATTTGCTTCACGGGTTATATTTTGTCACAACTCCAGAAATGCATGTTATATTTCAAAAGCGCACCAAAGGAAACCAAATATCACAGCATTGAGCACTTCACGTGTGATATGCTCTACTTTTGATAGTTTTGATAAGGTCTCCAAATTTCCTATGATACTCCTCTTCTAAAGTAAAGCGTAGGAACGTATGCTCGATTTCTTATAGGTGACATTTTATACAAACCTGAATATTCTTTGAATGTGGAATCTTTGTTAACCTTTAAAGAAGAAATATCCGTGGATATCGAGGAAATAACTCCAATAAAATTTTTATGCAGGGCTCGGATATGTTCATACATGCATGCAACTAAAGATTTAACCTCCGGACATTATTATTCAGCAACAAGCGATTCATAAACTCCTTTATCGACAACAAACTCAGATCACACGATTCAAAAACTCCTTTAGTAAACTATCACAAGCTTTTATTTTGAGGTTGCACTTTGATTCTTGAAACCTTAGCCACTCATCGTAAACCCCAGCATTACCTTAGCCATTCTTGTAAGCATTACCTTAGCCATTCTTGTAAACTAGCGACCTCTACTTGTGTTCCAATGGTAGCCACATTCTCCACATTTAGTACCTCTTGAGATGAGCTCACGCTAGCTTTAGAAGAGTGTTGAGTATTTGCAGAAGCAGCATCAGGCTCGTTTGCATTTCTAGATATCTCACTCAAGCCAAAAAACTTTCTCAAAGTGTTTGATGAACCATTTGATGGTACGATTTTCTTGTGTCTCCCCGTTAAGCTTTAGTTCAACAAGCAAACTATTAAACTTTAGTTCAACAAACAAAAGCCGTTGTTGTTCTACACGCATTCATCATTCCATAATTGAGCATTCTGAGCATTTCTTAATTCAATATCTACAGATGTTACTAACCTGTTATTATGAGAAGTTTCTCAAACTTCAGGTATGTGCTTTGCATCAAATATGTGATCCCTGCAACAAAATCATGTTATATAGCATTTAATAAGCATAAACAGATCTTAACTAAGTATCAGATATCAAACATATATCTTTCCTTTGTGGCAAAAATGTGTAAGATTACATACGGTTACATACATGAAAAAAACAAGACAATGCAAAAGCACTCTCATACTTGTAACTTTCTTCCACGAAGTTTCAAAAAATTTAAGATCCTTCATGAAATAATTAAGCAATGGGGAGATCATCTTCAATCCTAAACTTGAGCACCGCTAATTTGGAATGCCAAATGACACTAAAACCAAATAAGCTTCATTGAAAAAAGCATGTAATGCTATTTGGATTCACTCTGAAGCCTACAATGGGCCTCCGGAAGATGAAGCCCTAAAAAAATCTCCCAGGTAATCCAATATGGGGTTATGAAATTTCAGCTACGAAATCTGCCCAAATCTCTGAAGCCTTAAGCCCTTCTTAATATGGGCATGGTGATAACGGGTGATGGTATCACCTCATCAATATGTTTTTTATTTTGGGCGATTCCCTTTTCATACGAATGTTTTAAAATCATATATGGGCTAATCCTATTTTACTATGTCGATAAAAAATTACAAGCATTAGGCGTTTCTTTCTCTTGCAAAGATAAAAAGAATTAGAAATGGATTTTTTGCAAGCCCGGTGAAGTGCAAAAGCGGATCCTACTAATCTATCAAACCCTAATTGAAAAATATTAAAAAAAATAGCCAATTGGCGATTAATCGTCCTTAATTTTTACTCTGCTTAAGAGGCTTTAATTCGGAGACTCTTTTCTTCCTTCATAGCTTGCAAACCTACACCAAGAATTAAACAGCTTAGCCGGAACTTTGTTTACATGAAGAAAATCCATATCCTAGAAAAGATTTCTATTCTTTTCATACAAATATCTAGTGTTTACAGAGATGTAAAGCGAACAACAAATATTTCTTCTTTGATCCGTGCTTTTGAAGCCCCCTTTTTGTGATTTATGCTTGATCTTTTCTTTTCAGGCACTCCTTTTGCCTTGATTTCTACCATACACACGTCGAATTTAGTAGTGATTTGCCCTCGCTTTTTGGTCTAGCGCCAAGTACACCTTAAATGAGAAACAGGGGAGACAGGAAAGAAAGGGCCACGAAAACGAGGGAGTCGAGATATCGGTGGAATATTCTTTGAAAGAAGAATATTCGGAGAGTTATGCCAATAATCATCGGAATATTTGCCAAGGCAAGAATATTCTGAGAGTTATGTATAATAATCTTGTTCCAATCCAATGGTGAGCAACGATTGGATGAACTTAACTTGCAAGGACCAGTGGTTAAGTTGAGCATTGTGATGCTACAAATTATTATGGAAGAGGTAAATGCTCTATTTTCTATCAATTGCACTTTCAATGTTGCAAACATGGTGGTAGTACATACTGAATTTGTGTCTTACAGAAATTCTGTCTTTCTTATGTGGCAGATCCTAGCATAGCACTAAAGATGCTCTTTAGAATGGATATCAGAAATCGAGGCTTAAGTTTGAAGCAACATTAATTTCTTACTGAATTCATTTGAGCGCAGTTTGCCCTTTGTTGTCAGATATGTTCAAAGTGGAGCAAATGTTTGGATTTTTACACATTGACTGCCAGTGCCAGACTCTATTAAACGGTTGATTTTTAATATTTTCTGAAAATTTTGTACTACGAATAAAAAATGGAATAAAAGAATATTCTAGAGATTATCATAATAATCTTTAGAATATTCGATAATCATTGGAATATTCTAGATATTATTGTCATAATCTTCAGAGTATTCTAAAGATGTTGTGAGTTATGGGTTTTAACCCCAGCTAACGGTTGCCAACGGTCAGATCTTAGTAAACTTTGAGCCCTATTGTTTAAGCGGGGGTTAATTCCTTTTGAGAGCCTGCTATGATCGATAAGCATAAGAGCCCGAGAGCAAGCTCTGTTTATCTCGACCATAACAAAGCGAGCAAGGGGATGGACCCCTTAACCGCAAGCAAGCAAAGCCTCACCCAAACCTCGCCCACACTCGATTATCACTCTTGCGACTTGATTTATCACGTGTTTGGCACTCTCCAGAAAGCACAAAGATGAATTCGGCATCCCGATTCCAGTTTGTTTATCATAGGTTCTAAGATCCTAGGTGAATTCACTGTTTATCACAGTGTTGGTGAATTAGTAGGTGAGGGTCACCCCCTTTGTTAAGTACACTTTATGCCCTATCACAGGGCTGCAATCAACGGTGGGCAACAACTGGATCCGAAAGCCTGCCGGTTAAAGATGGGATGATATCTTTGGGCATTTATAGGGTTTGTGGAGAACGTGGTATACTTGTGTTCAGGGCACTACCTTTATGAGTAGGTTTTTAGCCATGGCGTTCACGCTTGATATTTCTCTAAAAATTTATAGATGAGAATCTAATCTATTACACTACATTTCAATTTGACGTTGCATCATTGGGAACCTCTCAAATAATATGCACTATTACTTTAACTTTGTTTCGTTGGACTTGATGACCTTAAAAGGCAATACTAATCTCTCTCGTAAAGGTTATCAAAAAAACAGTGCCACTGCCAAGCAAGTTATATGGGTGGATTTACTTGGAAGAAATGACAAAAGTTTTGCTATATTCTTGGCATGTGTGCTGGTGGAAAATAATCTAGACTTCGTGGGCTTGTCTTTGTAGTAGATTTTAATGACAAAACTATGGATTTTTTTTTTTTTTTTAAATGTCTTGCTACACATAATATATTATTTTGAAGAGACACTCAATTTGTCATATACCTCGTTAGTAATGACAAGGGTAGCATAATGATCTAAAGTTTGTAATGGACCCTTAACCTAGATTCCATTTCGTAGGTTAAAATGGTACTAAGAAAAGGTTTTTTTGTAAAAAAAAAATAGTATGTGTGTGGAATGAGCATACTCGAACCACCAAATTTAAAGGCAATATAAGACCGAGGGCTGAGTATTAACACTTGAGCTTCCCCAAAAATTGTTGGAGGACTTTTCAACGCTGAAGAATATGGCAGTCGGCCGCCTGCATTGATCAAGGTAAAATTTTTCCCAGGTATACTTTCATCCTAAAAATATGGGGTATGATTTTGATAGCCAAGAATCGGAACAAAACTAGCAGGGAATTACGTGGTGTCTTGACTAAGTGGTGTTAGATAAGGTAGACATGGACAAAAGTAGAGGCAGAGGATATGAAACTACAACTTTGGATATGGAAATACTGGATATACTGCCAGAAGAGGTGGATATTTCAACAAAAAACCCTCTGGTTATTATAGAGGTGGAGCAAGCACATAATATTTTGTTCCCGAGACGCAATATGGGCAGGAATTTGAGTCCGATGAGGATGAAAATCAGGTTCCTAAAACAGAAAGGAAGGAAGGATGGCACTTCACCATTTATTAGATAAATCTCCAACTGCTACTAGTAACATGAACTAGTAATTGATGATTGAGGTTTGGTGTTATTATTTTTGTTTGATCCTTTATTTCCTTAGTAAGCTTATACTCATCAAGAGCAAAAGGTACAATGGGCAAAGGGTGAAGAGTCAAGAAATGCCCAATGTACCTTTTGGCTCTCGTATCATTACCAAGAATAGGGTGAAAGTATGCTGGTGGGTAGCAAAAGCATGCGTCCGGACGCATGCTTATAGCAGGGTTTTAGCCCGCTATCAGCACCCCTGCTTTTGCTTAATGGGTGTGATGGGCGAATCGCCTGGCCATTTCTTTTTTACCCCCTTCATGTACTTTCAAGACGTCCACCTCACGAACGAGCCGTTAGGAAAATGATTGTGGGCTTTTGGCTGGATTTTCGCGCGAGTGGTGTGGTAGTACGCGTTGCAAATTGGATTACCGTCATGGCCCCGCGAAATTTCTCCCTCCATTCACTTATCCTCCCTCTCGTGAATTTCATGGCGCCCTCGATACCGGCCTCGAGGCAATCACACGCTTTAGCATTGGATTTTCGGCCGATGAATCCCAATACGGTGTTCCGTTTGTTGGATGTCAATGCAACACGGGAAATATCACGTGAAGATCCGGTTTCCTCTGCAATTTACAAGAAATTGGATGCGTGAAAGAGAGAATACAGATTACTTTAATAAGATGAGAAAAGCGGCCGGCTGAGCGGGAGGATCTCGAGCATGAGACGCAAAAGAAATAGCCAAGCAAGTAGTTGATTACTTCAATAAGCTCACCAAAAAACATTCACCCGAACTCAAGGCCGATGTGATGAAGAGGGTGGTTCATCACCACGAAATGGAAATCTCAGAACCTGGAATTTTGCCAAATCCAAAGGAGTGCAAGGCAGCGGGGGTGCTGCTCAACAACTTGAAACAGACAATGGCAGCCACAAAGAGGCAAAGGAACCATGATGTTTGGAGAGCCAGAACCTCGACACTGGCAGAGTTTCCCTTAAGGGGCGAATATTCGCTAATATGCTATATTTAAGGTTTTAAGAAAAAATGAATACGAATCTTGAGTAGGTTCAATATTAAATCCATATTTTTATTTTCGCCCATGTTTCGATGGCATATGCTCCCGCCCAGCTCGAGATCGCCCTAAAGACGATGGCGAGATTTCGACTATTCGCCTGGATCTTGATAAGGATCTCCATAGTCAAGGTTGATTCGCCTCTTGCCTGGGTTTTTATTTTGGGTAGCTTTTCTTTTAGTGGGTTATCTTGCCCGCAACTCAAAATACTGTGGCGTTGGTCTTTCTTTTGGGCACAAGATCTAGTTTTATTTTATGATACAGGCTTTCGGATGTGGAAAAATGCTTAAAAAAAAGTTGTTTCGCAGGGTTTAAATCTATTGAAGTAGAAGTTTCAAAGACAAACATGGATTCGGATTCTATTTTTGCAGTTTCTGAGGAGGCTCAAGAAGCCTCCTCTTTGGGTCTTTCTTCGCATCTAGAAGCAGACGTATTATTGTCAGTTCGAAGTACCAAGCAGACGTATTATTGTCAGTTCGAAGTACCAAACTGGCAAATTTATTCATCAAAAGGTCCATTTCTTATAAGCAGAGTTTACATCATTCTTTGATTTTGGGCAATCTTTCCGACACTCTGACATAGATGCTGGATCCAATGGAAAGGGTAGCAGCTTGGGTCTCCAGCTTTTTTCTGATATTTTTTATGGGCATCAGGCATAGTATATATCTTCCATATATTATGATTGCATTACTATAGAAAAGAAAGTCCTATGAAGATTTTCGAGCAAAAGGCCTGTATAGGTGTGTAACTAAACCTATTCTTATCATTTTGATTTCATGTCTCGAAATTTGTTTAAGTACCAAACACCTTATATTTACTTAGCATAGCTGCCCATTGTACTTGTTTTGTCATTTATTGACTTTTTAGCTGCATTATTTCTGAATTGAAAGACTTGAAAACAATCATTTGCTGTTCATCAATTCTTTCAAGTCTACATATGCGTCAGTAGCCTAATTTGCTAAAATTTAAGTGTTTTCAATGTTTGTGCTGCATATATATGCTAATGCGTCATGAATTTATGCAGATAATTTAAAGCCAATTAGCAACTCCAGCTGTATTACGTTGATTCTTGTGAATACGTAAGTGCCTCTGCACTTCTTCTTGCAAAAAGTGGCTGCTGTAAGCATGTCATCTGTAAATCCGCCACAACAATGAACTTGTTGGACAAAGGGCTTCTAAGCATTGTGGAGTTTTGCGGCTTCAGGAAATATGACATCTGTGATTTACTAATTTAAATTCAGATTTCACTCTGAAGTAAAACATTATAACATTTTTCACTAATTCTATTACTAGTTTGCATATATCTTCTAGTGCTATACTTCTTCTACAAGAAGTCGCTGCTATAAGCGTGTCATCTGTAAATCTACCACAACAATGAACTTGCTGGACAAAGGGCTTCTAAGCATTGCAGAGTTTTGCGGCTTCAGAAAATATGACATCTGTGATTTATTAATTTAAATGCAGATTTCACTGAGTTAAAATATTATAACATTTTCCACTAATTCTGTTACTAGTTTGCATATAGCTTTTAGTGTTAGTGTATGTGTGATCGTTGTAAAATAGATTGGACATGATCTTGCTGGAAAAAAATTTCTCTTCTAGCAACAACCACAAAGTAGCACAAAATTACATAAATTGGGAAATATTGCGAGCAATTACTGTTTCACATTATTCTTGACTCAGTTTTTAGTGTAATAAATTGAAGACATAAGCCACCTTTCTTTTCTCTCTATATTCTTATGTTCTAGTTAAAATATTCGCCTTTAGTACTATGTCAAAACGTCCAACAAAAAATAATTTCGCCATTAGGTGCTAACCTTCAACATTCAGATTCGCCAGGTGTTCTAAAGTTACCTACCTAAGAATTTTTCTTAAGGGAAACCCTGGACACTGGTGATGGCTTCTTCCACAAAATCGAGATGCAATTCCACTATGGCAGGGCTGTTAGGTGCATCTAATTCTTGCTTTCATGCCTGTGCTTCTTCGTGCTTTTAAGTGCTTTTAAGTGCTTGTATCTGCTGAGTGATGCTGGATGAGATATGTTCATTGATTAATGTGCAATATTTCTTATGATAGGTTGCATGAGGTCAACAATTGCAATCTTTGCATTAAGAAAATCGGGCAGATCCTTGAAATGGTCCGTGGTCTAGCTTCCAAAGGAGGTTGAGGTGCGATTCTCTCACCCCCACTTTGCAAGCAAAGCATACCGCAAGTGCGAAACAAAATAGCAGAGTCTCTCCTTGCAAGAAAGATGTTGTGAACACTTTGTTGGAGAGTCAAGCTTCGAATTTCTTATCCCTTGCACCTTATGGAGGTCACAATTATAAGTTTCCATACAAATTTTCTTTGCTATTGTTGCATAAATATTTCTAACCAACGGCCACCATTCATTTTGAGCTATTTCAATAATACAAAAAGGCACATCCCGAACACCCTGTTTTGCTTAAAGGCTTTTCGAAGTTGAAGCCTATTTATGTAAAGAAAGTATCGAAAAGGGAAACCTGTTGTTGCAATACCATATGAAGTTGGAGTATGCCGGTAGCCCCAATGCATTAAGGTCGTGGCGGATTTCATGGTGAAGAGTGCAAGTGCACTGCGAGGTCCGTGGACCCGGTGAGGCGGTCCGGCCAGCCAATATATGTATGACTCAACCAAATGAGCTCGAGGGTCGTGGGTTTGCAACAAGAGCGAGGGTGAAGAATCGCGATAAACACGGCTGCTGATGCGGACATGTCGGAAGTGGCATAAAAAACTCTTCCTATATCCAAGAGAGAGAGAGAATCATGAGTTCTTGCTTGAATGGAAGACGTTTGAAAAGGTAATACTCTTTTATTGCATCTTTGCAACATCTTGATATGTGCCGTCATCCATTTGAAAACCGCTTTTGTGCTTTCAACTTGCGCTAATCTTACGCTTTTATGCTCTGCACCTTGTTCACATTCCATGGAGACGTAAGAGGCTGGTGGAGTTCGCATCAGCGTTACCAAGGAGGTGCCGTGGCGCCAGAAAGAAAAGAGCCAATGCCACCAAGAAGGGAAACAAAAGTAAGAAATCCAAGGTAAGCTGGTGGGACCTGGCTGAAGCCTGCAAGACAAGTTGAGAAGAAGGGAAACAAAAGTAAGAAATACAAGCAAGCTGGTGGGACACAGA
The DNA here is from genome assembly GCA_021234155.1 of Isoetes taiwanensis. Taxonomy (NCBI): domain Eukaryota; kingdom Viridiplantae; phylum Streptophyta; class Lycopodiopsida; order Isoetales; family Isoetaceae; genus Isoetes; species Isoetes taiwanensis. The sequence continues at coordinate 2,036,723 of JAJEKV010000050.1, read as the reverse complement.
CTGAAGCTGCAGCACAAGACGAGACCTCAAATGGCAAGGGGAAAAAAAAGAAAGGACCAAAGGCAGTCCTCAGATTGTCTTACAAGAGAACGGCGGTGAAGGATTTTATTTCATATCCATGTTCCACATTGAAGATATTAAATTGCCACACAATTCACGGGGCTAGATGGCGCCATGCAATTCGAGAGTTGCCCGGACAATATCCAAGATGGCACCATTGTTTACGTAATTGATTTTGCGTAGAATTACAAAGATAAAAATACAAAGGGAGGTTCAAAGCCGGCATTGGCACAATGACCGATAACAATTCTCGTCCACATCACGTATAAGATGGACATCGCCTAAGGATCGAAAAGCTATTGAAGGAAATCCATTTTTACTTGAGTGATGACAAGCTTCATGACACTCTTTTGTGCAAAGATTGTCTTAGAAAGCACAATTCATGGCTTGTATAAAATGGTGTAGATTTCTCCGGGCATATAGTTTGGTCGGATGGTTGTTCTAGCTAATTCAAATCTACGGCCATTCTATTTCCTACCAAGATATCACCATGAGCTAGGGAAGGAAATAGTATGGAATTTCTTTAGGACAGCCCATGGTAAGGGAGAGCACGATGGGCAAGGGGCAGTCCTTAAAGGGGCATTCACTAGAGAGCGACTCAAGTATGATGGGGTGAGATTTAGGGGTCTTTGCCGATGCATGTGAATTCGCAATTTGGAATGAAGGTACCAACAACGGGGACATCAAAAGGTATTATGCTTTCATCTGGCGTGATTCGTTGAGTAGTCTTTGCACAGAAAAGCTATTTGTAATGTCTTTGAATAGTGCTTTCATCCGCTTTAAGTCTTGTCTCGGAACCGCTATCTTTGTGATGAGTAGTCTTGTATTATCTTTGTCGTGAGATGCAATACTTGTTGTTTCCTTGTACTTCGGTATTGGAAAGGATGATGTTGATAGAGACCACCGGATCGTGCCAGGGGTGGAAGGGACCAAGCAAATACACATCATCCGGACATACTTGGCCAAATCAAGCACAAAGGTGGCTCATAGAGGTTTAAGTTGTTTCGTGGTAACCGTTTGAAAGGAAACTGGTCATCTTGTGTGAACAAGCCTGCATTGAAGAATTGGAAATATATTACACTAAAGCCGGATAAGTCTACCGGTGAAGGTCTTCAAGACGAAATCGATGAGGCATTTTGAAGGTGATGGAGAATGGCTATCCTGGAACGTAGAGGAAGGTGATAACTTTGTTTGCTGAAGCCGAGCGGGGAAATCGAGGAGAATCACGATTTCTATGTGGTCAAATGTGTTAAGTCGAGGCATATCCTTGACGTAATTGTCAAGGATAAAATTTGGTCGAACCTTCAATGTGGATAAACATGTGTTGGCTGGTTTGTACTATCTTTGCCCAGCCGGATGGTAGTTAGGAGCTACTTGAAGACAAAGGCGACTTTCCAAAGATATCATCATGTATCGGCTATCAAGTTTGAGATGAATCGATTCCGCACCACCAGATTTTCCCTTGAATGGCTACTCACCGATGTTCCTTGACACCGCCATATGAAGGTTGAATATGCTTTGGCCTAGTTGTTTTATCATTGTAACAAATCAGTAGTTACTTGTGTACTTGTCTCAAATTTTGATCATTGTATTGGAGACAATGCCCCTAAGACAATGTTTGTAGTATTGGTTTGAATTATTGGAGTATTTTAGTATTGGAAACAATGCTTGTAGTATTGAGAGTAAGCTTGATATATATTACGAAAATTGTACACTCAAGATTAGAACATCACTCAAGATCACTCAATAATCAAGATAAGACAAAGTAATCATACATATATATTACAAAAAAAAAGTCTTGTACAATGGTTACTTCATGAGTCATCGAAGTCTTGAGTCATCTTTGGTCGCCAGAAGGGGTGCCCAAAGAAATGCCTTTGTACTTCTAATGGAGCATTGAGGATATAGTAGGCGAGACAAGATAGTTGTTGAGGCGAGAATCCAAAGACTACAACTGTCTCTCCTCTTCCAACCATGCATCGCTGATGTCAACCCGTGAGATCGTTTCCCCGTGCTGATGAGAAGATAAGTATTCCAAAGTTGGACACACAAACTTCCTCGCAAAAAGTTGTCCTCTTCTTGTCCCTTGAAAGGCATAATGGGAAGGGTTGTGTGCGGGGTTTAGAAACCCTTTGTGTAGGTCAATCATCAACCAAGAAAATCATACCATGATTTTGAGGAAAATCCTCAAGTACAACCTTCAACTCCTTGAAAAAAATCTGCTTTTTCTGGGTCCGTTTGGATGCTTGCATGCATAGCAATGCTCTTGACCATAAACCTTCAAGAATGCAGTCCGCAAATCAGGGAACAATGCATCCACCATATCCCTTGTATTCCGAAGTAGAGAAGCACTCCAAATAACAATATCAAACCTCTGCAGTGCCCACTCCACAAACTCATGATACCCTGGTCTACAAATGAGGTACTTATTTGCAGTTTCTTTTACAACATGCTTGGTTTGTGGTGGAGGCAAGATTTTCCCGTTCATTCTCCTCTGTTGTGTCTGTGCCAGTACACCATTTACGTCCAGCACCATCAACTTCCGTCTGGGTGTCCATCCTTGGACGTTTGCAACCACTGTCGATGTGTGCTGCATCGTGCTTAATCAGGTCTTTGCAATGTGTCTTTGGACTCTGGCTGGAAAGTGCTATCGGGAGGTCTTTGGGCCGATTTGCAACTTTCTTTGGACTACGCTTTATCTTTGCTACCGGATGATGGAGAGTCTTGATAGCCATAGTCGATTCATCCTTATTAGTATCTCCCTGCCCCCAATGTATGGGTGTTTCCCGGCTATCAGTAACCCTTGCTTTGCCTTTGTCCTCGATTTCTTCATTCACGACCTGTCTTGTTCTCCTGCATGCAAGGATGAGCTGCAATTAACAACTGAAATTCTGAAACACATTCTGAAATATAACAGGATAACAGGCACCTTTTGTATGTTAGAGTTTGTGCTGGCACTTCTTTATCTGTATTGTCTTCTTCATCAGATTCACTAAGTATAACCATTGGTCGCCTTCTTTTTAGCGGACAAGTTTTTCTGAAAAGCCTAAGTTGAATAATCCAAACCAAAATTTGCACATTAAAGGTGGAATAAAAGCAGGGGATCAAATATATTAATTGTTTGAATAAAAACCTTTTGGTGATGGTTTAGGGTTGTCTTGCAAAATCAAGGTTTGTTTGCACGAAATACATAAAGGCAAAATTACATTAGCCATGTTTTTCATTCCAAATGCTACTTCTATGGAACGTCCTCATCAAGGTCATTTTTCGACTCACCCTCACTTTCTTCTTCCACAACCTTTTTGGCCCTTTGACCGTGTCAACTTTGTTCACACTTAACGACTGTCTGAATCGATTGCCGACATCTTAGCCATCGTTTTCCTTCCTAAGACAAATAGGTGTTAGAGGAGGCCTTTGTAGAGGCAGCTGCAGAATTTGGAACTATACTATAATTGTTGGCACCATCACTACTACTTGAATCTCCCTTGGATTCAGCATGCTTTGGTGTCTCCAGCTTTGTCTTTGCCAAGTCTTTGCGGTATCTTTGAAAGCCTTGGTAGTTTGTTTGTCCAATGTCTACAGCACCTTCGATCTTTGTCAATTCAAAATCGAGCACAAAAGGCATGTACCTTTTTTCCCATGTCTTGGGCTGGAGTGTGAACCCTTGTGGACTTGTGCTTGGCTGATCACGGGGTCCTTTTACTTTTTGGTCTGATTTGCTGTTTCCTTTTCCTGCTGCTACCAGGAGTTGTGGCTACATGCTCATCAACATCAATTATCTTCTTCTCGGTTTTGTGAGTTGTTCCAGCATGCAACACTTCACCTTTCTTTGTATTAAGCTTACCTATTTCTGCACTAAGCTAGTAGGAATGGTCTCGTACTTTCGAGGCGACATCCTTTTTCCATGAGCAAACCGGGTGCGACTAACGTGATAATGATGTCCACATTTCATCCGCAGGTGAGGGTGTAATCATCACGGAATGCAAGACCACAGGTGGAGCATCTCTCCTCATCTCCAATTGGCAATCAGGAATGGTATTGGGTGATCTTGACCGACTGATCATTTCTCTTGGTCATCTCCCTCGGCTGGTGACATTACGTAAGTGATGCTAAGGAGGGACTTCGTTGTTGGCAATCTCGGCCATTAGTCGCGACCACCTTTTCTACAGGTTTGATCTATTGGCCCACCCCCATTTCAAGTAGGAACTTGGCGCCATATTACGCCATATCTTTCTCCCTCTCCAAAGAATGAATCTCGTGAGAACACGCATTAGGATCCCGATTAGCTTGAAGGCGTGCAATATTATCCTTTATGGTCTTCAACTTCCCTCTGCGGTAGGAAGAAGCTTCCCTTTGCCTCCAGTTGTGCGGCTGTTCCTTCTTTGACACTAGGTCATTCTGCTGCAATTTTAGGGCTTCCTGCATATCTTGGATCATGCTTTTCAGACGGGAAATATTTTCCCCATAAAGTGAAATCTTTATTTGGACATATTGAAGTACTCTGAATGACAACCTCCTTCTAATTTTCTGGCCGATTACTGCTGAGGTAAACTTTTCTGCAATGCTTTCGTCTCTTGTTGGGCGTGATTTCTTTGGCTCTGCTTTGTGTTCCACAGGGGGCGGTCTTTGGTTCACTCTTGACCTTGCTTTCGAATAGGCTCACTTTTCTTTATACTACGCCCAATTGACCTTGAAATTTTACGGATCTGCTTGGCCCTCTTGCGATTGTTGAATGCAAATAAAAAAGAAACCGTCTTCCTTACTTCTCTGTTCTTCAATCCTTAAGGGTATATCTTGCTCAACGGCTCAATTAGAGCTTCTTAGATTACTCGGCCTTATTTTGTCGATGGATGTCTTGTTCGAATGACACCATTGGTGTCCCAAACCTCATTATATTCTGCTGCAGAGATATCACATCCGTTCGAATTGAGAGGGATGCACCCTCGTTTTGTTAGACCAGCGTAGGCATGGAAGTCCTCCTCGGGTTCGGCAATCAGCCGGTCGGGTCTTAGGGGCCGCGTTCATTACGGGCTGAAAAGAAATCAAGAAAAACAAATTAACGGGGCACCATAAGCCATCAAAATTGGATTTGCATTTTGCTTACCTGCTGCATGGCATCCATTGGAATTCTTTGGTGGCCCGTGGATTAACAACCTTCTTCACCATAGTTTTTGGCGTTTGAGTTTTGGAATACTAAGCTTGGAGTGAATCCGGAAATTCTCGAGCTTCTTCTCATGAGCTATTTGGTAGGAAGCAAAAAGGTGGGGAACACGGTTCGAAATTACAAATTCAAAGTTAAGCTACCCTTTCGGGTCACAATCATTAATTACGATTGGGCGGTAAGAAGGTTATGATTGAAACGGGTTAAGCCCTATGTGAAGTGGCGGGCATAGCATAGGTTACACTTCAATTGGTGAAGGGTGAAAAAAATAGTATGAAGGTCTTTGGTCTTTGGGTCTTTGGGGTCGCGTTTTTTTGCTACCCACCAGCATACTTTCACCCAATATTGCTAACATTTACATGGTTGGTTGTAGGCACCATGCATTTTCTTTCCTATTGTACTTTTTGCCGTTATGTTAGGTTGTAGCTCAAAGGGAAGTAAAGGATCATGCAAAAGGACTGGGAGAATGGTTGTTGTGGCAAACGGTTAAGAACCAACGAAAAAATAGCAACATTCAGAGTAACAAATATATTGTATGAAGAATTGTTTAGGACAAAACCCAATAAAAACTTGATGACTTATGGAAACGTTGACAAATAAACGACAACTAAATAGCTTATAGGGACTCCTTGTTATATCCTTAAAATTGTGAAAAGGATATGAAAATGCACTCAAGGATAACTTCTAGTATGCATTGGTTGCAGGTATTGGGGGACCTAAAGCCCCCCTCCCGGGCCCAGGAGGTGTGGGGGTGTGGAAGGGAGTAGCTCTAAGGTGTAGTTTCCTTGAATGTGCCACTGTAGTTCACATTCCTTATATGTTCACATCCTTTGGCCCCCCCCCCCCCCCCCCCACCCACCAGGAGGGGGTGGAAGGGAGTAGCTCTAGGGTGTAGTTTGCTTGAATGTGCCACTGTAGTTCACATTCCTTATATGTTCACTCCTAATGCAATAAGTTTGTTTTGTATTCAATGTCTTTTTTGGGTTGCCCCTAGAGGGGCAAACCCTCGTTTGTATGGGGTTATGGCATATCCTGAGTATATGCTGCAATATACTCAGAATATGTTGATGACTGCTCCAAACCGATTGTACCTTGTAAACTGGCGGTCATTTGCGTTCTAAATCGAGGATGGTCCAACCGGTTAACTGGCATGACAGATAGAAGCTTGAATTTGATGAATAGGATACTGTGCTGGTTGTGCCGGCTCTGAAATCTGTTATGGAATGGGAAAATCAAAGTTAGAAGCAAGGTAAAAGGGGCGTTCACTAAGCATTCTTGAACTCATCTTTCATGCTTGAAAGCCTGGCGAAAATAGAAGCCCCAATTGTATTGGTAGGAAAAGGAGTGTCGGATTAGTTTTGTTCAGGCAGCCATCTTCTGAGGAAAGGAAAAATGTAATGGCTCTGTGCTTAGCTATGGAGATCGGCCCAGCCATTGCTTCGAATCCACTGCTTGTGGTTCCTGTGCATCGATCTGGCGGTAAGCATAGCGAGATCATAGAGACCACGATCACTGTTAAATAGAAGCTTTTTTTTCAGAGATCTTTTCACAATATGACCCGACATAAAGATTCCCCTACCTCACTTGCAAGGCGATCTCCAGCGCCGCGACTTGAGCTCGTCGTCAATGGAATCCCACCCGGTTTGAACTCTCTGTTTTTATAGGTATCCCAGGCGGGCTCACGAGGCATCAAAAGAGCGGAAAAGACATGGAAAGATGAAAGACATGCAGTTTGCATGCATTGGATTGAGATTGATAAGCGCCATAAAGCAGAAACCTTTGTTACGGATCACGGAGTGGTTAATCTTGCGGTTGAAAGCTCTGATTTATAGGGAAGCTGGCCATGCATTATAACATGCAAAAGAATCGGAATAGACATGCAAAAGCTCTATCGCATGCGATTTGCATGGAGAGGATTATCGGTTCACGGTAGCGCCATAGCTGATCCTTCAAGCATTACAGTCTTGTAATGGAAATGATCTCCATGGCCATAGCCTCTACGCTACAATGGAGTGGTATTTATCAACCAACGTCATGTTTGAACCAAAAAAAATACCGCGAGGTTTTGTGGACTTAGCGAATTTTTTAGTGAGTGTCATGTTAAAACCACATTGAGAGAAAAATACCGCGGAGTTTTTATTTCATCTTTGGTTCAAACATGGCGATGGTTGATAAATACCACGATTGTCTATAAGGCAAAAGCAAAAAAAAAAAGTCCGCCGGCTCGAGAGTTGCGGATGGTGAAGCGGGGGCGGTTGCCGGTTGCGAGGTTTAATCGTCTTACGACATAATAATGATTTTTTCATATGGCCAGAGATAGGTGGGGATACAGCCTGGCAAATCTTCCCATTGGCCCACTTGTCTGCTAAATGTCAATTTGTCCGTTAATGCCCTCTGCCAACCCGAGTTCTTGGTGATAACGTTTTATAAATGTAAGGTTTCCACTAATATTCAAGGTTAGGTTTCCACCGGAGGTCCCCTTTGTTTCTAGGGGATGTTGTTATGTAATTCTTCGGCCATGGTGGTGGTACGAGCCCCCCCTAGCTTTTTTTTCCAAATTTCCCTAGTTAGGTTTCCTTTATAAATAAGATTAGGTTTCCACCTGAACTTGCTTCCCGCTTCGGTTCTTGAAAAACCGAACATTTCTCCGGGGGGATAGATGGGGCGAAAAACATCCCTCCCAGTGTGATTATTCCTCAGCTTCCTTCTACGGCAGTGAGGATTGGTTGATCATGCAAAAGGAAACTGAAATCTTTGTTGAAACTGAAGGAACAGCTGAATTCAAGCAACCCATTATGGGAACGCATTCTTCAATTGAATAAACAACCTAAAGCTATAAAGAATAAATCAAGAGGATTCTTTAAGCTTTTTTTTTGTCGTTAATAAGGAAAAAAAAAAAAACAATCCCATTCTAAATATGTCTTAAATATTGTATACGGTGTGTTAAAACTAGTGTAAATTGTGAATGTTGTGCAAAATATATAAAAAATGTTAGCTTGTGGTTATAGCATGGCATTGCCCATATAAATATTTGCCATAGAAAGGCAGAACGGTGTAGAGGAAATCAGTAGTTTTTTCGCACAAAACCAGAAATCATGTCCCATAGACTAAGGAACCAAACCAGAAAAATTATATCCAAAATCTAATTTAGAAACCATAAATCCAATTTCAAATATGCATTATTCAAAGCCTTGGTAAAATCTAAGTTCAAGTAAAATTTGAATTAGATATATCTATCATTCTCCCATCTCCCTCGACCATCTCCCCCCCGACCACGTCTGGCTCTTCCCTTCTGTATCTACACCTTTTGAATCCGTCGCCCTTCTCCGGCATTCCTCAATCGGTGTGTGCCCAGGTATTTCTTTTCGTTTGAAACCTCAATTCAGCAATTGATTTCATCGGCATAGCAAAATCTAGAGTTTAATTCGAGCTCCACTGTAAAATTCCACCCAGCCTGTGGATTGTCCGCAGTCTTCAATAGGTCTATGATTGAATTAGGGACTATAAATATTTGCAACAAAGCTAGACAACTTACATCATATTTTGGCTCTGAAGATCAAGGAGAGAAATCTTTGCGTTTAAAAACGGGGTCTTAGACCTGGCTATGGGGATCTGGAAGGTTAGATTTGAGACAAAGGGCGACTTTTTGGGTTGCTCCTAGGGAGGCAAACCCTTGCTTACGTGGGATTCTGGCATATCCTAGATATATGCTGAAATATACCAAGGATATGTTGGTAACTTATCCAAACCTATTGTTCTCTGTAAACTGGCAATCACCTACATTCTGGACCGCGAATAATTCAACCAGGTAACTGGCAAGGCTGTGTCATTCTGCTGTGTCCTACGGTTCCACCGACGAGAGGCAAAAAGAAAAAGAAGAAAGAAAACCCCAATTGGCTGTAATTTTAGAGGGCCTCCTCTCTGGCAAAACAATGCAAATTGGGATCTCCTGACCTTGGCGAGTTTACAATCCCTATAAAAATTGAAGCAGACCTGGATAAGCTTTCAGGTGGAATGAGCGGACAAGCTTGCTGTATGCAGAGAGACGTCTAAGTGTAAACAACAATTTGACGGCTTTCTACACTGCCTTGGAGTTAAAACAACGGTGCCCTATGCTATTCTTTTACAAGAGATAGGTTTTTGGCCTCTTCAACATTCTGCCATGAAGCACCATCTCCACTATATCTGCAAGGTGCACCACATGGATGATGATAGGTATCCTGTTCTTGCACTTGCCATGGCTGAATCTCCTCAGCGTTTGAAACGATGTTGGAAAGAGCATTGCACTACATGGTTTGCCCGTTGGGATGTGCAACGAAGCCTTGTCGATGCTTGCCCGATTCCCGATCCTCGGCTTTTGCAACAATATCTCAATGGTCATTTTCTCAAAAGATATGGGATCGCGATTACCTTGGCCCAAGTGGCGGGTCATTATCATGCACACATAAATCCCACCTTGGCACGGGGGCCCCAAGCTTATTTGCTTGCTTCATTGTCGGGAACAAGCTTGTAGCTATTGCATCAATTCGCCGCGGGGTCCCCGCAGTCTCTGGTTGAGGCAGGGTAGATGGGCGGCCGCAATTGCAGCCAAGCGAGACTATGTGTCTGTTGCCGATTCTGAGTTATTGAAGATGAAATCCATACTCTTCTGAGTTGCCCTGCTTTTGAGATAGTCCGGAATCATTTTTTGACCTTAGCATTCCATTCCACGCTTCCACAACTTCTCAGAGCACCATCTGTGCATGACCTGCAAAGGTTTTCCCTTGAAAACCTTTCGAGGCAAGGGTTTTTTAATCCTAGTAGTAATGATTGTACTAGCCCATTGTATGGGTCCCATGACCTATTGGTCTCCGTGGATGTTAAAAAATATATTCTATTCTATTCTATTCTTTTGCCAACACGGCGGCCTTGATTTGCAGGATCAGAGCAATTTTGGCCATGCTTTGGAAGAATTATCAAAACCCCTGTCTGTGATGACGACAAAGACTCCGACAAAGGTTTTGAGGTCCTGGGAATCAACTAGACCTCTGTTCTGGGGCCTCCGAATCAGGCTTATCAGCCTTAGAAATCGTGGCACAGTGGTCCATGTGCAACGCTTTTTTTATATTTCTTGTTGTTTACACAACAGGAGATACTTTGGATTGGACTTTCCATTGCAATTCCTGAAGAAAATTTGTTTAGATCAAATCTATCCAAATGCACCTTGAATTATTACTCAAGTGACTTATTGACAACCATAGGCATTAGACTTGCAATGATGCTAATATCTCAATTTAAAACTCAAACAATGCCATTCAACCTTTATAAGAAATCGAGATTTACTGTTCATTTGGGAATGACCGTGTCACTGTAGCAAAGTTGACTTAGGTTATTTCGACAGCCCAAGCTCTGATCTCAATTCAAATTGCAGGTTCCGGATACAAGTTTCTCCACTGTATATTGTTCCAATTAATTCTCTTTGTGTTTATCTCTTGGGTCCGGCCGACAAGCCGGACCGATCTCTTCTTTCTATTGCACTGTAGTTATCCCATTTGACCGACATGGTCATACTTGATTTGGCTTCAAGTTTCTATTATAAAGCCATTAAAAATATAACGACCATACCTTAAGATATAGGTCTTATAAATTAAATAACCATATAGGTTATATTCATCTAATAGTTCAACCTCAATAGCTCCCCTTCAAACTTATAATGTACCAAGCAATGAATCATGTCTTAACATGTTCTTAAGCAACACAAACTCCTGTATGACCTGTATGAACCTGTATGAACTTTTTCCCTGGAACTTTAAACTCTGAGATATCTCAAAATTATCAAGACACCTTAAATATTACATGATCACACTTCATCATTCTCCCCTTCATGTAATATTTCTGAGTTGCAGCACCTTAATGATTTTCTCAGTTCTTCAAACCTTGCTACTAGTAATGCTTTTGTTAATATGTCTGCCAGTTGCTCCTTTGTACTGACATATGTCAAATGAACATAATTCTTTTCCACCATATCTCTCAAAAAATGAATCTATCTCTATATGCTTAGATCTTTCATGTAAGACTGACATTTTGACATGGCTATGCAACTCGTACTGTCACAGTACATCACAGTAGGAATTTTCTGATCAAATCCAAGTTCTCTCATAAGTTTTCTTTCCCACACAATTTCTTTTACTGCCAATGAGGCAGAGTTATACTCTGCTTCAGCACTCGATAAAGCAATGCTGCCCTGTTTTTTGCACTTCCAAGTTGCACCTCCCAACATTATTACATATCCTGAGGTAGATCTTCTCTGATCAAGATCTCCACCCCAATCAGCATCACAAAATGCTTTCAAATTTAATTCACATGTGTTGAACATAATACCATAATGCATAGTACCTTTTAGATATCTCAAAATCCTCTTAGCTGCAATCCAGTGTGCTCTCCTAGGACTGTACCTGCTCAAAATATTAACAGCAAATGCTATGTCAGGTCTTGTGCAGTTGGCAACATATGATAAACACCCAATTAAAGACCTATATGGTACTTCCTCCATTTGTTTTTGTTCTTCTTCAGTTTGAGGACACATTTTCCTTGAAATTTTATGTCCTGGCACAATAGGTGTACTTGTTATGTTACAATCTTTCATTCCAAACCTGCTCAACATATTTTCAGTATGTGTTTGTTGGCTCAAAGCCAAAAAGTCTGCTATTTACGTTTTACGAATACTTCAATACCCAAGAATCTTTTTTTTTAATTCACCAAGGTCGGACATTTTGGAATCATTATTGAGAATCTCTTTGCATTTGAGTAATGTTTTCAATCCTTTTGCTACCATAATATTATCATCCACATATAATGCTATAATGCACCATTCTTCTCCATTTCTGAACTTATACAAATTCCCATCATAGTTTAATTTTTAAATCCTTGTTCTTGCAAGTATCGTCCATGCACTTATACCATTCTCTTGGGGAATTTGTCTTAATCCATACACAGCTCTTTTCAATTTCCATACCTTTCCTTCTCCTTCTTCAAATCCAGGGGCTTGCTTCAAATAGACTTCCTCTTCTAATTTTGCATTCAAAAATGTTGTGCTCACGTCCATGTGATGTATTTCAAGATTACATGGTTAGCTATGGCAAAACAATATTCTTAAGCTGTTTATTTTCACCAATGGAGAAAAGGTTTCATCAAAATCCTTTCCCTTTTCTTTGTGAAAATCCACGTTACTACTACCTAGCCTTGAATTTTGTTGTTTTTCCATCTATTCGAGGCTTTATTCTGAATATCCATTTATTTCCTATAATATTTTTATCTTTAGGCTTGTCAACAACCTCATAAGTGCCTGTCAGGTGTTCTTGGGCTCGTTGGAAAGCTTATCGAACGAGCTTTCCGTTGGTGTATGATTTGTATGGTGTTTCCTCTGTTTTAGTCGACCCAATCCACGGCGGTCCGGCCCTCTATGGCCACCCGGCGGCATGCATGCGTTGAAGAAAAGAGCGCAATTTGGATACCTCGTCCCCATCGAGGCGGTATCCGCGGGCTGAAGCAATCGGGGTTGTCTGCGAGGAATAGGCGGTTCCCTCGGGGGCTAAAGGGCGGCAAGCTTGGAGGCATCCGCGGGACCATCTGCCGGGGCTGCGCTCAAGCGGCTTCTCCAACGAAGGAGGCGAATTTCCCTTGTGGAAGTTCGGCTTGGGATTATGATTGCGGGGGCCCAAAAGGCTGATGACCAGATAAGAGGGGAGATACAAACAACAACGCGGCTAGTCCGCGGAGATGGGGCACCGCTTGGATAAGGTCCACCAGCAGTGGATGGAAGACATGGCGCAAACACGGCGACATGAAGGGGTTGCTCCAGCAGATTGTACAAGTCACAAGCATGGCTGGTGGGATAGATGCTAAGGAAAAGGATGTGGAAGCCGGTGCGGGGGCGGCTCCAATTCCTTGATGAAGCAAAGGCGGGGCGAGGAGATGTCGGGGAAGATGCTCACATATAGAACCATATGGCCCACTACGGCCAAAGAGATCACGGGACCTCAGAATGGAGGTGCAACCCAGTCCGAGTGCACCACGATTAAATGCACCAGCACCCCCATACCGGGCCGAGGTGGCTCGGGGAATCGGCGGGTACCATTGAGGAGCAAGACATCCGGAACACGCCACCTCAACCTTATTGTGCGGGGATTGCGGAGGAGCAAGGCGAGGATTTGCCGGGGTAAGCTTACCACCACCGGTACTTTGCAAAGCTCCAATTACATTATTTGGTTATCAAGAGTCAATCGGGGTCGGAGGACCAGAGCATGAGACCTCGGCTAGTTAAGTTTGCGATCTTGGATTGGGAGGCAAAATCTTTGTTGTTGCAACGCACCGCCGCTTGAAAATGCGTCCATATACGGATCCGGATCTCCGCGCCCGCTGCGACAGGGGAAAAGAAGCCAAGAGTTGGTCAAGATAAGAGATTGACAAAATTTGGAGGGGCTGCTGGTTTTGGTTAATGGCAAGATGAAGGTATATGTGCCTCCCTCGTCAGGGCGATTCTGCGGGCGGCACTCCATGGCATTTGCGTCTCGAGGAAGCGGTCCGGGGGCATCGAGCCCGGCGGGCGAGGGGAGGGCGCGGTGAGGCCTTCCACAACTGCGGCACATCCATCGAGGGTCCCGTGGCAGGCTGCGAGTTATTCCAACCCGCGGCGTCCTCGGGCACTCGAGATGGGTCCACGGCCCGCCAGTCGGCATAGGGAAAGTGTCTTAGCATTGTTTCACAGAATTGTAGGGGCTTCCCCGTGGCGAAGGGCGATGGCTTGAATGGGATCGCGACGGACATGGACATCGTCTTCTGCGAAGACATGGGGAGTATGAAGGGCATCGATTGCCGGACATTGAGGATATCGGCATTTCTCACTTGCTAATGGCGCCATGGCGGGCGAATGCGGTGGAGTGGCTTGCTACTTTAGGGGCGCCTTAGCATGCAAGATCACACTTGAAGTCGATGCATTTAACCGCTACATGTGGGTAATGGTATTAGAAACTGGTCATGTCCCATTGTTTCTTGCTAGCTGCTACATTCCCCATCACGGGCTCTAAGTTCTACCGGTACATGATCACGGAACCGAATGTCGAATCTTGGTATAGGGGCTATGTATGATGACATAGACCGCTATAGGCAGCGAGGGGCGGTGTTTTTGCTTGGAGATTTCAATGCTCGTGCGGCTTTGTTGCGGTCGGTGACCTTCAAGGTGGCGATAATGCTGATCCACTTTGGCAGAGAGCGGTCGCTATTCAACGCCTGCGGCACTCCGGGATATGGTGGCTAGACCATTTGGCGGGGCACATGGTCCAGGCTCTGCCGGGTTTTGACATGGTAATTTGTAATGGTATGCGGCGATGGCCACACTCGAGGGTGTTACTTGTAGGAGTGATAGGCGGGATGGGGAGCTAGTGTGTTGGATTACCTTCTCGCTCCGTGCGACGCTTGACATGGTTACACACTTCTCCATTGGCACAAGCACGAGGGGATGAGGAGGCTTTCTCAGATCACTACCGCTTTATGTCCGCCCCCGAATTGGGAGCACTCAATAGTGGAACACGCAAAGAGGCGGGGAGGGTTACCATACATCCCACGCTTCTCGAGGCGAGGGACGGTATGAATCTGTGTTGGTCGCGGGATTCTGAGGGTTTGATAGCTTCTACACTGCTTACAACGACGGTGTGCATGGTCGGTGAGGGCGCTTGCTTGGCGGCTGAGGCTTCCTTTGCGATGAAAGGGCCTCAAGGAGGGACACCGCGCATTTTCACGAGAACCCGTGGTTTGATGCTGATTACAAGGCTCTAAAGAGCCGAGTGCGTTTGGTCATAGATCCACGATTCGCCCACAGGCCCCGCAAGACTATAAGCTCTTTCTAAAAGCCAAGAAGGGGAGATACATGGCGAGAAACTTCGGGGCTTGTTTGACATGCTCATGGCGAGCCAAAAGCTTTTGGCGTAAGGTGTTATACAAAGCCCCGGTGGTACGGTAATGTAAGTGTGGAGCAATGGATGCACCACTTGCGGGGAGTTATATGGCCCCCCCGAGCTAATGCCGGGTCCCGGATCAGGTAGGAGAGTCTTTGCGGCTCCGCGGGGAGGATGTCCGGCCGGGGTCTCGAACATCTGGCGAATGGCAAGGCAAAGGATTTCTGGGGGCTGCGGCCGAAATTTGTTGAAATGGGGTGGCCCATCGTGGTAAGGCCCGGCGGTGATCATTAACCGGGCTCGGCGAGGGGCTCCCCAAAGAGTGGATGGTTAGTAAGGTTGTTCTGTTCATAAAAGGCTGGTATCTGGATGGCCGTGAATTACGGGATGATTATGGTAAGCTTCATTTGTTTGCAAAGCTCTGGCGGTGGTGGTGGAGAAGAAACTCACTAAGTGGGCGAGGCGGGGGGTGCGGGCAATTGGCGGGCGGGCTTTTAAGCCCGGCTCACTCCACGGCCAGACCATATCTTCACTTTGAGAGTGTTGATGGAGGCAAGCCGGGAATCTTGCTGACAGAGGACTTGTATTCTTTGCTTTGTAGATTTTAAAGACTGCATATGATACCGTCCCAGAGACATCTTTGTGGCGAGAGGTTGCAGAATTGCGAGTTCCACGGGAGTTGCGAGAATGTGGTGCACCAGGCTTTATGATGGGATTTATCTTTTACCTTTGCCTTATGAAGATCGGGGGTAGCTAGCACTATGGGGAGTTAAGCGGGGCTGCCCGTTGTCTCCAACGCTTTTGGGTTGTACATTGATAGCTTGGAGATGTGGATCACGGCACCATGGGGATCACGGGGTGCAATTATCGATCACGACCTCGTGAGCCGATTCTTTGTATCGCGGATGATGTAGCTTTGCTAGCCCACCACGGCGGCCAGCGGTATGCAGGCGGCATTTGGATGCCCTCGATGGGTTATGTGGGGCACAACGGAATGGCAAGTGCTTCTCGCGATCCTGTCACATCCTCGCAACACCCTATCCCTGAGTTATATTACGAGGGGGCGGGAAGTGGAGATGGTACGGAGCTTCAAGTATCTGGGAATTGATTTCACTACTAACATCTTTGGGATGAGTGTGTGGAGAGGAGAGCCGGTCTGGTGGAAGGCTTTATATCGCGATTAAAAATGCGTGTTGCGGATAGATCTCTATGGCCAGGCGAGGAGAGCACACACAGTTAGAACTTTGGTCGAGCCGGTGCTGCTATATGGGGTGGAGGTTTGGGGCCCAATGAGTTAGCAAAAATACGTGGGATAGGTTGGAAAGGGTGCGAAAGCTTTCTTGACATATAGCTTGGGAGTGAAGGACACGATGCCGTATCGAGTTTTTGTTGTATGAGGCGGGGTTACGGCCTTTGACGGCGATACACTATCTTGTGAGCATCTTACTTGCTTCCATAAGTGGATGGGATGGATGAGCATCGCTTGCCCCCACAGGCGTGTTGTTAACGGGGGGCCCCGGCCGAAGAGGGTATAGCCACGAAACCTTTGTAAGGGATGGTTTAGGAGGTGGTCTATGGATTACCAGCGGATGGTGGCAGCGGCGGATCGGATCGAGAATGGGCAATTGGATGCGGGCTATGCTGCCACCACAATGGGATGCCTCTACTCTTGCAAAAGCCTAAGGCGAGCACTATCACGCTCGAGTTAATCCGGCCTTGAGCATGGACCCCATCGGTGCCAAAAGCACACATCTCTGTGAAGAAACGGAGAACTATTCTTTGCCATAAGGGCGGGTTCCCATTACCTCGAGAATTGAAACAGTCATTTGGGGGTGAATGGCGGGCACGGGATCTCGGGGAGGAGGAGGGATATGTCGGTGTTGTGAGATGCATGTGATAGAAGATGAGCACCATGCCCTCCAGCGGTGCCCAGCATATGCCCATGTCCGAGCGATTACACAGCGATCTTAGATGCTCGACACGCCGCTACATCGATTACTCGCATCACCTCACGGTAGCCTTGACCGGGAGCTTACATCCTGCAGATTTCGGCCGTCAGACTTGCTCTTCTGGGGCATGGTATTTGAGAGCCTACTGTTAGGGTTTTTCCTCCCAAGTGGGGGTTTTTTTCATCCCGGTAGTAGGGTTCTACTGTACAGTTACATTGTTTGTTTTTGGTGTTCTCTGGCCTCCGTGGACGTTAAAATAAACTTCCTTCCTTCCTTCCTTCCTTTGAAAAGCATGCATCTTGTCTTGCATGGCTTTAAGCCATTCTTTAGAATGCAAACCATTAACTTCTTCATTATAATTCTTTGGTAAATCACAGTTCTCCAAGATTAGAATATCAAAGATATTCTCTATTTCATCATGGTGCTGGAGTCTTTTACTTTTTCCCAACTCATTTCTTCCATGTAACTCCATTAATCCTTAATTCTCATCTTTTAATATCTGAGCTTCAGTTCTCCTACCTTTCCCTTTTTGTTTTTCATGTATTTGTTCAATCTGTGAACTTGTTTCTTCCATTTCATTTCCTGCAGACATATCTTCTTCAAATGTTTCCTGAATTGTATTTTGATCTACTGTTCCAGCAGTGTTTTCATCCTCAAAATCATTGATTACACCTCTTTGGTCAATCTGATCATTTCCTTTGTCTGGTATTGCTGAGTTTTTTTCTACATTAAGGCTTTGTTCACCATCTTCTTTTTTTTTATCTCATTCACCCTTGAGATCTTCTTGTAAAATTGATGCTCATCAAAAACCACATCTCTACTCACAATTATTTTTCTTTGTACAGGAACATACAATCTGTATGCTTTTGAAATTTGTGTCATATCCAACCAAGTAAGTGATGTATGCCCTATCATCAAGCTTTCTTCTCAACTGCTCTGGCACATGTGCAAAGGCCAAATATCCATAGGCCTTCAGGTTCTCATAATTAGGCAATTTTCCAGACCACAACATTTCTGGTACTGTCCCCTTTGTACTAACAGATGGTAGTATATTCTGAATATACACTGCAGTTAAAAGAGCTTCATTCCATATATAATTTGGCAATCCTGAGTACTTCAACATTGATCTCACTGCATTGAGCAGTGTTCTATTTTTTCTCTCAGCTACTCCATTTTGTTGAGGAGAATATCTACACGTTAGTTGCCTTTTAATGCCTCTTTTTGCACAAAATAACTTAAATTCATGGGAGAGATATTCACCCCCCCTGTTTGATCGAATGCACCTCACTTTTCTTCCTGTTTCAACACTTCAGCAATGTAAAGTTTCAGTGCCTCATAAGCCTGATCCTTTGTTTTTAGACAGTAGCATTTTGTCTTTCTGCTAAAATCATCTATGAATGTCATAAAATATTTATGACCAGCCATACACAACATATTTCTGTCTTCTCTTTCATTTGCTGTTATGAGGCCTCTTTTGAGCAGAATACTAATGTTATCCATGTTTGTATGACACATCCTGTTATGCCATGTTCTTAAGGAGGGATATTCAACAACATTCAAGCTTGGAATATGCATACAATCGAGACCAAACAAATTTCCAACCCTTTTTCCAACAAACTTGATTTTATTATCAAGAAAGATCTTACATTCCAATTTTTCAAACAACACTTTGTATCCCAAGTCCACTAATTGACAAACTGAAATTAGATTCTTGACAAGTCCTGGAACACACAATACATCCTTAAACTTCTACTGCTTTTCCCTCTAAATCAAAAATCTCCAATATGCCAGCATCTTCAATTCTTTTCAATGCTCCATCTCCCAGCTGCACATGGCCAGCATCCTTCTTTTTGCACTCCTTTAACAAAGCTTGGTCACATGTCACGGTTTTCTCAGCTCCTGAATCTATTATCAGCAAATTGTTATCCCTTTTATTCAAATTTCTTGAAACAGTCATAATATTGTCAAATTTTCTTACCTCGACTGTGTCATCTTCCTCTTCTTCAATAGCCTGTGGTTCTTTGACCATATTTACTGATGGATTACCTCTGAATCCAGTCTTCCCTCTGCCAGCTTCTCCTCTTGCATTTGCAGACCTACCTCTTCCTCTTGCTTTTCTATAAGTCCCTCTTGGACTAGGACAGTTTACAGCAAAATGCCCCTTTCCATCACAATTGAAACATCTAATTGCCTTACCTTCATTGGGACACTCAGACTTCAAGTGACCATACTGATTGCAATTGTAACATGGCCCTAGTTTTTCCTTATTGAAATTTCCTCCTTTCTTTTGTTTCCCTGCATACAAAACCTCAGCAGATGCATCATCCTCAAAAACATCAGCCTTTTGCTCAAATTCTGTTCTAATCATTTGAATGGCATGCTCTTTGGATCTTGCAACATTTCTGATTAATGTTGCCAATTGATTGTTATGAGACACTGATCTTGCCAAAGACAAAATTTGGTACTCATCATTGAGTACAATCCCAGCTCCTTCTAGGTCTGCAATTATAGAATCAAACTTCTCCAAATATTCAGTCAAATTGTGTTTTTCAAATAACTTAAGCTTTCTAAGTTGCTTTTCCAACATATCAATTTGAGAAGATGTTTTAACTTCATACTGGCTTACCAAATACTTCCACATTTCTCTCGGGCTCATACCTCTTAGCTTGAGTTTAATGGCAGTTCCCACTTTGCTAGTTATGATAGCTTGAGCTTCCATTATTTTGAACTCATCTTCTGGTTCTGAACTAGTTGTTCCCCTTGTGTCTGCAACAGAATCATTATTTCCTCCTCCAATAGATTCTTCACTGGTCTCCCCTGCAATGGAATTCCTAGATCTCACCACTATTGATGTTTTCTTATCACTTCCTTCTTCTATCAAATGCCACAGTTTTTCAGATTCAAGCACTTGTTTAATGCCTTGTTTCCATATCTAAAATCCACCCTCTCCTTTAAACACTTCAATAGAGGTTAGTAAATTTGCACCAAATCTAGTAGACATGATTCAGAATGGCTCTGATATCAATGAAGAAAATTTGTTTAGATCAAATCTATCCAAATGCACCTTGAATTATTACTCAAGTGACTTATTGACAACCATAGGCATTAGACTTGCAATGATGCTCATATCTCAATTTAAAACTCAAACAATGTCATTCAACCTTTATAAGAAATCGAGATTTACTGTTCATTTGGGAATGACCGTGTCACTGTAGCAAAGTTGACTTAGGTTATTTCGACAGCCCAAGCTCTGATCTCAATCCAAATTGCAGGTTTCGGATACAAGTTTCTCCACTGTATATTGTTCCAATTAATTCTCTTTGTGTTTATCTCTTGGGTCCGGCCGACAAGCTGGACCGATCTCTTCTTTCTATTGCACTGTAGTTATCCCATTTGACTGACATGGTCATACTTGATTTGGCTTCAACTTTCTATTATAAAGCCATTAAAAATATAACGACCATACCTTAAGATATAGGTCTTATAAATTAAATAACCATATAGGTTATATTCATCTAATAGTTCAACCTCAATAGCTCCCCTTCAAACTTATAATGTACCAAGCAGTGAATCATGTCTTAACATGTTCTTAAGCAACACAAACTCCTGTATTACCTATATGAACCTGTATGAACTTTTTCCCTGGAACTTTAAACTCTGAGATATCTCAAAATTATCAAGACACCTTAAATATTACATGATCACACTTCATCAATTCCTTAACTTGTTAGCAATAGTCCCAACAACATATATCAGCATTGGAGTTGCAAAAGGACCTATAAAAAGAAAATTCCAAGGCAAAACTATTATAGGAGAAGGTACCTTTGTGGAATCCGACGCAGCTCATACTGTGCTTGCGAAAAATCTTGAAGCAGGCCATGTGCATTGAAACATCGAATGTCTCTGAATTGGAGAGTTTCTTTGTGGCAAACACATGGGATTCTTTAATCCATCCACGAGTTTTTTGGCCAAAGGAAAAGATCAGCAAATAGATATCTTGAAGCCAATTTGAGGGCAGTGATCAGTTTTATGTAAAAAACCTCATTGCCTGCATATCTAAGTCTGTCGGTGATGGATGGTGTGAAAACATGACTTTGAAGTATGATTTAAGCCACTTCACCCTCCGGCCATGGAGGGCAACCCCCTGTGCGCAGCACCTTGTTTTTTTTTTGAAGTAACACAAGCCCAATCGAATATTCTTAGTTGTCTTTTTCTTATTTACAAAGACCGACATGACACTTACATTCGGCCAACTTCTAGAGGCAACATCTTATTCCTTCTCATGTTTGGGCCATGAAAATGTTTAAATTCAAAAGACACTAACTTCATCGATAATTAAAGTCAAAGCATTTGATGTAGTTAATCTATGTGGTCTCAAGTTAAAATCTATTCAGATTCAATGGGATTAGGATACGAGAGAGGAATGCAAATTCGGGGGTTGCTTGGACAATTAGAGGGCAGGGAGTTGCAAAACTGGAATTGCAGACCAATTTGCATTGCCCTACAATAAAGGGGTTTTGCAATGTCATAAAATGCTGCATAGATGTTAACCCAATTTGATCATTTCCTCAGTTGTTGTATTGCAAGTGGTGTCCTATATTGGTCTTAACATAATATTAAAAAAAAAAAAATTTACAAAACATGATCTGCTATGATGATACAATTCTAATCAACACATTCAATACAAAGATGCCAAAAACGTCATGTATGCCTGAAAATAAATATGAGGAGTAGTTTATTTGCCTATAATTCTGTGGCACTTTCTCAAAGGTTGATATAGACTTTTACAGATGGAGATAACCACGTTCTTCATTATTATGAGAAGATCAAGTAGCAGAACACCAGACTCATTTCCAATTCAGGACCACCATGGCGATACATGCATTTTCTTGAACAACGGAAACCGATCATCACATATTTTGCTCCAACTAAACATTTTAGAATTGTTAATTTGAATTTTGACATTTTTTATTTGCCCTTGGGCTTACTTGTATTAATTGGTGCAAAGACCCAAGCAATCCCTAAAGACATTGACCCTCCTTAACATGTTATACAAAATGGAAAGAACTTCCCCCAATATCAGCACCATTAGAAAATTATGATTACCCTCTTATTTTATGTCATTGAGAGGCAGCGCATAGGGAACCAGCTCGCCTAGATTTTTGTTGTCCATCTGCATACCATATTCACCAAAAAAGGGTAGGCTAACTTTAGATGCTATCAGATGAACACAGCCTATATGTGCCTGAGGCTGTAAAACCCTCCATTCATTCCTGAATAAAAGTACTGTATGATTCCACTGCAAAGATTTAGCACGACAATCATCTCAAAGGTATTAAGTTCCCAATACAAGAAGACCTCTCTCCTCTTCAGCTTTGCAAGCATGGGGAGGGGTTATGCAAAATAAAAGAAGCACGTACCAAAAGAAGTGGGCAGTTTATCGTGGAGATACAACAATTATTATAGACCACTAGCCATCCAACCATTGGTTTGATAAATTTGTCCTTCTCACTATGAGACATAAAGAAACATTAGCAGCAAATCTTCGGCCACTAGCAGAATAATAATGCCAACATATCATCGCCCCATAAGATTGTTTGTTATTAATGGCTGCAAAAGATTCCTAGAATCATCGCTTTTTATAAATGAAATAGCAAAAGGAAAGAGTGTAGTCGATTATGATATTGCTAATATATAGCAGAAATGGTTCTAAGTGATTTGCTAGTAGAAAGCCCTCTTGTAGAATCTGAGCATTCTCCATTCTTTTTTTTTTTATTTGAAAGCTTTGGAAAACCGTCGATCAAAAGCACGAGCAAGAGGTATAGCTCCTTTGCTGCTAGATTATGGTAGGCAAACAGAGTATACAAAAGAGACAAAATATCTCTTTGAGGATTGGGTACCTCCGCATGATCACGTGGAACGAAGCAGAGTATTCCAGAATAAAGTGCTAGAGGCTGCAAGACATGCTTTCTCATCTTCAATTCCGAAAAGCAAAAAGGATAAACTTCGGTTTGATAATGAATGCCAAATGGCAAGGCTTTTGATATAGTTCCACGAAAACAGCTAATGCAATATTTTGAGGATCTTCGGGTCCCCCTTGAAATAAGAGTCATGTTTGCTCGCCTATATGAGCATCGCCAATGCTTTTTGGAGTACATATTGATTTGTGAAGAGTGGCTTAAGGAAAATTGCTTGGAGGGGGCATTCGTTGCAAATTATTTAGTACAATTGGTGCTCTATGCTGATGACATAGTTATTATTTCACGATCTGAGACAAACTTGCAGAAACATTTAAATGTATTGAAAAGGTCGTGTGAGCTTACAAGGATAACTGTAAATCTAGACAAGACAAAAGTCATGGTGTTTGTTACTAGGAAAGTATATAGATTATACTATGATGGACAGGTGGTGGAGCTGGTGCATAATTACAGATATTTGGGCCTGGAGGTAACAAATACTTATACATGGAATGCTGTAGTGGATAAAAGAGTAAATACGAGCAGAAGAGCACTATTTGGGATATAGGCATAATGCCGCAAAATTTATTTGTGGGATCGGAATATGTGCCACCATTTACATAAAGCCCTCATGCACTAGTAGTTCTGTATGGTTGCCAACTATGGGGGCCAGGGCTATCACGCAAGAAATGGAAAAGCATTGAATCAGTACAAAAACATTTCTTGATAAATGAGCTTGGAGTTAAATTCCAAACGCCATACCTAATGTTGCTCACAGAAACAAGAATGTTGCCGTTAGAGGTGGAGGCTCTTTGCCAATTTATTAGGTATGTGCTTAGAGTTCAATCTCTAATGCCAGATAGATTGCCATATAAAGTATTAGAAGCAAGCCGTGGGAATGGTTGGTATCATAAAGAGTTGCATGGCTGATTCGTTGGGGTATCTCAATGGTAGATATATCTAACAGAAGGAATTAGAGAATGGGTCAGGATGAGAGTTATTGATAAACTATGGGCAAATGCGCAAGGAAAAATAGAATTCTATAAAAGAGAGATTAATTCTATGGTCATCTACACACTGCAACAGTATCTTCTTGATCATTTACATAGAGCACACCAAGACTTGATTTGTCGGATGAGGGTTAGCTCCCATCATCTACGAATTGAGGGTGGACAAGGGTGGACAATGGCGGCAGATTCCCATTGCTCAGAGAACATGTGAAGTTTGTGGCTCACAAGAAGTTGAAGATGAACACCATTTCCTTATCGCTTGTCCAATATATGTAGCCATAAGAGATCGTCATGGATTGAAAGAGTCGGATATTTGAAATGTATATACAGTATTTCAATTACACTCACAGTCACTTGCATTTTTCCTTGAGAAGATATGGCAAGTTCGTGAGGTTTCTTTGCAGTGATGGACTGACTTGTTTCTCATTTTATAGCCTTATTTTTGTTTCTGGTTTTCGTCTCCTAGACCATAGGTTCTTTACTTCCTTCCTTCCTTCCTTCCTTCCTTCCTTCCTTATGAAATAGTGAATAAATTACATTATATTACATTATATAACTTTACATTACCACTAGAGTTTCAATCTAAGATTTGATTGTCTAGCCTAAGTCCAAGTCATAGTTTCATCTGGGCTTTTGCCCAAGCTTTTGTAATGTTTACATTATGCTTGGTGATGTTCTGGATTGTTCTAGCCTGTTGTATGGGTCCCATTGCCTATTGCTCTCCGTGGATGTTAAAAAATATATTCTAGAATTGGGCTCGCATGAATATGACAAAGCTTTGGCTTCTCATTCATCTCAGCAGATGTTCTACAATGGTGGATAGAGGATAGCCGTACACCTGCAGACTACCCACAAAAAATAGAAAATATAGGGATTATTCGATTATACAACATACAATGCTAATAAATGTTGATTTGTGTACCTGCTGAAAACTTATCACCGGATTAAAAAACCCTATCCTTCTAGGTTTTCGCGGTGATAAGCCCTCGGCAAGGGGATTGGACAAATATGAGAGCGAGTAATCGCTCCCAAAAAAAACCCACAAATGAAGAAGTCGAAGCCGCTTGCCAGCCTACATGTACATCACCAACACTAGAACATAACATGAAAAAACAAACCTCCCAAAATGGAGGGGCTGGTCACGCATGCCATGCAATAATTACATTGAACAATGAAGTAAAGGAGGAGGGGATGAGTTTCAAAGAGTGAAAATAAGGATTGGTGAAAGAGATGAGGAAGCACCGATGAGACGTTGATGAAGAACCTTGCCTTAAATAGCGATCTCCCATCAACAAACCAGAGACTCAAAAAATGCATGCAATGCATGCACGCCAGACATGCATGCTCAGCTATTCTAGAACTCGGACGGATCAATGGCATTTTAGAATTGGCTTCGCATGAATGCGACAAAGCCCCCTATAAGAAGAGAACTTCGGTTTACCAAAACGAGATTGAGGGCAAAGGTCGAAGGAATTTGGCAAAGAAAAGACAAGGCCGAGAAGCAATACAGATAGAAACACTAAAATGGTCAAACCAAGTAGGAAGAAGCCCCTCCCTTGCATGGTTTCAAATAATGAGAATAAGGTACTGCTAAGAGAGATGAGGAAGCGCCGATGAGACGTTGATGAAGAAGCTTGTCTTAAGTAGCAATCTCCCAAATGAACCAGAGGCCCAGAAAATGTATGCAATGCATGCATGCATGCTCGACATGCATGCTCGGCCATTCTAGAATTCCGATCTGATGGCTCAGATCGATGGCATTTTATTGTTTTCTATTTTGACATTATAGCTGTGGAAACTTAGCTATCAAAAGCTTCCATTTCTCAAGGCACTAGGAACGTTTCACTGCCTTCCAAAATGGCTCGCAATTGCTATATATATGTTTAACAACTTTGGTCTAGTTTTCTCATGCCTGTTCATCCTTTATACCCTTCATTAGCTCTGAGATGAAGTTGGAATGTACCTTGGCTGCCCTTTTTCCAGCTTCTTAAATAAGATTTTTTGCATCAAAATCTCCTCTTTCATAGCTTGGCTTATCATTGCCAAACTAAGCATAGATTTCGTCCAAGAGCAGGCTCCACTGTTGCAATTTCACTAGGATGTGATGTTATGGCTGCTAGTATAAGTTGGGCATCAAAGCACTTTATAGAGCCAATATAGACTTAGGATATTCTGCCAAGTTATCTACATTGGGTGGGAAATGGCTACCCACTTGAATAAAGCTCTAAGCCTTTTTAATGCCATAGATCTACTTGTCCATGTGTTAAAGGTCTATTTCACGTAATTGAGCCAAACAAGCTGTTAAATAGAGGCAGGAGCCAAGATAATTTCAGAAACATTAAGAGTCAAACTATAGTATTTGATCTGAGCGCATCACAAATCATCTTGGCATTTGTACTTGCATTACATTTGGATTTGTGCAATTGCCTTTAAAAATTTTCAAAGTCATTCTAGAGGGATCAGAATTGGAGCTACAGTGGCTGTCCGATGGCTATAGTGGCTGACCGATTCTTGAGTGTAACAAAAAACAACGGTTGCATGGGAAAACTTCTTATAGTATCTTTATGTCCATGAGAACATACCACGAACCCGATGGCTATAGTGTCTTGCCAATTCTTGAGAACATATGACGAACCCGATGGCTATAATGGCTGGCCGATTCTTGATAGTATCTTTATGTCCATGAGAACATATGATGAACCCGATGGCGATAGTGGCTGGCGATTCTTGAGAACATACTGACGAACCCGATGGCTATACTGGCTGGCCGATTCTTGAGTGCAACAAAAAACAATAGTTGCGTGGGAAAACTTCTTATAGTATTTTTGTGGAAAAACTTCTTATAGTATTTTTGGGGAAAACTTCTTATAGTATTTTTATGTCCATGAGAACATATGACAAACCCCAGAGACTTGAACACAAGATCTCAATCTCATGTCGCTCAATCTCGTCCATTCAAAAAGGCATATTCCCAAGCATATCCAAACCCAATAACCACAACCGTCCATCACAAATTAAGATGGGGTCAAATCCCCATTTCCACATCACCCAAAGGTTGAGGAACAAGTATTCCCATGAGGTCAATGTTACATACATACATGCAGGCATGCGGACCCCCACCTCACAATCTCCACAAGATCTGGCCGACTCCATTGCACCCGATAAGTGAGGTTCCCTTGCGGTCCCCATCATCTTGCCCACAACAACAGAGAAACAAAGAACATAACAAAGCACGGGGAGTTGAACCCCCTGCCCAAAAGGTAGTTCCAGAAAACCTCAAAATGAAACACCACCTGTTGAAGAGGGCTTACAAAAAAAGGGATTAATCATGGCAAAGAAAACGGATTGAAGAGGTCATATGCCAGGAACTCTCACTGCCACACCTGTTGAAGCGAAATACAAGCACAGGAAGGAAGAGGGCTTACAAAAAAAAGGGATTAATCATGGCAAGAAAATCGGATTGAAGAGGTCATTATGCCACGAACTGTCACTGCCCCTATGTCTGCCTGCCTGCAACTTCTTGCTTCCAAAAACCTCGCTGCATCTACCATGCTTGCAAACCCCCAAGACTAGCAGACACGCCTCCGAAATCCAGAAAAACCTGCCGAATCATGCCATGACGAATCATGCCCTGTCGAAACCCATCCACCAAGGCCATGCCGCCCTGCCCTGCCGCAGCTCCATCGCCCCGCCCTGCGCCTAGCTCGACTGCCCTACACCATCGCCTCCAGCTCCACGCGGACGCTAAGCCATCGACACCACTGCCCCTCTAAAAACTACAACTTTCAAACCTAACCCAATCGACCACTGCAATCCCAAAACCCATTTCAGATTTATAACAAATTGGCCTACGAATACATCCCAAAACCTTAGGAAATCTTAGGTAATACCACACCCAAACAAACAATTGCAGAACTTAATTGCTAAATGAGTAGACTAACCACAATATGGTAAATTTTAAACATGTGGGGGAATTATGGTAATTACATAAACTTACAAGGATATTTTGGGAGTTCTCCCTGCCTTCCTTCCTTGTATTTTCAGAAAGCTCTGCCTCGTATTAAAAAACGAACGATAAAGAGGAAACAAATTTTCATGTCTATCGTGTGCTCAAGAAATAGCCCAGATCAATATTAACTTATGGTTCGAAGAGAGAAAAAGAGTGTGCGTGCACGTTCCATACGAGTAATTTATGGATGGAAAGATTTTAATTCTGGGGTTATGCAATGGTATGTTGTTGCATTGCTTGATTTGGACTTGCCTCAGATCATTATATGCACTTAATTTCTACAATTGGATCAAATGGCATGGCTACATACACGCAGAGAATTTGGAGATGGAACATCCATGTCCAGAGATGTTGCTTATAGAGCCCTGTTAGACTGCTCAAAACGTGGGGACTTGGAACTTGGCAGACTGCTATATCTCCAGATGATCAATAATGGGCTTGATTCTGTTACTGTTTTAGCTAATCATATCATTCGCTTCTTTTCTTCCTGTAGAACTTTGATAGAAGCGAATCAGGCATTTAGTAAGGTTTCTCTGCCGGATCAGTATACATGGAATGCAATTTTGATGCTTATTCAAAGCTCGGGGAAGGCCATTTAGCACTTGGTATATATGATCAAATGCAAGATGAACGTGACAGATACACGTTCTTTAGCGTTTTAAAGGTATGTCGCAGAATAGGTGCAATGGAACATGGCTATTGCATCCATGAGCAGATAATTAAAAGTAGACTAGAGTCTGATATTCTTGTTGGGAATACCCTTATTGATCTGTATATTAAAAGCAGTAAGCTAGACGAAGCCCGCAAGGTTTTTGACAGGCTAACAATTCTAAATGTTGTTTCTTGGGGTGCAATGATTGCAGGGTATGTGCAACATGGCAGAAGCTATCTTGCCTTGGAATGTTATAAAAATATGGAGGATGCTACCATAGAGCAAGATCAAGCCATTTTTGTAAGCGTACTGAAGGCATGCAGCATGGCACACGCCCTCGAAAAAGGCAGGTTTATCCATGAGAAAATCATTGCCAGTGAGCTGCAAATTGGCTTTGTTATGAACAATGTTGTTATTGATATGTATGCCAAATGTGGGAGCTTGGAAGAAGCTGTCAGAGTCTTCAACAAATTGCCAAATCAGAACGAGGCCTCACAGACTGCTATGCTTAATGCCTTTGGCCTTTATGGTGAACATGAACTTGTCTTGAAGTGGTGCGACCGCGATCCAACATGTTGGATTACAACCGAGCAAAGGCGCACTTTTGAGCAGGTTGAAAGCATGTGGCAGCATACATGACATTGTGCAAGGAAGGTACATTCATGAGCAGATTATTGGGATGGAACTTCAGCATGACATTGTTGTGAGCAGCACTCTTCTTGATATGTATTCTAAATGTGGAACCTTGTTAGAAGCATGCAGAGTCTTTTGCAGCTTGCGAAATCCAGACATTATAGCATGGGGAGCAATGATTGCAGGCTATGCAAGACATAGTCAAGGCATATTTGCCCTAGAACATTTCTTTGACATGCAAAGGAGTGGCATAATGGCAGATAAAGTTACGTATTTGAGCATCCTGAAAGCATGTAAGGCTTTAGGTAACATAGAGCAGGGCAGATGCATTCATGAAAAAGATTATAGAAGATGGCTTCCATCCTGATAATTTTATTAACAATACACTTATAGATTTCTATGCAAAGACAGGGTGTTTAGAAGAGGCTTGCACACTGTTTAACAGATTGACAGACCGGGATATAGTCTCATGGAATGCAATGCTTGCAGGATATTCTGAACATGGGGAAGATCTCCTTGCCTTGCAATGTTTTGAAAGGTTGCAACAAGAAGGGTTAAATCCTAGTAAAATAATTTTTCTGAGTATTCTAAAGACATGCAGTAATTTAAATGCCCTAGAGCAGGGCAGGTATATCCATGACCATATTGTGGAAACTGGACTCCAGTCTGACATTGTTGGCTGTGCACTCATTGATATGTATGTAAGATGTGGCACTTTGGAAGAAGCACAGAGTGTATTTGATAACTTCCCAATTAAAAATGTTGGAGTATGGAGTGCAATGATTGCGGCGTATGTGCAGCACTTTGAAGATTGTCTTGCATTACAATGCTTTGACAAAATGCAAATTGATCAAATAAAGCCTGATAAAGTCACATTTTAAAATAAAGCTTGTAGTAATACAGGAGCCATAGAGCAGGGAAGATACATTCACAAAAAGATCATGGAGAATGGGTTGCAAACTGACATTGTAGTGGGAAGTACCACTATTCACATGTATGCAAAATGTGGGAGCTTAGGCGATGCACGTAAAGTCTTTGACATGCTATTGGCTAAAGATGTGGTATCATGGTGTGCAATGGTTTCAGGATATGCTCAGGCCAGCAATGTAAGCATGGCTGTAGAATGTTTCAAAAGCATGCAAAATTCTGGAATCATGGTGGATGATATAACATATAGAACCATTCTTACTGCATTTAGATATGCGGGCATGGTGGATGAAGCCCTTTGGTTTGTAATTCTGAGAGGATGTGATGACATAATGCTGGATATAGATCGCATTACTGGCATGGTGGATCTTCTTGGGCATGCAGGACATTTCAGTGAAGTAGAAGATTTAGTTGAAGCTACTCATGTACAACCTGATGTCTGTTTATGGATGACCCTACTTAATGCCTGTCACATATACTGCAATGTGGAGTTAGGCAGACAATGTTTTGATGTAGTTATTAGACTAGATCCCTCTTATGCTGCTGCATATGTCCTTATCTCAAACATCTATGCTACTGCATTAAACCAGACAAAGTGAATATCAAAAGAAACAAAGCATCTTCTGACTTTACAATAGGATGTTCAATTTTCCTATCTTGCAGATTCATGCGAAGAGAAATTTTAATAGAAATATTCAACGGATAATGGTTCTTTCATATGAGTGATTCGATCTATGGGGGGTGTGATTTAAATTTTTGCATTGCTAGAAAGAAAGGGGGAAGGAGAAGTGGTAACTTCAAATTAACTAGAACTAGTTTAAAGCAGGTTTGATTGCTTTGAATAGGAATCTACAAGTTTTGAGTTTAGCTAATGCATACTCTTCATAATGCAAGAATTTGATGTTTCTATAGCTAGTTAATTAATGTAGATGTCAACCATGCCCTAAATATTGTTTTTAGAGATTGGTTCGGCTCCATGAATCAATCTAGGCATCCCCTTGTTGTTCTTAGTTGGGGGTTAGTATATCTGAGCCGAACCATGAATTGGTATAAGGGGATGTCGGTATGCGAGCCGAACCATGAATTGATGCCAATGGAACTGAAGCCTAGATTAATCTATACAGACTGCTTAAGAAGTATCTTGCCAATCCTCAAACACCACCATTGTTAAACTCTTAAAAGCTTACACAAATGAGGAATCTCTCAACATTTGCGATCACTTGCACTACAAACAACATGAAACCAGTTTAATATTCCGCAATGCTGAATGCTCCAAGTGATCGAAATCTAATGGCTATGCTCTATATCTGGCGAGGTTTATACTAGTTATATAATATAGAATCGTGATGGAATGGCCATCTAAATGATGAGGAAGTGCCCTAATCTATCTCTGAATCAAATTGCATGAACAGTAGGAAGCAAATCAAATCGTAGGGAAAAAATGCCTAACTTATATTTTTGACAGGGTTACGAAGAAATTGCAATAACTGATGATTGATTTAATCTCTCATGGTCGTGATTAAAAATTGCTTCCATCTTAGGGTCCACGTCAATAGTGACCCTACATGGTTTGCAGCATGGACAGTTTAAAATGCTTCAAAGTGTCAACCCGTGTTTGTGTAAATGTGCGAAGAAAAAAAACTTTTAATTTCAACTATAAATATGAATGTCGCTAGGAAAATGCCATTACCATACCTTTTTATACTAAAACCATTATTCAATTACTTTATACTTGACTATTTCCAAAATACTGTTTCCAAACATCTAAGGTTTGCCCTGGCAAAAATAAAGTTTGCGTATTTTTTGTTCAACCACCTACCTATGTAGTTGATGGGTTACATCAACATGTGGGACAATCATAGATTGCTTGACATAAAGGCACCAGTTGTCTACATTAATCATGTGGGACAATCGTGCCTAACATTAACGTCCCATCTCAAAGACGCACACTACCATAAAGTTCATGCCATTTACTATACCATAAAGTATGTCATGTTTACTAATTCCACTAATATTAGTGGCGAAATCTATAAAATTCATGCCATTTTACGACATCCAGAAGTATTTTTTACATAAAAACTAGTAGAATACAACTAATTGATTTTAGTAAATTATTTTATACACTACTAGTAACTTAGATTCAGTGCTTCTGAACTACTAAGTTACATCTGCTTTTTGACATTTCTTATTTCAAGGATGTGACATCCTCCCATATTTTTGGTGGTTTGTAGATAGTCTTGCAAACCATGTCAGTTTATATGGTGTCATGCCACGCAATTAAGTGCTGACTACTTCAAGTAAGAAGGGGCCAAGTTGACTAAATAGTTTATTAAATGAAAGACAAAAGATGCCTTCCTTGCGTTTGTCAATTAGCTTTCACTAGGAGAATTTCAAACCAAACTTCTTATTTTGCCATCATCCTATGCCTCAAATGAAATGAGCAACCATCTTGTGATGAAGTTGAGGGCAGCAAAGCAATGGAATTGGAGTTTCCATTCCTTCGTAAGACTAGTAGTATTTGGCACGATGCTTCTTTGTGTGGTAGTGGAGCTTTTGTTGGATTATGAGGTGACCGATATGGTGGGCATCTTTAGATCCGATTCTCCTTGTGAGGGCAGGTTAGTATATGTGTATGCATTGCCATCCGAAGTTTAATGATGGTCTTGTCTATCGATCTTGTAATGACTCAGATGCTCCATCCACGCTCAAAGAGTTATGTCAGCATTTCCTCAATGGTGGATTTGGACCAGCCGAAAATCAGAAGAGCATGCCAGAGAATGCATGGTATAAAACTTTTCAATACACTCTAGAGGTCATTTTTTCGAGCGTTTCAAGACATATCCATGTTGCACTATGGATCCCCAACAGGCTAACCTTTTTACATTCCATATTACCCCTTATAGATTTACATGACCATCTTTTTAATAATAATATGCAACTCCGCAGATCGATCGAGTCGAAGCTCCACCGGTTGGTTGCTTGCATCTCCATACTTCCATCGCTACCCGGTGGGATCACCTTCTTGTTGTGGGATCTGACTTTGCCAATTTTATCCGCTACCAAGATGGTCCAGGTTGGGGAACCTCCATCCTCACCTTTCCAGAGCTTCATAATGTGACTAAAGTGCTCACCGAACGAAATTATTGGTCTCATCAGGAATCTGAAATTGCCATCCCTTACCCCACTGGATTCCATCCTTCTTCCCCCATAGACATCCAACATTGGCAACATACTATCTCCAAAATATAGCGTGATGTTCTAGTCTCCTATTCTGGGGGTCCTCGACATGGCAACGGGTCCGTCCCCTTACTTAGAAATCTCTTGCAAGAACAATGTGAATATTCCTCCAATTGCACTATGTTGAGATGTGACAAAATGGATTGTGCTAACAATCCCTACTTAGTGACTTCTCTTTACCTTGGTTAGACCTTTTTGTTTAATGCCTCGGCGACACTCCAACTTCGTAAAGGCGATCTTCGACTCTATGTTATCAGGGTGTATTCCGGTCTTGTTCTCAGAGCATTCAGCATATGACCAATATATATGGCATCTTCCATCCAACCGAAGCACCTACTCTATCTTCTATTCCTTAGAGCAATTCTTGAATAGCAATGGAAGCATCAACGTGGTTGAGTATTTAACACACATTAATGCGAGAGTTATCAAAACAATGCAACGAATATCGTTGAGATCATTCCAATGATTGTTTATGCAAAGCCGGTATAAAAAGCTATGATCCAAGAACAAGAGATGCCTTTGAGATTGTTATTGAAAAAGCCCTCGCAAGAGCATCACTTTATAAAAAGTGATATCTTGTTTTTTAAGAATAGAATAGAATAGAATAGTTTTTTAAGAGCAAATAGGCCTAGGCCCAACAAATCAGCCTATGAGCATTATTTCTGAAATTTTCTTGGTATCCACCTAAATACGCGGGGCCAATCTTTTTTATTTATTTTTTACTAAGGGGAAATGTGTGCAAGATGTACAACACAATAAAATATTCCAATTGGATCGTCAATGACCTAGTTTGCACATGGCAAATCACAAAATAAGAAAGTGTAATAACATAATTTGTTTATCATGACCAATCAGAAAGTGTAATAACATAATTTGTTTA
Organism: Isoetes taiwanensis; assembly: GCA_021234155.1. Taxonomy (NCBI): domain Eukaryota; kingdom Viridiplantae; phylum Streptophyta; class Lycopodiopsida; order Isoetales; family Isoetaceae; genus Isoetes; species Isoetes taiwanensis. Next base: position 2,002,316 of record JAJEKV010000050.1, on the reverse strand, counting down.
TCATGATTGGAGCATGTAATAAAGTTGTCTTATAAAATGAAGTCTCCCTTCTATCATATGGTAAATGTGGTGTCATAGAGGCAGTGTATAACTAGATCATGCATTTGCAACAAGCCAATTTAGGTTAAATTAATCAAATTAGTAGTATCTTATTAAGTGATTTTAGGGAACATAATTTGCACTATGACTAATTTATTAGAACAATTGCAATGATTGCTTTATTTGTATGTGATAAATATTTGTGTACGATAAGACATTAGATCCCCATATCAAAGCGTAACCCACTTTCGGACTTTGAAATTCTGGAAAGTACCTTGTTGGTTTATTTGGTAACTTTGTTTTGTAAATGGCTATGTCGATCCTTTGGCCCGTGGGTCATGCATTGCAGCCTCTTGGATGTCGGAGGTCACCAGGATAACCATTGCCCCATACATCAATGCCAATTGTGGATGTCGCCGCTCATGGTAATGCACATTGGATTTACCATGGGTAACCTCCTCCACCCATGAGGTTACTATGCACATAATTGTTGCTCTCATTCTCTAACATATCATCACGCTCTGTCATCAACAGATTCACCATTACTTTCACATGTTCCTTTGCTTTTCGTTGAGTGACCCTTGATAGACACATCATCTATTTTGGAAAGTGGTTCTTATGGGTGATGCTTTCGTCCATACCTAACTTCTGGCTGGCAATGGGCCCTATGACTCGAGCTTTATTGGAGGGTAAGAGAGATCAGGTGGTTAAGCCGGATGGAGCGTGTAGAACGCAGTCGCGTGCGGTGTGAACAATTGCGTCGTGGCAAGCGTGGGAATGCACGGGCGGCTTGCTTCCTTGGCAAACTCACGGGACCGAGGCTCTAGGCAGTCAAAAGCGGCCCATTACAAGGAGCACATCAACCCGTGTTAGCGGGGCCCACCGGCTTTCTACGCATTCCCGTTGCCCACTGGCAGCGGAGACTCATTGCCTCCATTTGCCGCGAGGTGCCCACCATCTTCGCTGTCGGGCGGTGGATTGGGAATTACCGGATAGGCTCTGTCGGTCTTTGTCAAGCGGGTGCCATTGAGGATGAACCTCACACTTTCGAGTTGCCCAAGCGTTGAATTCGGGTCCGGGCGATAAATCCCCTTAAAATGCGGACTTGCCCCTACATTTACCGATGAACACCGCGGAAGTCGATGCGTGCCAGGGTCGTTACGACCGGAGAATACTTGGACACAACGAGCTCACCTTTGCCCCGCTTTGAGCGACATTAGGCACTATGGGTCGCGATGCATGAGTGTATATATTTGTGTGTTTTTGCATTTTTATATATTAGGGCGGTTTGTCGGCGGGTGATTCTTTGCCGGTTTTTCCTAAAACCCTTGGTATGGCGAGTTTTAATCCGGTGGGTACCGCTTACGCGCTTTATATTGGGTCCCATAGACCATTGGTCTCCGTGGGCGATAAAATACCTTCCTTCCCTTCCTTCCTTCCTTTAAGCAATTACATATCTATTTGTGTCCATTTCGTATACATGAACCTAGTATACACCAAAATAATTCAAATAATTATTAAGACCACGTCAATTTTAACTAGTTTATCTATTTTTGCCAAGAAGGACAATTTTACTACCAATAGGTCTACATTTCTTTACTTCCTAGTTGATCAAAGTAGGACGAGTTACTTATCAAACAAATGCAAGTTTTATTGACATTTATGAAAAAGGTAATTCATGTAGTTGTTTATCCATTAGATTGCTTGCCACAACATGGCAATTGGCTCATTGGTTCGCCTCGAATGGAAAGAGGCAACATGATCCATCAACGGTCTTTCGTTGCCATGTTGTGGCGGATGAAAAAATGGTTCGATCATTCGGGACCCTCCCAACTCTCGTCGGTTCTGGCGCCCTCGGAATAATCTCCCCGCTTTCCATGCCGCCATACGCAGCAAACATAAAAATAACTATCCAAAAGCACGTTTGATTAGTAGGCTTGTATAACCCCGATACGACATTTTCTTTGAATTCTAGCTTATCCATTTGCTTTGCCATTTCAGCTTAAAATTAATAGTGTCCATTCATCTTTCAATTTCCACACCATAGGGCTAAGAAATTATAACAAAGTCTCTTTGCGCATACGGAGGGTTGCCCTCCGTGACGCGAGAGATGAAATGAAAACCCAAATCACACTTCAAAGTCATGTTTTGAGTATATCTTGCGACATATACTTGGAATATGTCATAAGGAATGGGCTGATGACCGAGAGCGTACGCGCACCATAGCCACCAAAGATAGGGCATATGTCGGCCATATACCGGAGTCTTCACATACCCATCGTGAACGAGGGGTTTGTTCTAGGGGCAACCCAAAAATGTAATGTTATGAAATTTTTATTTCAGTTTTTCAGCATCATAACAAATGCACCAAGAACGTCACATACCATTCTAACATTGAGTTCAAATTCACTATAGCACCATAGTATCCATATAATAGGGCAAGGCATATCATACTATACACATATTTTGTCGTTTACGTATTTGACCTGTCGAAGAAAGTGCTCCTATAAGTATTAGCTAGAGGCTACAATGTCATGGCAAGAAAAGAACAACAATCACGCAATATAAACCCTCCCGTGAAAGCACCACTATGAGAAACATCCGTTTAGTGCTGCCATGGAAGTTGTGGCCAGAAAATAAAAGATAAAATATACAACTCCAAAGACCATGGAAAACTGATGTCTTTGAGGCTTCAATGATACGGTGTAATAATGAAGCAAAGATAATGTTAATAGAAAGAAGGTAGACTATGTACTGGGTAGCCTAAGTCGCCAAGCAATTCTCGAAGGAAAACAGATTGCCTGTGAGCAAGATGATCATAAGCACCGGATCCTCACGAATGATTTGGCTTAAAAACCACACCATGATCCAGAGTCGATTTTGAATTGAAATATGAGAAATCCTTCAGGAATTTTTCAGACCGACCTGTTTTCGTTGCTAACTAGCCCGAGACCACACGTGAAGTGAGAAACTAATCGAGGTTGCAAATGAGATCCCATCATTCAATCCAAAGTTTGATATATAGCTTTGCAAAACCCTATGACATTGTGCCCGATGGAAAGGTTTGCTACAGAGAGTACTATATTTTATAAAAAGATGATAGAATCAAAGAAATGATGCCTCTAATCCCAGAGATGCGTGTCGCCTAAGTAACCAAGTATTTTTAAACAAATTGATTCGTAGTATTTAATAGAAAGCCCCAAAAAATCATTTCGTATCAAAGTGTCTATAATTGACATTACATTATCTGCGATTCATGCTTCACAAGATTCAAACAAAGAACATTGGCCACTTTCAAACTCACAAACCTTTTGCTATTGGATCTATTGAAGAAGCATGTGAGGTCACCAGAGTAATATCTCACTAAAAAGATAGTTCTTTAGATAGTGCTCGGGTGCAATCAATCAGAGATTACATAAAATATAAACGATGCCCAGGCAAGCACCTACTCTACTTTTGGAAGTAAAGCAAGATACTCAATGAATATAACGTAAAATGGTTGATCTATGATTGATGTATTAAATAGATGCTAAATAGTTGTAGCTAAGCACATATTTTCAGGGGGCACCTGCAATCGGATGGCACTAAAAACATTCGCGTCAATGACCGAGAAGACAATACATACTTGGGTTTTACACAACAATTTCTTTTTCTTGTGCACTTGATGTCCATACATTACTTTTTCTATTGAAGCAAAAGAATAGCATGCTCGTAAAATATGCATCATTGCATTACATGCGCATATTCAATCAAATAAGTTGCTCCATCTATAGTCTCCCCGCAAACGCCACACAAAGATACAACCAAGCCGAGGAATGTAGACTTTCTCTGCAACACATTGAAATAGTTGCCAGTTCGGATTTCATGCCATCGCCACGTATGTATCCGCACTCAGCTCGCCAAATAAAAGGTTCATGTTCACTTTGTTTATCGCCTTTGGATGCCTAGGGAATCTAAGATGGTTTCTGCCATTATGTTTGTGTGTGCATTCTACCTTGCTTTTACATCCAAATGAATGTGATAGATCCACTTACATGCAATAAAGGAAATGAGCTAATCGCTTCCAACCTTATCACACACTCCATATCCTCATCGCCTTCATCAAAATGGATCTCACTAAAAATGTAATGAGCTCAATCAACAGAGGAAATACCATGGTATAACATTATGCTTGCACTTGATGATGGCTACCTTCCAACAAAACATAGTATGCATAAAAGAGCAAGCCACATCCTTAGATTATCAAAGTACCACCATTAACTACCACTGAAAAAGACTTTTACCTTTGATACACCTCCTACGCCGCCATACATAAAGCCAATCATCTTCATTATCCACCTCTCAACTTCACCACATTTAAGGCATCTCAGGCATTGGGTAATATGTGAACAACTTCTTGTTCATTGATAATGAACACCTGCCTATATCACACCCAAAGGGAAATAAATTAAATAAGCACCGGCCAAGATAAGGAAAATGAATGGCAAACGCACCAAGACCAGAATGTAGGGACCAACCCGACATAAACTTCGACATACGTACACAAAACTTGTTGGACCAAAACTTTGCGCTAAATCCTCATCCAAAAACTCTAATTAGTTTGGTCACCAAAACAAAGATTGGAATGTAAGATTCCGAAAAGCGAAAAAGCTCTGGAGAAAGGCAAAATGAGCATGAATAAGCAAACAAATGTAATTGCAAATCTATTCTATATAAATATGCAGATGGATGAGTTTTATAATTCTAAACGATGGGTCATGGCAATAAGCAAAGAAATGGGCTTGAGGAAAAGATGGATTCCAATATAAGCAACTTGCTTTCGAAGAACTCTACATTCTAAAATGTTCACCACAATTTGCAAATTCCTTAATTTAGAAATTGTTCTCAAGTAGCACTTTCAAACAACAAAGCACAGCTAACAACTCCAGGTTTTGAATTACAACCCTCGTATGGCCTAGCAAAGAAAGGTGTAGAGCCATCAAGTAATGACCCGCTCTCCATCCACATGCTATCGGGGCGGACTAAAAAGCTTGAGGGACGATTATTAAAGGTCAGATCAATGCGATAAATGCTTCCCAGAAAAAATGCAAAATTTGGTTCAAAACTATCTTCATTCTTGATAATTTTACGCCTTCCTGGACTCGCTTCGCTATGCTTGTCTATGGGTGACAATATCCCTTTTAATCAAGCCCAACAGGAGATAAAAAGCGATAAATAGTTGAATGATCCTGGATCGTATATCTCCAAACAATAGATAGCCCCTCGTCATAAAATACATGGCAAAGAGATTGAATCACGGTGATAATTCGCTAAAATCAAAGATGAAGCCAAATACAAAGAGATAGAGTGCAAGTACAAGCAAGTCAAAATGTTACTAACGAATGCAAAACAAGGAAGCATATAAAGCCTATTAGGCTGCAGTAAAATGGTAAGTTTTTTTTAAAAGTGCCCTGGAGCTCATTTACAATTGACCATATCATGTATACTATGTCACAAAAGACAAAACACCACAAATTGCCTCTAAAAAAAAAAATAAAGGTACCTTTTCATATCGGAACTAATTTCCCTTGAGTTTTGCCACGCCTTGTCAGGAGCCTTTCACCTGCCTTTACAAGGATTGCATTCATGTTCTAATAGGCATAGAAAAGGGAGCATGGTGATGATCCAAAGGAAAATGCAAGAATTGGATCGGCATGCAAGGATTAAAGGTGGTTAGTGTTTGTTAATGAGCTAGAAGTTGACAGAGGAAATTACGGCTAAAGCAGGCGGTATGAGGAAGCCCGGTTAGACACATCTTCCATTACTATATATTTGAAGCTAAAATATTTCAAATCTCATTATTATCCTTCTGATCTGGCTTGGAAGAAGAAGAATTCGGCTGCGCCCGTATGCGCTACTTGGTTGGTGGATGTGCAGGAAGTTCTGGCGACTCAGGTTTGGGCGATCAAGGCATCTGCTAAGCGTATATAAGCATATCTGAATATACCCACCCGCCGTACAGGGGGCATGCGCCATAACGCCACTGCTGAAGATTTGGGCTGGATGGCCAGAGTTTACCAGGCGGCATCCGGTTTGGAGCGATCTTTGACATATGCTAGGCATATCTTGCGGCATACTCCTGGGCCTTGCACCCACATAAACAAGGTTTTTACCCCTAAAGGGGCAACCCAAAACAGTGAAAATTAATTACTGCTTGCATGCCACCGTGTCCCGCAATCTTAATTTTCCCATCATAGGGCTGAAAACTATAAACCGGTGAAAATTAATTATATGCCCCTCTTCAAGCATCGGCGAATCACATCGATTCAATGATCGGAGTTCGAGCTTCTCCGGTACTGGAACTGTGGATTAGATATTCGGTTGGATATAAGCTTCTATTGAAGCTTGGGTTTCGGATAATAACAAACTCATCTGTACAGGTTAATAGTTTCCGGTAAGCAGTATTCAATTGTTGGTTTTCGTTGTGTTGTTGTAGTTTGGGACAGATATCATCCTCGTTTTAGACTTGATTCAAGGCCCAATTAAGTGGTGGTTTCCCAAAGGATCATGGCTTCTTCTACTCAACATACAGTGTATATTCTAGTATTAACATATTCATCAGCTAATTTCAGACTGAGGCCAAGATGGACGCGAAGTCAAGTGCAAAATCAGGGACGTATATTTCTGTACTCCATATGGTCGCAGCTTAGATCTTATGATGGAACTATTTAGGAAAAATTCAACAGAAGGTCTTGAGAAGGTATTTGCGAGAGAGGGATGCACGGCCTTTTGTAGTTCATGTCACTTGCATATCTGATACTGAGAACTTTGCCTACCTAGAACATCTGGTTTCTTAGAATCTTGAATTTTGGGAGGACATACTAATCCCCAAACCGTTACAGTTATGTATTGGTCTTGGTGTGGCAGAAATGAGACATGCTGATGTGCGCCGCCAATAAGAGGAAGTAGGCCTGTCGGTGCCGCAATTTGGCATTCGTTGGAGCGTTGAAAATGTCTGTGCTGATGTACAGTTTCTATGATTTATGTTGTAGAGAATGCAGATGGTCGGAGAATCAACCGTCCACAAGTGAGTATTCGAGTTTTGAGTTGCCGGTTGGTGAGCTCTGGGTAGTATTCAGTTTACCTGAGTTGCCCGTTTAAAGGCCCGCAACGGAATCACAAATTTTGGAGAAACTGATTCTGTACTATCCGTATCTCATATCATAACCCATAGCGCTAGAGTGCAGAAGAGACACATTTTTCTTCACTACGCTCCGCGAATGCGGGGTTATGCAAACGATCTCCAGGTGTTTGTCAAAACCATTGCCACCTGGAGCAATGCGTAATACGGTGAGACGTGCCATTCTAAGCGGTGCTTTCAAGCGAAGTGACGCGTTTAAAAAAACCATCTCGCAAACTCTGAGCTTTTTCCAAATAGTTCTTCATCTACAACAGAATCACAACAAGACCTCCTTCAAGCCATGGATCACACCTATATGAAGTACGTAAATATACATTCCCTTGATTTTGTGACCTTGACTTCATGCATGTCCATCTTGGCCTCAAGCAATGCTGCTCTAGAAATTAGTTTTCATGGAATATGCCAATCAATATCAAGAAGCGCTTATGCCGCTTATATTTTAATTTCGGGAGACTCTTGCAATGAGGATGGAATAGAATCCATAACAAAAAGTGGATGCCTTTAGCATATGACATCCTTTAAAGAGAGCCAACTTGCATATTGCATGTGCTTGGGCTGCTTGTTTGCAATGCTTTTATCTTGCAGGAGATATGTGTCTTAATTATTAACTTCTCAGGAATGTACCACACAAGCATCTGTAATCTCAATGTGTATTTTGCAAATTTTCACATAATCCAGTCTGCAATTTTGTTATTTCTAACTGAAGACATTCCCTGGCATCCACCTGTGATATGTTGCCTAGATCTGTTGCCTAGATCTTGCTGAGTAGCCAGGTGGTACGATATGATCAAGAAAGAGTAGGGATAAAGAATTTACCCTAGTAAGCTCAAGGACACTCGTCCAGGTTGATGCCTTTATCTTCTTCGAAAAGCCCATCTAAGTGCATGTAGCATAATTGTTCTGCAACAACAATAGACAACAAGTATGGTTCTTTTTGGGGAATGATATAGTTCAGCATTTCTGCCAAACACTTATCACCGCCACAATCACTTCCTTTATGATGACATAATTGCATTGAATATGACCTCAAATTACAGCAAACTTGATTCCTTGATTCCTATAGTGGTACTTATTCACTTAAATAGCGGAATCAGCTTATGTTTACGTTCTATTCTTCAATCTCTTATTACATTCTATTCATCTTACCATTGGCGTACCACTGCTGCAACATGTTAGATCTGCAAAGTATCTCAAAACTAATGACGGCGCAGAATTGTGGACTTTCAACCCGTTAGCATAGCACAACCAGCTATGTCTGATTGGAAGACAAAGAGGCCTTGTCCAGCTTGTATATATTTGGCATCTTGTTGTCATCGGAAATGCATTTTGTTTCTTGCAAATTTGAATATCGTATACACATTTCAGTGTTTTACTGTCCAACCACTTTTATGGATTAATCTCAAACTTTTAGCATATAACTTGATGGGCTGGAAATCGCTGACCCATTAATAAAAACTTTGTGATGTATTTGAACGATTTCTGTGCTAATACCAGAGCATATATTCAGCCTAGCAATTGTGATGTTCTTACAATATCATAATGCTCAGTTGTAGAAATCTTTGAAATGCTAGTGAAAACTGTGCCACCTTCATTTATGTTTTGGCATATATAGGCAATTACAGATGGCAGTAATTGTTTCACAAATGGAGTAGTTGTTGTTCCACCATAAGCAAGATGATGTGTGCACAGGAGGTTGTCACAGTCTTTGCCTACATGATCTTGATAAAGAACCACCATCTGAAACTAGATACACGTTGATCACAGCCATACTGAACATGGAAATGGGTGCTAATGTATTACAACTTTTTTGGCAAATGTAGCTTAAGGTGTTAAATCTTACAAATCCAACTTTGCCAGTATTTTTCTTCACCTATAGGCCTAAGTGTTTGGCACAAATTAAACCTGGTCCATGTTTTGTCTTGGGAGATACATTGGCCATTTGACAGGATTATGAAAAGGAAATGTTGTCTCGTAAACTGCCATCATCACTTGTTACAGCAGAAAAGACAATGAAGAAGAATCCTTTACGCTTTCTGCTTATGCACAAAATGACTGTGGCAAAGAATGCCTTCAATTATTTGAAGAAATGTGCATTTACCGTGTTGAAGCCTAACAATGCAATCCCTCTGGATGCCTGCCCTGGCTTTGCAGCCTTGCATTAATAACAAGAAAACACAACGGCAATAATTTGAAATCAGCTTAGGAGGAGGTGCATGATGACGGGAGAGTGTATTTTCTTAGCTCCCGGGTGTTGTCCGCATTATTGCAGCTTATATTGAACATGGAAATGGAAATGGTGGTGGTGCATTTTGTGGAAAATGCAAGTTGGAAGGTGTTAAATCGGTCCAATCCACCTTTGCCATTATTTTTCTTCGCTTTATAGGCCTGGCTATGTAGTACAAATTAAAAATGGTCCATGGAAGATACACATTGACCATTGGCAAAAATGTAGGATTACGAAAAGTATTTATTTCATGGACTTGCCATCATCACTTGCTACGTGCAAAAGGGAATGAAGAAGCATCCTTTAAACATTGCTTGTGCACAAAATGATCGTAGCAATGGCCCCGCTGACCTTGGCAAAGAATAATAAATGTAGAAATATGAAAAGCCAACAAATGGCACAATTTAGAATGCGAGAGGGAAGATTTTACCCGGAGGACTTGGTCTATTCTTAGATCTTATCGGATGATGTTAGCCAATGCACTCTATTGGTAGACATAATTATTGTCCATCAAAGCAACAAACAATCGGTGAATTTATTGATCTATTCTACATATGGAAACTTCTTTACATTACACTACAAAATTTATTGCCTACCTTGCCATTTTTTCCCAGGACAAATGATACATTGATCTTTGCCTATGGCGGTCAACCGATCCGGATTAACAAGTCATAGCTCAAAGAAAGAATTTATACTTACGACGATCATGTAATTTTGTGCATGTTTTAGCCAGACCCATATGATAACATGAAGATGCATTGTACTTAGTCCCCTAAAAGTTTGTCGTAGTATCCCAAAGTTCCCTTTGGAGGAAAACATGCCCCTGAAAAATGAAATCTAAATAGTGCAATAACTTTAAAAAATGGAAAAGAAAGAGTTCGAAAAAAATGTATACTTGACTTTAATGAAGAAAAATACAAAGAAATATCTCTTACCAATATACAAGGAAGTTAAAAGTAGAGCACCAACTATACACCTCAACAATTTTGTTCGCAACATTCTTAAGGTTCAACATTTGCTAAAACTAATATGCTTAAATCACACCAGCAAGTATACACTTTCTTGAACATAACATAACTATTGTAGCTTAAGGGCTTACATGCTTGATTTCTTATTGTTTTACATATCGATGGGTACAAATGATAGTCACGCATGCATATAATAATATTTGAACTAGCATAAGAGCCAAAAAGGTGCAAGCTTTTTGAACATATATAATCGACAACTTGACTATAGTCTTTGCCGTACCCAAGTCCATAGAGTTACGGAAAGCTGGGATCCAAATTGGCAAGATCTTTAGGTGTTGAAAATGGTTGAATTTTAAGCGATAGAGACACTTATCTTTATTGTGGAATCTAAATATCTTTGCGTTTAGATCTTCCATCCGAGACAAAGCTTTGTTCTCATAAAAGATTCTTCAAGCTTTGCACATTTCATTTTAAGATAACGATCGAGAACCCCCTTATAAAGACCTTCAAAACTTTCCTCTCTCTCTTCCTCCTCCTTTCTCCCATTTACGGTGGAAATAATCTCTTTCTTCCTTGATCTTTTAGTCCCTCAATCTAAAGTATTTGGCTAGAACACTCCATCATCTATAGAGCATTTTACATTTCACCTTTTAATTTAGAACTAATCGGCAATTTGTCTTCAATGTCAATGATTTTCTCATGGGTATAAGATGCTTATAAAGATGGCTTGATCTTGCTCTATAATATGATCTATATTTTCATAGCATTCCAAGGCAAGATAGAGCTTTGCCATGTTGGGCATATCCTACAAGATCAAACAAGATCATTGCACACTTTGCAATTGCATTTGTAACCCAAGAAACAACATTTATAACTCTTAGCACGTGGAAAAACTTACGACTTCATCTAGCTTAGTGCTTTTTTGATATACGATCAACAAAATCCCAACAAGGTTATCGACTACAGTCTACTTTTTTTTTTATCTGCTCATGGATGCAACATTGCACCTATTCTGCGGATATACCTTTAAAATGCAAAAAGAACATATATACCACACCTTCATCTTGCATTCCATCATATATACCAAGTGCTAAATGGCCTTCCTCCATGAGCATTAAATCTTCATTCACTATATAATTGAGAAACCTTAGTAAAATGCGATTGGGCTTCTATCAAACTTCGGGACGAAGAAAAGAAGCTGATATCGATTGTGATTAGGTGAAATAGTAATAAAATCAAGCCCAATATCAATCGTTTGGAGATACTGGTACCCTACGGTTCTTCTACATGTTGAGCACTATAATAGGGCATGATAATCAACATCTTTGGACATGGGTTCCAGCTCCAAATTCTCTATGTGTATGTAGCCATGCCACTTGATCCCAATCTCAAGAAATTCCAAATCAAGCCGCAACCACATACCATCGGCGTAATGCCAAAAAGTGGATCTTAAAAGGGGTTTGTGGAAAGCGAGGAATAATGGTGAAAAAAAAGAACATGGGAACAAGAACCCCCCTCCTTGCTTGGCAGCGTTGAAAAGAAGAGTAGAACGAAGGAAGGAATGGAATTTTCTTAATATTCTTGTCCTTTGATGCAGAAAAATTGGAGATCTGATGGCCCCAATTGATGATATGATTTAGGCTTGACAAGTGGATAGGCTAGGAATACAGAGGATTAAAGACACGCTAAACAAACAATATGCCCATGAACATGACATTTTGGAAAGTAATTTTTAGGGACCTTAAAATTTAGATTCCTGAAAATTTTGAGCGGAACTGGCGGTGTTCCAGTGCACTAAATTTTACAGTCCCTTAAAATTCTCCTCGAATTTAAATTTCAATCAGAAGTTTAGCCCAATCTTGAGGCCGGACTTGATTTTGCTTTAAAAAGTTCGCTTGATGCCGATTTTGATGAAGTGTAAATAGAGCAACAGTAGAGCTTGGAGTGCCGTCGAGAAGTCTATAGTCTGCGAAGAAGCCCCAGTTCCTCGCAAATGGGAATGAAGAAAAAAACATGAAAATAAGCAAGAGTTACCTTGATTCAACTTCGATTTTGTCTATGGTCAGGTTCATACAACGAAGGAAAAATAAAATAAAAAATAGAAAAGCAAGACTCCATTCAACTAGCTTAGTCACCGGCTTGCCGAGCTTGGGTGATATATTAGAGACGATTATTAAGCATGCAATTTCATGGCAAATGAAATAGACTTTAGGAGCTATTTGAACGCATTGCGGGTTAAGGAGGCATGAAAACAAGGGGTCGGAAGCCACGCCTAGAAACGTCGCCATGATGTGAACAAAAACTTTCAAGGTTTAAAAAAAAAAGACAAAAGAGGGTGAAATTTCAAGGTGATTGGAATTTCGTTTTCCAATTTCTTGTTGAAGGGCCTCTTTTCTTGAGATCTGGCGTGGTTGGATTACACAACTTCATCCACCATTTCATCAACCAATGGTCCAGTCTAGCCCAAATCCACTATCTTCCTCCCAACACTTCAAATGCACAAAATGAGTACTTAGTCCCGATCCACACAAAAACAATACTAGGCAAGCGACCAAAAAAGACCTCGATACTCCATGCATATCATTAAAGGATGCAATTCCTATGTTGAATCTAAGAAGCATTTGTGCAAACATCAACCAATTAAATACCCATTGTGTAGAATAGCAATTGGGTATATATCAAGTTAATAGTATGGCCGAGACTTCACTAGTCAAGTACCAAGTGAATGTATCCACAACTGAAGTCCCTATTATTAAATATGTAAACCCGATTTCATTTCACCAACCCTATATTTGATATAAAATTTAGAATAGAATAGAATAGAATAGAGTTTTTATCGTCCACGTGAGACCTATCGGCCTATGGGACCCAAAAGGAGGCGTGGTAAACGTGTTACCGAGTTAAAAAAACCCCCACCAGTGTTTCGGGAAAACCAAATGGCTGATGAATAAGAGTGTTGTCAAGCGTACATTACATCTATCATGAGGGGAAGAAATATATACACATATCGGTGAGAACCCGAGGATCGAAATCTTGGCATCCATGACCTCTTGAACTTTCAAGATTGCAATTCTTTCTAGAGTGTTAAAACAACTTTGTTCTACCTCAAGAATGTATACCAACATGAACTCGAAGATTAATGATTAATGAGGAGAGGAAAGGAAAGCATATCTAGCAATTTACAATATTAGGGTCTCATCTTTCATTTATCTAAGTGAAAAACCATGTAGAAATACACCCGACAATATATTAGGGTTAGATCCGAGAACATGATGTTGCATGCACATTGTGCTTTTCATGTGCTCATGATTTTGCAATAATAGTTTAATAAAGCGAAAATGCTTCCATAGCCCCACTTTAGCATAAACAAAATATTTAAATGTACTCCAAGTTTGTGAACAAAGACTTAGAATATCTTGTACACATATGTCAAGATGAAGCAAGGTTTCTTAATCACGGGGATTCAAAATAATATGGGGTAAGAAAATATTTTAGATTCCACCATAAGCAAAGATGATGTGTGCACAAGAGGGTTGCCGAAGAAGCCTTTGCCTACATGATCTTGATAAAGAAGTCGCCATCCGAAACTAGATACATGTTGACAAATGCAACTAGTAATGCCATGATCACAGCTTGTATTGAACATGGAAAATGTATTACAACTTTTTTGGCAAATGTAGCAATTCCAAATCAAGGCTGCGCAACCACATACCATCGCATAATGCGAACAAGTGGATCTTGCAAGGTAATCCATCAATTAATATCTACGGATGACATTATATCCAGTCCAATATACGTATCTATGTTAGCAATGTAATAGTGGGATTAATTCGACATTTAAAACTTGATATTAGATAAATACACCCTTTCCAAGCATTATAGCCACAACTTTTTGAATCTAATATTGTACATTATTTGATAGTTTATATGTTATTCATGAACTCTGCAATGGGACTATGGTAGGTGGCACTAGGATGGTGAGGCTAAAGCCATGCCCCTAGAGTTGCCCCTAGGACCTAGACTTCCTAAAAGCGGGGATTAAAATCCCTCATACCTGGAAATTGTAATGTAAGGCAAAGTTTGCCCAACCTGATGTGTGGTGAGTTAGTATATGCCTAATTAATGCCAAAATAAATGTGCATTTGGTCATGGGTTCAAACCTCTTGCCAACGATGTTTATCTTTGGGAGTTGGTTATACAAATGATGATCCCCATGTGGTAGAACTTAAAAGCCTATCACGTGTCCTCCACTTTGGGCAGCCGCAGGGTAGTGGGATAAAGTAGCTTAGTTTGTACAAGATTAGTCTAGTATGGACCTTAAACAAAGTAATAAAAACAATGGGACTATGGTAGGTGGCACTAGGATGGTGAGGCTAAAAAGCCATGCCCCTAGAGTTGCCCCCTAGACCTGGACTTCCTAAGGCGGGATTAAATCCCGCCTACAAAGTGTGCATGTAAGGCAAAAGTTTTGCCCAACTGATGTGTGGTGAGTTGGTATATGCCTAATAATGCCAAAATAAATGTGCATTTGGTCATGGGTTCAAACCTTGCCAATGTATGTTTATCTTTGGGAGTTGGTTATTTTGGTATCGATGATGATCCCCGAATGTGGTAGAACTTAAAAGCCTATATCAGCGTGTCCTCCACTTTAAATGCTGAAACTTAAGGTAGTGGGATAAACTAGCTAGTTTTGTACAAAGATTAGTCTGAAATAGTATGGACCTTAAACAAAGTAATAAAAACAATGGGACTATGGTAGGTGGCACTAGGATGGTGAGGCTAAAAAGCCATGCCCCTGAGAGTTGCCATGATCCTGAACTTTTAGAAACATGGATTAAATCCTGATTAAACTACAAAGTGTGCATGTAAATCTAGCAAAAGTTTTAGGCCAACCTAATGTGTGGTGAGTTGGTATATGCCTAATAATGCCAAAATAAATGTGCATTTGGTCATGGGTTCAAACCTTGCCAACATTATGTTTATCTTTGGGAGTTGATTATACAATGATGATCCCCAAAGTTATGGTAGAACTTAAAAGCCTATCGTGTCCTCCTCCACTTTGGCTGCACACAGGGTAATTTGAAATAACTAGCTAGTTTGTACAAAGATTAGTCTAGTATGGACCTTTAAACAAAGTAATAAAAAACAATGGGACTGCATGGTAGGTGGCACTAGGATGGTGAGGCTAAAATTACCATGCCCCTATAGAGTTGCCCCCATGGGACCTAGACTTCCAAAATGGGATTAAATCCTGCCTACAAAGTTATTTCGCATGCCATAAGACAAAAAGTTTTGCCTAAGCATCCGATGTGTGGTGAGTTGGTATATGCCCTAATAATGCCAAAAAATAAATGTGCATTTGGTCATGGGTTCAAACCTTGCCAATGTATGTTTATCTTTGGGAGTTGGTTATTGAGGGTATATATGATGATCCCAAGCGTGGTAGAACTTAAAACCTATCACGTGTCCTCCACTTTGGGCTTTCAAGGTAGTGGGATAAACTAGCTAGTTTGTACAAGATTAGTCTAGTATGGACCTTAAACAAAGTAATAAAAAACAATGGGACTATGGTAGGTGGCACTAGGATGGGGGAGGCTAAAAGCCATGCCCCCAGAGTTGCCCCCTAGGACCCTAGGACTTCCCAAGGCGGGATTAAATCCACGCCTACAAAGTGTGCATGTAGGCAAAAGTTTGGCCCAGCGGATGTGTGGTGAGTTGGTATATGTCCAGCTTGCATATATTGAAAGCATCTTTGTTGTCATCCAAATGCATTTGTTTCTTTAAAATTTGAATATTGTATACCGCGTTTGGTGTTCAACTACTTTTATGGATTAGTCTCAAACTTTTTTGCATATAACTTGATGATGTATTTGAATGTATTCTTTGTGCTAATACCAGAGCAATATTCAAAATTCGCAATTTGTGATGTTCTTACAATATCATAATGCTTAGTTGTGAAGTCTTTGAAATGCTAGTGAAATACGTGTTTGTTTATTTTATTTATGAGCTCTAATATGGGTTGGTTCATTATATCCATCGTTCTATTTGAAACCATTTATAACCCGGACGTTGAAATATTACTACGAATTGGCATATAGGCGATTCTGGATGGAGTAGTTGTTGTAACACCATAAGCAAGATGATGTGTGCAAGGAGGTTGCCCAAAAGTCTTTTTGCCTACATGATCTTGATAAAGAAGTCTACCATCCTAAACTAGATACCGTTGACAAATGCAACTAGTAATGCCATGATCACGGCTTTTATATTGAACATGGAAATGGGTGCTAATGTATTACAACTTTTTTAACAAATGTAGCTTAAGGTATTAAATCTTACAAATCCAACTTTGCCGGTTATTTTTCTTCACCTATAGGCCTAAGTATTTGGCACAAATTAAAAGCCGGTCCATGTTTTGTCTTGGGAGATACACATTGGCCATTTGGCGGATGGGATTATGAAAAAGAAATGTTGTCTCGTAAGCATAGCCGTCACTTGTTACGTGAAAGACAATGAAGAAGAATCCTTTAAACTTTCACCTATGCACAAAATGACTGTGGCAAAGAATGCCTTCAATTATTTGGAAGAAATGTGCATTTACCGTATTTAAAGCCTAACAATACAATCCCTCCTCGATGCACCTACAGCTTGCTTGACCTTGCAATAATATGAAATGGCCAACACAACGACAATTTGAAATCAATAGCTTAAGGTGAGGTGCATGATGGCGAGAGTAATATTTTCTTAACTTCCTGTGTTGTCCGCATTATTGCGGCTTATATTGAACATGGAAATGGAAATGGTGGTGGTGCATTTTGTGGAAAATGCAAGTTGAAGGTGTTTAAATCGGTCCAATCCACCTTTGCCATTATTTTTTTCTTCGCTTTATAGGCCTGGCTATGTAGTACAAATTAAAATGGTCCATGGAAGATACACATTGACCATTTGGCAAAATTATGGGATTACGAAAAGAAATGTTATTTCATGGACCATCATCACTTGCTACGTGCAAAAAGGAATGAAGAAGCATCCTTTTTTATTGCTTGTGCACAAAATGATCAGGGCAATGGCCTTGCGACCTTTGGCGAATAATGAGAAGCCAACAAAGCCAACAAAATGGCACAATTTAGAATCGACAAAGAGGAAGTGCAACCGAGACTTGGTCTATTCTTAGATCTTATCAGATGATGTTCACCAATGCACTCTATTGGTAGACATAATTATTGTCCATCAAAAAGCAAAAAGCAATAATCGGTGACTTATTGATCTATTCTACATATGGAAACTTCTTTACATTACACTACAAAATTTGTATTGCCTACCTTGCCATTTTCCCCTGGACAAGTGATACATTGATCTTTCTATGACTATAGCTGTCCTCTGATAAGTTAACAAGTCATAGCTCAAAGAAAGAATTTATCTTGATCGGAGATCATGTAATTTTGTGCATGTTTCGCTTGTACCCATATGATAACATGAAGATGCATTGTACTTAGTCCCCTAAAAGTTTGTCGTAAGTATCCCAAAGTTCACTCACAGGAGGAAACGTATCCGACATCAAATCTAAATAGTGCAATAACTTTTAAAATGGAAAAGAAAGAGTTCGAAAATGAATGTGACTTAAGTGGAATGAAGAAAATACAAAGAAATATCTCTTACCAATATGCAAGGAAGTTAAAAAGTAGAGCACCAACTATACACCCCTCAACAATTTGTTCTCAGAACATTCTTAAGGTTCAACATTTGCTAAACCTAATATGCTTAAATCCTGCGACAAAGTATACACTTTCTTGGAACATAACATAACTATTGTAGCTTAAGGGCTTTACATGCTTTTCTTATTGTTTACAGTATCAAGAGGGTACAACAGATAGTCACGCATGCATATAATAATATTTGAACTAGCATAAGAGCCAAAAAGCAGGTGCAAGCTTTTTGAACATATATATATCGACAACTTGACTATAGTCTTTGCCTCATGTACCCAAGTCCATAGAGTTAAAGCTAGGATCCAAATTGGCAAGATCTTTAGGTGTTGAAAATGGTTGAATTTGAAGCGATGAGACACTTATCTCTATTGTGGTGCATCTAAAATATCTTTCAGAGTTTAGATCTTCCATCCGGACAAAGTCTTTGTTCTCATAAAAGATTCTTCAAGCTTTGCACATTTCATTTAAGATAACGATCGTCAGGAGAACCCCTTATAAGAGACCTTCAACTTTCCTCTCTCTCTCTTCCTCCTCCTTTCTCCCATTTACTACCGGAAATAATCTCTTTCTTCCTTCTCTTTTAGTCCTCAATCTAAAGAGTATTTGGCTAGAACACTCCATCTATAGAGCATTTTACATTTCACCTTTTTAATTTAGAACTAATCGGCAATTTGTTTGCTCAATGTCAATGACTTTCTCATGGGTATAAGATGCTTATAAAGATGGCTTGATCTTTGCTCTATAATAGCATGATCTATATTTTCATAGCATTCAAAGGCAAGATAGAGCTTTTGCCATGTTGGGCATATCCTACAAGATCAACGACAAGATCATTGCACACACTTTGCAATTGCATTGTAACCAAAGAAACAACATTTATAACTCTTAGCTTTGTGAAAAACTTCACGCACTTCATCTAGCTTAGTGCTTTTGATATCTGGATCAACAAAATCCCAACAAGGTTATCGGGACTCTAGTCTACTTTTGCTTATCCTGCTCATGGATGCAACATTGCACCTATTCCGTGATATACCTTTAAAATGCAAAAAAGAACATATATACATCACCTTCATCTTGCATTCCATCATATATACCAAGTGCTAAAATGGCCTTCCTCCATGAGCATTAAATCTTTATTCCCTATATAATTTGAAACCTTAGTAAATGCGATTCGCTTCTATCAAACTTCAGACGAAGAAAAGAAGAATGATATGATTAGGTGAAATAGTAATAAAATCAAGCCCAATATCGATCGTTTGGAGATACGTGCCGTCAAGTTCTTCTCTACATGTTGAGCACTATAATAGGGGCATGATAATCAACATCTTTTGGACATGGAGGTTCCAGCTCCAAATTCTCTATGTGTATGTAGCCATGCCACTTGATCCAATGGGCAAGCAATTCCAAATCAGGCTAGCAACCACATACCATCGCGTAATGCCAAAAAAAGTGGATCTTGCAAGGGTTGTGGAAAGCGTGAGGAATAATGGTGAAAAAAAAAGAACATGGGAACAAGAACCCCCTCCCCACATGCCATACCCCTGCGTTGAAAGAAGAGTAGAAACGAAGGAAGGAATGGAATTTTTCTTAATATTCTTGTCCTTTGATCGTAAAATTAGGAGGATCCGATGGCCCCGGTTGATAGGTGATTTAGCTTTTGACAAGTGGATAGGCTAGGAATCTGAGAGGGATTAGGCAAGCACGCTAAACAAACAATATGCCCATGAACATGACATTTTAGAAAAGAGTAATTTTAGGGACCTTAAAATTTAGGTGTGAAAATTTTGAGCCGAGACTGGCGGGGTAAAGCCGCCAAAATTTCTCAAACCCTAATTTGATCCCTAAAATCTCAGCGAAAAATTTCAATCGACTTGAAGTTTAGCCCAATCTTGAGGCCGGAGCTTGATTTTGCTTTAAAAAGTTCGTTTGATGTGGGATTTTGATGAAGTGTGTAATAGAGCAACAGTAGGAGCTTGGAATCGAAGTCTATAAATTTCTTGGAAGAAGCCCTAGTTCTGTGGGGAATGAAGAAAAAACATGAAAAATAAGCAAGAGTTACCTTATTCAACTCGATTTTGTCTATGGTAGATGCGTTCATGCAACGAAGGAAAAAAAAAATAAAAATAGAAAAGCAATACAGAGTCCATGGCTTTCGAGCTTAAGGTGATATATTAGAGACAATTATTAGAAGCATGCAATTTCATGGCAAAGAAATAGACTTAGGGTATTTGGAGCAGACGGGGTTAGGAGGCATGAAAATCGAGGTCGATGAAAGCGTACTAGAAACGTCGCCATGATGTGAACAAAACTTTCAAGGTTTAAAAAAAAAAAAAGCCAAAGAGGGTGAAATTTCAAGGTGATTGGAATTTTGTTTTCAATTCTTGTTGAAGGGGCCTCTTTCTTGAGGCGAGCGTGGTTGGATTACACAACTTCATCCACCATTTCATCCAAGCAATGGTCCAGATCTCTAGCCCAACCACTATCTTCCTCCCAACACTTCAAAATGCCTGAAAGCAGAGTGTACTTAGTCCTTGTCGCACCAAAACAATACTAGGAAGCGACACAAAAGACGGATAATCCATGCCATATCATTAAAGGATGCAATTCCTATGTTGAATCTAAGAAGCATTTGTGCAAACATCAACCAATTAAATACCCATTGTGTAGAATAAAGCAATTGGGTATATATCAAGTTATTATGGCTGTGAGACTTCACTAGTCAAAAGTACCAAGTGAATGTATCCACAACTGAAGTCCCTATTATTAAATATGTAAACCAAAGATTTCATTTCACCAACCCTATATTTGATATAAAAATTTAGAATAGAATAGAATAGAATAGAGTTTTTATCGTCCACAGAGACCAATCGGCCTATGGGACCCAAAAAGGAGGCGTAGTAAACGTATTACTGTCCGAGTTAAAAAAAAACCCCGGAAGTGTTTGGGGAAAACCCGCGGAGGAATAAGAGTGTTGTCAAACTGTACATGCATCTATCATTAGGGGGAAGAAATATATACACATATCAGGCGAGAACCCGAGGATCGAGCTGATCTTGGCGATCCATGACCTCTTGAACTTTCAAGATTGCAATTCTTTCTAGAGTGTTCTGACACAACTTTGTTCTACCTGCAATGTATACCAACTAGCATATCTAGCAATTTACAATATTAGGGTCTCATCTTCATTTATCTAAGTGAAAACCATGTAGAAATACACCAAAGAATATATTAGGGTCGATCACTTAACATGATGTTGCATGCACATTGTGCTTTTTCATGTGCTCATGATTTTGCAATAATAGTTTACACCGATAAAAGCGTAAAATGCTTCCATAGCCCCACTTTTAGCATAAACAAAAGATTTAAATGTACTCCACTTTGTCCGAACAAAAGACTTAGAATATACTGTACACACATATGTCAAAGATGAAGCAAGAGTTTCTTAATCACGATTCAAAATAATGTGGGGTAAGAAAATATTTTAGATTCCACCATAAGCAAGATAATGTGTGCACAAGAGGTTGTCGAAGAAGCCTTTGCCTACATGATCTTGATAAAGAAGCGCCATCCGAAACTAGATACATGTTGACAAATGCAACTAGTAATGCCATGATCACGGCTTGTATTGAACATGGAAAATGTATTACAACTTTTTGGCAAATGTAGCAATTCCAAATCAAAAGTGCGAACCACATACCATCGCATAATGCCGAACAAGTGGATCTTGCAAGGTAATCCATCAATTAATATCTACGGATACATTATATCACTAATATCCGTATCTATGTTAGCATGTAATGGTGCATTAAATTAACATTTAAAACTTGGTATTAGATAAATATGCCCTTTCCAAGCATTATAGCCTTTTAACTTTTGAATCTAATATTGTACATTATTTGATAGTTTATATGTTATTCATGAACTTCCCAATGGTACCTATCTTGATAGATCCGTCAAATCATATGCCAAGGGAAAGCTCTCTACATAAACTTTCCAAAGAGCCCAAGATTATCTCAATCGCCTCTATAGCTTAAGTTATGAGCCAAAACTTTTATTTTATCAAGTTTTTATTTTAATAATAATAAATGGTACAGTAACCTTATTAAGGATCCCTCAAAGGGCCAAATTGAAAGAATTATCTCATAATTCACCGCCCAAGACCGGATCTAAAAAACGAAAGTACAATCCTTGCCAAATAGAACATGGAAGAAATCAATATATATACCATAACCGGGGGCCATCCAAGTTTCACCACTGAAAGATGTAAGCATTCAAAGGGCTAAAAAAAGCAACTGCCCTTCCACGCGTTAACTTGGCCTGGAAACTCATCCTGCATAATTGTGGGCAAACCCCAATTCCAATCTTGTACAAAGGGGCTGGCTACTCTATCTTCCAACTTGCATCACCCAAGCCTACCCCCAAGGGTGGTCCTGATTGCTCTTCTTAAGCACCTTTATCTGCTGACATAGGCCTCAACTACACTTATGCTCTACTATAGCTAGAAAGGGGCATCAATCTCCCATCCAATGACTCTTAATTTGACCACTTCCTTTATTCAATCTGGTTCATCCTGCACCAACCACTAGATTATAGTCTCCCCTTGCTGGAAAAGGGGGCGGATGACACCTAAAGAACACACAGCTAATATACATACCAATATGCACTGAGAAAAGGATGGGCCTCCACAGATAGAATTATAGCATCTACTATCCATAAGCTCTTTTACACTCTTCCAGACAAATCAACTCCCCAAACCTTCAGATCTGCAGCTCCTTAGGACTGGGTGCCTATCAATCTTCTCAAAGTTAGAAAAAAGAGGCCACCATTTCATCCAGCCGATGGTCCAATCTCTAGTCCAACCATTATCTTCCTCCAACACTTCGAAATGTACAAAACAGAGTGTACTTAGTGTCCTTCTAGCACACAAACAATACTAGGCAAGCGACACAAAAGACCTGATACTCCATGCCATATCATTAAGGAACACAATTCCTATGTTGAATCTAAGAAGCATTTTATGCAACCATCAACTAATTAAATACCCATTGTGTAGAATAGCAATTTTGTTGTCAAGTTGCATGATCTATATTTTCATAGCATTCCAAGGCAAGATAGCTTTTGCCATGTTGGGAATATTCTGCAAGATCAACAACAAGATCATTGCACACACTTTGCAATTGCATTGTAACCCAAGAAACAACATTCATAACTCTTAGCCTTTGTGAAAACCTTACGCACTTCATCTAGCTTAATGCTTTTGATATTAGGATCAACAAAATCCCAACAAAGGTTATCGACTTTAGTCTACTTTTGCTTATCTGCTCATGGATGCAACATTGCACCTATTCGACATACCTTTAAAACTAAAAGAACGATATCACGTCACCTTCATCTTGCATTCCATCATATAAACCAAGTGCTAATTGGCCTTCCTCCATGAGCATTAAATCTTCATTCCCTATCTTTGAGAAACCTTAGTAAATGTCCGATTCGCTTCTATCAAACTTCTAGGCGAAGAAAAGAAGAATGATATGATTAAAGTGAAATAGTAACAAAAATCAAACCCGGTATTAATCATTTCGAGATATAGCCGTGGGAGTTCCAAGTCTCTACATGTTGAGCACTCTAATAGGGCATCATAATCAACATCTTTGGACATGGAGGTTCCAGCTCCAAATTCTCTGTGTGTATGTAGCCATGCCACTTGATCCAATTTGAAGCAATTCGAAATCAAGCTGCACAACCACGTACCATCGCATAATGCCAGAAAAAGTGGATCTTGCAAGGGTTGTCGAAAGTGGAGGAATAATGCATGGTGAAAAAGAAAGAATATGGCAACAAGGAGCCCCCTCCTTCCCTCCCCAAGTCGCCTCTCCCTCAAGCCCCCAGGTGCCTGCATGCAATGCGTTGAAAGAAGAGTAGAATGAAGGAAGGAATGGAATTTTCTTAATATTCTTGTCCATCGATGGTAAAATTTAGAGATCTGATGGCCCCAGTTGATGTAGGTTGATTTGGCTTGACAAGTGGATAGGCTAGGAATACAGAGGGATTAGGCAAGCACCACTAAAACAAACAATATGCCCATGAACATGACATTTTGGAAAGAGTAATTTTAGGGACTTTAAAATTTCGTGTGGAAATTTTGAGTGACTTCGTGAAATACAAAGTGGGCGGGATTAGGCAAGCCCATAAACAAACAATATGCCCATGAACATGACATTTTGGAAAGAGTAATTTTAGGGACCTTAAAATTTCGTGGTGGAAATTTTGAGTTGACACAGTGGGCCCGAGTGGCGGGGATTAAACAAGCACCGCTAAACAAACAATATGCCCATGAACATGACATTTTGGAAAGAGTAATTTTAGGGACCTTAAAATTTGGTGGTGGAAATTCCGAAGCTGACACAGTAATGACCTGAGTCAGGCGAGTGGCGGCCAGTCCGGCCAAAAATTCCACACGAATTTTACAAGTCTCAAAAATCTCGACAAAATTTCAATCGACTTGAAATTTAGCCCCGATCTTGAGATCCGGAGCTTGACTTTTGCCTTAAAAGTTTGTTTGATCTGGGATTTTGATGAAACCCAGGTGTAATAGATGCGGTATTTCAAGCTTGGGTGTCATCTCCGCGCGGGAATGAAGAAAAAAAACATGAAAAATAAGCAAGAGTTACCTTGATTCAACTCGATTGGCTCACTACCGCTAATTCATACAACGAAGGAAAAAAAAAAAAGATTCCAGACTCGTGGCTTTGCCGAGCTTGGGTGATATATTAGAGACAATATTAGAAGCCCGCAATTTCATGGCAAACAAAAACAAACTTAGGAGCCACCAAAACGTAAACATAAACAGGTTAGGAGGCATGAAAACAGGGTTCTGGCGTGGTAAAGCGTAAACGGCCGCCATGATGTGAACAAAAAGTTTGGGTGGTTTATAAAAGGGGCAAAATTTCAAGGTGATTGAAATTTCGTTTTCCAACTCTTGTTGAAGGGTGGTGGAAGGGGAACTTTCGGGGCCCGGGGGTTTCACTGGAACGGCTTTGAAGCGCCAGCAAAAGCGGCGAAATGGGCCGCCAGCGGCGGCCTAAAACACCTCGAGGATCGGGGTTTTCCCACCGTGAACTCCACGAGACCCTAAAATTTCCTTATTCTTGAACTGCGGATGAGAAGTCCATCAATCCAAGGAAGTTTTCAAATCGAGGAAAGCTCAAAAAGAAGCCATTTTAATCTGCTATTTCTCGGCCTTCATCCATGTAATCTCTTGATTTTTTTTTTGAAGATCTATTATGGCCGGAGTAAAACTAAACACACCTTTTTAAATTTGAAGAAAATGGAGGAATGCTTTCGCCAGGCTTGTAGAGTTTTTTGGCTATGGCATACGGTGACTTAAAGCTTCCGGGTACCGGTTATGGCTTTCGAGCCATGCTGATACGAGCGTAGCTTCCGTCACGGTTATGGCTTTCGGAGGCGAGCATCCCCTACACAGCCTTTATAGATCCTAAACAGATTCATTTTGTAATAGATTCGTGTACCACGAATGCAGATGTCTTCACTGCAGAGCAAAGAGACCCCAAATTTTGCTCCTCAAGAAAAACTCTAGCGGGCGCCACGGATCGCCAGAAACTTAGACCACGGGTTACTGGAAAAAAAAAAGTTCGCGAAACTGTCGGGAAATTTTAGGGTCTCGTGGGTTACGGATTACACAACTTCTCTCTAGTATATATGATAAATGCAAGTATTGTTGATCTAGTGGATGGGCCCCTTCGTTGTTGCATCCACATAAAAGAATCTCGTCCTTACACACTATTTCCATGTTATAAAGCCAACATGAAGAATTGACAGTTTGTAGCTCCTGAATGCCTAATGATCGTTGATGTGGCATATTCTAGAATATTCCCGGAATCGGAGGGCTTGTGATTATTCATCATGGCTTCCCTGTTAAAGAGAACAACAAAAGAAACTGTGTACAGGCCGGCTCCTGCCTTGCACTTTGCAGAGGCAATGTCTGCCGAATCCAGCTCCTCGATTGTTCAATCTGATCTGCACAGTCCTTTTCTTGAGAATAATGACGATCAATCACCCATTGCGCAGGTGGCTGCTACCGTTGATACGAATGATGATCCTTCTCTTCCGGTGTGGACATTTCGAATGTGGATTTTGGGCTTAACTTCATGTATTCTTCTTGCTTTCCCTCAATCAGTTCTTCCAATATAGAACAGAGCCCCCTCATTATATCTCCTATCTCTGTGCAAGTTTTGGCCTTGCCCTTGGCCGTCTAATGGCTGCCTATTTGCCACAACGATTGATCAGAATCCCATGGTTCGGGCTCAGCTTCTCATTAAATCCGGGGCCATTTAACAAGAAAGAGCATGTATTGATCAGTATTTTCGCCTGTGCTGGAAGTGGATTTGGCCACGGGAGGTGCAAGTGCTGTGAATGTTATCAATATTATTAAGGTGTTTTATAAGAGAAACATTGACTTTGTTGCTGGTCTACTCATAGTTCTCACTTCACAGGTAATCTTTCAATTCTAGGCAGGTGTGTTGGGATATAATTTGTCTAATTTTAGAGCATAGACAGGTGTTTGGTTATGGATGGGCTGGACTAGTTAGAAAGAATCTAGTAGAACCTGCCAGCATGTGGTGGCCTGGTAACATGGTGCAAGTGTCCCTCTTTAGGTGATTACATATCTTTCTTATACCACATTATACATTTGATCTATTTGACATGGTTATGGTCTGTGTGTGTAGGACACTGCATGAAAAAGACCATCATAAAAGGTCTATCAAGAACTCAATTCTTCTTGATTGTTATGGTCATCAGTTTTTCATATTACCTGCTTCCTGGTTATCTCTTCATGACCCTTTCTTCTATGTCTTGGGTCTGCTGGTTATGGCCCAAGTCTGTGACTGCTGTACAGTTAGGCTCAGGCTTGCATGGCCTTGGCCTGGGATCATTCAGTTTGGATTGGGCCTCTATCTCTGCATACATTTAAGCCCACTGGTGGTTCCAGCATTTGTAACACTCAATGTGTTGGTGGGTTTTTCTTTATTTGTATATGTGGTCATTCCTACAGCATATTTTGGTAACCTATACCATGCAAAAGCTTTCCTATCTTCTCTAGTCATCTTTATGCCCGCCGATGGACAAGTCTATGACGTCTCGAGCTTATTGACTGAAAATTTCCAACTTGACTTGATGCATATAACAGAAAAGGTCCTATATACATGAGCATCTTCTTTGTCCTTACTTATGGCCTTGGCTTTGCAACACTTGCAGCGACATTAACACATGTAGCATGTTTCCATGGCAGGTGAGCTTACCTCTAACTGATACTTTCTTCTCTGTTATATGCTGATGAAAGATTGGCAAGCAAAATATGGCAGCAGAGCAAGGCCTCCTTTGTGGAGAAGCCCACATCCACACTTAATGATGGAAATATCAAGATATACCTCAGTCATGGTTCTTTCTCCTCTAATAGGCACCCCTTTGTTATTTCGTTCGCCACTTGTCAGATTTATATTAAACAACTACAGTTACCATGGTGGGGTATGTTTCTGGCCTGCCTTCTTTCACTAATGTTTGTATATCCCTTTGGGTCATCACAGCCACCACCAATCAGGTATTGCATTGCCTATTGCATGTGTGCTTGAGTGGTCATTAACTAGCATTAACTCTTCACCTCTACTGTGAAGACACCTGGTCTGAATGTCATAACAGAATACATCTTGGGATATCTTCTACCAGGCAGACCTGTTGCTAATGTTTGCTTCAAAGCATATGGCTATTCAAGCATGAATCAGGCAATTGCTTTTCTGCAAGACTTCAAACTTGGTCACTACATGAAGGTACCACCAAGGTCTATGTTTATAGTGCAGGTAAGTTCAAAATCACATTGGGTTATTACAGAGCACAACATAGGTCTCCAGCACTTGTGTAACTCTTTGTTAATGGTACAGGTAATAGGTACCCTTGTGGCAGGTACCATGAACATGTCTGTAGCATGGTGGCTGCTAAATGATGTAGAAAATATATGTGATACAGAAAGCCTACCTCCAAATAGCCCCTGGACTTGTCCTACTGCTAGAGTTGTATTTGATGCATCTGTTGTGTGGGGATTAATTGGAACAAAGAGAATCTTTGGTCCATCTGGTCAATACATGCTAATAAATTGGTTTTTCCTCGGCGGAGCTGTTCTAATTTGCATATGGTTATTGGCCAAGGCATTTCCAAAGCAGACTTGGATCCCTTTGATTAACATGCCCGTTATGCTAGGCGCTACTGGATTGATGCCTCCTGCAACTCCTGTTAATTTCATCTCCTGGTTAATTGTTGGGCTCTTCTTCAATTTTATGTTTATAGACGCCATAACCTTTGGTGGAAACGATATAACTACATCCTTTCTGCAGCCTTGGATGTAGGATTGGCATTTATGGGAGTCCTCCTTTATGTCTCCCTGGGATTTGAAGGGAAGAGCTTGAATTGGTGGGGAAATCGATTAGACAATTGCCCGCTTGCAGCTTGTCCTACCGAACCTGGAATTGCTGTGAGAGGCTGCCCCAAATTTTAAATTTTATATGTTTCTGCAACCTTCCCTTGGATTGTATGTAATTGCTAAATATCGGCAGTTGCCATGTCCAACTTAAATTTTAATAGCACACAAGTGCCATAGAAAATTTATCAAATGTTAACGATCTGCTCTTGCTCGTATCACTTTCTTTATGGTTACGCTTTTTATTGTTATTTCTCGCACCCAAACGATACTATTAACGTCATTTTTGGGTTGCCCCTAGGGGGGCAAACCCTTGTTTATGTGGGTATGTGGGCATATCCAGGTATATGCCGGCATATGCCTAGCATATGCTGGTGACTGCTAAAAACTGTCTACTGCCTGTAAATGCTCGGTCATCCAGCCCCATTCCTTCGCTGAAAAGAGGAATGTAATTCAGTTGGGGTCCTGTGTTCGTCGTCATCGTGGTACTAAAGCAAGCAGCGAGCGATCTTCCATCGGATATATTCTGGCTTCTTCCTTGCGAACCTTTGATCTTGTTCAACAGTGTTCTCTTTGATAGAGCCATGAAGCAGTTGCCTTGCCGGGATGGTAATATAATCGGCCTTACTGATTTGTTAGCAATTTTTTTAATTCTGGGGCTGTAACGTATTTTCTGTTTCAGCAGGCTGGAGACCAAAATCTCAATTATTATCCAGATAAACACTACGTGCAAACGTTTTTACATGTATGTTTGATACATAGATATACTATTAGCCGATCTCCTTGATTGGTAGGAATACGTTGTATTTGTGGCTGCCATAGCTAGCCAATGCAGGTATGGTTTCATTTGGGCATCTTTCTTTCCTTGCTTGCATTGCAGTTTTATGCTGTTTCTTTACTCTTTCCTGACAAAATTAAAAGCTGGAGAGAAATATTATCCTACTAGCAGATCAGCTTTAGAATATGAAATGAATACTTTGCTTATGCAAAAGGTATCAATTGTCGGTATGCTTACCCAGTCCTATTCATCTGGATGGAGATCTTTTGCTTTGATTCAAAGTGTCCAATATTATCTTATACAATGTTGATTTGATTCATTGCAAAAACCTGACAGAGTTAGACCTTCAAGAGTGCAAGGTTGAAGACAGAGGAAGCCAGTGGCTAAACTGTTTTCCAGAGACGTGCAACTCTTTACTGTCTCTAAATTTTGCCTGCATACACAGTGAAGTAAATTTTGAAGCGTTAGAAAATCTGGTGGCAAGGTGCAGCTCGTTGAAGAAGCTAAGACTAAACAAAGAGGTCTCTCTGGAACAATTACAGAGATTATTGATTAGGGCTCCTCAGCTTACAGATCTTGGCACTGGATCATATACTCAGGAAGTTCAATGGTCCAAATATGCAGAACTTGAGACTGCATTAGGGAGATGCACTCTCATTTTACAATTCTTTGATTCACGGACATGCAAACATTAAAAAGCCAGGGGAAGCGGAAAAGATTTTCAACACGATGCAGGGTTTGCAATGCCAGCCTAATGTTTCAACTTACAACGCTCTCATTTCTATGTACATAAGGAATGGCAAACGTAAAAAGGTATGTAAATATGCTAGAAGGAAACAAATGAATAAATAGATGCCTTCTGTCGATTTTCTAACCCCAAATCTAGTCATCATATGAAAGCTGTGTGTTGAGAGTAATGTATTCTAATGATTTTCGTTTTTGATGTACCAGGCAGAAGCCTTACATTCCAGTATGCATCAAGCTGGTTGCAAACCAGATGCTATCACTTACAGGATTTTGCATAATGCTTATATGTCATCTAGAAATTACGTGGACGCAGAAAAGATTATAATGGATATGAGGAAAGATGGCATAAGCTTTTGAAGTGAGGCACTCTTATTTTTTATGACTATTGACTGCTGACAGAAGAAGAGGTCCCAGAGGAATGTTAGTTGGTTGTCTTCCATATGGTTCATGGAAACTGGTTTTTCAACTTGGGCTTGCCATGCCTTGGGCTTGTCATGTCATGGCGGGGCATGTGAGCATCAAATATGGATTTAAGGTTAGTATAATGGGAATATATTTGATAAGCAACCATAACTTGTTTCTGAGCAAACTTGGACCCTGGCAGGGTCCAAACCATGCAGCTGTGACTGCCTGTGCCACTGGTGCACACTCAGTAGGAGATGCAGCTAGGATGATTCGTTTTGGAGATGCTGATGTCATGGTTGCAGGTGGAACTGAATGCAGCATTGATGCACTGTCAATAGCTGGATTCTGCAGGTTTGTAATTTGGTTTGATATTACATATAAAATGCCAGGTTATTTTGAAAACTGATGCCTGGAAACTGGTACCTTGAAAACTGTGACTTCTTATTGAAAGCTTAGCTCATTACAATTTTAAGATTACAGTGGAAGAAATATTGTGCTTGACAGCAATGCCTATTAATGCTTGACAGGGCCAGAGCACTAAGTACGAATTTCAATGCAAAACCTGGAACATCTTCAAGACCATTTGATCGCGATCGTGATGGATTTGTGTAACCAACTCTCTTTTTCATATTCCTTGTCCGTCAATGCTTTATTTAAGTTTTCGTGATTTCAGAATAGGTGAAGGAGCAGGTATCATGGTTTTAGAGGTAATATAGCATAACCATGTAAAGCTATGCCATTTGTGATGTGTTGTGTTACAGACCATGCATTGTCAATATTTGATAAACGTCTAATATAGTGGAATCTGATTTCAAGCAAAATCAATGTTATTGTTTCAACATGCAAAATTCTGCTTGCCATTATTTGAAGTGTTTTTGTTTCTTTCAATATCAGTATATGAATTTCTGAATGGTCCATCCACTAGGAGTACGAACATGCAAAGCGAAGAAAAGCAAAAATATATGCAGAAATTTGTGGCTATGGGATGTCAGGTCTGCATAGCACTTTTATGACCTTTTGAGTCCGAGATTACATCATCTTTCTGATGAGATTAAAGGGCTCTGAATCCATATCCAGGCGATGCATATCATATTACCCAACCTTCAACTGATGGAAGAGGAGCTATATTGGCCATGAAGCGTGCTTTGAAACAGGTATATCACTCTATAAGGAGCATATAGGTTAATTATTATACTCAAAGCCAGTTATGAGCCACAACCATAATGTTCACAATTGATGCACCCTCACAAATTTGACGTTATCATCTAAATGCATTGGAATGCAGTCTGGTTTGCAGCCGCCTCAGATTGAATATGTTAATGTTCATGCGACATCCACACCACTAGGTAAGCATCTTTCAAAATTGTTTATGCCAGTATTGTTTTAAATCTTGACAGTAGATTGTGTTTTTCAATCATGAAGGGGATGCCATAGAGGCAAAGGCAATCCAGGATGTTTTTTTTCTGTAAGGGCGTGGAGGGGACAGCTTTTTATGCTGGTCGCCAAGTTATGAGATTGGCACTTGTGCACTTGATGCATCGTTTCTCTACTACTTACCTACCAAATAAGGTAGTGCCTGACCTTCCTGTCATGCCAAGTTGTTATGGAGCGCCTATTGCCTTTGTTGAATGCCCGTGGTTTATATCATGGAAGGCTGCCTGGCTTGAGATATGTAAATATTGGCTTCCGTGTGTACTAAGAAAACCTCTACATACCAAGGGCCAAATGCATTGGAGAGTGTTGGTGAAAATGCCTTTTAACGATTTAGTTGTTTGACCCAGTATTGGAGTTTGTTTTCTCTTGACTTGTGTCTTCTCTACATTGTCAATAGGTTTTGTGTATAGGACAAGCGTAGAACGTGCAACGACGAATAAATGAGTAAATGTATGGTTATTTTAGTTTTGCGTATAGGATAAGCGTAGAACGTGCAACGCCGAATAGATAAGTAAACGTGTAGTTATTGTGTAGTTATTTTGAACGTATTTATTTACAAACTAAAAAAGAGGCTTCTTGTTATTCTTTGGCACTAGTTCCTCGGCCGCTTATTTTGAACGTATTTATTTACAAACTAACAAACTAGAAAAGAGGCTTTTTGTTTTATTCTTTGGCATCAATTCCTCGGCCTCGGTTTGGACAGACACCCTTGCCAAATTTGAGGAGTTTACACATGTTGCGACTTATCAATGTTAACATTCATTGGTCAGTCTATGAGGAGCTTATATTTACACCTACTATCGATTCCGAGGTATCATCCATCCATGAGTATCTTACTCACAAGCCTCCTAGAGATATTGCTTAAAAAATGAAAAAGAAACTAAAAGGATGAAATCAAGAAACTTTTGTCTTCTTGGCCACTTCCCCAGCCCAAAGTGATGTCGACTTTGTTTTTAAAAGAAAGGCGCTTATGTTTTCCTTTTTATCGTTCTCTTTTCAATGAGAACTTCTGAACCGTGGATGTTATAATCGTGCATCTATATTGATAAAATACTATGCTATTGCGGTCGCGAAAAATGCGCTAAGTCGAGTTGATGGAAGATGGAGATGGATTTAGAGAACGTTTACAAAACGATCCTTATCGGATATGCCCGTCAACGCCTTTCCAGTTCTACATATACATCTCCATCAATTTTAAGTAGGCCTTTGCTAATCTTCATTTTCTTCTCTGCATTTTGGATGAGTCAAATTAATTCTGTGAAAAGCTCTCTTTGGGCTAATATGAAGAGCTTCTCTTTTGCATTGGCCATATGATAGCATTTTGTCTAAAGTGGCCCAATTGGGAGATTATATTTCTCCATGAGATTTCTATGGTTATGTATAGGTATCAGATAAAACAATGCATTAGAAGTATTCAAAATAAATAAATCCGAAGGTAGCAAGCATTTGTGATTTCGCAGTGTGGAGCATTGGCTCCCATGTGTTGGAGCAAGATAAAGATACACGTATGAATGGATAGATTTCCAAATTAGTGAAAGGGGAGGGCCATAAAACATAATGAATGCAACTAACCATAGTTTTGAGGCGCTTTGAAGCAAAAACCTTTCAAACCAGCCAACCCGCAACAATTAATGGTTTAGTACAAGTAGATGATTTTTGAATTGGTGTGTTGT
Source organism: Isoetes taiwanensis (assembly GCA_021234155.1). Taxonomy (NCBI): domain Eukaryota; kingdom Viridiplantae; phylum Streptophyta; class Lycopodiopsida; order Isoetales; family Isoetaceae; genus Isoetes; species Isoetes taiwanensis. The sequence continues at coordinate 1,968,673 of JAJEKV010000050.1, read as the reverse complement.
TTAACTCTTCTTCAAACAAAAGCACATTGCATGAAGATGTGCTTTCCTGTGGTCGCTCCTTAAACAAGCATTATAGGATATAATGGCATTTCTTTTATGCATTTGTTATTTTTAAAAAGCTAAGGGTTATTGTTATATCATAGAATATAAGAAGTAAATTGTTACTACAGGCAAACAGCGTTATTTAACTTCTTTGCCATATGTTTGGTTGAAATCCCACATATTCAAGATCGTCTTCAAAATTGAGAGATATAATTTCTGCAAAAATGTCGAACATTAATAATGGATTCAACCTTGTAGTTTTGTGAACCAAAACAAATGTGCGTGACACCTTTGTCCCATTTTCGATGTCCCTTTGTCCCCCTGAATTTAGTAAGTACTCAAAATCAATAAAGGTGGTTGGAACGGAGGCAATTTCAAATTTAGAAAACAAAAATAGCAAAAAAAAAACGAATTCCTTGAATCTTGGAGAACCCGCCACACAGTCGTGCATGTCTTGAGCCCCGATAAAGAAAACTAAAACAAGAATGTTTAATCATCATTCTTGCTTCTCGCTCTTTCGATATGTTCAAGGTTTGAATGGAACCAATGGATTGTGTTTCTTTTCCTTTGCAACATTCATTTGAGTTATTAGCGTGTTGGAATGCCTTTGCCTTATGAATTATGAATTGGGCATGGAAATAGCATTCCACCGCCATGTTTGAGTCCAATATTTTGGGTTGCCCCTAAGGAAGGGAAGGAAAACCCTCATCCATGTGGGTTTGTGGCATATTCCAAGTATATGTCAAGATATGCTTTCGAAAAACATGACTTTGAAGTGATTTAACCATTTCCCTCGGGTCACTTGAAGGGCAACCCTCCTCTCTTGTGACCTATGTTAAAGTTGAGCACTTATAAGCTTTGACAATGGGACCACCGGCAGACTTGAGAATTTGAGCACTTGAGAATTTGAAAAGACCTATCTTTGAAGATGAAGAGATTTCGCTTCTTCCACTTTTTGAAACTGAAAAAGACCCATCTTTGTGAGAAGATGAAGAGATTCGCTTTCTTCCGGATGGACCCGGATGATCCTCTAAAGGGATGCCAAATAGAAAGCCCTCTTTTAAGCTTGTCCCAAGTGCTAGAATAGACCGACAATAGGACCTCTTGACTATTTAAATCACAAATGAAAGAGATCCAAAAGCCAACGCAAGCGGGTTGAATATGTTGATACATAAAGCAATGCTTAATTGTCTCATCCCTCCTCGCATGCAGAGAGGGAAGGTCACGTAAATCACCGACAAAAATCTATGAAAGACGATATTTACCCTCACGCATTTATGAATGATCCGCCACCATAAAATAGAAAGCTTAGAATGGAGCAATTTATCCCATACCCATCGCCAAACTCCGATGAGGCCCTGTGGATAACTAAAGGCCATTTTGGCAATGGAGGCAAAGACTTTAGGGTGAAGCAGACAACATACATGGGTACACACATTTGCTTCTCCCTTGACACTACCATGAATCGCCCAAAGCCGGGGGAGCCATGTTCTTGTGATCTAGAGGAAAAGTAGAAGCTATTTTTGCTAAATAACACGGCCCCAACAAAGGAGGAAAAATCAATTTGAACTCATCCCAAGTCAACAATCTTGTCTCATTATACCATGCAGATACTGTCACAACGTATTTGACTTGCTTCACCATCACCTTCATCAATGGATGAACAGAGGAGACTAACGAACAATCTACCTGGCCATCACCCAAAGGGATCCACCAACAATTAGCCATAGGATCAGAATGGACCATCAGATGGAACCAAACAAAGTGCGATTTCCAAATAACTAGTAATCCCTTGAGGAATGATGATGCATTAGGATATGGAGAAAGTGGATAGACTAATGCTAAGAAAGGAGTGGCTTAATGGATGGAATGCCGAAGAAAATGCACATCTACAAAGATTGGTAAATAAGACAATGACTGGGAGCTATCAAACATTATTCAAAATCTGCCATAATTTAACTTAAAAAAATAATGCACCTTGCTTTGGAGAAGAAAGTGAATCATCCCCATCCCTTTATATAATTTAGGCAAAATGCACCGGCCCAACTAATTTTAATATCAGCCCCCTTCAATGCCACCTAAAAACAAGAGTCTTGATGATGAACTATGAACTATGTCTTTGTCTATGGTGCTAGCAAGATGGATGCTATATAGACATGTGTACTACTACTGACATCGACTTGACTACGCTTACATGGGCCACCATGGATAACTTAACAGAGGTAATGGGTGTACCCTCAGAGGTAATGGACATCGCGAACTCATTTATGTTCTCCTCAATACTACATTAAAATATATAAAATGTTCTTTTAGAAAGCAAAGAAGTCTACTATTGCTAAAGTTTTCCCCGAAAACCCTTTGAGGGGTTCATTTTTTTCTTTAATCCCGAATAGTAATAGGTTTTCTATATTCTTTGTTTGAGTTCCATAGGATTTTTGCCACTATGGACGAAAAAACCAATTGTATTCTCGATCATTCCTCATTCTTTCCTGGCCCCGTCCTCCCTCATTCCGCTCGCACTGAAAGTATATTGAAAATAGAAGCATGCGGGGTGGCTTTTAAATAAAATGTGCAAGTGCAAGCATATGTATAGTGAATGGATAAATGCAGACTTGGAATACTTGAAGCAATACCTAGATGCAAGCTCGAGTAAGCTTCCTAATGCTAGTGCCTTGAATATAGTTAAGAGACTAACAAAATTTAGATATATCCTACACTAGTTTCAGGGCCCACAAGGATACTAGTTGGCAATTATACTAGGGAGCATAAAAATGATTAAGCCTATTTAAAGAGGTGCACATACCCTCAAAATTGAAGTAGGCCAATGGGGCCGTGAGCTACTATAGTCAATGGAGCTGCCTGCGGCAAGATCAAGGTAACACATTTCTATTTTTTTTTCTATTTTTTTGTGCAAATGCCTAAGCAAATCTTGAATGTTCCTATACCAATGTAGTCAGACACTTCCAGATAATGCTTTACCAAGGTGAGCATTCTCCGTTACAACTACGATGTTATTTCTTAAAATTGAGATGGCCAATGCATATTATATTGATGATATTTCTTTTCATTTGTGCAGGGGACCGAGCATCTTCCTAATGTTTTGCGATATTGGGTAAGTTGTTCATCTTTGTAGTAATGTAAGAATGTAATCTCATATGTCCATTGGAGTTAATGGAATTCAAGTTTCGATATTTTTTATCGGGCATAGATCATGACACTTCCTAACCCGTTGTTGCAGGATGAAGTACGAAACTCGATATTTTGTCCAAAATTGCTTTGCTCCATGTGAATGGTCAGATGCTAGGTGATGTAATGGCTCCAAATTTTGTTGTTCAAAGCTCCAAATTCTTATTCCAGTTTGTATAAACAATCTTTTTTGCTACAAATATAAAATGCATTTTATTGTGCCCTAGGCTAAGTGTCATTTGTCCAAATGGTAGCAAACTTATATTACCCTCGCTTGAGTCATCGCTAGAATGCACTCTTAATATATCTATTTATTATTTATATGAAGAGAGTGAACGAGTAAAGCGCAAGCTTACTCTTTATTCTCCAGCTCCACCGTAATAACTTCTAGCATCTGGGACATGGTGCTGGCCACCTGCATGAAAAATCTAGGAGTACTATCTCCAGAAGTCGAAGCCGCACGCTCTAATCCATTAAAGATTTTGGAAGGAATGAAGATTTTGTATTCATAATATAGGAAGAATTACATCAGGAATGATCCCACTTGGATTAGATAAAAATTAAGCACAGAAATGTTTCATTCACAAGAAAAACTACTATAGGAGAGAACTCAACATCTTCATCTTTCAAGTGTAAAAACTTATTGAGAGCTCTCAAAGCTTGATATGTATAAAGCACCATAATCTTACCATCTAGTAACCAGAGATGCCGGATGATACTTGAGAAAAGCCATTTAGGCCCCCTAAAGTTTCAAACCAGATAATGATGAGGGAAACCATATAGATCCTCCCGAAATACTGGAAAGAGGTCAGAGCAAATTTGAATATCTATATAGCATAAGCAGTATGAAATGAATCTCAAGCATGAACCTGAGTAAGCTCTCACTCCATCAAATAATGTCAAAGCATGCCATCCAAGCATTCTCCTGGTTGCCAGGCCTTCCCTCACTTTTCTTTTCATTCATCAAGCGAGATTCTGACTTGTAATATATTATTCTAACATGAAATCTGAGATATATATTACCAACAAATGTTTAGATTTACAAAAGTTATAGTCTATCATGAAAAGTGATCTACATGTACTATGGTCCTAAGACTACAACACTTTGGAGCAGTCACACATTGACTAACTTTATAATAGTGGAAAATAAGTAGGTTTCTTCATTTTTTTTCTAATAAGACCACATCAAGGACCTCGATATCTATTTTTATCATATATTGTGTCATTAAAGGCTTATGAAAGAAATGTAGTGCAATAAGTTAATATTTTAGGACTTAACTAGAAAATGTGTATGGAAAAAGTCCTTTTAAACTATTTATTTATAGTCATGGCTAAACTTCGCGGATATTGTCCCTCCATTCATCAATAACCATCATTAGCTATATCATTGTTGGAGTTTTAGACCTATACTAAAAGTAATCAATGCACTTTTGAACCTTTTTGATGTGTTCATCTTATTATATTAGATCTTGTTTAGATCTAGTAATGCCACGCCTCTATTATGGCTGCCAAAGAATAGAACCGAAAAGTAGCAATAGAACCGGCATTCCTTAGATGGGGACGCCCCTTTGTTACTCCTCCTATTTATTCAAAATTCTCTTCATTGTTCTATCATCTAAGCTCTTTGAACTAGAATTCTCCTTCTTCTCTCTATCCTATCCACGCCATTGAACTACTTGTCTCTCAGCTTTAGCTTTCTCTCAATTTCTTTTTCTTTCTATCCTAGCGCTTTCTCATCCCTCGCTCTGTATGTCTCATCTTCCTTATGCCTACCGTGAGCTCATCTTCCTTGTGCCCTAGTGCATCTCATCCTTGATCGTGGAGTTTTGCTCCTCAGATATTGCCGCAATCGCGGATCTTAGCCTTATAACGAAGTTGAATCCATGGTAATTGTTTACTTTGGCTTCTTTGTATCAAGGAGATTATATGTCAGCCTTCTTGCTCTGGGATCGCCCTTTTGTCGTGGTGCAACCCCCACCTGTGGATTATCATCACCAAAACTTGTATTTAAATCGCATAAGGGCTTTTTTGCTGTACCATCGCCTACCGAGCTTAACTCTATTCGTGATAGTTGTTATTACGAATCGTGATCTTTTCTTTCTATTTTTTAGTGGCCCCATTCTCTTTCAAGATTTTAGGTTTTTTTGCTTTTCAGGATCGCTCCAAAGATAATATACCCCAATACGATATTATACCGTTATCGCCATTACGCATACGTCACAAGTGACATGTACTTGAGAGTAGGACAACGCTTGCACCTAGGAGCTAAAGGTTGCACCTAGGGGCAACCTTTGGATGTTGGGTATGTAATTAAACATACACAACAAAGGTTCCCTTGTTCATTCCATTTCCAAAATGGCCTAAAGCCATTTGCCCATGTGGATGCCCTCTAACCTAGATAGGGTCTATATAAGGGCTAAAACCCTAGACCCTAGCCTCCTTTCACTTTGCCAATTAGGGTTTTCTAGAGCCTTTCCTCTTTCGCAATTAGGGCTTTCTGGGCCAATTCGCCAAGGTAAGGCTCGAAATCGCATTGCCAGTTCAAAAGTCGGATTTTGCAATGCAAAGTTGCCGAGTAGCAAACCGCCTTCGGGCAAGATCGAGCATGGACGCCTTCCAAGGATCGAGCAAGCCAAGGAGCGGTATCTAGTTGTTCTCAGTAAAACCGCTTTTTAGGCATGGCAATATGTCGGCTTAGTATGTTAGATCATCTCCGAAGCCTCAGATCCCTAGATCCTGGACTCTAACGAATGAACCTAACATTGATGTTAAGTAGATAGATTGATATGATTCTCTATCTCTGCTCGCGGATATTGCATGTATTCCACTCGCGGATCTCCCCTTTGTTGTGGGAAGGGGGTAGAGACCTAAAGGTCAGGTAGAAGATGCTCCCTAGCATAGCACCTTAGTTCCCAATGCAAATGCGCCCGCGGTAATGTGAGCCCACCCGGCCGTGGGGTGAAGGGCAAGGCCGGTTGATAAGGAGGAACTTGTCTCATCGCGGACTCACCCTCCTGTAGTAAAGCTCTATCTGGGGTCTTGGGCTGGGTTAGGGCTTAATGGCTTGCCACCGCGGTGGGCAAGGTATGAGCCTCGACACCGCGGGTGGTGGATATGACCTTCCGCTGAGTTCAAGTCGGTAAGGGCAAAGGGGCCCCTCTACCGGGCCGCGATGAGCATGGATACCTCGAGGAGAGGCAGCTCTTCCCGCCTTCATCTGGGTTGGGGAGATGCAACCCGCCAGTAGTAGCCCCTCCGCTATTCACCCTAAGCAGTTACTTCCAGTCCCAACACTTTTCAGCCCTACCGCAGTGTGCACCTGAGGGGCTGATGGAGTGGACTCACCCTAAGCCATGTTCTATGCCGCCCAAATCCATTGCCATGAATTCCGGCCGCGAAACTAACTCGGAGGCCCTAGCCGCCACCATCCCCCTTGAGTCCGAAATTCGGGTAGGACCTTCCTTTGTATTATTGTTATGAAGGTATTGCTGACTCCTGATGTTGCTATTGTTATGGTGATTATGTTGTATATTATTAGTTGTGCCTCACGCTTGTTTGTTACGCCTGCGCAGATAGGGTCCATCCGATGGAAGACTGATGAATGACACATCCACTCTTCCCTTGTCGGGCTCGCTCCCCATGGGAGTGGAGTCAGATGGCCCCCCACAGCACCGCCAGGGGGAATGCTCCTCGAAAGAAGCACGGCGCGGCATCGTGATAAGGAGTAGGGACGCCACAAAGGTATCGTGAGCATGATCTTGGCATCCAAGATCGAAAGAATCGCCATTTTCCCTTTAGGGACTAACAAGAGATTCGAAGTCTTGGGGTATAGCCACCCAAGCAAGAGCTTCGTGCAATTGGGAAAATTTCCAATTTTGGGTAGATTTTAGGGCCCATGATAGATTGCTAGTGAAGTGTAGCATCTTTCCCAACCTAAATTGCCAAAAATAGGCTACCCTCACAGAGCGCCAGACTATTTGGTTCGCAGAACCGATTCTCGCTTCAAAGACCGCGGTGAGTGGTTGACCTCCTCGCTGACCCAGTTAGGTGTCCCACCAATAAGATAATGGTGTAGTTGGCTTATTCCCTTAGTTCCTCGATAGGTTTGTATATTATAACACTAAGAAACTCCCCAAATTGTAAAATAGCCCTGAACAATTTCATTGTGAGTGTCAAAGACTATCTTGGGGGTAATCCGATCCGCCCAAAGACCGGGGTGAGTGGTGGGTGTTTTGGAGTATGGTGAGCCCAAATGAATGCCTCGCATCTTCGCTAATGCCCTAGTTGTTTTTTTTTTCCCATATGAATTGCGTGTCCCAACCCTAAATTCCACCTCCTATAAATACAAAATTAGGTTCCCATTTTACCCCCACCTTCCTGAAACGCCCAAGAAGACGCATCTTCGTGCCAAAGCTCAAAACCCGACAAAACAAAGCATGGCACCTGGACGAAAAAGACGGGCCAAGAAGGTTATGCCACCCGCTATGTGAGCCAGATGATGCCGTCCGGTCAAGGCCGACGGGAGGCAAGTGCACATCGGAAGAGGAGGCACCGGTTGAACCACCTAACCCTAACCCCGAAGAAAGCGTGAACAGACCGGAGAACCCTGGACCGAGGCGACGCCGGGCGAGAGCTGCGGCGGAGGGAGCCGAGGGAGATCTTCTGGGATAATGAAGAACCAGCCAGCCAGGAAACCTAAGAAGAAGAAGAGGGAAAGAGAAGAAGGCGAAATGGTGGAAATCCAAAGCATGGAGCGCCGGAGGGAAAAGAAGAGCTTAAGAAAGAGGAGGGAGGAGAAGGAAACGTAAGAGGGAAGAGAGGAGGAAGAAAAGAGGAGCCGGAGAGGGTGAGAGCAGGAAGGGTAAAGACTTAAGTGCCTGAGAAGCCTTAAGAAGAAGAAGAAGACACCTACCAAGGCAGAAGAACCATACCGAGCCGGATCCGAAGCCCCCATCCTCGTCCGACCAACCCGGGAGGGAGCTGGGAGGACACGAACCAGAGAAACTTCGGCCCTTCAAACCCAATACCGCAGGAAGAAGACCCCTGCGGGCAATGCAATCACTCTATCCTAAATGGCCATCACCGGCACCCCGCAAATAAAGACTAATTCGAGTCCAAGGCCGCAGAGGGAGTCCCATAAGCGCTGAAGCTGGACTTGCAAAGACGAAGGATTAAAGGAGAGTATACCGCATACGAAAAATGTAACAAGAATAAATAACATTAAACACGAACATGAGTGAAGACATTGGTGGGAGGTCGGCCAACGAAGAAGAACACGCTTGAAGAGGCCACCGGAATAAAATTAACCCTCCAAGAAGTCACGAAAAGACCGGGCGGACTCAAATTCGCGAGGGCGCTGCCCAAGAAATCAAGCAATTTCCGCCAGAGCCATGGCTTCATTCCCGTGCCCCTTTGCACGCTTAACGAGGGAGATTTTGCAGAGTTCGACCATCCAAACGGGTCACGCGACGACATGTTGCTCTCGCGACCGCAGAGGCGCCGCGAGCAAAGACATTACCCGCATTAATTACTGGCGACTCGCTAAGGTGCTCAACACGCTTAAGAGAGTGACTTGCATGCCCATGGATATTAGACTAGCCTACTTTATTAAGAAGGAGGGCCCCTCAACCATTGTAAAATGACCTTTCTTTGGTATAAGTCTATAATCTTTGATAAATAAATAAGTTGAATCGAAGTTTAAATAGGGTGTATTGGGTCAATTTGCCATTTAGAAATAGCAAAAATTGGAACAAACCAGTATTTGATCCCACCCCTCACAGAGTGTTTCTAAATTCCATTCTGGCTTGGTAAACCGATCCCACCGGGCGCATCAGGTGAGTGGTCGAACCTCAAACTCCACCTCACAACTTGCCTAAATAAGGCTTTAGTAAGGTTCAATCCCATCTATCTCATGAGATATCCGTAGATTATGTCTTTACACTGGCTAGTGACTCAAATGCTAGCCTCCACCCTCACAGAAAGTGCGCCCAACCCATCTCTTGGCCTCAAGAACCGATCCCACCTCAAGACCGTGAGGGTCTCATTGAATGATCCGTTGTCCTAGATTTAACCAAAATCATTGCTAGGACCCTTAGGAGCATTTCCTGCTCAACATTTATAGATCATACTCTAGACCTCGTAAAGTCGTAGAATTGTAAACCTAAAATTTTCCAAAATTAGGTTTTGCCTATAAAGGGAAACCCAAGTGTTATCAAAGATTCCCTCGATCTCTCCACTATCTTAAGTTATGTCTGGCTCTCGGGGAACAATTCTGCTACCCGCTTATTCTTGTTGGTATGCGCCACTTCCCACCTGCGGTTCATGCAACTATTAGGAATCGTGATTAATCATGTATGCAGTTGATGCGGTGCTATCAATCTTATCATGGATAAACTCGAGGAAACAACTTGGCATCACTCAACTATATACGTGCTCCTTATGACATAAAGCTGTAATAGACACATCACGGCGCCCTCAAGGCATGGGTCCTATTCATCAAATGACATCGGTGATCTCAAATTCCCCTTGGAATTTGGTGTTTGAAATTAGGGGAGGATCACGGTGATTATGAGATTACGGTTGGACGATCTTTCCTCCGCCAAGCTAAAAGCATGCACTATTGGGCCATTGATCAACTTGTCATTCTTGATGGACAATTGAATGCCACTATGGATCTTGGCCGAGAAACTAATCTACATTGAACATCTTTGAAACGTCGCTCTCTCATAGTGACTCGAGGATCTTCAAAACACTTATCACGTCCAAGCTCCGGCCGGCTTGCCTTTATCTGCCTATCTTGATTATGTTTGATCCTTGAGGCGATATGAGTCTCGATAAAGACCATATTTGTTGCATCCTTGCGATCCTTATCTCCTTGCAATCGCGTGTGTTGACATCCACCGGGATGTTCACACCCCTGAGGATGTCGGCTGCTATTATGGCGCAACCTTTACTTGACCCAACTCAACATCCTTTATTCTTAAACTTTTGGAGTTTGAACCCTCGGATTTTGCTACAACCCTTACTCATGATCATGGACATGTAGCTGTCATGGCCACTTGATAGTCTAGTATACGTATTTATGTGCGTATATGCATGCTTGGCATACATGTAGCATGTGATAAATATAAGCAAAGGTTTTGCATAGAAATGGGTTTTGCATAGAAATGGATTTTGGGAAAGAGGGCTTTTGGGAATATGAAGCTTTTTGCAGGAGAAGGCTATCACGGAGCATGAAGGAGAAAGATTACCTTTGGAGGATTTGCGGGATCAAGTGAGGATGCGAGCTTGGAAACCGCATCAAATCTTCTATCAGGTGGGGTTTGCACTATGGATTCTTTTGTGGTTGCATATGTTGTTAATTGGTGCATGCTTTTGTTTTGTAAGGGCCTGGTAAGGGCCGTACTCGGAGCTGCAACAATGTATTATTGTGTGATTCATAGTATGTTAATTTAGCTTTGCGGATGGATTTGATTGGGAGGCGATGAGCTGCAACAAAGGGGTTTTCGTTTGCACCTGGACTACCCACGATCGTCGGATCTGTCAATCCTCTGACCCGGTATATTAGACCTCTGGACACCTCTCGTTTCGATTATGCTCAATTATGATTGGGGGCGCCTATGATTTTAAGATGTCAAATCTGAGTTTGCCTAAGGTTTTGATAGTATGTGGAGCCTCTATCTGATTTTGCTTAAGCTTTTAGAATATGAAATCACGAGGATTGAACCTCTACCAAAAATAATTCAATATCCTAATAAGACTACTTTAACCAATCTAAACGGTGAGCTAATATGACTATTTTTTATCTTAAATCCATTTTTTTTTTTATAATAACCCATTGAATTGTTTTTGGGATATGGTCTATGGTTTCAAAATTATATCTATATCAAATCCCCTGGAACCCCACATTATTTTGCTACATATTGGTAGTAATTCTTGGAAAACCCTTGGAAACTACTTGGAACAAGTCGTTTTGGATTACAAAAGAGCTGAATCACTTGCAAAAGCAGATTTTTAGAAGAATCAAGGGCCAAATTGCGGAACTAGAGGTCGGAATAGCCATTACGCAACCAAATTTGCCTCAAATGGGCGAACTCGGTTGAATCATGTTGGAATCTTCTGGAGCGGGCGAAATTCATATAGGAAGGGCGATTTGATGATTAAATGCGATCACGGGGCATTTGGTTGCCTCGGGAAATGTTTTTGCTTCACCAAGATCTGTTGGCGAACAACGGATCATGTGCACGGATCGGCCGAAATCCTTAGAAGATGGCACGGCCGCTAAATCGATGCATGGGCTTTAGAATTTGGTGCGATGAGGGCCCTGACTGGTTCGAGGGTCCTGTTTGAGCTCTTGTGTTAAGTCATTGATAATTTTGTTGGACTTATTGTTGCTTTGCTTAGTGTAATTGCTTTGTTGTTGGCTTCTTAAATAAAAGCTTAGGTAACCATTGAGGGGGGTGGGTGCGTGTCTTGGCTTGGAGACTTAGCCAGTGAGAGGAAATTAAGTGTGAAGAGCTGGCCATAATCATAACAAATAGTAAGAACTTGTATTTTATGAATGATTGAAGTCATTTAAATAAGAGAATATGTGATACCATTATAGAATAATTAGTTAATTGGAAGTTTAGCTCCTAGAGATGTCTGAAGAGGGAGTGCGGGTCTCTGATCACTTAGGAAGATAGAAGCGATTCGCTCATGAGACCTTATGGATTCTTAAAATTTGGAAAAGCTTGAGTTGAGGGTTCATATAAGTTGTGCCAATTAAATTCATGGAGCTAAGGATGTGGATTTTAGTATAAAACATGAGTAAACATATCTAAGTGATTTATTATAAGCATTGGACATGGAGATGGAACTTGGGGCTTTGTAGCTATGGAGATGGAGTCATGCTAAGGAATATCACCTGAGATCTTTGGATATAGGCGGTCTCTCGGCATCAATGGCATCAATGGTAATTAAGGTGGTATATGGATAATTTAAATGTTACAATTACTAAGGAGGTGCTTAAAGTGTCGGGATAGAGATACATAACTATTGGGACTTACGATCTTTGGACAAGCTACTTCAACTTAGGCGGGGTTATGGGCAACATTAGCGTGATATCATCTAGGCACATGTATAGTAAGCATCTAATGAACATCACATGCTATGGTCTTTGCATTGTTCCATTGTTGTCTTGGTATTTGATTATGTCTGTTGAAACCTCCGGGGTCGGACTTCTAGGTTCGGTGGCCTAGATTGCTCTGGCATGCTCATGTTCATCTGTGATTACGTGGTATTTTGTGCTCTGTGACACGAGGCATAGTTTCCACGATCGGGATGCTACGTCAACTCTTGTGACTCCATGGTAAGAGGTCCTCGGCGCCGGGGCGTGGGGTGGGAAGGGTAAAACGATCTGAAGTTTACCCACCAACTCATAGCGGGGCTTGGAATGTGAGTGTGAGGCATTTTCTCCTAACAGGACCCGCATGTAGGCTAGGTGAGCTTCCCATTGTCCCAGAGCTATGTGTCATGATGGTTTGGTATTTTGGCTATGTTCTTTACTTTTGATGTTCATGTTTGGTATTTCTTTGGACTATGTTGTCTTGTTCTTAGCACTGTATTCACGTAGGATTTTCCATCGTGTTTGTGTATCCAAGATTCGAGTATTTCCATGCATGCAATGGCGCGGGGATCTCCAGCTTAGTCAAGAGGACTAAACCTAGTGAGTGCATGTCGGTGAACAAGCAAGGTAGTGGTTGCGGATGGCGACAATGTAGCCGAGGATCGTGGTTGTGATACGGAGTTAAAAGCTTTTGTTTAACTTGCTTAACAATGTTTATACATTGAGAGTATTGTGGATAATAAATCGTTTGAATTTGTATTCTTGATGGATAGTGGGGTTATATTGTATCTCAGTGAGGATGGATTTCTAGTAATGGTTTAAGTTTCAATTGCGCAAAAGGAAGATTCAATTCTTCACCACCATTAACAAGCTAGAATGTGCAAGGTTTGACAAGATCCCGAGTTGCCTGGAGGGTCAACTCGGCAGGCTCATCACAGGACACGGATGTCATTTCGCATATTCAGACTTCGGAAGTTGGAATCATTGACTTAAGAGACAACCAATCAATCAGGTCGCACCCTCAGTCTCTTCAAAAAATTCAAACACATTTTCGCGTGGAGTTATAAAGATTTAAGAGGTATCATAAAAGTGTTGGAAGAACTTGCCATTCCTACCAAACTTGATGCATGCCCCATCTAGCAACGATAGTACAAGCTCAAGCTCAACTATCGTAGCCGTGTTAAAGCCGAAATTGATAAACTCTTGGCTATTGGACTTATTTATGAGGTCAAACATTCTGAGTGGGTGAGCCCTATTGTTATTGCCCTTAAGCATAATGGAAAAATACGCGTTTGCTGGAATACAAAAAATCCAATATAGCCACGGAACGAGATCATTTCCCGCTACCCTTCACGGATCAAGTTCTAGAAAAAGTAACAGGCCATGAGATGTACTCCTTCATGGATGGTCAAATATCCATTTGAGCTGAAGATCAATTGAAAACAACATTCACCATGTCGTGGGGCACTTTTGCCTACAAAGTGGTCCCCTTTGGTTTGTCTAACTCACCATCTACTTTCCAATGCATTATGCTTTCTGTTTTTCAGGATTACATGAAAGAAAATGCTTTTCTGCAAGTTTTTCAAGATGACTTTTCTGCCTATAGCTCAATGGACGATTATCTCACCAAACTTGAGCTTGTTTTTCAAAAATGTGATGAATCGGGCATGAGTTTTGTTAGTCCTGTACGTCCTGGTACATGACTATTCATGCACACCTCGGACCAGGTCAAGGACAAGGCGCCAAAGCCAGGTCAAGGTCAGTCATCAAAAGCCCAAAGAAGACCACACGAAGGCCGCCCAAGAAGAGGCGAGAACGGACAAGTGGCGGGCGTCGGGTCAGGCGTGATTCGAGCATTTCAAGAGGCACGGCATTCCCTAAATCAGGCCTCTTTCGAGTCGACACCGAGATCGGCCCAAGTATCTATATTGGGCCAGAGGCCATTGTACTATATATATGAGTAGAGCTAGCATTCGAGGGTTAGATGAGTTTTGGTTCTTGTCTCCATCATTTTCTCTCTCAGTTGCGAGAGCTCATGTATTCTCATTGATATCAAAAGTTTTCTTCACACACTGTGTTTTAGGTTGTCTTTATTTTCTCTTTCCTTGTTCTTTTACAACAAATCCCGTGACCACGGCTCCGGATTCTCCTATTTGATCCAAGGGTCCTCACAGAGGGCTGTCTTGCAGGAGTTCTTGAACCCAGACCCCAAACACTGGCGCCGTTGCCGGGGATGATCTTTCCTTTTTCCTTCTTTCCACTATATGCGCGGTGGTTTTCTCTGAAGAACTTCTTTGCCAAGCGGCAGCTCGATTGGGCGCCATCAGCGTCGCGGTTTGTTGGGATATGTATGACAATGCTTATGACATTTGAGGGTGGTGGTATGTCGCTCAGAGCTCGATCGGCACCACCCTACTCCTCGACTTCATTCGACGGGGTCTCCCCTGTATGTCGGCATTGTTCTCAACCTCGTCACCACATCATACACTGTTCAGCCGCGCCTCATTATTTCCGGACTCCCAAAGCACCTACATTACCATCCCTTCGGGCCACACCCCTCTTGCCTTCACAACCTTCTTCTCCCTGCAGGGATGGGCTACCCTCAAGTTTCCTTTGGCCTCCCCATGTTCATGAATTTCAGGCTTCCCCCATCTTTTGAATGCTCTTCTGTCTACCAACTCTCGATCTCAAGCCTAATGAAAAGGGCTCACATGGTCCTTCACCACGGGACGTTCCCTCTCTGGCCCTCCGTTTTTTGTTCCAATACCACCGGGTCTCACCCATGGCTGTTCCAACTATATTTACGCCTATGCTCCACTGTTTATCGTCGGTTCCACTTCAACTCCTACTCACAATTTGAAGGTGACTTATCCTAATTTTGGCAACACTAAATGCAAACCTCTGGATCAAAGCTCAAGCTCACATGGAGGAATTTGAGGCCTTGGCCATTCTCAATGGTCATGCCCAACCTCAACTCAAGTTTCATCTTCTCTACGCGCTCATGGCGCCCCTCATCAATGGTTCATGGCCAACAAAAGCCCTTTGGAAATAAAGTTGCACGAAATAAAAACAACATTCCTTTCTCATTATGGCACCATGGATGATGATCAACTCCTGCTCAAGCAACTCAATGATCTTAATGACAACCCCCGGGTCTGTAGCGTGATTTCACGAACCCGTCTTCACATCCTCATCGATGGTAAACTCGGGAGTGCCCCACGCAGTCGATTCTTATACGGTTTTGCGGGGCCTACCTCCTCGCTATTAGATCTCATGACAGAGTACTGCGCCCAAAAACTTTGGGCGGCGATAGGAGTTGGTCAACCCTTTCGGTCAACGTCTCCTCTCGAGGTGTTGCTCTTACAGAACTCCCTTTCATACCCCCCGTCATGGTTCCTCAGAATGCAGTTCAGCCTCAACAAACCAATCCACAACGCTCACAGATCTGGTGCCATATCTATAAATATCAAGGACATCTGGCCAATGAATGCAACTCCTCAAATGGACCTCCTCATTGCAAAAGATACAATATGTGCAATCATGCCACGGAGGAATGCACTCGTTCTCATCCTACACCCTTCAGGCAGAAAATGGTTTGTCAAGTACAGACCACGCCTCCGCAACACCAAACATATCAGCCTCAGCAATATCAAGCTCCACAGTATCAGCAAACTCAACAACCTCAGCAGGCCAGGGGACAAGGCTCCCGTCCACCATTTGATCCTTCCAAAGCTCAGTGCTATCATTGTCACGAATGGGGTCATACCACCACGGCGTGCCCTCAACTTCCCCAAGTTCAAGTACAACTTCCTGGCACAAATCAACCTGCTTCTGTACGCCTCACGGCTTATCAGCTGTGGGTT
The DNA here is from genome assembly GCA_021234155.1 of Isoetes taiwanensis. NCBI lineage: Eukaryota > Viridiplantae > Streptophyta > Lycopodiopsida > Isoetales > Isoetaceae > Isoetes > Isoetes taiwanensis. Next base: position 1,952,476 of record JAJEKV010000050.1, on the reverse strand, counting down.
GCCAATGGTAAACAAGGCCCGCGTCCTGTTTTGAGAAAGCCACCACGGACACCTCAACACCAGAGACCTCAGCAAACCGCATCTACCTCCAATCCTATAGATCAACAAGCTCAAGAAGAAATATACCAGGCCTTCAATCCTCCGGTCCAGCCGTCAAATTGGGTTGGTCTGGTTTCGCTGAACCGAGGGGCTTTCCGCCCTTTGACCATCATCCTCACGATCGCAACCGACTTTTCTTTGTCGACCACGATTCCTCATGAAGATGACAAAAGGTCCACTTTTACTTTGACTTGAATAAACTCATGCCTCACGTCATGCCCAAGATGAGGCCAGTATTCACAAACTTATCGGTCTTTGAAGGTCGCCTGACGGCGGCAAATGTTCATGCCACAGCGAGCTCGGCGTCAGGAGGCACCATCATCATCTACAAGCACACGTTCTTAGCCGTATCCTAATATTGCTGCAGAGGTGGAGCTTCTCAAAGAGGTTTGACTTCTTTACCACGGACTCTGCTCCTTTGGATCCGGTGATCCATTTTCTCACGTTCCTTTGGAACTTCAAGAAGAACTTGCCAAGATCAAGATTCCTTTGAGCACGGGCCACCATTTTGAAACTTCTGTCGGCTCTCAAAGATCGGTTGCCTCTTCCCGCGATTGCGGTTGGAGCCGTGCGACATCAACACCCCGGTGCATGCCCGGTGGGCAATGGTTTATCAATCACGTTGATTGATGGGCGGTCTTTGTCAATCTCATTCTTGATAAGCTCGAGGGGAAGCAATTGGGAATCAAACAACTATATGGGTGCCTCTTATGACATCAAGTTGGCCAATGGCCATATCACCACGACCTCAAGCGTCCTCCTCTCCTTCACATTAGCATTGGTGATCTCAAATTCCCCTTGGAATTTGGGGTTTGGAAAGCTGGAGAAGATCAGGGTGACTATGAAATCTTTGGTAGGGCGACCTTTTCTCCGCCCGGGCTAAAAGTATTCATTCTTGGGCCCGCGGACCAATTTGTCATCAGCGATGGTCATTTCAATGCTACAATGGATTTAGAAGCGGCAAGTTAATCTACATTGAAAATCTTTGAACCATCCATCTTTGACAGCGATTACGAAGAAGCACAAAATATCTATAATGTTGGGGCTCCACGGTAGTGATGCCTCTCTCATCCTACCACAGTCTTTTGATCCTTGGGGAGAGATGACTCTTGATCAGGACCAGGCTGTGGCCACTCTCCTGGACCCTTACCTGGCTCCTTGCAATGAATTCAACGTCTTGACCATTTTTTTGGACGGAACTTCCTCTGCGGCGGTAGATGTTCATGTAGTCATGAAGGAACCATTGTTGATGACTTTCGGCGGCCCTTTTCTTCACCACTCAAAATCTTTGCTCCTCCGTCATGCTTCAACCTCCTGCTCATCACGTTCAGGACATGGAGGTGGTTCCACATATTCAAACTCCAGAGGTGGAAATTGTGGACATTGGTAACAATCAACCAGTCCGCCTAATTTGCCAATCTTCCACCCAGACCTATAAAAGCCGCGATGTGATCTTTGTTCAAAAAAATTCAAACATATTTTCACATGGAGCTACAAAGACCTTGGTATCAAAAGAAATTGGGGAACTCACCATTCCTACCAAACTGGCCACCCAATCTAGCAGCGATAGTGCGGGGCTCAACCCAAATTATCGTGGCCAGGTGTCAAGATCGAAATTGATAAACTTTTAGCTCTTGGCTTGATTTATGAGGTCAAACACTCGAATGGATGAGCCGTCGTCATTGCTCTCAAGCACAATGGTAAGATCTGCGTTTGTGTGGACTATTTGCAAACTCAATCAGGCCCGGGCGTGATCACTTTCCGCTTCCCTTCATTGACCGGGTTCTAGAAGAGATTCTTTGGTCATGAGATGTACTCTTTCATGGATGGCACCCGGGGGTACATTCAAATCTCTATCAGCGGGAAGATCAACTCAAAACTACCTTCACCACCCGGGTGGGTCACTTTTTGCCTACAAGGTGGTCCCTTTTGGTTTATCAAACTCTCCATCCACGTTCCAGCGGATCATGCTCTCCGTTTTCCATGACTATATGAAGGAAAAACCCTTTCTTCAGATTTTTCAAGATGACTTTTCGGCCCTCTGACTCCATGGATGATCACGGGAGAAGTTAGGCGGCCTTTCAAAAATGTGATGAATCTGGCATCAGCCTCAATCCTGAGAAATGCACCTTTTGCGTCACCTCAGGTGTTCTTCAGGGTCATATGGTTAGTAAAGAAGGGATCACCACGGATCCTGCTAAAATCAGTTGTGTGTTGAAGGCTCACGCACCATCAAATATTAAGGAGACACGTTCCTTCCTGGGTAAGATCAACTACTACTCCACCTTCATTCCGGGACTTGCGGCCATTGCGATCCATTCATAAACTCACGGGTGATGAATCCACTTGGGCTTGGAATCCCTAGGCGGGCGCTTTCAGTGAAGTTGTTGCTTCGGGCCCCAGTCCTTCTTCCTCCTCAATGGGACAAGCCTTTTCACGTTCATGTAGATGTCTCGCTTTTTGCCATTGGTGCTGTTCTCTCTCGGGCATATGATGAGCACCACGAGATAAACCTATCCTTCGCCCGTGAGAAAACTCAATCCTCTCGAGAGCAACTACGCCCACGGGCGGGGAAGCCTTGGGCTTAGTTTTACGTGTCCAGCGCTTCCATCATTATTCTTGGGAAGCAAGATCAAGTTCTTTGTTGATCATCGGGCTCTTCTTTATTTGATCAACAAGGCCGCGCTCCGCGAGGCTGGATTGCTCATTGGGTCCTCCTTTTACAAAATTCGCTCCCTTGAAATCGTTCATAAAGGCGAGCAAATCTCATGTGGTGCCGGTTATCTCTCGCATTACATGGCGTGATGATCCCTCCACGGTACGATTTGCGATGCCTTTCCCAGGCGCTCAACTATTCTTAGTCACGATACGCCCCATTGGTTCCACAACTTTCAGTGATATCTCCTCACCGGTGCTCTTCCGGGTCGGGCGATCCCGCTCTCCCGGAAAAGCGGCTCCACGCCGTCGGTTTCTCCGGGAAGTCAGGTGACTACACACCATGGTTGAGCCATCACAGCGCAAATCGGCAAAGACATGGTCCTCCGTCGTTATTGTCCTCCGTCGTTGTGTCCTCCCTCATGAGGTGCCGATATCGTTCGACAAAGCCCATGAAGGGCTTGGTGGTGGTCATTCGGTGGTGACACCATGGCATGCAAAAAAATTCTTGGCGGGATGCCCGCCCACGCTCTTCAAGGATGCCCACGCTCACGCCCGCGTGTGGCGTCTGTCGGCGGGTGGCCGATACGACGTGGCGGCTCTACCATTGGCGTAGGTTGCCACACCACTTCCCGCCCGCCAAATGGGAATGGACTTTGTGGGACCCATGGATCCTCTCTGGCGGCACACCTGTGCCCGCTACATTCCCCAGTCATCATTGATTATGCTACAAAATGGGTGGAGGCTGTGCACGCCGGACAACACTAAGGTTCTCGACCAGGTTCTCGCACATCATCGCGCATTTTGGTTGCCCCACGGAATTTGTTTTGTGATCGTGGAGTGCACGCCGTCAATCATACCATCAAAGTGACGACGGACTATCGCATATCCATCGGAAAAAGTACACCTTACTATCCTCAAAGGGAATGGTTTGGGTAAAGCACCAACAAAACTCTCATCACTATTCTCAAGAAAATCGTGATGCCTCTCTTGCGGATTGGCAAGAAAAAGTTGCCCTCTGAGTTCTTTGGGCTTACAACACTAGTTTCAAAATTGCCTCATACACTCCTTTCAAGTTGGTTTATGGTCAAGAAGCTCTTATGCCCCTTTGAATATATCCTTGAGCTCTTCGTTTCCGAATTTTTCTGACAAATAATCCACTGCGGCTCTTAAAAAGCGGGTTTATCAGCTTGAGCAGGTTGGATGAACTTAGGAGGCAGCTTATATTCATTTTGTTCATGGACAACGATTTGCAAAAATGGTTGCATGACAAACATCTTAAAGCCAAAACATTTCAAGAAGGTGATTTGGTTCTGCTCTATGACTCTCGTTACAAAAATTTTCCGGGCAAATTAAAGTTTCGATTGGTTGGGACCGTATCAAATTCTTCAAGTGGTGCAACCCGGTGTTTTTCAATGGCGAGTTAGATGGCACTCCATCACCTACCTTTGGTTAATGGTTTTCGCCTAAAACAATTTCATCGAGGCGATACCAAAGTTCATACACATGATCAACAACAAAATTCTGACTCAGAAGATAGTGACTAGCAGCATATTTATATTATATTAGTGGCGAAAAACCAAAAGGTGGGCATTGCCCATATACATCCGCTACGGGCTGAGCCCTATTTACAAAATCCTAAGTTAAAAGTACCCCTACTCCGGGTTTGGAGCAGAGGTTATACGGAGCATATGGTAGAGCCTTTGCTTCGGGATCGGTCTGAATCGGCACCACCTCCATGGGATTAGTTAAAGGATCGGGATGCTCGCCATCCCGCCACAACCATCCATCGGGATGCCGCGATTGCGGCATTTCCAGAGGTCGATGGCGTTCATCTTACAAGTTACCCACTCTTGGCAGTTCCGCGGCATTGTACTCTCCACTCCATCGCTGCAAACCGGTGTCTCAGCTTCGACCACTGCTCGTCTTATATAGCCCAATCGCTTGGAACTCTGCCGACGTGGACCAATCAACACCTTGCTAACGTGGGTGCAATGCAAGGCTATTTCTAAATCCAGAATCTTTTCTCTCGCCGAATATCTCGCCATGGTACTGTCTGACAATTCCTTTTTATGATATCACACTTCGAGTTGCCTGCATTAATTGCTTTTCCTTCCTTTTACGCCCGGCGGTCATTATTATTTGTACCTCCACCAAGCTGTCAAATCCTGGAGATTTCATTCATTCGTTTCATCTCCACCCGTTCATCATTTTCCTTCCCTACTGCGGGACTTAGCCAAAATTTTACCTCCCAAATCGTCCTCCTCCGATCATTGCCATCGGCACCATCAGTTCCTTTTCCACTCTCATCATGCCCTTTCGCCTACGACCGGATGCCCTAAAACCTTTACCGCCTCTCGCCGTTTTTTAGTCTTACGCTCTCCGCCCTCCGGCTTCCTTCAATCCGCTCTCTGGTTTCTTTTCCTCGGATTTTTGCCATGGCCGCTTCACCCAAGTTTCCAACTCTTCAAATTACCGCTCCAAGGGATCAGGCTCTCTTTGAGTGCGGTATTTTCTCCCTCCTACCTTCGTGATGCTCGGCGGGTCCAAGTCGAAGTGGCGAGCGCCCGCAGGTGTATGAATTCTCGAGGGGGAACTCCTGCGAATCGGACCAACTCGGCAATTTGTTGCTCACATGATCAACACCACGGGGGGGTATGCCACAAGGGTCGATCAGACAGATATTCTGCTCACACCGGTTCTTCTTTCTCAGGTATTCGGTTACCTATCCATAAGCCTTCTTTATCTCTCTCTTCGGCTTTAAAAGCTCCACTCAAGTGCCTTCCTCTTCCACGGCCACGCTCTCTCATAGAAGGTTCGTGATCAGTCCGTCTCCTGGCGACAAAGATAATCGGTCCGTGATTTGGAGCATCGGGTCAAACAAAATTTGTTCAATGCGCGGAAAGCTCAAAATCAAAGCGGGGCGTATATTGATCTTGCTCTCCGCATTCCACGGGACTTTTCCACCCCTTCATTTCTATCGGATTACGTTGTTTGACGCCATCTCTTTATTCTGAAGTGGTACTCGGCAAGGCAAAGCAATGAGCCCTTGGCATTTCGGATTTTCTCAAGATTTGGTAGGAACTTTCCATTGAAGACAAAGGCACTCTGTGCCCTATTGGTCTTTGGTCAACTCCATTGTGTGGATTACGATTTTGTCATCTTCCACAATTTATCCGACCTATGGCTTATGTTCTTCATGATTTTTATCTCGTGACATACGATAAGTTCTTAGATGGGCCTCATCGAATTTTTCAAGGCGACCCTCATGCTCCTTTGGTTGTTATTACAAACCAATCAATATTCTGAGGATCACCTAAAGTAAACACTCTATGCTTTGAGTACATGCGAGCTTGCTCCTCACCTCCCTTTGTGGCAAAAGCAGCGGCTCGAGCAGTGCGGAAGAATTTAGCTCACCACGAGGACCTCCCGTTTGCTAAAGTTTACTTGACGCCAGGTGGCTACAACAACATCTGCGTGCGCTGCGGACGATCGAGACTATACCCGCGGGTTGGGTCTCACCTCTAGTTTGGACCATGCTCTCGGCTCGATTGGGACCCGGTGGTGCAGTGCTCTTGATGCGGACCTTGTTGGTGGAGGGAGCGACCAACAGCCCACCCTGGCCCGGCAGCTCAATCTCGTATGCTTCCTTGGGTGCCCTCCACGCCCCGGATATCTCACCTCGGTGGTGTCTTCCCTTTTGGACCAAGGTTAAGGGCCCACGGCCCGGTGGACTCCTCCTCGATTTCCACAAATTTTGATGGGATCCCGTTTTGTTCGCCAGCTCTACTTGGGAGAATGGCGCTACCTTGGAGCACACCGAAAATTGGATCTACATCCCTAATGAGAGGTTGGCTGAGCGCCTACTCATCTTGTCTCGGTCTTGATCTCTTTTTGGGCGTCTTTGCCACCTCCCGGATCCATCACGTTCACCGCCAAAGCGAGGTTTTGTCTTTGCTTTAAAAGTGCCTTGTTGAGTTTTCTTGCGAGCGTCCTATCTATTATTACCAATCCAGAATGCGGCGTCGGTTTGCCGGACTTCGGTTTTGTCTTCTCATGGAATGCCGGTTTGTCCTGCTTTGAGGCTGCCGTGCTCTTGAAAGATGGTGTCCTCTGGTTTCTTATTGACGCTCATCCGGCAATAGGTCTCAACACTCCACGAAGCTCTCACGGCCGCGACAAGACCTCATTGCCAACTATCACTCTGGTGGCCAGCCCTCATACACGCCAAGATGATTTTTGAAATTCTTTGGGTTTCACCGATACGAGTCCCTTCCTCCTTTTCTTGCCCCCGAAAGTGTCGTTTGGTGGGGAGTGTTAGTCTGGCACATCTGATGCAGGGACTATTCATGCACACCTCGGACTAAGCTCAGGACAAGGCACAAAGCCAGGTCAAGGTATCTAAAAAATATTTCTACTCTTTGAAAAGGAACCACAAAAGTATAGTCGTTAGATGTTTAGATATGCCCACAAATATGCTCCAAGATCCCAAAACTAACCCCAATTCAATTCGATCCCGATGAATTGTCCCTTGAGTTTTGGAGGCAATCCAAAAGCTTTTCATCCTTGAGCTAGTCTAATTTGTTCAAAGAAGAATCATATGAAGAATAAATAACTTAACTAGATTATTACCCTTTTTCTCTTGGTTAGGTTAAGTTAGTTCTAAGAGTTAAGTGTATCTCTCTAGGTAACTTAACTTCTAGTTTAAAATAAGGGAAACGAGTTAAAGTTTTAACTTTTAACTTAACTATTATCGTGTATGAAAGTGGCCTAGTTAAGTTAACCATAGTTAAAATTTAACCAAGTCCTAACTTAACCTGGTAGTAACTTAAGTGCTAGTGTGAAAAGCAAGTTTATTTTATTTGCCCCTATTTAACCCTAACCTAACGCTAGTGGGGAATTGACCTAAATACAAAAAATTTTCCAGGCAAGCTCAAATTTACGTTGGCTCGCCCCTCTACAAAATTTTTCAGTGGTAGCAACCGTGTGTTTCAACTCATTGGAATTAGATGGCACTATATTACCTACTTTGGTTAATTGTTTTTCGCCTCAAACCCTTTTATACTAAAATAAATGCATAATAAATGCTGTATGATTGAGTGGCGGCTTATATTATATTCACAAAAGAGTTAAATTACAACAAATAAATCTGGCATATCCCTTGCCAGATTCGGGGGCCATTAAGCCCATAATCTATACTAATAAAATCCTACTCTGGTGCTCGCTACTCTGGGGAGCAAACACATGCCTATGAGGATTACATAGCCCTTCTGCGGATCATAAGCGGTCGCGATATGACGTCATAGATGGATATAGGGTGGGGATTATCCGCCAAAGCGGACAACAAACGCATCCATAGGGAATCCCGGTTCTTCATCTTTTAAAAGAAGGTCATTCATGTGGCTGGTAAGCCATTCAAGGTAATTCTTAGAGCATGGTGTTTAACATCTCCATCGTTGCAACTTCAGTAGTGTGCTCACTTCCTCCTTGTTCGCCTTATATAGCCCTACCCTCTTGCATGCCATGGTGGCCCAATCACTTTTTGTGGCTGTTCATGTCCGGGGTACATTCCAATTTCCAGACATTCTCATATCTCGGCAAGAAATCTGGTAGCGGTATTCTAAATACGGTTCGATGCTTGCATACCTCCTTCATTTAAATGCTTGGACTCTCCCGGTTGCCTTTCTTAATTCGTCAAATTAAATAACGGTTGTGTCAAATCATTACCATTACAACCACCACGATGTCCCATCGCACCGTTCATTCATCCCATCCCCACCATTGATTTTCTCTAAGTTGGCATTGGGACTTAAGCCAAAATTTTGGTTACGGATATTTCTTTTCCTCCATGCTACCATCCGCACTCTCAATGGCTTAGATTCTACCTTTGGGCCTGCCTATAAAAATGTTGAATGGACGTAAACCTAAAGCTCCAAAAATGCCTCTTTTTTGCCTTCCACTCTCAACTCTTTTTCCTTCGGATAGCCATGTTCGCTTCCCCAAAAGTTACCCACCTTACAAGCTCTGCGCCCATGGATCTTGAAGTTTTTCATCAATGATTTTTTCCATGACCATTGTTCGGGGAAGCTCTTGAGCGCCCAAATTTGAGGATTGCTTGGCGAAAAGCGAGGGTTGCTTGATTTAAAATAAGAATTTCGTGTTCAAATCACAATCCTAACTTTAGCGGTTTGTTGCTCATTTTGGTAAAGATGAACCTTTGGATACCAAATGATGGTGGATCATACCGCATCAACCTCAATCGAGTCTTTTAGCACATATATTTCAATTGCCTCGACGCCTCCTTCTTTAAATTGGGCTGCTTTTTACATGATCATAATGGCACCATCTATGGTCAAGTTCCTATGCTACCACCACCACACATAAACTTATCAACATAGAAGCCTCCTTGAAGCTTTTGTCAAGTTTTTATGGCGGAAGTTCTATGGTACTCACAAGAACACCCCATAAATAAGCATTTTATCCATCTTGCTATTCTTTTATTCTTCACCGGCTTTGTTGATTGGCCCCAAATTCTGTTCCAATACCTTCTCTATGAAGTCACTAAGCCCCGTCAATCTCGACTTCGTGCCCGATTACGCTATAGGTGCACATTTCCAAGCTATCATTAATCAATGTCTTCGAGAACCTAGTCGAGCTCTCCACCGGACATTTAGAAGCCACTTCTCAAGCCTCGATCCTTTTATTTGTATCATCCAGCGGTCGGAACTTCAAGAAGAGACCTCGACCACGCCTGACGGGCCCAATCATCTCAACCACCACAAGATGTGCACCTTCTCCTTCAAGGTCATCAATGTCCCTCCTCTCCAATCCACTCAATGCTTAACGCTTCCACCTCCCGCAAGTCTCCCCAAACCTCCACGCATTGTTCCCACAACCTCCTTACCTCTTTCAAATTTTCGTCCCTCCATCAACCGTAAGGGCATTGTATCAATAAGAACAGTTTATTAAGTTACATGTCGAACTCTAGGAGTAAGATCACCTCATAGAATGAGTTAAAGAATATATGGATTCCAGTGACGCGATTGCAAAGATGACCTTCAAGCTGCCCACACTAAGAACCGAGCCTTGGAAGAAAAGTTTTCAACGTAAACATAAGCCTCTTTGTACATCCGAAGCTACCCTCCTTAAAGAACAAGAGAAACAACAAAATAACCACTGTGGAGGAACAACAAGCTCAACGTGCTACCATCACCGACTTCTAGCTCGAGATCACTAACAAAAACTTCTTGTTGACACCTCGGGCTCTCTACATAGGGTTGCGAATAAATGTGCCGTCAATAGTACGCTACCACGCAGGTGAAATTGAATTACTATTTTGAAGGGTGGCCAGTTGGTGCAAACACGTGTTCTGGACTTATAAAACGTTGTTTCGATGATACATGCAAAAACAAAAGTCGTGGATGATTAATCGAGACAAAGCTAGTCTTCACCGCGAGTTTTTACTCATGGCCCTTCGCCTTCATTGGCCACTAATATCCTGAAAGATCAAGGAACAACTCCGTCTCCCACCGAAGGACAACAATCCATGATCCGGAATACCGAGTAGGACATTGATCTGATGAATGGCGTTCATCATCGACATGAGATCTACATCTCTTAGTCATCACATGCAAGGTGATTTACCAAAACCCACGAGCTATTTGGACTATGTTCAAGTCCCGTAGACATTTTGTTTTTGCTCAAGTGGTTCATTGCTAATGGAACTCTTCACGGCTCTCCTTGTCAGCAGGATTTGCTCGCTATATGGCCCGATCTTTCCATTAAAGACAAAGACCTTCTTTGTGCTCTTCTTACCTTCCAGCTTATTCCTCAGGAGGATCAAGAATTCTTTATTATACGCTTTGTTCAACCAATGGCATATGTCATGCATGATTTCTACTTGGCCGCCACACAGGATAAAGTTTGATGGATGATCCACACGCCTTTCAAGGTGATTCCAAATGCCACATGGCTGTTGGTAGCGGGACAACAAATATCTTCAAGATCACTATGGGTCTTTGCTCTTGGTGAATTACATGCGAGCTAGCGCCATTTGCCTCTTTGGATTGCGTAAACTTTGCGGCAAGTCCACAAAACCCCGTGATGAGGATATGGGGATTCAATTTGCTCAAATCTACTTACAAAGACTTAGGTGTCCTCCACGATCTGGGTGCCTATCTTGTGGTGAGATCATTCCCATGGACTAAGTTCCTCCTTCTATCAACACACTTCTTCCAGGTTTAGACTGGGAATGTTGGTGTCAAACCCTAGATGCCCGATCTTCTTCAAGCTCGGAGACCTATGATGCAGCCTCCTCCTTAACACTAGAGTTGTCTCTCCGGACCTATTCGGGTTCATGGACCCATATGGGTCTTCCAAACCCTCTTCTACTCAAAGCTATAATTCTCTATGACCATACCATGTTTTTGGTATAGACATTAAATTATCAAAGTCAAAAACAAAATTGTACCACCATATTAAATCATATGCTCAAATTCTTCATGGAAGCGGATGCAATTGGATCTTGAATTACCTCCTTTTTGTTGCTTTTTAAGTTTTCCCAAATAATATCGTTACTATTTTTTAGTTGGCCCTATTCTTTTTCGATGTCCTCCAAGAAGAGGTATAGCATATTAGCACCATGTTAATGGCATTATCCACCGTTGGATGGAAATGAGTGCTAGGAGATGGCACGGATTGGCTCAAGTTTGGAGGCAACTTTACGATAGAATAGAATTAGAGAGATGGAGGGCCTCCTCATTTGTGAATTTCTGTAAGCACCTCCCTCCACCAAATGACACGGGTTTTGAATGGATTTCCCTTGAACTGTACCTTCAAATGATTTTTGCAAGAGGCTTGTTGGTTGTTTGTGTAAAAGTGCATTTGAAGAATTTGGTCTTGATCGGGCCAAAGAAGAGTTTGAAGATTTTTTACCAAGATGCCCCAAATTCTGGCAGAATTGAAGATTATGATATTAGGAAAAAAGATTTACCATGTCTTTTATATTATGACAAGACAAAGACAACAGTAAAATGGCCCTTTGGTTGAGAAGTACATTGTAAAAAAGGGAGATGATGCACATCTTCTCAATTAGAAGATGAAAGAAGGCTAGAAATAGAAAAGACAGAAGAAGATAATGCTAAATTGAAGGTAGCAGATCATAAGCTCAGTGCAGTGGTTATAAGAAAATGCAGGAGGATAGCTTGCAGTGATAGTAGTGCGGAATCAAAAGCTAGCAGCGAAGGATTGTGATGACTCGCATTATGCCCATTCGGAATCGGACTCATCGGGTTCGGACTCATTGATCTACATTCACCACTTGATGTTCTTTTCATGGTATGCCTTAAACCCTTCTTGTAAACTAGATTTTATGTTTGGATGCATAATTCTTCATCCATATAACCCATTTATATTTCTGAAATTTCAGATAGACACGCTATTAAAGTAGGTAGTCACATTCGTGAAGCATATTCTAGTCCTAACAGCATGCATGATGAACGAATGCTCCAGATAAGTATGCGTTTATCAATTGTTTACAGCTTAAAACATTTACTTTCAAAAGGCATATGTATAAGTCATTTTGGATCTGAATTATAGATGTATCTCTTGATGAGATTAAAGTGGGAGCACAAGATATTAATATGGACAAGTTTTCGCTCAGGTGGTAAGCTTCGCTCGTGGCCATCATGTGTATTTTGACCAGATTACTTCCGCGGTAAGAAACTTCTTGATTGGCTGTCAGCAAGAAGACAAGGTAGCTGTGGTACTGTGAAAAGTAATTGCCATAAAATGTTTCCTTTGAAGGGGCTGAAATTATAAAAAAGTAACAAAGACGATGTGCCATGAGGGACTTACAAGTTTGCTTATTGTGCAAAATCTGGACTTGTTGTTTGTGCATGGCAAGATAAGGAAGAGATCCTTTTTGCCTCCAACTGTATCCGTGTTGATGAAACAGTAGTGAGGCGCCTAGTAAAACCTCCAAAGAGAGAAGAAGTTACTGCACCACAAATAGCAGCAGCATACAACATATATAGAGCTGGTTGCGATGTTCATGATAGGATGTGTCTTGCCTCAAACTATAGCTTGGAAAGGGAAATGGTTCAATGGAAGTGGTGGCATACTTTATTTTGGGGAATGTTGGATTCTGTGGTAACCAATGCTTATCTTATCTTCAAGCATTGAAATCCAAAAATTTTGCACTTCCAATTCCTTCTAAAATTGCAACATCAAGTTGTTGAGAATACATTGGATGTGGCCATGTGATGCGAAGCTCATTCTCCTTTTTTAGTTGGGTTCATAATACTAACTATAAAATTGAAGGGGAGCATAAAGTCTATGTGGTCCATGCTGGCCGGCGTGTAGTGGAAGTGAGCCATGGTATTGTTCATGATACATGCAAACAAAGCAGCAGGGACGCGATTTTTTTGTGAAGACTGTAAGGTCTATGTATGCCCTAGAGCATGTGATAGATTCTTACATTCTGAGCAGTGGGCACAACTGCAAGCATATAGAAGAAAAGCTTTAAAAGTGGTCAAGGCTGCAACTAGACGTCTCCCTAACAACAAGTAACTGTAGCACGCATACGGGTAACCGGACATTTTCAATGTTAGTCTTTACTTTCAAAGGCGCATCATAGCAATTAGTTACTATTGGCATCTTCTTCTAGTATGCACAATTTGGGCGATTGTCTATTATTTTTCACAAAAGATTTGCAAAACAGTTCTCTTTGTTAGCAAAGTGTAGCTCCTTAAGGTCAAGTGGAAACATTAACGCTAGAGGATGTGGTTCCACTATTTTTTCCAGCCGAATGGCCGGGTACATGTACTTAATGAGGCTTTGACAAGTTTGCAAGTTTGAGATGTGGTGCGGAAATACACTCTTGTGTCCAAATGATACATTGGCTTGGCAGAAATGGCAGCATCTCTTTGAAGCCTTCTGGACTATAGCAGCATGTGAGAAGGAACATAGAAGGTGTCTTTTGAAGTTTTTCATTCAAACTGGAATTGTTAAATTGCTGTAACTAGTTTTATTAGAAAGAAGTACACCAAGATTTTTGCACTTCCAAAAAACAGGTTTCAAACTGCCTAGGTAAGGCTTCAACAACATCACGAATGTGTGCTGGAAAGAGGGAGTTATTCATCACATTCAACCTCTCAGCATCTATCTTTTCTTCTGGATTTTCATCCTGCATTTTTTCTTCTTTTATTTGCCTTTGTATGTTTACGGTCTAAAGTGTATCTTATTTAGCTTATGAAATTATGCAGATCTAAGTCTTTCTTGCTAGCAAGGTGATCTAGGCACAATGCGGTATGCCTTAGTGCAAGATAATTTAGAAGTTTGTCTATTTTATTCATCTTATTGCATGTACCGGAAAGAAGAGAGAGAAAGCATTGTATCAATAAGCTTTAATTCCATGTCTAGAAATTACTGACATATGGAGATAGATATGTCTTAACATCTTGAACCATCCAAAGACAGTTTTGTTTTTTGCCAGGTTCTCTATTGATCATTTTTTGTTGATTTGTTCACATATCATGTTTTCACAAAGAGAAACAAGTCATTCTATAAGATCTTAGATTGATTTTCAGATTTCTGGGCATAGAACTGATTTTTGTTGCTTTTCGAAACTACACTTTAGAGTGTTAATGTTCAAAATTTGCTCTCAATCGAATCCTAGTTTATCTTAGGATATTTCCGTTATCCAAGCCTTACCTTTGCCTTATCAGGAGCACCTTCACACAGCATCGGTTTCTTACCGGCGCTCCTTCTTTGGACCAAGGCTGGGTTGGTCGCCGATTGGACCCCACATTTGTAGAGACCTCGGGTGGGATCCACGTTTTGTCGCCGTAATGTGCGGCAGAGGAGAAACCTTGGATCATAAACCACAATTGGATCTACATTCCTAATGGGCGAGGTTGGCAAAACCCGCTCATGCCATCACGGGACTCACTTTCGGTTCTTAGGCGGAACTGTTCAATTGCCGTCGGCGTCACGTTTACTATTGTAATCCCAGCGCCCGGTGCGGTGCTTTTGGTCTCCGGACTTGTCTGTTCATTGAATATCGGTAATATCCCGCTGAGGCTCGGAGGTGCTTTTGAAGACATGGCTTGGTCGGCTTTGTTAGACGCGTCACCCTCCATTGGGATAAACACTTGGATGCTCTAAAAGAGACGACAAGATCTCTTTCAAAGTATCACTCACGAGGTCGTCCTCATAGTCGGCGAGATGATTTTGAAAAGGTACCGGCTTTCCCCTCTAGGCGTACTGCTTTTTCTCTCTTCTAAGTGTTCTTTGGTGGGGAGGAGTGTTAGTCCCGTCGCGACCGAACCTTTGGACTATTCTGAACACCACAAATCAAAGGCAAGGGACCGGAGTCAATGCCAAGTAGCAAACCCGGGCCCCAGGCCCTGAAAACTACATAAAAACCCATGCCCCCCATCAAAGAAGAGGACCGAGGACAAGACAAATGGCGCCGGGGAAGTTACGCCTTAGATTAGGCGTGATTTTGGACACTAATGATGGCACTATAAAGATTCCCTCAAATCAAGCATATGATGAAGGAGTTGGTGACCAAGATCATAAAAGGCTCGCCATATGTCTATTTTGGGCCCAAGGCCATTGTACTATATATATCAGTAGAGAGTTAGGTCTCAAGTTTTTAGATGAGACTTACTATCGTCTTGTTTGCGATCTTTCGTCTTAGCTTGAGATCTCATGTACTCTTTTTGATATTCAAGTTCTTATCTTGGCATATAGTCTCTTTACTTTTACTGTTTCATTCTTTTCATTCTGATTTCTTTGCAAAATCCGTGTGACACATTATACTAGGATTTGTCTGCTTGATCCACGGGTCCTCATAGAGGCTGTCTTGCAGACGACCCAAAATAGAGCGGAGAGATGATTAAATAACGACCACCATTAGATTCATGGTTTCAAATACATACTTTATATAAGGGAAAACTCCACGAGGATTTTATGGGAAATAATCCATGGCGGCGCCGCTCAACGATGGCGAGGAGATTTTCCCATGCGTATCGACCGGTTTCTTCAAATTACCACTCTCCCTTTGACACATGGCCCTGTTTCCCATGCTTCCGGCAATAGCAACTCTTTGGATCGGAAGATAGACCTCGGGATCTCTCTAATTCGCGGCTCTTTTGAAGATGCCCCTGCCGAAGATCTCGACATGAAGATCGAGCGTTCTAAACTCCCCGCTGCGGACCATAGGAGCCCTCTGCGAGAAACCTTGATGATGAAAAACCTAAAGCCATGAAGCCTTGAAGTGATTGAAACCTTGAAGCCCGGTAATAAAACTTTGAAGCTTTTCCTTGAGCATTTCCAAACAAATCAAGGCACTTGAGATGATAGATGCCAAATTTATATTACCGAATAAAAGCTATAGCTGGAGCATGGTTTGCATCATCGAAAGTAAAACATCATCAAAGGCCGAATCGAATCGTGGGATCTAAGAAATAAACCTAGATTGAGGCTTGAGTGGCTGCAATAGAATCTCTGCATAGAATAGTCGGATGTGGAAAAGCCAAGAATCATCGAATCTACTATGTTTGTTGAAAAGCAGGGAAGAAGAAAAAGAGGGCGGCGGCACCGCTCCATAAATAATCTTTGCCAAATTTCGCTTTTATAATTAAGGAGGAATAATGGCATAATTTGAAGGGCTGATTGATTATGACTAGAAATATTATCTCTCACATTTGGCGTAATACTCTTAAAACACATGAAAAAACAATTGGGCAGATTTTCTTGTGTGAATCCTTTTACAATCACGGTTTCCTCTTGGAGATTGCGTTGATCGATATAAGGGTCAAAATTAGGAGGTTTCCTCGGAATTTACAATTGAAGTTAGAAATATTCGATTTGATAAAGTAGATGCGGAGACAAATTTCGGTTGAAATTTTATCTACACATATATAATCGAGCTTCTATTTTTCTTTTTGTTCTCTCCTCATTTTTTCTCGCGCCAATCTATATCGCTATTGAGAAGCCCCGTTTTTGGTGAGATGGTCGAGGATCTCCAGTATATCTTGCGGCAGTGCCATAGCCAATCAAAGCGACAAGTAGCAGGATATGTAAGCACGATCCCATTTTTCATCCTAAGATGGAGGGAAAGTTTTTTGTGTATGTAATACGACATATAGGAAAGCAAAAATAGATGCATGCCGATGATGTAAAATAGATCCGTACCAAATGTGGGTTTGCTTTTCTTATGATATTTTTCGTTAGATGGAGCTCATATTCGGTTAAAGATGCTAAGAGCCGATAGTTTTGTTTTTGTGATATATTTGCCCTTTGCTTCTTCATTTTATGTTCTTTAGCCTTTTGGAGCCGGATATTTTCGTTTTGATTGTCAATATTTGAACATGTTCATACTTGTTCTGGATATTTTTGAAATATTCTTCAGCGTCTGTTACGGATATTTGGTCGGATGGTCGGCCGGATGCATGGTGCGGATATGTCGTCCCTATGCCTCATGTGATGGCAATTCCGGCGCGTGCGGTATGCATCTAATCCCTTTCGGCCTTTGCCTCATTCAAATCGATTGCATCCAATTTGGAAAAGGCGGACAATGTATGGAGTTGTTTTGCGGGATTTAGATTAAAATCCCAAGGCATGGATATGATTCAAGAAGGCACAAGCACTGGGAAATTAGGTCATTAGGATTGACTTGCTTTCTGCTTGAGGGAGTGTTTGAGGTATACATTATTCTCTTAATACTATTTTGCTTCCATTCGATTATAAGTTTCGGGCTTATTTTCCGATAATATTTCTGATTTCTATGTAAGAATGATGGGACGAACCACTACTTCTTTGACTAGGGCCGAGATACATTGGATTTAAGGCTTCCTTTATGCTTTTTTCTAGTTTATTTTGAGTAAAGCTATAAGATGGCATTATGATTAAGCATTAAGAGCTGAATATACCCATAGCTTTTATTGCAGGTGTTGTTTTATATTACTTTTGGTATGTTTGCAAGCTTCTTCTGTTGTTTACGGCTTATGAGCTAAAAGGCAAGGAATTTTTGAAGGGTTCTGTGGCTTGGATCATTCCTCTTGTTGCAGCTTTAGACATGTCTTTGACATATCTTAGCTTTGGTTTGTCTTACTCGTTGCCTGCATGTGTGTAGGTTTCTGCTAGATTTATGATTGCTATTGCGGCAATGGGAGCTAGGTTGTGGTTGACACGCGTCGCAAAGTTCTTTTTGTCGGTTTTGCAAAAGAAATGCGGTGAAAGTATGTAGATCATCTAATGCGGATGTAGAGATGGTTGGATATATAACAACAGTTGTCAAATTTACTAGAAACTCTTCATATTGAATTGCTAATAAAGGTTGCATTATTCAAACGTCTGTGATTTGATCATTTGGACGGTGGAGACAACTTTCCATTTGGGTTTTAGAAATTACAATTATAGGGTTTTTTAAGAATTGACAAACCCAAGCACCAAATCTTGCAATACCTCGAAGCATCAATCCTTCAAATATTGTCAAATCTGCAAGCACTTCTCTTAGAGCCTCAACATCTATTTCTTCATAGGTCTAGAGTTGAAGACGAGGCATAAGTCCTTGAAAGTCCACATTCAGCAATGCATGCAAAACAGTGAAGCGATTTAAATGACTTTATTCGACATGCGGTTTCTATCTGTAACAAATGTTTATTACCAATATATCATTTATGCGCCCGGATTTTCTAAGTGCATTCGTGATCTCGGTTCCACCCTTTCTTTGAAGGCCGAGGAGGTGGATTTTTGTTTTGCGGTTGGCCTTATTTGTCAATGAACTAACCATGAGGAAACGTAACCTATTGCCTTTGATTTTTTGTCATTTCTAATCCTTTCAAGTAGAATATTCCAATGGCACATAAGACTGCAAACCTCGTTCTCCCAATATAGAAACTTAGGTGGCTTCGCTATAATAGAAGTATGGTTGCTCTAAATTTTCTCTCTATGTATGCCATAAAATCTTTCTAACACCTGTATGGGCTAATAAACATGATCCTCCCCACCCATAGGTCGACCTATATCCAATATATCTTTGATCCAGTATATCTTTGGCATGTCATGCATTTGAGATTATACATTATCGAAAACTGGCTTCCTTTTGTGAAAAATGACTATTTATTGTAACTTACATTCGCTTTATAACCATTGCCTGGTGTTTCATTACTCAAAATGACTTTAAAGAAAAAACCCTTTGGAATCTTTAAACCAAGGAGCAATATGCATGACTACTTTTTAAGAAAATCAAATGTCATTCCATACATTGAGACTATTTCCATGCTCAAATGGCATTTGACCTAGCTAGAATGGTTCCTATGAACTAAAGCCTTTAGAAAGTAAGTCAAATACATTTGTAATTGCATACTTAAGTTCGCCTCTCATCTAAACTATATTCAAGAAACACAAAGCAGATAACTACATCAACTACAAGTATTATGCTGCCAGACAAAAATCCAGCCAATGAGTGAGTCGGTAGAAGGACTTGGCTACTGCGAACAAGTTTCTTTGCTGACTCACTTCTATACACATAGCGGATCGAGAAAGAGAAATGTTCGCGGCGGCCTTGGCTGCCAGGATAAGTTTCTTGTAATATAAAGTTAGTGTAAGGGCGCATCCCCATTATACGAAAACTGGTTGCCATGTCATCGGAACTGGGTTCCTACAATCTATCAGGTGCATACCATTCCTATTACCGTGGGTGAACTTATTTCTTGGCGAGCTACAGGACAAACCGGAACTGACCTACAAGACGAATATAGCTGCTAGAGAACAAATCCAGCTTGCTAGAAGACAAACCCAAGGCCTAACTTGGGCAATTTAAGGCAAGAAAGGGAAGGTGCCCTAGAGAACTCGAGGTGCCTTGAAGGTAATGGGAATGATTTTTCCCGGTGGGTTTGCCATCTAGCAAGGGGCGTGAGATAGTTTTACCCTGGATTGGGGCCCGGAGGTGTGATCCCGAGGCGGGATCCTCGGGCGTGTGATCCCTGGACAGGATCCGCTGCCTTGCGAGTTAAAAAGGTAAGCAGTTTAGGGCCATTTTTTGGCCGGATTTTTTTGTCGATGGGCTGCTCTCTCTTCCTCCTTGGCATCAAACCGCGGCTCTTCTCAAGCCCATTCCGACCAACCTCGCACAAACCCAGCTGATTCCGTGGAAGATCGGCCAAGAAAAAGCATAAGAAAAGAGCTTTGATTTTTCGCTATAAAGGGGCCTTTTTGCCAGCGATAAGGGGATCAGGGAGCGCCCTCTGGGGATCCGATCCTCGGGGATCACACCTCGGGGATCCCCAATCCGAGGGTAAGATTATCCGCCTCTAGCAAGGTCGGGGATGCACCCTAAAAATCCGGCAAATTAGGGTGTTTTTCTCAAAAATCCGATTAGTATAGATAAAAGGGTGGCATTTTTGCTGGTTAGTGCAAAATCTAAATTCGAGGCTTGAATTGATCGATACTATCTAATTTCTTGGACCGGCTGGGCCGGGAAAGTTTTTTCCGGCAAATATGCATGCATATGCAAAAAGGGTTTAACAGACCTGATATCTGCTGAGAACGGCTGCTTTGTCTATCATCTATGGGGAATACTTCGTCGATGCTCACTCAATACGACCTTGAAGAGCTTCAGGCTCACTGTAAAGGAATATGTGCGAATCTCTCAGACCTTGTGCTTCTTGTATCATCGTTAATTATTTTGCTTAGTTGCATTTTGTAACAGTTGATCTGCGCGAAATTATCTCCTTGTATGAAAGATTTTGTGCACTAGATCGAACTGGTAAAGGGTTCATCCTAGGGGACGAATTTATGGCGATCCCTGAATTTGCTTTGAATCCCCTTGCACAGGTGCTTACTCTGTTCTTTTACCCAAATTTTATTC